>CM035415.1:39572762-39587762 GCA_020310875.1 Ceratopteris richardii
GGTTGCGGCTCTTCGGGTGGTGGGAGCTGATAGTGTGTGGAGTACACCATTCTTTCACAGGCGAATAATTGCAATAAATGTGTCGGCCTGCTTATGAATACTTCTGAATGGTACTCCCAAAAACCGGTGGTGAACATTTCTTCGAATGTTTGCTTGTAACAGGCCGGTAGATATTTGATCCTGCAGTGCCAGGCGTAACACACCCGGAGCGATGGCGTTGTGCTCATATCATAGACTAAATCCAAATTGCCATGCTCAAAGCCCGGGGTGTTGACATGGGGAGCCTTGATGCGCCGGAAGACTTTAAAGACCATCTGCATCATGTCAAAGATTTTGACAGTCATTTGCGCGGCTATATCATCCATAGGTTTTAATCGAGGGAGCCAGTGGCGGATCGTCGCCATCATATAGCCAACTGTGGGTAACGCGACTGGTGGCTTGAGATAGGGGTAGTTCAGCCAGTCTTGGCACTGCTTATTGTTCTGTAGCTTTATAGCGAAGGCAGTCCAAGAGCGGCGTCGTGGTACTGGTCCCCAGCACGGATTAAATTTTAAATGAAGAGGCGCCTTTACCCACGTGCTCATCATTTCTGGATAATTTTGCAGTAAATCTTTGCGCCAGTCTGGTTGGTGGATTTCACCTCTCTGCGCCCTGGGTGGCAAGTCCTCTGGTTCGAATTGAGTTGCATGCGTAGGTTTCTTGCCGGTTTCTTTCTCTATGGTTAATTGATATTCTGCCATTAACATAAAGTATGGTTTATACTGAAGCTCATGCCCGGATATGTATCTTCGCGGGGCCATGTGAGCAAAGAATGGTGATTGTAAAATTTTTTCTTCAATTATGGCCATGGCATGGAGCTGTGCCTCTACTCTGGCCGAGTGTGTTGTTCCGAGTTCTTCTACTGTCTTCATCCACGCGGGGGTAGGTAGTTCGTAGGTCATCTGGCCTTCGGCCGTGACACGTCCGCCTGGGATGGGTATTGGTTCATAAGCCTCTTCGAAGGTCTCCTCCACCGGGATAGTGACAGTTTCTTCCTCAGCTGGTAGCTCAGGTGGGGAGTCAGGCCTTGGTGGAGCTTCATAGATGGCGATTCAAGATTCAAGATTCACTACCTGGGCCCGGAGTGCGTTGAGTTCCTCTAAAACTTCAGGGGCAGGGTCCACAGGCGCTGGTAATTCCGCTGTTGCTGGTACCTGTTGTGTGGCTGGTTCTCTGAGCTGTAGCAGTTTGTGATCTTCCTTTAACTTTTGATACTCTTCATTCATCCGATCATAGTCCTCGAGCAATCTGACATGATCGTCTAGCAACATCCGCATCGACTCAGATGGGATGGCCTTGAATCTGCTCGGACTTAGTGGCTTGTCTGGATGATCTAAAGCCGCCTCCAAGTTCTCTCTATTTTGCTCTTGGAGTCGCTGGTTCTCCTCTTTAGCTGCGGCTAAATGTCTTCTTAATAAGCCCATATTTCTAGTAAGCGTCGCGTTGCGGACAGTCTGGGCTCTAAGTAGGTTATCTAAATCTGCGGTGGCTTCTTTGCTTTTTTCCTCACTTTCTATTTCTAACTTGTGATAAGCCTCGCGTAACTCCTGGTACCGGCTGTTCAGTGAGGCGTTCTCAATTGACAACAAATTAAGCTGCGTTTGCAAGTCGTTCGTCGTTTTCTGCAGCTGTTGATAGTTGGTGCCGAGTGATGCAAACTCATCTCGGACTTGCGTCATACATGCGAACATGTGTTGAAATGCTGTGTCTACGGTGGGCGATAGCAGTAGTGAAGTGCTAAATGAGGATGCAGTGATGGTAGATGCAGTGGGAATGGGAATCGGGGTTGGGACTGTGGATGCAGTGGTGATTGTGGAAAATTGTGAAGTGCCTACATATGAGGGTGCTGTGAGTGTAGTGGGTGGTGGTGAGGTGGGTGGTGATATGTCCATGCCATTGGACGTGTTTAATGTTGTGACTGTGAACAGTGGTGTGATTGGGGGTGATTGCGTAGGTGTGAATACGGGATTTACAAACGTAGAGTAGTTTACAGGGGGAATGGTGGGAATAGTTTGGTGAAACGGGGAAATAGGGGTTATGGCAGGTTGGGGAGGTGAGACGGGTGAGAAGGTTAGCGGGGTTAGGAAGGGAAATGGGGTTCTTAGAGGTGGGGGAAACGCTGGGAAGGATGAAGGGGCGAAGGGATTAACATAGGGATGCAGAGGGCTGGGCCGGGTGGTATGAATGGGTAAGGAAGAGGTTGGGGCGATATTGCTTTGTACAGGTGTGGATGTGGGGAAAGCAGGCGGTTGTGCGGGTGATACAGGATGGGTTGGTGAAGGATGAGGTGAAAGAGGGGTCGAAGGGGTGGAGGTTATTTCAAGGATTGTAGCGGTCTGTACAATGGTGGTACGGGGTGGCGAATCTACAAGAATGGTTTCTGCGGTTACTGAACGTTCGGGGGCGAGGCGTGCCTCCCTTGCTTGGGCTGAAGATTGGGCTCCTGTAGGTACACGAATATACTCCCCGGGTTTTGAGAGTAGTCGCACTCGGCGGGGATCAAATTGTGGTAGTTGCTTTCTTTGTAAAAATCTGAGTGCTTCATGGGAGCCAACTGATTGGACTAACTCTCGGAACCCTCTGATATAGGCGTCTTCGAATCCTCCGGAGATGAGTTCCTGTTCAATTAATGCCTGGCTCTCCTCTTCAGTTAACTTCTTTCGTGCCCAGACTTTCTCCATGGTACGATATAGTTTCTTTATGGCCAATGTATACGCTGCGGCTTCAAAAGTTTCATCTTCATATGTGCTGGTGTCGCCGTGTGTGTCAGTCTGTTGGCCTTGGCCCTCTGTCTGTTCCTCTTGTGAGCCCTGGCTGGCCTCATCGTCGCCTTGATCGTCGTCTGTTTCAGTTCTTTCTTCTTCAGAGCCCGACACAGCTTGTCCCTGTGGCAAGTCTCGCGGCGTAGTAGGGTAGCTGGGACGTTCATATTCCTGGGAGAACAGTTGTGCTTCTGAATATTGGAACTCGTTTGAGAATGCATCAGGCATCTCAAAATCAAATGTCGTGTTTATGGGGTCGGCCTCCATATGTGGTATCGGGAAAGAAAACGCTTCCGCACCAATGGTGGTGGGAGCTTCTGCGGTTGTGGTTGGGGGTTCTGTGGTGGTAGCTGCCTGAGGTGCAGCAGTACTAGTGGTGGCCTCTGTAATCACCGGTCTGGACAACCGTATGCGAATAGGTTGTACCGTGGGCTCAGCTTCTGTCTGTGGTCGCTCGGGAGAGGGTTGTGGTGACGGCGACTCTGGCACTTGGAGGCAAGGGATGGTGCCTCGCATGCGCTTACCAGCCCGTGTCCTACTGGGCTTCTTAGCTTTCTTCGCTGTGCTCTTGAATGCCTTCAATTCCTCTCCTGTTAATGCACGCTCGATGGGCAAGTCATAAGCCAAACACATATACACAATTCTTGTGAGTGCACAACATCCGTTAAGCACTTTTTTACGCTCCCATCTGTGCTGTGCCAGGTACATCTGATCTATGATCCAGCTAGCCAGATCAACTGTTTGAGGTCCCGTACATGCCAAATATAATCCAAACCATATTCTTTTGTGTGGCATGGTAAATCTGTCCTGAGCTGGAAAGGCAAAATGTTGCATGCATATTCTTAATGGCTTTGACAACTCAGGTGTGATGGCTGAAATCTCTTCCCACTTCGTGACATCCCCACGTTTCATCGGTTCTGGAATCAATCTCTCTCTGTCTGTGGGAGTGTGGGTTCCATGAATCTTGATGGCTGCTCTGATTAGGTCCTTAGAGAGATAAAATCTCTTGTAAGGTGGATCATCCACTAGAGTAGGCAAGATGAAGGTTCCTGGGATGTCCTTATTCTCTGATGCCAGTAAGGTAGTGATCAAGTAATAGCACCTATAAAAATCTGGTTTGGGTAGAGGGTCACTGAAATATTCTGTGAAACCGGCTCTGGCCCAAACATGAGTTAAATCTTGGGTGTTTTGTAGGGCTTCGAATTCTCTGGAGAAAAACTGGTACTTTCCCCACGTGCGGTCATCAAAAGTCAGAGAGGATTCAAAGATAAAGTCTGCGTCCGCGAGGGGTCCGGCCAGGCCCTGAAACCAATGAGAATTCCTGTGTATCTTTTCGGTGTAGCCCATAGGGGGGTTATCGATGGGCATGGGCCCTGGAAATCCCTGAAATTCCGGCGGTGGAGCAGTCGGGTGGGACTCTGCTCGTAGCACGTTGAGTGGTACAGCCGCTACACTGGGGCCTGCACCTGATGTTCCTTCGTCAGTTTGCATGGTGGCTGGTGCGCTAGTGAGAAAGATCTGCTACAAAAGATTAACACATTAGCATGGAAATTAATCATGATCCCATTAAAGTGAGACCGCAATCCCTTTCCATAACTGATGCGTAACCCGTGTAGCCAAGTGTTGTGATGTGATGGATGCAATGTTTCTTGCAGCACTAGTGCAGGTCTCTAGACACCTATACGTTTCAGATCATGCATACATTTCTTGATGAGGTGAGATTACTAGTGGTGTGTGATGATGGTGTGTGAACTTATACAAGGTTGAAAGGTTAGTAATTGAGTACAAGGTTGTATGTTAGTCGGGGGGTCGTTAGACAACGGGTTAGGGGAGGACGGTTGGACACGTTTCGGTATCCATTTCCTAAGGATCTTGGAGTGGGTGGTGGGTTTCTGCTGAGGGGTAAAAGGTGGTATCGGGTGTGGTGGTGTAGAGGGATGAAAAGGTTTGTAAGGATTATATATTACATGGCATATGGTTTGAGCTATGATACATGGTTTGGGTACCCAAATCTGCGTGGGCGTGGGTCTATGGGTAAGGTACTTCTTGGCGATCCACATTTGTCGAATGGTCTGACCTATAGAAGAAGGTCGAGGGGATGGTGGATGTCGATTCTGTTTCTGTTCTGCCTTTTGTTTGTTGATCTCTGCTTGGTTGGAGTTCTTTGGTGCTTTTTGTCCTTTTGGCACCCACATTTGTCTGGTGCCGCTTCCTTTGGGAGGCCTAAACTGCTTTCCTTGTTGTTTCCTCTGATACTGCAATCGGCCTGGGTTCCTTTGTCGTGGTCGACTCTGTTGTTGCTGGATTTGAGAGGTCGGATGGACACTCTGCTTTGGAAAAGAAGGGAGTTCCAACACTTGCGTGACCTGCCCATCAGGAAGTGATGCCTTTTGTAACTTTAATCTAGGCCAGTCCGCAACAAGCTTGGAAGGATGAGCACCGTAGGGTGTCGTGCTCATTTGGCCGCTGATGCAACCCACCTGACCTCTGATTGTGCCCTTCTGCCCTTGCTGTTGGGTAACTGTCTCTTCTAGTTTGCAGGAAGTCCCAGGGAAGATCTCCTGTCGTCCTTCTGATTGACAACTGTCTATAGCCAAGCCCGAGTGGGTTGGTGTAGATGTAACGTGACTGGTCTGATTAAAGATCTTCCGGTCTTCCGTCTCATGCATTTCATAGGGTCTAGGGTCACAACCGTCAAGCGGAATGCCGTTAGGGAAGTCCAGCGGTATCACTCGCTTCTGCTCTAAGGTTCCAATCTGTAAGGAGCCTTGTCTAAGATTTAGGTCCACTGAGTGATCGTATAGCCAATCTTGGCCAAGGATTAGGGGTTCTATCAGGTCGTCATCATGGCACACTAGTAGCTTCGCTGTCATCGTCAAATCCTTAATGAGGATAGGAAGGTCCACCTCACCCATGCAAGGGGTTTCCATGCCTCCTAGGCCTATGAGGTATGCCTCAATTGGCCGCATTTCTATTCCTGAATCCTTATAGTGGGACCATCTAATCGCACTAGTCGCAGCACCCGAGTCAATTAAAGCCCTGAGTTCTTGGCTATGTTTACCGTGCGCTAGCCTTACTGTAATGAATGGTCTCCTGTCCACTATGCTAGGATGAGTGGTTGACTTTACTTGACACATGGCCATGGGATGTCTGGGTGGTGTTTCCAGATGGTTATAATGTTCTCTCCCTAGTCCTTGTCTTCTTAGCTTCATGCGCTTAATGCGTTCTATGGCTTCTGCCTGAGCTTCTGCTCGTATTCTATTTTCTTCCTCCTTACGCTTCTTTGCCAACGTGAGTCGTCTAAGCATATCCTCAGTAAGAGGTTCTTGATATAACCTGACTCTACAGCCACTAATGTAATTAGGCATTATATCTCCTTCTAAGGTGGCTAACTGTACTGCTCCACTAGTCGAAAGTCTGTTAATGATCATAGGTCCATAACCTCGCTTTTCTAACTTCCGTGCGTGCTGTTTCAGCGTATATACTAGAACTAAATCTCCTTCTTTTAGGCCTTTATCTTTCACATGCGCATCAAAATATGCTTTCTGTCGCTTCTTTGCTGCGTATATTCCTGCTGCTGCCCTCAGCCTTGTTTCTCCTAATCGTTCCAAGTCCATTATTCTCGCTGATAATTCATGGCCGGTCCACTCATGTTCTTGTGCAACCTTAAGGGTCGGTATCAAGAAGTCCAAGGGAAGCACTGCATTCTGACCAAAAACCATCTGAAAGGGAGTTGCATTGAGTACGGTCTTGTAGGCCACTCGATATGCCCAAACAGCGTGGTGTAGCTGTTTGTCCCAATCTGAACGTTTATTGTTCACAAGTTTCGTCAGTACGGTACATAGTATCTTGTTAGTGCTTTCAGCCTGACCATTGGCCTGAGGATGATATGGTGCAGATTTCTTGTGAATCACCATAAAATCCTGTAACAAATATTCAATGACTTGGTTTAGAAAGTGAGTGCCTCGATCGCTCACTAACTCTATAGGCAGTCCATATCTTGTAAAGACATTTTCAAATAAGAATTTTGCCGTCGTGTGAGCATCATTCTTTTTTGTGGCCTTTGCCTCTACCCATTTGGTTAAATAATCTGTGGCAACAATAATGTATTCCGCATGTGTACCTTTTGCAGGGGGGTTAATGGGTCCTACAAAGTCTATACCCCACTTAGAAAATGCACGTCCGCCCATCATGGGTTTCAATGGCATTTCATCTCTGCGAGTAGGAAACTGAGTTCTTTGGCACACGTCACATCTCTTTACATAGGTATGTGCATCCATGTGGAGAGTGGGCCACCATAATCCTGCAAAGAGGATGGCTTTGATTATCCTATCTGGTCCAAAATGACCTCCTGCAACACCTTGGTGTGCAGTCTCTAGTATTCTCAGATAATCGCTCTCATGAACACATTGTCTTAGATATCCATCTCGTCCTCTTTTGTATAGATTATCGCCAATAAGTGAATAGTCTTGAGCTTCCTGCTCTAGACTGCGTTGTCGAGCTAAGGTCATTCCCTGAGGGAATGTGTTCGTCCTCAAGTATGTCACTAAAGGCTCACTCCAGTCTGGTGTGAGAGACACGTGATATAATGTCGCATGCTCTACTGGTGGTCTTTCACCACAATCATGGCATTCCTTACACAATTTGTAGACATCTGCTTCCATCGTAGGCCAAAATACTCCTAATCTATGCAGAGTCTGTAGTGTTCTATGTTTTGAATGATGTTGCTTTAGTGCACCTAAGTGTGCTAATTGCAACCAATTCGCCTGTTCTGGGTCATCTATACAACAAGCAAGAATCTTTTGATTATCCTGTTTATATATGCTTCCTGCTATTACTTGGTACCTCTGGGATTTGGTAATCTCTCCTTCTTTGATCTTTATCCTAGGATTCTTGGGTCCGTATGTCAGAATAGGGACTAACGGCTTAGCCCATTCTGGTGCTATCTCCAGGTTAAACAAGTATGCATCTGGTAGATCATCCGCTACTCCTTGAGGGGCTTCTCCTGAGGTTAATCTTGAAAGGTGGTCAGCTCTAAGATGTGTCTTTCCTTTCCTAACTACCACTTCAAAATCATACTCCATGAGTAATAGAAACCAACGTATCAGTCGTCCGGTGTTACATGGTTTGTTAACTAAATATAATAGGGCTTGATGATCTGTAAAGAACTTGAATTTGTTGGCCAACAAGTAGTGCCTAAACTTCTTTACAGCGTAGATCATCCCTAATCCCTCTCTTTCCGTCGTGGTGTAATTTCTTTCTGCTGCGTTCAGTTGTCTGCTAGCGTAAGCTATGGGGAGATCTATGTTACCTTCATTCGTGGGTTGTGCTAACACACATCCTATGGCATAATTGGATGCATCCACATGTACATGAAATGGCTTACTCCAATCTGGGGTGGTCAATATAGGTGCTGAGCACAAGCGTCGTTTGAGTTCATTGAATGAATTTTCGCATTCCTTTGTCCACTCAAAATTGGTCAAAAGAGAGTACAGAGGCTTGGCTATGATTGCATACATGTGTATGAATCTCCTATAATAACCGCAATGGCCCATAAATGCCTGTACCTCTTTCACGTTAGTTGGTCTGGGTAATTCTGCAATTACCTTCACCTTTTCCTCATCCGTGGAGATTCCATTTTTTGACACAATGTGTCCTAGAATTTTGCCTTGTCTGACCATGAAAACACACTTTTCTGGGTTCAAACAAACCTGATATTCTCGACATTTGTCAAATATCTGTCTTAACTCTGGAATATGTGTCTGTCTTACATTTGAATGCGCACATAGGTCATCGACATAAACTTCCAAGCTCTTGCGTAAGAATTCATTATACGTGTAAGGTTTCTGTTTTGTCGGTTTTGCATCTGGAGTCATAGGGATTCTATGAGAACATATATCTGGATCTACTCCTTTCAAATCTTTGTAACTCCAAGCAAAAACATCTCTATATTCGCGCAATAGGGCAACTAGCTCTTCTTCTTCTTCTGTCGTCAAATCATGCCCTATGTAGGTACATTTTTCTTCTTCTCCTTCTATGGCAACTATTATTTTCTTGGTTTTCTCTCGGTTATCATATACTTGTCCGTCCTTCTCTTTTCTATTGGGCATTCGTACCATGATTCTTCTATCTTCGATTTCGTATTTCTTGAAATTCTCGGGTACTTCAAACAAAGATTCGTCTTTTTCCGACATGGTTTCTTTCTTCTTTCTCTTCTTGCCTTCACTCTTATCAGTCACTTGAGTGGCTAACCTTACCTCGTTCGTAATTTCCTCGTGACTCTGAGTGTGAGTCTCTACTTCGTAGAAATATTCTTCCTCTGATGCAAAGGGTGGGTCCATGATAATTGATTCTAAATCAAATTCGCTTGCGTCCTCAAATGCATCAGTGTTTGGTTCGCACTCTTCTAAAATTGCATCGCCCATGATTGGCTCTATCGTGAAAACTGAAATGTCATAGCCATCCTCGTCACAGTGGGGTGTCCATTGTTCTTCATTGATGGCTACATCCATGGTTGCTAGTATTTCCGCCCAACCATGGGGTTCAAACTCCTCGTCAGGGAATACTACAGGTGCGTAGGCTGGATCTTGAAGGGTTCGTGAATGTTGTTCTGCACCTAAGGTCCTGGCTTCTAATCTTTCCTCCTCTTGTTTGGCAACTTTACACATCCATAAATGGGTATCCTCATGCAACCAAGAAGGATCTGACTCTAATGAGTGCACGGATTCCGTCTCTACTGGTGTCTTATGGATGGTATTCCATTGTATTGGGGGTACATCTCTATGTGAATAGTCTTTAAGGTTGACTTTAGTAGTCACTCCTAAATGTTGCAAGTACAAAGAATTAGTTCCCCAATCTTGTACAATTTGCAACTGACGCATGAATGGTCGTCCCAATATCATCTCATATGCATGATTTTTCACAAAGTCGCAAATGGCAAAGGTATGCTCAAATTCTACACCGCAAGTGGTGAGGGATATGCCTTCTAGTAAGCCTAATGGTTTCTCTATGTGTCCATCAGCCATTTGCAGCTTCATCCTGGTGGGTCTGAGTGCTGGCTTACCCCAACGTTTCCATAAGGCGGTAGTAGCGATAGCTACTCCGGCTCCTGAATCTAAGATGGCTTTCGTGGTGTAGCCCTGATGGGTTATTGGAAGATATGTGTTACCTTCCTCTCCTTCGCTTACGTCTCCAATCTTTTCCACGGGTATCTCTGGTACCTTCTTCTGTGATCCTATCTGAGAGGGTGTGGTAGCTAGCTCAGGGAATTGATTTGCTACGTGCTTCCACAATTCTGGTTTTACCTTTAACAATTCCTCCAGAGTGAGATTACACTGTACTTTAGTATTCTTGATCACTTCCGTATTTCTAGGGATCACTGATTCTTCATTCCTCACTATTATCGTGGGTGCTCTCATACTAATAGACTTAGCTTCCCAAGGCCCTGTGAACTGAGGTAATTCTTGTAGAGAATTAGATTCAAATCCTGTGAGTTCACTCAGTCGTTCCACCTCTACCTCATCATGTATAGAGGGGATGTCTTGGGGAAATTGTTCCTGCAAATCGTCTATTTCTTGAATAGGAGGATGAGTTTCTTGTTCTTTTCTCCATTTCTCTTCTTGTATTTCTCTCAAAAATTCATGTGAGTACTTATGTATGGAAGATAAGTTATCTTGACTATCTGTATTGGGCACTTGAGACAGGGACGGTGGATTCCTTTCCTGTGCCTCTGGGGCAGTAGGGTTCCTATGCTGATCCTCTCTCTCTTTGCTTTCAATCAAGTGTTCGAGCCTCTCCATTAGTCCTTGAAAGTGTAATTCCGGTTTTGCCATGTTATTCCAATTAAGATATCTAGAGGCTTCAAACAAAGCTTGTGCTAACTCTACCATTTTCATGCACAGTTTAGTTCTCTCAATTTCTAGATCAGCTCGAGGGTAGTTTTTACTCATTTCCGTGACTTGAGGTCCCTCTTTTATTCTAGCCTGATATGCACGAAACATCATGTCTAGATCTTCCGGTATGGGTTCCGCTAAGACTGATCCTGATTTCTGAGCTGGGTTTTCTTGATTTAATTCTTGTGAAGCCAATTCTTGTATCCTGGCTCTAGATTCTCTTAGACTTCCTTCCAACTCACTTATCTTTTTACTCCACTTTCTCTTTAACCTTTCTCTAGAATCTTTCCAAGATTTCGTCTTTTTACTACTCGATTCCGCAACTTCACTAGTTTCGGCTATTTTCTCATGATTAAGCTGTTGGTTTTGTAAGAGTGTCTGGGCTCTGGTTATAGCTTGGATAGGCACGTATGTAGGGTTAGATCCATCTGCGTTGTTTACAATACCTATCACGTTGATCGGTGTCACATTTGATGTGTTAACTGGGTTCTTAGGACAATCTTTGATTATGTGTTCTTTGCCACAATCGGCGCAAAAGCCTTGGATGCTATAGTACTGCGATTGCCTTGCTATTGGGGGATGTGGGCAATCCTTAATGAAATGATCTCCTTGGCACCTAAAGCATGGTCCTCTAGGGCCCTGCGGTCTCTGCTGTCTCAATTGGGGCCGTGGGTTTGGGTTTGCATACATCACATTAGTATAGTCTGGCTCCCAACTTGGTTCCATTGGTGGACTATCATAGTGATATGTCTCCACATGTTCTGGTGACTCCGTGTAATAGGCGGGTGGACTAGTTACATGAGTAGAGTCAAAACTGTTTGAGTTTGGGTCACTTTCGGTGATCAGGGGTGAAGAAGGCACTAAGGCCCTACTTAGGTTCTCTTCTGCAGCCGCATATTTGACTGAGATGACATTCGCTGGTGGGGGTGGCTGCTGAGCTAAGACGGGTTGAGGTCTCTGTTGAGCCTGGTATGGGTAGTTCTGAGGAGGCCTATAGTAATAAGGCTGAGCATTGTATTGGCCTTGATACCTACCTGGCTGCTGGTATGTTTGCGGGTAGTTCTGTCTCACGGTTTGTTTATTGTATGGGCAGTCCTGAGCCGTATGATTTGAGTATCTTCTCTCAATTGTACAATATTGGCCACTAGGGTTGGCGTGAGGTTGAGGTGCATTGGGGCACATGTTTGCCAAATGATTTCCACCACAAGTGTAACAACGTACATTTGTAGGTAGCTTGGGCACCTGTTTGCTAGAAACTCCTAGTTTTTGGGCCACTTTTTCTGCTAGGTCCTCTATCGAATTAGACAATTTTGTGGATGCTAGAGAAGAACAATCTGAGTCCTTATAGACCTTTGAGAGTTCTAATTCATCTCCTAAGTTGTCCTCAATGTCTATGCATATTCTTACACACTCCTCTAGCGTTCTGGGTTCTTTTAGGTACACATAAGAGCGTAGTTTAGCGCTCAACAAGCCATCTAGGAACAGTGATACTTGTTTGGCTTGTGAGGGTAGCTCTTGCATTGGACATCGCTCGACATATTGTCTGAATCTACGACCTGCCAGTCTTACTGTTTCCTGAGGGGTTTGTTTAAAGC
This sequence comes from Ceratopteris richardii, assembly GCA_020310875.1. Taxonomy (NCBI): domain Eukaryota; kingdom Viridiplantae; phylum Streptophyta; class Polypodiopsida; order Polypodiales; family Pteridaceae; genus Ceratopteris; species Ceratopteris richardii. The sequence continues at coordinate 39,585,051 of CM035415.1, forward strand.
TATGAATAAGCGAAGACGTGTCATGTCTAACCCCACTTTTAGAGAATTCAGTAATGAATGACTCTAAAAAGTGATGAATGTCTCTAAATTGCCTTTGTTGCAGTGGTTGGAACCAAGTTAAAGCTGTATTCTTTAACGTTAGTCCAAATGCATTGTACTGCGTGAACATGTCTTCAACTTGTTCTGCTCTTAGTACTTGCTTGAATTCTGCGACATGGTCATAGGGATCTCCTGTCCCATCAAAATAATTCTTCATTGATTTTACTAACTGTGTGGGTCTCAATACTCTTGCATGTTCACGTGGTCTAGGTAGAGGAAAATCGTCTCTACCACCTGGTACTCCATGATCTCTTTGTCTGTCCGTCCTATTAGTGTTCGTGGTTGTTCCATCTCTCCCTATGGGGTGAATGAAGCTTACTTCCGGTCTCTCGTGATTTCCATGGGCTGAGGATGTTCCTGCCCCTTGTTGATTTGTATTCATGTTTGTTCGGGATGGAGGGAATATCAATTCACCTCTCCAAGTGTAGGTGTTTTTAGCGCGTTCAGGCACCACAAAGACTCTTTCTGAAGTCTCATCCAGGTATACCACCTTTCCAGGTGTATCTGGGTCCTTGAATTCATAGATTGTAATGATGCCTACCTCACTGGGGTTTTCCTTTCTGTACCTCCAAAAGGCTTCATCTGTCTCTTTATTTATGAACAACTCTGTGCTCCTGTTATCTTGAGGGATCCACTCTGGGATGAGTACTCTTGTTAATACGGATTTCCCTCTAGGTGTTCTAGGTTCTTCTAACGGTTCTTTTCCTTGAAATTTCCCTTCTGTCTCTAATTGGATTGTGCCAAACTCATTAGTATCGTTTGGCTGCGTACTTAGGATGTACATGGTTCCTTCTTTGTCTATGTACGCGTCTCTCTCAAACTTCACCACTGGTCTTTCCAATCCAATGGGTTGATCAGGGTTGTGCAGTTGCACCACTTGCCTTTGCAAACCATCCTCATAGATGCGAGCACCTAGTCGGTTGGTTCGGAGAAACTCTAATTGTGTTCTATAGGGTCCTTCAGGTTTTTCTAAGTATGCTACATTAGACCCTCCTGCTGGTCTGTCTGTGCTAAATGCCATTTCTGATTCACTTGATTCTGAGCTCAACTCGTAGGGATAACTACTGTTCAATTGCTGAGCCCAAGATCGTGCGGTGGTTCTTACACTCGCCTCTGATGATCTAAGGCTTCTTCTATCCGACTTACCTATATGTTTGCCCGATCTAAGGTTCATTAATTTTCTTCCTTGCTCACTCAATTACACACTTAGATCGTCAATGGTTCTTTGTGATTAATTCTTGGTTCCTTTTAATTTTTCTTTGGATTCTTGTCTTAATTTATGCGTCAGGAATTCGACTTTCGTGATGATTTTGAGTTATCGTTCCGTCAGACTTATGTTCTTCTCTTTAGGTTGTCGCGTCACACACACCTTTACTTTAAGTCTTAAACTTGATAGAATTAGGTATCTTGAACTTGAGGCGTTCCTATCGTCGTTAATCCACAACTACCGTTTAACCTAAGCTAAAAATTGACTGAGGGGGTTGAGTAATCTTCCAACCTCGAGTCGGCTTTTCTGGTTGCTCTGATGTCCTGTTGCCCAAGAAGCCGTGCTTCCCAAGCTCTGCTGTCTTCACTACCTTGCTTGCTTGCCTTGGATTGCCCTTGCTAGACCTGGAAAATTCCAATGTTAGACCAATTCACAAGATGATTAAACACTTGAGTATATACACCTTTTTAGCTCAAATTTTCAATATGTGCCCCCTGACTTCCTAGTCCCAAACTAGGTGAACCTCAAAATAGCTTATCCAAAAATAGACGTATACTTTATGAAAAAAACAGTTGAGGTCACGTAGTACTCGTCACGAGCTTTCTAACGAGCTATTAAGCTCAAAAAACGGACTTCAGATGAAAAAGTTATGAGCGTTCAGGCCCTGGGGGTAAAAACTGACAATCCAATTTTCCCTCAAATATGAGCTAAGGGGTCTCCTATGAGTCTAATGGTCCAAAAATTTTCCAAAAATACCCTCAAATTTGGTCAAAAATTGAAGTCCAAAATTTGCGATGGTCTGGAACAATCGCGATGGTCCGAAAAAACGAACAATCGCGATGGCGCGAAAAAGTGGACAATCGCGATGGCCCGAAAAAGCGAACCGTCGCGATGGCTCAAAGTGAACAATCGCGATGGCGTGAGGTCGAACCGTCGCGATGGTCCAAAAAGTGAACCGTCGCGATGGCGTGAGGTCGAACCGTCGCGATGGTCCAAAAAGTGAACCGTCGCGATGGCGTGAGGTCGAACCGTCGCGATGGTCCAAAAAGTGAACCGTCGCGATGGCGTGATCGGGCGGACAATCGCGATGGCGCGGTCAACGGTCAACGGTGGACAATCGCGATGGTCCGAAGTGAACCGTCGCGATGGTCCGCGATGCGATGGCTTGAGCCAATCGCGATGGTCCGATTTTGGGCTGTCGCGATGGTCCGAAAAAAACGAACCGTCGCGATGGTTCAACGTGACACGTGGCACTGTCGAGGCGATGGCCCGAGCCTATCGCGATGGTCCGAGCTCAGCGAACCGTCGCGATGGTCCAAGTGGACCGTCGCGATGGCTCAAGTGAACCGTCGCGATGGTCCGAAAAAACGAACCGTCGCGATGGTCCGGCCGAGCCGTCGCGATGG
>CM035415.1:39597762-39622762 GCA_020310875.1 Ceratopteris richardii
AACGACTTCACATGTGTCCTCCGATAGGAATTATGATGAATTTTACTATCAAGAGCATATTATATGTTGGTGTAACTCTTGTTATGGCACGTATCGAAGACCACGATTGGAATGTATTGAACATGAGGCAGAGTATGGTACTTTTGAGTGTGCACCATCACGTGGTAAATGTGATAATGCTTGGGTATGTACTTTTTATATAAATTAATGTCATTATCTTATTTAAAAACCATATACAAAATCAAATTATTGTTGATATATAGGAATACTTGCTAGATGATGATGATGATGATAATTTTTCTCATAATGTTAATATACCTCGTACACGTCATGGACTTGTTGTTCATCAATTACAAGCAGAGGTTTCTAGAAATCCTCTACCTACTGGTTTAGAGACTGAAACATCTAGAGATTATCCATTGTCAGCTCGTGATCGTTCTCTAGTACAAAGATATGATAGAAGAAGATATGGAGGATGGAATAGAGGACCACTTCCTTTAGATGGAGAGGTTTTCAACTTTTGGGGTAATCACTATATGATTGCTCCATCCACTATTACTAATGCTAGTCGTGGTCTCTTTATTGTAGAGGATTTGTATGTGCCTCCGAACTCTGAAGTCACTCTTATGTCATTTTGTGGTCCTATATATGGATGGGGAGATGGGCATCGACTTTCGCGTTATGTTCAAAGCATGATTACTTATGGAATATGCTTGAACGCAACATCCCTTACTAGTAGAAGGACCTTACATGTAGAACATGAAAGATTATATATTGATGGAAGACCTTACACACATGGAAACATAGCAGGTTTAATAAATAGTAGTGGAGGGTTACATAATAGTTCAAGGAATAATTGCACATTTGAGGAGCGTGAAAATAGTCATGAATCACCATACATGAGTAGAGATGTATCAAGATACATAGTTGTCAATGCTATTACTACATTACATGCAGGTGATGAACTATTAGTGAATTATGAGGATGACGTAGACCTCCAAGAGCACCTTTTAGCTAGAGAGAATAAAAATTTTCTATCCATATTTAATAACTTATATATTTAATTTTATGTTTAAAGTTTACTTTTTATTCATTTATGGAATACTAATGAAATTTATTTATATTTGTAGATTCCAACGTATGACGTTGATGATATTCCTCCACACCATTCACAATTGCCAGTAAGACCTCATTTATCAAAAGCTTCTATGAGGAGGCTATGCAAAAGTGATCCTGTGGAATATGCAAGGTTGAAAGATCTATATTCAAAAGAAGATAAAGTACAAGATTTGTGCAACAATGATGAAGATGATGGCATGGCAGATTTTATTGAGGATTGGTATCAAAATGACAGTGAGAGCATTGATATTTCTAAAAATGAGAAATATCTTCGAGAGGAATGTCTAAAGCATGTATATGAAGGAAGTCTTTTGACACGACTAAGTGCGAGCTTACTTATTCTCAATCTTCAAAATCGTTTTGGATGGAATAATGTATATGTTTCGACACTATTAACGTATACTTTTCAATTTTCTATCTATTTATATATATATGCATATATATATATATATATATATATATATATATATATATATATATATATATATATATATATATATATATATATATATATATATATATATATATATATATATATATATATATATAAACATACACATAATATACATGAATGTATACACACATATAAACATACACACACACATACACACATACGCATGTTATGAGAGTAAGGTCAAATTATAGATACATGTATCGAATGAAGATGTTTTGTCCATCTAGCCTTTAGAATTGTCCACCCAATGTTTAGAATCTTCTTGACACATATGTTTCTCCTATTTTAGTCGACCTAATACATGTGCTGCTAATTCTTTTTAATACAAATATTAAGTAGTAGTTACCAAGGAAGGTATCAAGTCATATGTAAAATGGGAGGAGCAAATTTATCTTGAAGATTTTGAAGGATGGAAAAATAATTTTAAAGGATGGGCGAACAAAAAGTGCCCATTCAATGCAAGTTTTTATTCTTACTTTAGATAAGGTAAGAACAAGAACTTGAATTGAATGGACACTTTTTGTTCGCCCATCTTTTAAAACTATTAATGCATCTTTCAAAATATTTGCAAAAAATTTGATCCTCCCATTTTACATATGACTTTATACCTTCCTTGGTAACGACTACTTAATATCTGTAAAGAGCTTAGCAAGAGAGGTAATAGATTGACTATAAATGGGAAACTGCTAGAGGATTCAATGGTCTAGATATGAAAATATGCAAACCGCAATATACAAAAAACAATTAAAAATGAAATCAAATATACACAACTACACATGCATACATACATATACATACATATATACACATTCATACATACACATACATACATACATACATACATACATACATACACATGTATACACACATACATATACATATATGCATACATATATGCATACATATACGCATATGTATATATACATACATATACACATATAAAACACATATACATACATATATACATATACACATACACATATGTATACGCATGCACATGCATATACACATCCACATACACATACACATAAGCATACACATATATAAAACTATATGCATATATATATATATATATATATATATATATATATATATATATATATATATATATATATATATATATGTTAGTATATGATCAATGTCTACCCCTCATGATTGTATGCACATTTTGTAAGGCCCCCTTTATGAGGAAAAGCCAAGCATGCATTACCCAATTGATGGGAATCCCAACTTGAATGTTGGATGAAGGTCATGTTGGACCATGTAAGATATTATAAGGAAAGGGAGTTATCAGGGTCCCCAATTGTGGGGTCCGGGGCAGCGGTGAGCAGCCCCGGCTGGGGGGTCCAAGGGGGCCAGCGGGCCCCCTGGCTGGGGGGTCCCAGGGGGCCAGCGGGCCCCTTGGTGGGGGTCCGGGGGCAGCGCCCCCGGCGCGACGGTAAAGGGAATATTCCATGGAATATTCCCTGTCGGAGTCAGAAATCATTTATATTTGTTAGGTCGGTTCAACCAGTCTAAGCCGTGTATGGCAATTACGCGGGCGGTGGCCGCCCACGCTCTACCGCCCATGTATAGCCGTCCATGGCAGGCCACCCATGATCCTATATATACATGACTTCTGCACTACCTAAGACACCGAGTTGAGCCAGCATACCTCTACCTTGTATCTCCCTATCTAGAGTTGTCTAGATCACCATTTAAGCTCTACCTTGAGAGCGCACGGGTGGACAACGCCATCATCTTTGTACTTGCTGCTAGTAGAAAATTGTTGAGATTCTCCTATATCTGTTATCTTCTCTGTTATTGCTCCTGTGTTATATTGCGTAACTATTGTCTTACAATATATATATATATATATATATATATATATATATATATACATATATATATGTATATTTATTTATTTACTTTTTTTTTATATATCGTTTTTGGATGAACTTACAGGTTATTATCTGAAAAGTTTTTACCAAGTCAGAATATTCTTCCTACCTCACATGATGAAATGAAGAAGATAATCAACAATATTGGTATAGATTATCAATGTATACATGCATGTCCTAACGATTGTATTTTATATAGAGGTGAATATGCAGACTCTTTGACATGTCCCAAATGTCAATCTCCTTGATATAAGGGCGAAGAAGGTAAAATCCCAAAAAACGTATTGAGACATTTTCCATTGGCTCCATGGATTAGACATATGTTTCAAAGCCTTGAATTATTAAAGCTTTTGACATAGGGACATGATCATAAAAGTACTGATGGAATAATTAGAATTCCTCATGATAGTGTTGCTTTTCAACATATTGATTCTACATGGTTTGAATTTGCACAAAATCCACATAATCTAAAGTTAGGAGTTGCATTAGATGGGGTTAACCCATTCTCCATGAAATCCAGTAAATGGTCAACATGGCCAATAGTAGTCATAAACTACAATCTCTCGCCATATCATAGCATTAAAAAGGAACATTTAATGCTTTCACTTTTAATCCCAGGCAAAAGGCAAGTTAAAGATATGAATATATATCTTGCTCCTCTCATTGACGATCTCCAAGAGTTATGGAGAGGTATTAATGTCATTGATGTATCGAAAAGCATCAATGAAAGACATATTATGGTTCATGGTATTGTGGCTTCGACTATTCACGATTTTCCAAGATATGGTGTTTGTTCAGGTATTGATGTAATTTTTTTATTCAATATGCATATAAATAAATATGATTTAATCTAATCATATTTTTATCATTTTCATTATGCAGGAATATCTACTAAGGGTTATAAATCTTGTCCATATTGTGGCGATTGGTTGAGATCAATCTATAGTAAGAATCTCAACAAAAATATTTATCTTCGACATCGATGATTCTTGCCTGATGATCATCCATTAAGATCTAAAAGAGAAGCGATATATTTTAATGGAAAGGCTGAAGCAGGTGAGTGTCCAAAACCTATGACGCCTATGGATTGGTATAAAAAATGGACACACGGACCGCCGATAGATCCAGAATCAGAAATCTTCAGTGATGATGAAGATAATGAGTATGTGAATAGAGGTAAAGGAAAATTGGCACTCACAGAGAACATATCAATATGGTATTCTTTGGAGTATTGGAAAGAGTTAAAGTATGTCATCTTCTTGATCCTATGCATATATTCAAGAATATTGGTTATTCACTATGGTAGCATCTTCTTGTACTAAAAGATACCATAGCATCAAGAAATGATTTGAAAGATCAAAAATCAAAACAAAAGTTATGGCCAGTTTTTGATAGACATCAACAGGAAATGACTTATGCACCTGCTCCTTGGGTACTTACAACAAAAGAGATACAGACTATCAACAATAGAATTCAATTGATTAAGACTCCTATAGGATATAGAGCATCTTTTCAAAACATGCTTACTATGGATGATAAGAGCTTATCTAGGTCAAAGACCCATGACTGCATGACTTTTTGAAACATATTTTAACTTTGGTTATCGATGGATGTACAACAAAAGGAGTACGAGATATGATCTATCATCTTGGATCACTTATAAGGTAATTATGATACTTTTATATTTAATATATATGAATATTGGATATCTTTTATTTTTTAATTAACTTCTTTATAATCTTTTTAATGTATATGTGGATTACATCCAAAGAGATTGACAAAAACTCGATCCCACAAAAAAATGTGAATGCAAAGAGCTACTATGTTTGATGGAGAAAGAACTTCCTACTTCATTTTTTGATATTTAGGTTCATTTATTAGTCCATCTTGTAGATGAAATAGAGATTGCAGGTGTTGTCAACACTCGACCGATTTATGGGAATATTAAAAGGTTATGTGCGACAAAGAGCAAAACCAGAAGGATCCATGGCAAAGGGTTGGATGCTTGAAGAGTGCATGTAGTACATTAGTGAGTACCTTGAAAGAGTTCATGAAGAAGCTCCACGTGCATGGACCAACAAGTCTTCTTCAAAAATAATAGATGAGGTATTATCAGGTAAGGGAGTTCCATTTTTATTTACATTTCAAGAAAAAAAATGATGTTTCTACTTTTCTAGCATATAATAGCGAATGCATGCAAGCATTCCTTAGCGAGTACGAACAGGAACTTCAAAATCTCCGAAGTAAAAGGTGAAGAAACAAAAGATATAGACGTAATCTCGATAATCATGAGATTACATATATATCTTCTTTCACGGATTCACTATATAGTCATTTGCAATGCGCCAACGCAAATAATGAAGAAATCTCAGATGAGCAGAGAGACTTAATGATAGGTTGTGAACGAAAGGTAATTTTATTTTAATAATATTTTATTTTTTTCATATATGTATATTAGTTGCTATTTACTAATTGAATTTCTTTTGCAGGCTTGAATGTTCACTAATATGTGGGCTTTTGGACAGCATATTAGAATCAAAGCCATTGATTCTTTACATAAAATAGAGGATTCTAGAATTGTTGCTTCTTTCAAGCAACTATCACATGCTAGCTCAAAAGACAAGAACCTTATAGAGGGCAAACTTGGTTACGTAGGAACTATTGTTGGTATCTACAAAATCTCATTTTGTACATTCAAACAGGTAGAAAAAAGTTTATATTTTTTATGATAGAGTTAGTTATTTTTTCAAGCACCTAATAATGGGTTTTTGTTCTTATATATTTTGATAGGTCATTTGGAAGGTTGACACGTTTCGAGCCGAGTATAAAGGTAGTAATTCCACATTAAGAAAGGAATTATCTGGGTTCTGGGCTTGATTCTTCCAAGGTAATGCGATCTACTAAAGAACCATATATTCTTTCTAGGCATATTGAACAAGCATTTTTTTATAAAAACCCAGATGCTCACCCTTGGTGGCAAGTCATTCATGTTCAACCTAGAGGTAGGTCATTGTTTGAACAATTTATTGTTAGAGAGATCGAAGAAAGTCCTCTTGATGATTCAACATCAGATACTGATACATCAACATCTGAAAGAGAAATTATAATCATTATACGTGATAATGATACTAATCTTTTTGATGAAGAGGATAATTCTACATGTTGATTCTATTGATGAGGAAGAGGAATTACCAAACATCGATATTAATCCATCAATAGATGATGTGACTCATGAGAACACAAATTAACAATAGAAGAAATAAATGAAATCAATAAGGATAATGAAGATGAGACAATATTGATGTCTTACCAAAATGATGGCAAATAATGAAAACATATGAGCAGATTAGATAGTAAATTCTACTCTAGTTATTGATCAATAACTTGAAGCTTCTAAATGGATATCATATAATAGATTTTTTATTCAACTTGAATAATGATGAATCCTACTAGAGAGATGAAATCATGTTCTTTTAAGTCAGAACATGAAGCTTGGGGGTATGCGTAATTATTTTATATATAGCTTTATCTTCGAGGAGCAAATTTTTATCATGTATGTATGCATATGTGTGTGTATTCATGTGTATTATATGTATACATATGTTAGTATGCATATATATGTATTTCATGTATATGTATGTGTGTGCATGTGTGTGATATATGTATACTTGTTTTAGTATGCATATGTGTATATATGCATATGCATTTATGTAAAAATATTCATTTATTCATGTAATATATGCAAGTGTTTATAATTGTGTATGCATGTATAAGTATACATTTGTGCATATAGGCATGTATATGTGATGTGTACATGTATATATGTATATGTGTCTATGGGTAAATGTGTACATGTAAATATGTATGCATACATATATATATATATATATATATATATATATATATATATATATATATATATATATATATATATATATATATATATATATATATATATATATATATATATATATATATATATATATATATATATATATATATATATATATATTTATGTGTGCATGTAGGCATGTGTGTACCTAAGTCAAGAAGACTCAAGGACCTATGCCAAAGAGACTAAACCTCATTTGCAACACAAGTGCGTATAGTGGAAAATTGACACACGCTTATATGTCAATCCGATCAAACGACCTAACGAAGTGTATGAGGACACATGCACACATGATGGAGAATGAAGTGGTTCAGCTGATATGTATGAGAAAAGACTAATTCACCTCTCTAACTCACTGAAAGACTGGAAGTGTCTGTTGCGATACCACTTATAGCAGTTCTCAATAATTCAAGGATTTCTCCCAGCTCCAAGCTCCGAATATATACTCCTTTCGAAGCTCTTGATGAGACGCATCTACTAGAAGTGGTTTCACTCGATTCTGACAACCGTGCTTCAAGTTATGACCAAATTAGTGAATGGCGGGAAGCACCCTCACTCACGCCACAACTCCTACAAGCTCACACACACACTACAGCAGCTCAAAAACAGTGGGGAGGGGTAGACAACAGTCCTACACACACATTCCAAGCATTACACACACATAGAAGATCAAAGAGAAGATGGAAATCTACAGGAAAGAGGCAAATTCTAGATTCAAGAGTTCTCCTTCTTCACAATGGCAAAAAGTCTCTACAAAGAGTCACAAAGTGACTTACATACATGTGCCCTAAATTTGGTCCTTTCACACAAGAGACCGGCACTTTATTACTAGAAAGTGAATTTCCTACTAATTTACAAGGGATATTTTACAACAAGATGGGATTATGCCACTAGAGGACTCCTCTAGTGCATTTACATGGCTTGAGGGAATTTCCTAAGACTTGAAAAAAATGTTCCCATTAATTTGAAAATTTTGGGGCTCTTCTTTTATGCTTCTCTGCTCTGCAACACTCTCCCCCTCTTTGTCTGTGTCGTCCCTTGAGAGACTTTACTTCTTGTCCTCAGCTTGTTTAAGAGTTCCGAATACACGCACCCAGCGGTTGGAGCGGCAACAAGGACTGTCAGACAATTGGTTATCTTATCTGAGGTATGTCCTTTGCTTCAGTTTGCCCCTTGGTATTCCTTATATCACAAATCTGGGTTGTTGTATTCAGTCGGGCTGCCACGCATGCCACCAGTGACTAGGAATGCGCTGTTCTTTGTCACTCGCTTCAACTTTTTAGCCTCTATCTCTTTCTAACTTTTGGTCTTGTGATTTGTCTTTGTCTTCAAACATTTGACCTGTTGTATTGCTTTGAGCCTGTTTACTTTGTTGACAACGCACACTATCAGCGGAAGGATTACTACTTGCCAAATATTGTCATGCACTTCTTCATGTATAGTTCCTGTCCCTCGTCCGTCCTTCCCATGAAATGTCCTGGTTCTGATTGTTCTTTAATTCCATTCCTCAGGACCTGGCTGTTTCACGTTGTTGCCTGATGCATGCCCCTGCGGGGCTTTGGGCAGAGGGTGGTTCTTTCACTTTATGATCTTCCTTCTTTATTGAGCCGTTCTTGACTTTGATCTTCTTCTTCTTCTCTTCTTGCTCGATTCCCCTTCCACACGTCCCTCCTCTTGAACTCTGTCGTCTCCGACAGGCTTTTTGTGGCGACGTGAATAGGTCTGTATGGCTGCCTACTCTCTTTGATTCAGCAAATTAGCGTGACATATCATAAATTCTTTCCATTGTTGTGACTTGACGCCATCTCTGGTGCTTGTCGGTGATCCGCAAAAAAACTTGTTTCATACGCTACGAATCGTGCATTTAGGTTTGAAGTCATCTTGACAAAAATTTCCGAATCTATTTCGAAGAAGCCGGTGAAAAATGCTTCTTTGAAAGTCTGCATGTATGTTGACGGCAAAAACATAAGTCTTGAATAATACGCCGTCAGGGTTAAGCGGCTCAGAATAGTGGAGGGATAAAAAACGAGTGCTTCGGATCCTTGTGTAATGCCAATGAAGTTCAAAAATGTATATTTTGCATGCTGGAAGACTTTAATTACAGTTAATAGCATGGTGAAAATCTTATTGGTCATTTTAACTGCTAAGTCCGGGACAGTCGCATATCGTGCGATCCAAAATTCCATTGTTTTTACCATATATTCTTCTATTGGTAGGTAGCTATGTGGTGGACTAGGTAATAACGGATTATTCAACCATTGATTATTGATGCTCCCCTGGGGCTGTCCTTCCCAAAATTGCGATGAGGAGCGTCTGCGGGGTACTAGACAAAATGCTGGATTGACCTGAAGCGCGTATGGTGATGCTTCCCATTGTACCCGAAGTGTGGGATTCTTTTCCAAAATTTTGCGTCTCCATTTGGGATCCGCCTTCTTGAACTCTTCTTGAGTATATTTGAACGTATCTTGGCTGAACTGGAGGTTGTGGTCCGGATCCTTATTCGTCATAGTCTTTATATATTGTCACGTTTGTTCTTTATGTAGTCCATATGGTACATTGAAAGGCTTCAAAATTTGATCCAAATTTTTTCTTTCGATTTGGGCCTCCTTCATTACTTGGATTATCTGGTCTTCGAATTCAGTAGTAAGCTGGGACACCAGTAGTGCCCTTTCCGGTCGGCTCAGTTCTGCAATGTCCCGAGTATTATGTTCAATTTGGACCTCTAGTTCCTCCCTTAGTGGCGAATGATATAAGGGGGAAGAGAGAGGATGTACCTCAGTCTCCTCAGTAGCCTCTACGGATTTTGGAACTACTGGTGTCCCCTCAATTTCGTTGTGTGCTAGTTGATCCTGTAGTTGCTTTATCATTTCCTTCTTTTTCTTAATTTCTTCCTGTGCCTGCAAAATTGTTTCCTTATTCTTCTGTATTTCCTCTGCCACTATTGCGAGTTGATCTGTGTCTTCTTTACAATGCAGTAGGTATCTATTCTCAGCTTTTTTCCATTTTGCCCTAAGACCCGCGGTGTCTTCCATGTACCTCTTTTCCCATTCAGCAATGGTGGTCTATTCCTGCTTGATCTGTTCTTCATGATTAGCTATCTTTTCTTCTAATTCTTTGATATCCTTTTGTGGTCTTCCTTGAATTTCAACAGGTTGATCACTTAGAAGAGCTGTCATGAGCTCCTTGTTTCGGTTCCTTAGGTTTTCTGCCTCTTCCATATATACCTTTATTTGTGATTCTAGTACTTTACTACGGGCATGCATTTGTGCCTTCTTAGCCTCGCTAGCTTCATATTTCTTCGTTAATTCTTGGAGTTGTTCTTTTAATTTTGCGTTTTTTGTCTCTAAATGGTTGCACTACTTTTTGGTTTCTTGGACTTCCTTTTCTTGATGTAGTATTTGTTCTTTTGCTAATTTTAATTCTGCCAAAAGATTCTTTCCTTTTTCTTGAAGCTCATGCTTGTCCTGCATCGCTTGATTGTAGTCTTCATCAGCCTCAAGCATTAGTTGTTCTGTATCCATTGCGGTTCTGATCATGTCTTGCACTACGAGCTTGAGCTGAGCGATGTCGACATTCAACCATGTCCTCGGTATGCTTGGAGCTTCTCCAGTTTGCACATCTTTTCCTTGCTCTACATGGATGGTTTCATTGTGGGGTTGTCTAATCTGTAATTGTATTTTTGGTTCTTTTTCTTCTTCATCCAAATCAATAATTTTTGTGGCACTCCCTTGAAAGGTGAGGTCCATGGGGGAGGGTTCTTCCACGACCCTTATTGGTGTGAAGGGTTCTTCTTCTTCTACTGTCGCTCCTTGAGGTTCTTTCTTTGGTATCTTGATTGACACCTCGCGTGTAGGTGTTGCCTCCTTGATAAGAATTGTGGAAGTCTCATTGCTTTTGAGGACATGTGGCCCTTCTTGGTTTGCTTCCTCGCTATCGGTGTCTTGAGTGGGGTGGACGGAGTTGTCATTTACCTTTGTTCCTTCGTCTGCTTCCTCGTAGTTAACTGCATTCAAATCCTCCCATTGCCCATCATCCTTTGATTCGCTTTGAATATCCACATTCAACAATGAAGTATCGGGTTCTTCTTGTTCATCCGAAGACGAGCTTGAGTTATCCAACCCTAATTCTGTGTAGCGGTGTACTTTTGTGTGCTTCTTTTTGGCCTCTATCTCCTGTTGGGCCTGCTGATAATGGTGCCCTTGCACTAGTAGATTGACTTGCCCTTCTGTATATTGATGTGTATCCTCAAGGGCTTGAGTTAAATCTTTCTCTGTAATCGGCCTTTGTTCTTCAATTCTTGTCTTTGGAAGTATGTGCATTCTTTTCGTGGCTGGAACTTCCTCTTCCACTTGCTTTACTTCCCTTAATCTCTTTGTTCCTCTCATTTTGGGTTGAGAGCTAGTTTTGCCCTCTCCCTCAATCTTGACTCCCCTTTTCTTTTTAGGAACTGTGGCGACTTTGGCATACTTAGCTATGGCAGTCGAAGGTGGCATTTCCTGCAGGTGCTCTCTAATGCCTAAAGCATGGTAAATCAATATTGTCAGTGCGACACTTCCATTGAGGAACTTCTTATTATTCCATTGGTTCTTTGCTTCAAATAGTCTTTCTTGTATGTAAGGAGTCATATTAATTTGATTTCCAATCTGTTTGATCGCATGTGAGAGCAGTTGAACAATGATCTTTTGCGGAGCCGTGTATCGATGCATATTTGGGAAGCAGAAGTGCTGGTGGATAAGTCAAACTTCTTCTTCTATGTCGGCTCTGTTAATGTCGATGAATGTTCTGGTTTTTGCCCCTCGAATCTCTTCTTTCACTACCGTGGTTCCATCTTTTTCCCATCCAAAAGCTTCCTTAATCAAGTCATGTGTAAACTGGATGACTACCCATTCACCTACTTTATCCATCACTCTAGCCTCAGGCACCAATGGATCATGCAGTGCTGGTTGTAATGTGTTCATGACCTGTGTGCACCTTTGAAAGTCGGGCTTATAGATTGGCAATTCAAAGTATTTATGAACACCTGCTTTCTTCATGATGGCAATTGTAGATGGGAGTTCATGCAAAACTCTGAAGTCTTGGGACATGATCGGAAATTGATGATCTGTATCCATGATTTTTATAGTTGCCAGGAAGAGATACTCCCCAGTGGGTTGATCTTCTCGAAACCAGTGTCCCTTTGCCTTGGTGATACTCTGGAAAGGAAATTCCAATACTTCCTCTTGTACTATTGCTTTAGAATCTTCAGAAGCCATCTGCACTTTTAAGGAAAAGCGCATTAGCTTCAATGGAAAGTATAGCAACTGTGTAGTGCATTGCAGTGATTTGTTGTCGTTCCATCACTCCGTTTCCCATGGTTCTATAAGTGAGATCTCTTACCACATCTTTTTATTTCTTTTCCTGAAAGAAAACAAGCATTAGTATAGCCGAATCATTTATTTATGTACATAGTATGTCCATTCCTAAGAGAGTGGAAGCTATGCCCTAATTCTCATTGGAGAATGTGCACCACTACTTTTATCATGTAAATCATGTGCCGAATGCTTGTCCTTGTAATGTGGCTCTATTATGCATACTTTAGGTGCATCTGATATTTTATGAGTGCAATTGGAATCTCCGTGGTTCCGATGTTCCACTCCTTGCAGTCGCATTGGGTTTCCAAATCCCTCTCATTGTCGCTTTGATATGTCGTTGCAATTTTTTGATTCCTCAGGCTTCATGTGTTCTCTTGGTTTCCTCTAGTGTCCTCGTATTAGAGGCTCTGCTCTTCATTTGTCTAGGACGAGTCTGTTTTTGCTTTGTCATTCGAATGTTTTGAAGTAAGGTATTCTCCTCATTGCATATTTCTTGCTTGGCTATTTGTTTAACCTTCTTGGGAATCCATATCTACTGTCGTGCTTTTTGAGCTTCAACCAAAGGCTTAGGGATCCATACTTGCAAAAGTATTTTTGTTTCAGATTTTTGTGATGTTGACTTGTTATTTCCCTTTTTCTCCTTATGAGTTGGTGATGATGTTTCCGATTTCTGTACTTGATCTTTGCGTACCCATTTGAATTTTTTCTCCCCTTGATGCGAGTATCTGAATGTTGTCTTCCCCAGTGGTAATCCTTCGGTCATATGAGAGACTTCAATAGAGTTGGTTTCCTTATTGTTTGGCCGTTCATCAACTGAATAGGATGATTTCACCGCTTCTCTAGACACATTAGGGTTTGAGCTTTCTACGTCTCCTAGACTGGTTTCTGAAGTATTGGGGATGCAATCATGTTCCACTAGCTCTTTTTTGCATTCTTTCGCACTCTCGATGGTTGTTGGTTGTGGTAAATGCTTCTCTCCTAATAGACTAAAAACTTCCTTGTGCCCTATCTTGGCTGAAATATAGCCTTGAGCTAGGTTGATGCTTACTTCATTCTCAACGATCCAATCCTATCATAGGATCAACTCTTCTATTAAATCTTCATCTCTGCACACTAGGACTCATTGTTCCATGGAAAAAATTCCTAGGTGCAGGGATACGTTAGTTACTCCCATGCATTCTATGATTTGACCTCCAATTCCTATCATTTGGGCTTTTGTGGGACTCATAATCATTTGAAGATCTTTTATGACCGTATTACGTATGCAACTAAGTCCCGCTCCTGAGTCTATTAAGGCATTTATCAATTTGTAATCTGTCTTGCCAATTCCTAGGTTTAAATAAGGTTGTGACATGTAGGAATTTGTTGTTTCAATTTTATGGACTTGGTAATTAGCCATAGGGATAGGCTCTTCTCCTTGGAGATGCCGCTCATCCCTTTGCCTAATCCATTCTTTCCTTTTCTTGATGTGTTCTAGCGCTTCTTGTCAAGCCTCCTCTCTAATCCGTTCCTCCTCTTTCTTCCTATTTTGAGCACCTACTAAACGTGTTAACATTTGATCCGTCAATGGCTCCATGAACCGTTTAACTCTGCATCCACTTATATAGTTAGGAAGAAGGTCTCCATCTAAAGTGGCTAGATTAACTGCTCCACTAGTAGAGATCCTATTGATGATCAGAGGTCCATATCCACGTTTTTGTAACTTCTTGGCATGTTTCTTTAAGGTGTAAACCAGGACTAAGTCTCCTTCTTTAAGTCCTTTGTCTTTTATATGTGCATCATAATATGCCTTTTGTCTTCTCTTGGCTGCATAGATTCCTGCTACCGCTTGTAACC
This sequence comes from Ceratopteris richardii, assembly GCA_020310875.1. Taxonomy (NCBI): domain Eukaryota; kingdom Viridiplantae; phylum Streptophyta; class Polypodiopsida; order Polypodiales; family Pteridaceae; genus Ceratopteris; species Ceratopteris richardii. Next base: position 39,612,295 of record CM035415.1, read on the forward strand.
TAGTTTCATGTAACTTCTCAATTTGGTCTAGTTGTTGGGACAATTCATGTCCGTTCCACTCATACTGTTGGGCTACTCTCAAAGTTGGGATTAAAAAATCGATTGGCAAAATTGCAATCTGCCCATACACTAAATTGAATGGGATAGTTCCAATAGCAGTCTTGTATGCTACTAGGAAGGCCCAAATTGCATGGTGCAATTGTTTGTCCCAATCAGACCTCCCATTATTGACAATCTTTGTCAATAATGTGCATAATACCTTATTGGAACTTTCCGCTTGACCATTGGCTTGGGGATGGTATGGGGTTGATTTTTTGTGGATCACTAAAAAATCATTCATTAGGGATTCTATTACTTTGTTAAGGAAGTGCGTTCCTCGGTCACTCACAATCTCAATTGGTAATCCAAAACAAGTGAATATATGCTCAAAAAGGAACTTAGCAGTGGTTTGAGCATCGTTCTTTCTAGTAGCCTTTGCTTCTACCCATTTTGTCAAGTAATCAGTGGCTACTATGATGTACTCAACATGCGATCCTTTGTCTGGTGGATTAATGGGTCCTATGAAGTCAATACCCCATTTAGAGAATGCTCTCGCACACACCATAGGTCTCAATGGCATGTCATCTCTCCGAATTGGGTATTTAGCCCTTTGGCATGTTTCAGCGTCCATATGTAAAGTTGGCCACCACAAGCCTGCGAAGAGAATCATTTTTGATGTTCTCTCGGCTGCAAAATGACCTCCTGCTGCACCGGCATGTGCCATCTCTAATATGGGTAAATACTCTCCTTCATGAACACATAATCGTAATTGGTTGTCTTTTCCTCTTCTAAACAAGTTTCTTCCTATGAGAACATAATCCTTGCTCATCTCCTCTAGGGATCGTTTTCTAGCCAAGCTAACTCCTTCCTCATGTCCTCCTGTCTTTAGGAATTTCACTAATGTTTTACTCCAATTGGGTGCTATCGTTGAGAAAGGTATGGACGTATGATCCTCTGGGATTGTCTCCTGGCATTCTGCACAATTACTTACGTAGTCATGGACATCCTTGGGCATGTCCGGCCAGTATACTCCTAATCTTTTTAATTCCCTAATGGTTCCATGAGTCCCTTGGTGTGTTCTCCATTTTTTCACATGTGCTTGTTCAATTAGCTTCGTTTGTTTGTCCTCCTCGACACATCTTAGCAAAAATCCATTGGGTTCCTTATAGTACACACTTCCCGCAATAATATGCAAGTTTCTTGATGGGAGAATTTCCTTTTTGCTATCCTTATTGAGTGAATGTTATGGGCCATGGGTGAGTATAGGAATTAATTTCTCTGCCCACTTTGGACAAACTTCCAGATTAAACAAATAAGTGTCTGGAAGATCATCGGGTACTCCACTTGGTGGTTCTCCGTGTGTTAACCTTGAAAGATGATCTGCTCTTACATGGGTATTTCCTTTTTTTACTATCACTTCAAAGTCGAACTCCATTAATAGTAGGAACCATCTTACCAGTCTTCGCGTGTTACATGGCTTATTGACTAGGTACAATAAGGCCTGATGGTCTATGAAGAACTTGAATTTGTTGGCTAAGAGATAGTGTCTAAATTTCTTCACTGCATAGACCATTCCTAATCCTTCTCGCTCGGTAGTGGTATAATTCCGTTCAGCCTGATTTAGTTGTCTGTTTGCATAGGCAATCGGATGATCTAATTTTCCTTCATCGGCTGGTTGGGCTAAGATACATCCTATTGCGTAATTAGAAGCATCAACATGAATATGAAAAGGCTTGTTCCAATTTGGCATTTTCAGAATTGGAGCCATGCTAAGCCTCTTCTTTAAATCATTGAATGCCCTCTCACATTCCTCTGTCCAAGTGAATTGAGTTAATAGCCCATACAGAGGTTTGGCTATTATGGCATACATGTGGATAAAGCGACGGTAATATCCACAATGTCCCATAAATTCTTGCACCTCTTTCGCATTCTTTGATCTAGGAAGCTCTAATATGACCTTAATCTTGTCCTCATCCGTGGATATTCCATTCCTAGAGACTATGTGTCCTAGGATCTTTCCTTGTCTTACCATGAAGACACACTTCTCTGGGTTTAAACAGACTCTGTACTGTCTACATTTGTTAAATATCTTCCTCAACTCAGGAATATGATCGTGTCTTTGATTGGAGTATGTACATAGGTCATCTACATATACTTCCATGCTCTTTTTCAAGAATTCCTTGAAAACATGACACATCAATCGTTGGAAAGTAGCTGGTGCATTCGTGAGTCCAAAAGGCATCACTCGGAAAGCATAGACTCCCCATTCGGTCACGAATGCGGTCTTATGTTGATCCTCAGTAGCAATAGCTACTTGATTGTATCCTGAGAATCCATCTAAGAAGCTATAGACTTCTTTTCCTACGACCCTTTCCAACAGATGGTCAGTGATGGGAAGTGGGTAACTGTCACGTATGGTGGCCGCGTTCACTTTTTTCAAGTTAATGCACACTCTCAGTTTTCCGTTCTTCTTAGGCACAACTACTAGTGGTGATACCCACTCAGTATGTTCTATCTCATATATGCTTTTGCCTATGTATGTGCATCTTTCGTCTCCGTCATCCACTGTTACTATAATTTTTTTGTTTGTTCTTTGTTGTCCTATGCTTCTCCGTCTCGAGCCTCTCATTTAGGCATTTGAATAGCTATCTTTCTCTCTTCTACTTCGTATCTTTTAAAATGTTCAAGAACTTCAAACAGATCTGGGTTTGGCCCAATTTTACTCATTTTTGCTTCTTGTTCTAGTACTCTGGGAGTGGCTTCTATTGCCAAGATCTTTGTCAGTTCCTGTCTCTCTTTGGTTCAAATGGTGTCTAGATAGCTTTCTTCGGAATCGAATTCTGGTTCCATTTCTATACTCTCATATTCCTCTTTCCATTCTTTTTCTAAGATTTCCCCTTCTTCTACTTCTTGAAGGAAAACCATATAAAGATTTACATCATAGCCTTCCTCATCTATGCACTCGTTCATTGTCAAGGCTTCCTCATTTACACATACGTCTAAGGTTGCTAGGATTTCCATCCATCCATGGTTGCTAGGATTTCCATCCATCCATGCGGTTCAAAGGTTTCCTCAGAAAAGGTTTGAGGCATGTACCTTGGGTCCTCTACAGATCGGTAGTTGGGATGTCATATTGGCCACGCCTATCTTTTACTGTCCTCTTTCTTGGCTTCTTTGCACATCCATAACTGGGCATCCTCATGCATCCATGATTGGTCACTTGATCCAGCACTATGAATAGATAGGTCGTCTTCCTCCTTGTGTATGGGATTCCATTGTAGTGGAGGGACATCTCGATATGCAAATGTATGCAAGTTTATCTTGGTTGTATTTCCTTGATGTTGTAGGTACAATGAATCTCTTCCCCAGTCTTGTACTACCTGCATTTGTCTCATAAAGGGTCGTCCTAATATCATCTCGTAATTATTACCCTTTTCAAACTTACAAATTGCTAGTGTGTGTTCAAATTCAACTCCACAGGTAGTCAATTTGATTTTTTCCAGTATTCCTAAGGGTTTCTCCACATGACCATCTGCTAATTGGAGCTTCATGCGTGTGGGTTGTAAGGCAGGCTTTCCCCATTTCTCCCAAATTTCCTTGGTGGCGATTCTTACCCCAGCTCCCGTGTCTAGTATAGCCTTGGTCATGTACCCATTGTAAGTGACAGGTAGACATGTATTACCTTCGTCTCCTTCACTAAATTCTCCCACTTTATCAATTGGGATTTGTATTTTAGAAGTGTCTTCTTTTCCCTTTCCTTCCTTTTCTCCCTTCTCTTGCCCTAATCCCAATTGACTCGCTAATTGCCTCCATAATTGTGGTTTCACCTGAAGTAATTCTTCCACGATTAATTTGCATTGTACTTTTGTCTTCTTAAGTTCTGTAAAATTGCGTGAACTCTTCTCTAAGTTTCCTATTCCTTTTCCATGTGCTGTGGGTGCTCGTATTATCATAGATTCCTTTTCGTATTCTCCCATGTAATTAGGCAATGTTGAAATGCTTTGGGTTTCTTCTCTATTTCTGTCGAGTCTTGACACTTCCTCATATACTTCTTCCAGGTTGGGGTTTGGTTGATAAACTTCTACCTCTATTTCCTCAAAGGGAGGCTTAGTCACTCCATTCCTCTTCCATTGTTCTTCTCGGATTCTATTCCATAACTCCTTCGGCCATTCAGCCTCTAAGTCAGGTATGGTTGCATCGGTTTCGTTCGGAGTTCTTATTCGCTCTTGCTTGTCATCCTTCTCTTTAGGTTCTTTATCTGTGGCTCTAACATGCTCTTTATATTGATTATCCGTTATTCTCATCTCTGGGAGGGCTGGAATAGTCTTTTCTAGGGTTGCTTGTGCTACCTCTATCAGCTTTCGACATATTGCTAGCCTTTCTTTTCCTAATTCTCCTTGTGGGTAAAGCTTTTCATGTGTTCTACTTTCGGTCCAGTCTTAATTCTAGCTTGGTAAGCTTTCAACCACATGTCTAGGTCGTTGGCTTTTGGGTCAGCTAAAATGGATTCTGGTTTCTCTGCTTCTTGGATAAGTGGTGGACTAGGCACCTCCTTTTTTGAATTTCCTGTTCTTTTTGTTCTTTCTTACTTCTAGTTTGTTTCTTATCATCTTGACTTTTGTTTTTCATCCATTTATCTTTGAGCTTTTCTCTTCTTTCCTTCCAATTCTGTGCTTTAATGTTCTCGGTACTCTCATGCGGGTCCTCAGAATCTTCACCTATTTGCATCTTGGGACTTACCATTCTTTTGCTCTCTCGTTCCTGTTCCGGTTGTTTTCCTTTTTGTTCTTTCTTTTGAGCTCTTGTAATGGCCTTTAAAGGCACGGTATACTCCTTGTCACTTCCAGATGCTTCTATCACTTCAATTACATTAATTGGTGCAGTGTCTTGGACTTTGGTTGGATTCTTAGGGCAGTCCCTGAAAAGATGTTTCTTTCCGCAATCATTGCAATATCCTTCCCAAGTCCTAGGGGGTGGTGGATTGTAAGGCCGAGGACATTGTCTAATAAAATGGACTCCTCCACATCTATAACAAGGTCCTCTTGGCACAGGTGGTCTAATGGGTGGTTGTGCTTTAGGTGTAGTATACATCAAAGTTGCTACCTCCGTTCCATAAGCTTGATCATATCCTTCATATCCATAATAAGCCGAATCATAAGCTGATTCATACTCTAACATGTTGGCTTCATATGGATAATAGTCTCCTGGAGCCAGCTCATATCCAGGGTTTGTTGATTCCACGTTGATCGTCGTCGATGCTGGCACTATGGCTCTTTCCAAATTTTCTTCTGGCTGAGCATACTTCACAGGTACCACTTGTTGAGGTTGTGACAGTTGTGGCCCTAACACTGGTTGGGGTGGTGGATATGGTGCTTGTTCATAAGGTCTTGGTGCTCCTGCTAGTGTTGGATAGGGATTGTATCTGGGCATCTCTCTGCCTGGCTCTCTAGGTGAATATCTGTATGGTCGATACTGAGGTGGTTGTAAGGGGCGTGACTGTCTATTGAATGGACACTTTTTTGTAGTGTGGTTGGTGTACTTTTGTTCTATGTGGCAGTACAAGGCAGTCCCTTGTTGGAGTTGTCTGTTGTAAGGATATGTCGGATGCGCACCAGCTCCTCCTCGTGCACACATGTGAGTGGGGTGATCTCCTCCAGATAGACTACATCTCCGTAACATGGGCATTCTTAAGGCTGGGTGCTGGTAAGTTCTATGCCCTTGGACTCCTAGTTTCTTTGCTAATAGTTCTGCTAACTCTTCCACATTACTGGAGTTGGATGTAATGGTACTCCGAGAGTCTTCTGATTTAGTGGAACTGGGGTTGCTCTTGAGATCCTCCGCTAGATTGTCTTCTAGGTCAATGCATTCTTGAAGACATTCACTCAGGGTTTTTAATCTCTTCACATAAACTAAAGTTCTTAGGGTTCCATTCGTGAGTCCATCCAAAAATAATGAAATTATTTTTTGATGAGTGGGCCTCTTGGTAGCTGGACATCTATCCACATACTGATTGAATCTCCGAGCAACTGTTTTCACTGTTTCATTAGGGTTTTGTTTAAAACTATGGATTAAAGACGCAGAATTCTGTTTAGTTCCTCTTTTAGTGAGTTCCCCAATGAATTCTTGGAAGAATTGCTCCATGTTTCCAAATTGATTAGGATCTAATGGCTGGAACCAAGTCAGAGCCGTTCCTGTGAGGGTGAGTCCAAAAGACTCATACTGCACAAAGAAGTCATCTACTTGTTCTGCCCTTAGAACTTGTTTAAATTCAGCAATGTGATCGTAGGGTTCTCCCAATCCCTCATAATGATTTCTTACGCATTTGGCCATTTGGATAGGTCTCAATCTTCTCATTGGTTCTGGCGGTCTAGGCATCACGGGAAAGGCAGGAACTGTTGGTCTAACTGGGGGTATTCCAGGCTGTCCTCCTACTGGTGGTCGTGGTCTTACTGGTAGTTGATACCGATTACCTACTCCTAGGTGCGTCTGATTGTGTGTTTGCACTCCTGGAGTCCCAAATTGTACCGATTACCAACCAACCAATATCTTCTCTGATTTTTGTCTAGGTATGTGATTCTAGTTTCGTCTTCTGGATCCTTCAGCTCATAAAATGTCATCGGGCTTTCTTCTCTTCCTGGAGCCGGTGAGTCTATTTGAAGTAATAAATTTGATCCATGGATCATATAAACTTCCAACAAGTAGTCATATTGAGGTATCAAGTCTCCTCTCAGGACTTGTGTTACCTGGGATATGCCTTTGGGGGTCGTCACTGACTCCTCAGGGTTTGGTCTTCCTGAGTTCTCTTGTTCCACTAACTCTCCCCTTTCATTGATCATCTCAAGAAATTCAGTCACTATGTATATGTGGCCTATTTTGTCCATGTATGCTCCTCCCTCATACTTAACAGCTGGTCTTAGTACAATGGTTGCCTCCATAGAAATGACCATCCTTGCCATAGATCAGTTTAAGCCATCCAGGTAGATGGGGATGTAAGGAATTGAACTCACAACCTCTTGGTTAGGAATGTGATGGGCTAACCACTTGCCCCAAAAGCCATGGTTGAGGATTACTTCCTAATCCTCTCTCTTAGGGTGTGGTTCAACCATCTCCTACGAGGATTATGTTACATTCTTCCCAATGTAAGGAATTGAACTCACAACCTCTTGGTTAGGAATGTGATGGGCTAACCACTTGCCCCAAAAGCCATGGTTGAGGATTACTTCCTAATCCTCTCTCTTAGGGTGTGGTTCAACCATCTCCTACCAGGATTATGTTACAGGGGATCTCCTGGGCATTAGTGGAAACATACTGTAAGGAGGTACGATAGTCACCCTCTACAGCGGTCATGAAGTTTCTACCTGGAGTTGGACACTGCATATCTTCAGAAGCCATGGGCATCTCCTCCTCTGAGTCACTAGAGGTATCTGAATAGACAGAGTGGTGACTGACCTGAGCGGCACTCCCTACAGAAGATATGACACTTCTTTGGTTACTTAGCACTCTCCCTGACCTCAAGTTCATTCACCCTCCTAAGGCTCTCTAGGTCTCTAAAACTCTCCTTAAGTGGCTCCTCAAATGCCTCAAGTTTGCCCTACAAAAGCTTCACAAGATCTGAACGATACCATGCTAGGCGATACTACCCTAGGTGATACCAAACTGGCCACGATACGATACCAGAAACCTAGGCGATACGATACTTGTAGCAGCAGACAATACGATACCGCACTCAGGCATAATACGATACTGACTTCCCTGACAATACGATACCATCAGAGTAGACGATATGATATCACTGTCCAGTCGCGATACGATACTAAACTCTCAGACGATACGATACTGAATCTTTGATACGATACCAGGCACACTGCCGATACAATACTGAAAAAATCAGGCGATACGATACTGGAAACCCAGACGATACGATACCACTCTTTGGACGATACGATACCAAAAAGGGCACGACACGATACTGGAGTTTGCCTTGATATGATACCTAGAATGATAGCTGATACGATACCAGTCTCCTCGCACGATACTATACCACTTGCAAGGGGACAATATGATACCAACTTGGTATCGCGATAAGACACCGGAAAGTGAGACGATACGATACTGGGGAACTGGACGATACAATACCAGAGTGGGGCATGAGACGATACCGGCACTTAAGCGATACGATACCAAAAAGTGGACCGCGATATGATACCACTTTGGCAAAGTGAGATCGCGATACGAACCCAGCGATACGATACCACACGTGGTATCGCGATACCAAGGCTGGTAATCGGCGATACGATACTTCGGCAAGTATCGCGATACAAGGGATTTTTTGGTATAGTGATACCAAAAACTCAACCGATCATGATACTCAAGCCAAAATACCTCAAAATTCAAAAATTTTTGTTGGCCCCAACTCTTCTCTCACCCCTCTTCACTCCTAGCCCACTGTCTCACTCCAATAAGTCCCAAAAAACACACAATCCCTCCCTGCGATACCGGTCGGAACCTTAATCACGTGTAGATGAAGATTTTCACCATTTTGAGGTTAAAGATTGCAGGTATCTTACCCTTAGATTGCACTATTCAAGTCTTGAGGTCACAAGATGAGTATGAGAGCTCAGGTGGCGCAATACAGCTTCGACGATACCGGTCGCTGTGCTCAGACGATACCAGACTGAAATAAAGTGTCAAATGATTTCAAATTTTTTGTTTTTATACTTTTTGGTGATAGAAACTGAACTTCACTAATTTTGGCAAATTTTTTGGGATTTTTTAGTGATCTTGGCCTACTCCTACTTCTCTTCTCCTCTCCTCTCCTTCTAACCTAACCCTAACTCCTCCTTCTCTCCCTTCCTACTAACCCTAAACCTAGAAACTCATTACACACACCTCCGAGATGTGAAGTAACAAGTGCTGAAGTGATTGACTACTTGCCACGGAACAAGTTCAATTCTACAAGTACGATTTCATCACACTCGATCTATAACCATCACGAAGGCACCTTGGCTGAGTGTTCCCTGGCAACGGCGCCAAAAACGTGTGTACCTAAGTCAAGAAGACTCAAGGACCTGTGCCAAAGAGACCAACCTCATTTGCAACACAAGTGTGTATAGTGGGAAATTGACACACGCTTATATGTCAATCGGATCAAACAACCTAACTAAGTGTATGAGGACACGTGCACACATGATGGAGAATGAAGTGGTTTAGCTGATATGTATGAGAAAAGACTAATTCACCTCTCTAACTCACTGAAAGACTGGAAGTGTCTGCCGCAATACCACTTATAGCAATTTTCAGTAATTTGAGGATTTCTCCCAGCTTCAAGCTCCAAATATAGTCAATAGGTACTTGTTTCGAAGCTCTCGAAGAGACGCATCTATAGGAAGTCTTTTCACTCGATTCTGAAAACCGTGCTTCAAGTTATGACCAAATTAGTGAATGGTGGAAAGCACCCTCACTCACCTCACAACTCCTACAAGCTCACACACACACTACAGTAGCTCAAAAACAGTGGGGAGGGGTAGACAACAGTCCTACACACACATTCCAAGCATTACACACACATAGAAGATCAAAGAGAAGATGGAAATCTGCAGGAAAGAGGCAAATTCGAGATTCAAGAGTTCTCCTTCACAATGGCAAAAAGTCTCTACAAAGAGTCACAAAGTGACTTATATACATGTGCCCTAAATTTGGTCCTTTCACACAAGAGACCGGAATTTTATTACTAAAAAGTGAATTTCCTACTAATTTACAAGGGATATTTTACAACAAGATGGGATTATGCCACTAGAGGACTCCTCTAGTGCATTTACATGGCTTGAGGGAATTTCATAAGACTTGAAAAAAATGTGCCCATTAATTTGAAAATTTTGGGGCTCTTCTTTTATGCTTCTCTGCTCTGCAACAGCATGTATATGTGATGTGTACATGTATATATGTATATGTGTCTATGTGTAAATGTGTACATGTAGATATGTATGCATGTATATATATATTTATGTGTGCATTTAGGCACATATGTGTGATGCATAATATATCTACTCCATTTTATATTTATGTATGTGTATCTACATGATGTATATATATATATATATATATATATATATATATATATATATATATATATATATATATATATATATATATATATATATATATATATATATATATATATATATATATATATTATGATCCTCGTTGATTCGAGTAGCTATATATAGAGGCATAAGGTTGGGAGGAGAGACATCTCTCTAGTAGGACGTCGGAGGAATAGATGCAATGTGTACATATACTTCAATCATATGGCTAAAAGGTTGAATTAGAGTTTTTAAATTAGGGGTTTTAAACCCTAATATCAAAATTAGTGTTTTCAAATTAGGATTTTTGAAATAGGATTTATTTATTTATTTATTTATTTATTTGT
>CM035415.1:39627762-39917762 GCA_020310875.1 Ceratopteris richardii
CTATGTGTGTGTGTCTATGTGTGTGTGTGTATGCATATATATGTGTGTGTATATGTGTGTGCATGCATACCTAGCTTCAACGATAAATCCTTGCTCTCTCTCTCTCTCTCGTCCAAATCCTAGCTGTTGTAAAGGTTAGAACTAGGTTAAGTCTGTGTTCTTTAGCATGAGCTTGAATGCATTGTATTGCATGAACATATCTTCCACTTGCTCCACTCGCAACACTTGCTTAAACTCGGCAACATGGTCATAGGGGTCTTTTCTCCCGTCAAAGTAATTTTTCATTGACTTCACTAACTAGGTAGGTCTCAACATTCTTGGATACTCATGGGGTCTAGGTAGAGGAAAGTCATCCCTATCACCTTGTAGTCTTGGTTTCTCTTGGCCTCTCCATTCTATCAATTTCCATGGTTGATCTATCTCTCCCTATGGGGTAAGTAAAACTTACTTCTGGCTTTTCCTTGTTCTTCTCTCTCTGGGACCCATGGGTTGAAAATGTCCTGGCTCCTAGATGGCTAGTGTTTGCATTTGCTCATGATACGGGGAATACCAACTCACCTCTCCATGTGTAAGCATGCCTTGCATGATCAGACACTACAAACACTTGTTCTCGCATGTTGTCTAGGTATACTACCTTTCGAGGCATATTAGGGTCCTTGAATTCATAAATGGTGATCGAACCTATTTCATTTTTTTGTTCCATCTTATACCTTCAAAATGCTTCGTTAGTGTCCTTATTCAAGAATAACTCAATACTTATGTTATCTTGAGGGATCCATTCCGGGTTAGCATCCTTGTCAATACCCATTTCCCTCTAGGTGTCCTAGGTTTGTCTCTTAGCGGTTCTTGCCCTTGGACTCCTACTTCTGTCTCGTGAATGACTACACCAAACTCATTAGTCTGGTTGGGCTGATTAGTAAAGATGTACATTGTTCCTTCCTTGTCTAAGTAGGCATCTCTCTCGAACTTAACCACCGGATGTTCCAATCCAATGGGTTGGTCAGGATTGTGCAATTGAACAACCAACCTTCTCAAACCATCCTCGCACATGCGAGCACCTAGGTGGTTGGTTCGGATGTATTCTAACTGGGTCCTATAGAGTCCTTCAGGTCTTTCTAAATAAGCTACACTTAATCCTCCTTCTAGTCTCTCCATGTTATAAGACATTTTAAACTCACTTATCTCTGAGCTCAAATTGTAAGGATAACTATTTAGTTGTTGAGCCGAGGAATGTGCTATAGTCCTCACACTTGCTTTTGATGACCTAAGCCTTCATCGATCTGCCTTACCTATGTGCTTTCTTGATCTAGGACTCATGAATTTATCCCCCTCAATCACTCAATGCACGTTCTGGTCATCAATACTTCTTTGTTCTCCATCACTTGTTTCGTTTTTATATCTTTTAAACTTTTGTCTTGTCTCAATGTATATGTCGGGAATCGAATTTTCATTGTATGTTTAAGTTCTCATATCATTGAAATTAAGTTCTTTACTTTAGGGTTTCTGTTATTGCAATCTCTCATCTTACACTTGGACTTGAGAAACTAGTTCCCTTGTACTTGATTCATTCCTATCGCATTCCCAATTCAATCAACAATACTACCCACACTTAGCCTAAGCTAGCAATTGATTGAGGGTTGAGAGTTCTTCCAACCTCAAGTCTGATTCGTTGATTGCTCTAGTGCCCAAGAAGACATGCTTCCCAAGCCTTGCTTAGCTCCACCCCTAGATGGCTCTTAACAGACCTATAAAAATCCAAAGTTTAGACCAATCATTAACTTTAATGGATAGGTATTTGGGTTTACATACCTTAGGGGTCCTCTTTCTCCTTAAAAAATCCTTGAAAATGCCCAAAAATTAATCCTAATTTTTTGTGTGTGTTTTGGTTAGATAATCATGATGGTCTGCAAAATCGTGATGGTGATGGACCGTCAAGATGGTTGGGGGTTCATTGTGATGGTTCGAATCAAATGAGTCATCACGACGTTCTAATCTAACAAATCATCACGATGGTCTGAGGCAAGCAAGTCATCAAGATAGTATAATAGAGTCGCAATGGTTTGGGGGTAGTCACGATGCACCACACAAAGCACTTCGTCATGATGGTCTAAACTAAGTGAGTCATCGTGATGGTCCAAAAGTATGCAGATCATCATGATGGTCCAAATCAAATGAGTTGTCGTGATGGTGTGAGCCAATCGTGATGGTCAAGGGTCAAAGATGACAGAAAATGAAAATTCTTACCTTTTTAGAGCTATACTAATGTACTGGGGTGCCTTTCCTACATAAAAACTCAAAAACAGAGACACACACTTTTGATCAAGAGCTCTCTCTCTCTCATGCATGCATAAATTAGAAAAATGGAATGAACATGTGAATATGGTGAATTTTCTAATTTTTTGGGATGCCAGAAGATGATGTGGGGGTGAAAAGGGAGTTTAGGGGAGATGAAAAACACTAAAAATAATGCAAAAAAAACAACAAAAACTGAAATTAATTACCTTCCAATGCCAATTTTCACTATACTCTTGCCATCAAGCGTTCGTGCTAGAACTCCTCCAGGACAACGACACCAAATTTGGTGTTGTTCTAGACTAGGATAAGCACCTCGTCAAGAAGCTCCACCTCCTTAATGTCAATCCATGGAAGAGATAGGAGTGATATGAAGATCATGAGCGGATTAAGTGAGTGAAGGTGATGGTGAGAAGCATGTGAATGCACACACTCATACATGCACACACACACAATAGAGACAAGAGAGACACAATGGAAGGTCAAGAACAAACTCTATGACTCAAGATCACTATTACAAGCTCTCAAATAGAATATTATCTCTCACAAGCTAACACAAGTTAACCTAAAAAATGAGCCCTCTAGCTCTTTTTATAGTTTCTAGACTAGATTTGGCCGGTTTCAAACCTAGTGTCTGGCATAGTTAAAAACTAGGTCCTATGAGTCATTTGGAGGTCCAAATGAGTTCTAAAAATAATCAAAATTGGTATGATCATTCTACTTAGGCTCCTCAAGCTTGAGGACTCCTTGGCTTGCAAAAATGGAGGTGCTTGATAGAAAATTGGGTGTTCTATGGTACATATGTTACAAGAGTGATGAAAATCACTTATTGAAGTTTTAATTGGTATATTGTAAAGCATCTTTCTTGAAAATTGAACATTTCTAGAACCCACAACTTACTGGATTCCCATCTTTACATGCTACGTCTACACCTATGTCTATGGCTGCTACCAGTTGTACTGCCAACACTCACACATGGACCCCATCATACGATCAGTGAGAACCAAGACAAGGAACTTTGGAAAATAAGAAATGTTGATATTGTGGTGGGAGACTTATATTTCAAGGATTCCAATGGATTACTTTTAAGATGTTTTAAAGATGAAGAATGAAGCAATCTAATTAAACAAGCTCACCAGAACAAACGAAATACAAAAATAAAGGTGTGAGTGGAAAAAAACAATAATTGAAGAGATTAAGAGTGTATTGGCCAAGTATGCAAAAGGATGTACATGAATATGTAACGAATTGTCACATGTGTCAAGTGTCTATACCAAAGAAACATTCATCTATATGCTATTCTATGATAGAACTTGAGTGGAGTAAGCCACTAGTTGAACTTTTAAAATCACAAACATATCCAAAAGGAGCGAGCCTAGCTAAAAGCTTTAGAAGAACAAAGTAAAGATTATGTAATTTGGGAAAACAACTGTTGAAATGAGGGAAGGATAATCAATTGCAAATGTGTGTTCACGAAGGAGAGTGTTCAAGGTAAAGGATCAAGTACTGGTTCTTGTCATAGAAGAAGAGGAAGCACCTAAACTACTCAGAAGATTTCATCATGGCAACAATGATTTTTAACACTAAAACAATGTAATATATGTACATATACCCAATTATCATGAATGCGACTCCATTTTGTGCAAGCCGAGGAGTCCTCAAGCTTGAGGGGTATAAGGAGAAAGCTCACACCAATTTTTGTAATTTTTGGAAGCCGTTAGATAGTTCAAATAAGAGGTAGAACCTATTTTTTAACTATGTCGGTCACTAGATGTGAAACTGCTCAAAACTAGGCAAAAATATAAATAGAGCTAGAGAGCTCATTTTGTCGTTGTTGTTAGTTAATGATTGAACCTATGAGCTAGAGCTAGTAGAGCTATCGTAACTAATTAATGATGAATATGAGTATGAGTTGTTTCCTTGCCTTCCATTGATCTCCATCGTGACTTTCCTAGTGTGTGTGCATGCATGTGTGTGTATGCTCTTTGCATTTCTCACCATCTTCTTCATGCACATCATTCACTCTTGATCTTCATATCGGCCTAACCTCTCCATGGATTGACAATTACAAGGTGAAGCTCCTCACATTGGTACTTTCCATTGTGCTAGAGTGACACCAAATTTGGCACCCTTGCCGGGGAAGAGCTCTAGGTTGAGCATGTGATGGCAAGTGTATTGGAGAAAAATCATTGGAAGGTAAAATTTCTTTGTTGTTTTGTCATTTGTAGTTAGTTTTTACACACTTTTACTTCTCTATTCCTCTAGTATCATTCCCTATCATTATCTCAAACTCCTAAAAATCACGAAAAATCAGTCATATTGCCCCTTTCTCTTCTCTTTCCCTCATTTGTGTGTGTGCGAGAGTGAGAGAGAGATTTTGCAGGTGTATGTTTGTGTTTTCTGGTGCACTAATCTTGGAGGGCAGCCTCTGGACACCACGAATTTGCTGGAAACACAGGTAAAAACTCCATTTTTCTCAAAAAATTACCGTTGATGCTGACCATCGCGACTCTCAGGAAAGGTATGAATTTGTGCAAACTTTTTGCATGAAGGAGGAGCCTAGGTAAGCGCTTGCACATATCCATGCTTGATTTTGTGAAATTGCATAATTCTATGACCATCGCAATGATGAGACATCATCGTGATCCTGACATCATCGCTATGGGAACATATGTAAGGATCTACCCCTTTCAAATCTTTGTAACTCTGTGCAAACACATCCCTATACCTCTTCAATAGAGAAATCAAACTTTCTTCCTCCTCGCCAGTTAAATCATGTCCTATGTACGTGCACCGTTCTTCTCCTTCCTCGATTGCCACTACGACTTTCGTCGTGGTTTCCTTATTGTCATAGGCTTCTCCCGAACTTTTGTCTCTTTTGGGCATTCTGATCATGATTGTTTGGTCTTCCATCGCATATTTCCTAAAGTCTTTTGGCACTTCCATCAATGGTTCTTCTTCATTGGTATTAGAGCAGGTCACTGTTGGAAGCAGTCAGAGGCACAGACGCCACGGAAGCATGTGAAGACAAAGCAAGGAGCCAGTCGGATCATTTTTCCAAAACAATTATATTTTTATTACTTCCTCAAACATCCAACAGTGATTTTCATCACTCTTGTAACATATGTAATATAGACAAAACCCCATTTTTGTAATCCATAGCTCCATTTTGTGCAAGCCGAGGAGTCCTCGAGCTTGAGGAGCTTAGGTAGAATACTCGTACCAAATTTCGTTATTTTTAGACATCGTTTACCCTCCCAAATAGCCTCTAGGACCTATTTTTTAACTAGGCCGGTCATTAGATGTGAAACCGGTCAAAACTAGTCTAGAAACTATAAAAAGAGCTAGAGAGCTCATTTTTGAGGTGGGTTCATTTTGGTTAGTGTGAGCATAGAGCTAATTTGAGCTTGTAAGAGTATTCTTGAGTAATAGAGCTAATTCCCCACCTTCCATTGTGTCTTGCTTGTCTCTTCATTGTGTGTGTGTATGTGTGTGTGCATCTTGGTGCTTCTCACCTTCACTCTCACATCATCTCACGTTCACGATCTTCATATCACTCCTACCTCTCCCTCGGATTGACATTAAGGAGGTGAAGCTTCTTAACGTGGTTCTCACCATTGTGCTAGAGCAACACCAAATTTGGCGCCGTTGCCGGGGATCGAGTCTAGGACGAATGTGTGATGGTAAGAGTATAGCAAGAAGAGGCGTTGGAAGGTAAAAATTTCAGTTTTTGTTGTTGTTTTTACTTAGTTTTTAGTGTTTTTCACCTCCCCCACACTCCATCTTCATCATCGCATCATCATCTCCACTTCCAAAAAAATCAGAAAATTCACCATATCCACCCATTCACCTCATTTCCCCTCATTTGTGCGTGCGAGAGAGCGAGAGAGAGTTTTTGCGCTTGTATGCACTTGTGTTTTCTTGAGTTTTCTTGCAGGTACAGAGCTTCAGAGCATCAGGAAAGCATCCAAAAGGTAAAAAATGTGTTTTCTGTCAGAGATTTCCGAGTGTGGCGGACCATCGCGATGGTCCGCACTTTTCGGTTTTTGAGGTAGGCGACCACACCACTAGATAGGCGACCCTTGCGCATACACGGAACCAAATTTGCATTTTGAAAATTCGTCATTTGGTGGACCATCGCGATTGGCTCGAACCATCGCGATTGTGTCGCACCATCGCGATAGGCTCACGCCATCGCGACGGCTCGGCCGGACCATCGCGACGGTTCGTTTTTTCGGACCATCGCGACGGTTCACTTGAGCCATCGCGACGGTCCACTTGGACCATCGCGACGGTTCACTGAGCTCGGACCATCGCGATAGGCTCGGGCCATCGCCTCGACAGTGCCACGTGTCACGTTGAACCATCGCGACGGTTCGTTTTTTCGGACCATCGCGACAGCCCAAAATCGGACCATCGCGATTGGCTCAAGCCATCGCATCGCGGACCATCGCGACGGTTCACTTCGGACCATCGCGATTGTCCACCGTTGACCGTTGACCGCGCCATCGCGATTGTCCGCCCGATCACGCCATCGCGACTGTTCATTTTTTGGACCATCGCGACGGTTCGACCTCACGCCATCGCGATTGTTCACTTCGAGCCATCGCGACGGTTCGCCTTTTCGGACCATCGCGATTGTCCAAATTTCGAGCCATCGCGACGGTTCACTTTTTCGCGCCATCGCGATTGTCCAACTTTGACCGCTGACCCGCGCCATCGCGATTGTTCGTTTTTTCGGACCATCGCGACGGTCCCAGACCATCGCGATTGCCCACTCCCATCGCAAATTTTGGACTTCAATTTTTGACCAAATTTGAGGGTATTTTTGGAAAATTTTTGGACCATTAGACTCATAGGAGACCCCTTAGCTCATATTTGAGGGAAAATTGGATTGTCAATTTTTACCCCCCAGGGCCTGAACGTTTTTTGAGCTTAATAGCTCGTTAGAAAGCTCGTGACGAGTACTACGTGACCTCAACTGTTTTTTTCATAAAGAATACATCTACTTTTGGATAAGCTAATTTGAGGTTCACCTAGTCTGGGACTAGGAAGTCAGGGGGCACATATTGAAAATTTGAGCTAAAAAGGTGTATATACTCAAGTGTTTAATCATCTTGTGAATTGGTCTCACATTGGAATTTTCCAGGTCTAGCAAGGGCAAGCAAAGGCAAGCGAGCAAGGCAGTGAGGACAGCAAAGCTTGGGAAGCACGGCTTCTTGGGCAACGGGACATCAGAGCAACCAGAAAAGCCGACTCGAGGTTGTAAGATTACTCAACCCCCTCAGTCAATTTTTAGCTTAGGTTAAACGGTAGTTGTGGATTAACGACGATAGGAACGCCTCAAGTTCAAGATACCTAATTCTATCAAGTTTAAGACTTAAAGTAAAGGTGTGTGTGACGCGAAAACCTAAAGAAAAGAACATAAGTCTGACGGAACGAAAACTTAAAATCATCACGAAAGTCGAATTCCTGACGCATATATTAAGACAAGAATCCAAAGAAGAATTAAAAAGAATCAAGAATTAATAACAAAGGACCATTGACGATCTAAGTGTGTAATTGAGTGAGCAAGGAAGGAAATTAATGAACCTTAGATCAGGCAAACATATAGGTAAGTCGGATCGACGAAGCCTTAGATCATCAGAGGCAAGTGTAAGAACCACTGCACGATCTTGGGCTCAGCAATTGAACAGTAGTTATCCCTACGAGTTGAGCTCAGAATCAAGTGAGTCAGAAATGGCATTTAGCACTGACAGACCAGCAGGAGGGTCTAATGTAGCATACTTAGAAAAACCTGAAGGACCCTATAGAACGCAGTTAGAGTTTCTCCGAACCAACCGACTAGGTGCTCGCATCTATGAGGATGGTTTGCAGAGGCAAGTGGTGCAACTGCACAACCCTGATCAACCCATTGGATTGGAAAGACCAGTGGTGAAATTTGAGAGAGACGCTTACATAGACAAAGAAGGAACCATGTATATCTTGAGTACGCAGCCAAACGATACGAATGAGTTTGGCACAATTCAATTAGAAACGGAAGCAAAATTTCAAGGAAAAGAACCGTTAGAAGAACCTAGAACACCGAGAGGGAAATCCGTATTAACGAGAATACTCATCCCAGAATGGATCCCTCAAGATAACAGGAGCACAGAGTTGTTCGTAAATAAAGAGACAGATGAAGCCTTTTGGAGGTACAGAAAGGAAAACCCCAGTGAGGTAGGCATCATCACAATCTATGAATTCAAGGACCCAGAAACACCTGGAAAGGTTGTATACCTAGATGAGACTTCAGAAAGAGTCTTTGTGGTGCCTGAACGCGCTAAAAACACATACACATGGAGAGGTGAATTGATATTCCCTCCACCTAGAACAAACGTGAATACAAATCAACAAGGGGCAGGAACATCCTCAGCCCATGGAAATCACGAGAGACCGGAAGTAAGCTTCATTCACCCCATAGGGAGAGATAGAACAACCACGAACACTAATAGGACGGATAGACAAAGAGAACATGGAGTACCAGGTGGTAGAGATGATT
Organism: Ceratopteris richardii; assembly: GCA_020310875.1. NCBI lineage: Eukaryota > Viridiplantae > Streptophyta > Polypodiopsida > Polypodiales > Pteridaceae > Ceratopteris > Ceratopteris richardii. The sequence goes on from CM035415.1 coordinate 39,636,596, forward strand.
TTCCTCTACCTAGACCACGTGAACACGCAAGAGTATTGAGACCCACGCAGTTAGTAAAATCAATGAAGAATTACTTTGATGGGACAGGAGATCCCTATGACCACGTTGCAGAATTCAAGCAAGTATTAAGAGCAGAACAAGTTGAAGATATGTTCACGCAGTACAATGCATTTGGACTAACGTTAAAGAATACCGCTTTAACTTGGTTCCAACCACTGCAACAAAGGCAATTCAGAGACATCCATCACTTTTTAGAGTCATTCATCACTGAATTCTCTAAAAGTGGGGTTAGACATGACACGTCTTCGTTGATTCATAGTTTTAAGCAAACCCCTCAGGAAACAGTAAGACTGGCAGGTCGTAGATTCAGACAATATGTCGAACGATGTCCAATGCAAGAGCTACCCTCACAAGCCAAACAAGTATCACTGTTCCTGGATGGCTTGTTGAGCGCTAAACTACGCTCCTATGTGTACCTAAAAGAACCCAGAACGCTAGAAGAGTGTGTAAGAATATGTATAGACATTGAGGATAACCTAGGAGATGAATTAGAGCTCTCAAAGGTCTATAAGGACTCAGATTGTTCTTCTCTAGCATCCACAAAATTGTCTAATTCAATAGAGGACCTAGCAGAAAAAGTGGCCCAAAAACTAGGAGTTTCTAGTAAACAGGTGCCCAAGCTACCTACAAATGTACGTTGTTACGCTTGTGGTGGAAATCATTTGGCAAACATGTGCCCCAATGCACCTCAACCTCACGCCAACCCTAGTGGCCAATATTGCACAATTGAGAGAAGATACACGAATCACACGGCTCAGGACTGCCCATACAATAAACAAATTGTGAGACAGAACTACCCACAAACATACCAGCAGCCAGGTAGGCATCAAGGCCAATACAATGCTCAGCCTTATTACTATAGGCCTCCCCAGAACTACCCTTACCAGGCTCAACAGAGACCTCAACCCGTCTTAGCTCAGCAGCCACCCCCACCAGCGAATGTCATCTCAGTCAAATATGCGGCTGCAGAAGAGAACCTAAGTAGGGCCTTAGTGCCTTCTTCACCCCTGATCACCGAAAGTGACCCGAACTCTAACAGTTTTGACTCTACCCATGTAACTAGTCCACCCGCCTATTACACGGAGTCACCAGAGCATGTGGAGACATATCATTATGATAGTCCACCAATGGAACCAAGTTGGGAGCCAGATTATACTAATGTGATGTACGCAAACCCAAACCCACGGCCCCAATTGAGACAACAGAGACCACAGGGCCCTAGAGGACCATGTTTTAGGTGCCAAGGAGATCACTTCATCAAGGATTGTCCACACCCCCCAATAGTAAGGCAATCACAGTACTATAGCATACAAGGCTTTTGTGCCGACTGTGGCAAAGAGCACGTGATTAAAGATTGTCCTAAAAACCCAGTTAACACATCAAATGTGACATCGATCAACGTGATAGGTATTTTAAACAACGTAGATGGATCCAACCCTACATACGTGCCTATCCAAGCTATAACCAGAGCCCAGGCGCTCTTACAAAACCAACAGCTTAATCATGAAAAAATAGCCGGAACCAGTGAAGTTGCGGAATCGAGTAGCAAGAAGACGAAATCTTGGAAAGATTCTAGAGAAAGGTTAAAGAGAAAGTGGAGTAAAAAGATAAGTGAGTTGGAAGGGAGTCTAAGAGAATCTAGAGCCAAAATACAAGAACTGGCCTCACAAGAATCAAACCAAGAAATCCCAGCTCAGAAATCAGGATCCGTCTTAGCGGAACCCATACCGGAAGATCTAGACATGATGTTTCATGCATATCAGGCTAGAATAAAAGAGGGACCTCAAGTAACGGAAATGAGTAAAAACTACCCTCGAGCTGATCTAGAAATTGAGAGAACTAAACTTTGCATGAAGATGGTTGAGTTAGCACAAGCTTTGTTTGAAGCCTCTAGATATCTTAATTGGAATAACATGGCAAAACCGGAATTACACTTTCAAGGACTAATGGAGAGGCTAGAACACTTGATTGAAAGTAAAGAGAGACAGGATCAGGCTAGGAGCCCTATTATCCCAGAGACACAGGAAAGGAATCCACCATCCCTGTCTCAAGCACCCAATACAGAGAGTCAGGATAACCTATCCTCCATACATAAGTACTCACATGAATTTTTGAGAGAAATCCAAGAAGAGAAATGGAGAAAAGAACAAGGAACTCATCCTCCTATTCAAGAAATAGACGACTTGCAGGAACAATTTCCCCAAGACATCCCCTCTATATATGATGAGGTAGAGGCGGAACAACTGAGTGAACCCACAGGATTCGAGTCTAATTCTCTACAAGAATTACCTCAGTTCACAGGGCCTTGGGAAGCTAAGTCTATTAGTATGAGAGCACCCACAATAATAGTGAGGAATGAAGAATCAGTGATCCCTAGAAATACGGAAGTGATCAAGAATACCAAAGTACAATGTAATCTCACTCTGGAGGAGTTGTTAAAGGTAAAACCAGAATTGTGGAAGCACGTAGCAGATCAATTCCCTGAGCTAGCTACCACACCCTCTCAGATAGGATCACATAAGAAGGTACCAGAGATACCCGTGGAAAAGATTGGAGACGTAAGCGAAGGAGAGGAAGGTAACACATATCTTCCAATAACCCATCAGGGCTACACCACGAAAGCCATCTTAGATTCAGGAGCCGGAGTAGCTATCGCTACTACCGCCTTATGGAAACGTTGGGGTAAGCCAGCACTCAGACCCACTAGGATGAAGCTACAAATGGCTGATGGACACATAGAAAAACCATTAGGCTTACTAGAAGGCATATCTCTCACCACTTGTGGTGTAGAATTTGAGCATACTTTCGCCATTTGTGACTTTGCTAAAAATCATGCGTATGAGATGATATTGGGACGACCATTCATGCGTCAGTTGCAAATTGTACAAGATTGGGGAACTAATTCGTTGTACTTGCAACATTTAGGAGTGACTACTAAAGTCAACCTTAAAGACTATTCACATAGAGATGTACCCCCAATACAATGGAATACCATCCATAAGACACCAGTAGAGACGGAATCTGTGCACTCATTAGAATCAGATCCTTCTTGGTTGCATGAGGATACCCATTTATGGATGTGTAAAGTTGCCAAACAAGAGGAGGAAAGATTAGAAGCCAGGACCTTAGGTGCGGAACAACATCCACGAACCCTTCAGGATCCAGCCTATGCACCTGTAGTGTTCCCCGACGAAGAATTTGAACCCCATGGTTGGGCAGAGATTCTAGCAACCATGGACGTAGCCATCAATGAAGAATAATGGACACCCCACTGTGACGAGGATGGCTATGACATTTCAGTTTTTACGATAGAGCCAATCATGGGCGAGGCAATTTTAGAAGAGTGTGAACCAAACACGGATGCATTTGAGGATGCAAGCGATTTTGATTTAGACTCAATTATCATGGATCCACCCTTTGCATCAGAGGAAGAATATTTCTACGAAATAGAGACTCACACTCAGAGACACGAGGACATAACGAACGAGGTAAGGTTAGCCACAGAAGTGACTACTAAGAGTGAAGGCAAGAAAAGGAAGAAGAAAGAAACCATGTCGGAAAAAGAAGAATCTTTATTTGAAGTACCCGAGAATTTCAAGAAATACGAAATCGACGATAGAAGAATCATGGTACGAATGCCCAATAGAAAGGCGAATGACGGACAAGTGTATGATAACCGAGAGAAAACCAAGAAAATAATAGTTGCCATAGAAGGAGAAGAAGAAAAATGTACCTACATAGGGCACGATTTGACGACTGAAGAAGAAGAAGAGTTAGTTGCCCTATTGCGCGAATATAGAGATGTTTTTGCTTGGAGTTACAAAGACTTGAAAGGAGTAGACCCAGATATATGTTCTCATAGAATCCCTATGACTCCAGATGCGAAACCGACAAAACAGAAACCGTACACGTACAACGATAACTACGCTGCGAAGATTAAAGAGGAGATAGATCGGTTGATAGAAGCAGGATTTATCTACGAAATTGAGCATACCGAATGGGTATCCCCCATTGTGGTCGTGCCCAAGAAGAATGGAAAATTGCGTGTGTGTATTAACCTTAAAAAAGTTAATGCCGCCACGATTAGAGATAGTTATCCTCTTCCTATCACGGAACACCTATTGGAAAGAGTTGCGGGCAAGGAAGTTTACAGCTTTCTTGATGGATTCTCAGGCTATAACCAAGTAGCCATCGCTCCAGAAGACCAACACAAGACGGCTTTTGCCACAGAATGGGGCATATTTGCATTTCGAGTGATGCCATTTGGCTTGACAAATGCACCCGCTACTTTCCAGCGACTCATGTGTCATGTTTTTAAGGAATTTTTACGCAAGAGCTTGGAAGTTTATGTCGATGACCTATGTGCGCATTCAAATGTAAGACAGACACATATTCCAGAGTTAAGACAAATATTTGACAAATGTCGAGAATATCAGGTTTGTTTGAACCCAGAAAAGTGCGTTTTTATGGTCAGGCAAGGCAAGATTCTAGGACACATAGTGTCAAAGAATGGCATATCTACTGACGAGGAGAAAGTGAGAGCCATAGCAGAGCTACCTAGGCCAAAGAATGTCAAGGAAGTACAAGCTTTCATGGGGCATTGTGGTTATTATCGACGATTTATACACATGTACGCTGCCATTGCAAAGCCCATGTACGGACTTCTGACAAACTTTGAGTGGACGGATGAATGTGAGAATTCCTTCCAAGAGCTTAAACGAAGATTGTGTTCAGCACCAATCTTGACCACACCAGATTGGAATAAGCCATTCCATGTACATGTGGATGCATCCAATTACGCCATAGGATGTGTGTTAGCACAACCCACGAGTGAAGGTAACATAGATCTCCCCATAGCTTACGCTAGCAGACAACTGAACGCAGCAGAGAGAAATTACACCACGACGGAAAGAGAGGGATTAGGGATGATCTACGCTGTAAAGAAGTTTAGGCACTACTTGTTGGCCAACAAATTCAAGTTCTTTACAGATCATCAAGCCCTATTATATTTAGTCAACAAACCATGTAACACCGGACGACTGATACGTTGGTTTCTATTACTCATGGAGTATGATTTTGAAGTGGTAGTTAGGAAGGGAAAGACGCATCTTAGAGCTGACCACCTCTCAAGATTAACCTCGGGAGAAGCCCCTCAAGGAGTAGCTGATGATCTACCAGATGCATACTTGTTTAACCTGGAGATAGCACCAGAATGGGCTAAGCCGTTAGTCCCTATTCTGACATACGGACCCAAGAATCCTAGGATAAAGATCAAAGAAGGAGAGATTACCAAATCTCAGAGATATCAAATAATAGCAGGAAGCATATATAAACAGGATAATCAAAAGATTCTTGCTTGTTGTATAGATGACTCAGAACAGGCGAATTGGTTGCAATTAGCACACATAGGTGCACTAAAGCAACATCATTCAAAACATCGAACATTACAGACTCTGCATAGACTAGGAGTATTTTGGCCCACGATGGAAGCAGATGTCTACAAGTTGTGTAAAGAATGTCAGGTGTGTTGTGAAAAACCACCAGTAGAGCACGCTACACTCTATCACGTGTCTCTCACACCAGACTGGAGTGAACCATTAGTGACCTACTTGAGGACGAACACATTCCCTCAAGGCATGACCGTAGCTCGACAACGCAGTCTAGAGCAGGAAGCTCGAGACTATTCACTTATTGGCGATAATCTATACAAAAGAGGACGAGATGGATATCTAAGACAATGTGTTCATGAGAGCGATTATCTGAGAATACTAGAGACTGCACACCAAGGTGTTGCAGGAGGTCATTTTGGACCAGATAGGATAATCAAAGCCATCCTCTTTGCAGGATTATGGTGGCCCACTCTTCACATGGATGCACATACCTATGTAAAGAGATGTGACGTGTGCCAAAGAACTCAGTTTCCTACTCGCAGAGATGAAATGCCATTGAAACCCATGATGGGCGGACGTGCATTTTCTAAGTGGGGTATAGACTTTGTAGGACCCATTAACCCCCCTGCAAAAGGCACACATGCGGAATACATTATTGTTGCCACAGATTATCTTACGAAATGGGTAGAGGCAAAGGCCACAAAAAAGAATGATGCTCACACGACTGCAAAATTCTTATTTGAAAATGTCTTTACAAGATATGGATTGCCTATAGAGCTAGTGAGTGATCGAGGTACTCACTTTCTAAACCAAGTCATTGAATATTTGTTACAAGATTTTATGGTGATTCACAAGAAATCTGCACCATATCATCCTCAGGCCAATGGTCAGGCTGAAAGCACTAACAAGATACTTTGTACCGTACTGACGAAACTCGTGAACAACAAACGTTCAGATTGGGACAAACAGCTACACCACGCTGTTTGGGCATATCGAGTGGCCTACAAGACCGTACTCAATGCAACTCCCTTTCAGATGGTTTTTGGTCAGAATGCAGTGCTTCCTTTGGACTTCTTGATACCGACCCTTAAGGTTGCACAAGAGCATGAGTGGACCGGCCATGAATTATCAGCGAGAATAATGGACTTGGAACGATTAGGAGAAACAAGGCTGAGGGCAGCAGCAGGAATATACGCAGCGAAGAAGCGACAGAAAGCATATTTTGATGCGCATGTGAAAGATAAAGGCCTAAGAGAAGGAGATTTAGTTCTAGTATATACGCTGAAACAGCACGCACGGAAGTTAGAAAAGCGAGGTTATGGACCTATGATCATTAACAAACTCTCGACGAGCGGAGCAGTACAGTTAGCCACCTTAGAAGGAGATATAATGCCTAATTACATTAGTGGCTGCAGAGTCAGGTTATATCAAGAACCTCTTACTGAGGATATGCTAAGACGACTCACATTGGCAAAGAAGCGTAAGGAGGAAGAAAATAGAATACGAGCAGAAGCTCAGGCAGAAGCCATAGAACGCATTAAGCGCATGAAGCTAAGAAGACAAGGACTAGGGAGAGAACGTTATAACCATCTGGAAACATCACCCAGATATCCCATGGCCATGTGTCAAGTAAAGTCAACCACTCATCCTAGCATAGTGGACAGGAGACCATTCCTTACAGTTAGGCTAGAGCACGGTAACCATAGCCAAGAACTCAGGGCTTTGATTGACTCGGGTGCTGCGACTAGTGCGATTAGATGGTCCCACTATAAGGATTCAGGAATAGAAATGCGGCCAATTGAGGCATACCTCATAGGCCTAGGAGGCATGGAAACCCCTTGCATGGGTGAGGTGGACCTTCCTATCCTCATTAAGGATTTGACGATGACAGCGAAGCTACTAGTGTGCCATGATGACGACCTGATAGAACCCCTAATCCTTGGCCAAGATTGGCTATACGATCACTCAGTGGACCTAAATCTTAGACAAGGCTCCTTACAGATTGGAACCTTAGAGCAGAAGCGAGTGATACCGCTTGACTTCCCTAACCGCACTCCGCTTGACGGTTGTGACCCTAGACCCTACGAAACGCATGAGACGGAAGACCGGAAGATCTTTAATCAGACCAGTCACGTCACATCTACACCAACCCACTCGGGCTTGGCGATGGATGAATGTCAATCAGAAGGACGACAGGAGATCTTCCCAGGGACTTCCTGCAAACTAGAAGAGACAGTTACCCAACAGCAAGGGCAGAAGGGCACAATCAGAGGTCAGGTGGGTTGCATCAGCGGCCAAATGAGCACGACACCCTACGGTGCTCATCCTTCCAAGCTTGTTGCGGACTGGCCTAGATTAAAGTTACAAAAGGCATCACTTCCTGATGGGCAGGTCACGCAAGTGCTGGAACTCCCTTCTTTTCCAAAGCAGAGTGTCCATCCGACCTCTCAAATCCAGCAACAACAGAGTCGACCACGACAAAGGAACCCAGACCGATTGCAGTATCAGAGGAAACAACAAGGAAAGCAGTTTAGGCCTCCCAAAGGAAGCGGCACCAGACAAATGTGGGTGCCAAAAGGACAAAAAGCACCAAAGAACTCCAACCAAGCAGAGATCAACAAACAAAAGGCAGAACAGAAACAGAATCGACATCCACCATCCCCTCGACCTTCTTCTATAGGTCAGACCATTCGACAAATGTGGATCGCCAAGAAGTACCTTACCCATAGACCCACGCCCACGCAGATTTGGGTACCCAAACCATGTATCATAGCTCAAACCATATGCCATGTAATATATAATCCTTACAAACCTTTTCATCCCTCTACACCACCACACCCGATACCACCTTTTACCCCTCAGCAGAAACCCACCACCCACTCCAAGATCCTTAGGAAATGGATACCGAAACGTGTCCAACCGTCTTCCCCTAACCCCATGTCTGATAAAACTACCCCCCAACTAACATACAACCTTGTACTAAATCACTAACCTTTAAACCTTGTATAAATTCACCCACCATCATCACACATCACTCGTAATCTCATCAAGGAATGTATGCATGATCTGAAACATATAGGTGTCTAGAGACCTGCACTAGTGCTGCAAGAAACATTGCATCCATCACATCACAACACTTGGCTACACGGGTTACGCATCAGTTATGGAAAGGGATTGCGGTCTCACTTTAATGGGATCATGATTAATTTCCATGCTAATGTGTTAATCTTTTGTAGCAGATCTTTCTCACTAGCGCATCAGCCACCATGCAAACTGACGAAGGAACATCAGGAGTAGGCCCCAGTGTAGCAGCAGTACCACTCAACGTGCTACGAGCAGAGTCCCACCCTACCGCTCCACCGCCGGAATTTCAGGGATTTCCAGGGCCCATGCCTATCGATAACCCCCCTATGGGCTACACAGAAAAGATACACAGGAATTCTCATTGGTTTCAGGGCCTGGCAGGACCCCTCGCGGACGCAGACTTTATATTTGAATCCTCTCTGACTTTTGATGACCGTACGTGGGGAAAGTACCAGTTTTTCTCCAGAGAATTCGAAGCCCTACAAAATACCCAGGATTTAACTCATGTTTGGGCCAGAGCCGGTTTCACAGAATATTTCAGTGATCCTCTACCCAAACCAGATTTTTATAGGTGCTATTACTTGATCACTACCTTACTGGCATCAGAGAATAAGGACATCCCAGGAACCTTCATTTTGCCTACCCTAGTGGATGATCCACCTTACAAGAGATTTTATCTCTCTAAGGACCTAGTCAGAGCAGCCATCAAGATTCATGGAACCCACACTCCCACAGACCGAGAGAGATTGATTCCAGAACCGATGAAACGTGGGGATGTCACGAAGTGGGAAGAGATTTCAGCCATCACACCTGAGTTATCAAAGCCCCTAAGAATATGCATGCAACATTTTGCCTTTCCAGCTCAGGACAGATTTACCATGCCACACAAAAGAATATGGTTCGGATTATATTTGGCATGTACGGGACCTCAAACAGTTGATCTGGCTAGCTGGATCATAGATCAGATGTACCTGGCACAGCACAGATGGGAGCGTAAAAAAGTGCTTAACGGATGTTGTGCACTCACAAGAATTGTGTATATGTGTTTGGCTTATGACTTGCCCATCGAGCGTGCATTGACAGGAGAGGAATTGAAGGCATTCAAGAGCACAGCGAAGAAAGCTAAGAAGCCCAGTAGGACACGGGCTGGTAAGCGCATGCGAGGCACCATCCCTTGCCTCCAAGTGCCAGAGTCGCCGTCACCTCAACCCTCTCCCGAGCGACCACAGACAGAAGCTGAGCCCACTATACAACCTATTCGCATACGGTTGTCCAGACCAATAATTACGGAGGCCACCACGAGTACCGCTGCACCTCAGGCAGCCACCACCACAGAACCCCCAACCACAACCGCAGAAGCTCCCACCACCATTGGTGCGGAAGCGTTTTCTTTTCCGATACCACATATGGAGAACGACCCCATAAACACGACATTTGATTTTGAGATGCCTGATGCATTCTCAAACGAGTTTCAGTATTCAGAAGCACCACTGTTCTCCCAGGAATGTGAACGTCCCAGCTACCCGACTACGCCGCGAGACTTGCCAAAGGGACAAGCTGTGTCGGGCTCTGAAGAAGAAAGAACCGAAACAGACGACGATCAAGGCGACGATGAAGCCAGCCAGGACTCACAAGAGGAACAGACAGAGGGCCAAGGCCAACAGACTGACACACACGGCGACACCAGCACATATGAAGATGAAACTTTTGAAGCCGCAGCGTATACATTGGCCATAAAGAAATTATATCGTACCATGGAGAAAGTCTGGGCACGAAAGAGGTTAACCGAAGAGGAGAGCCAGGCATTAATTGAACAGGAACTCATCTCCGGAGGATTCGAAGACGCCTATATCAGAGGGTTCCGAGAGTTAGTCCAATCAGTTGGCTCCCATGAAGCACTCAGATTTTTACAAAGAAAGCAACTACCACAATTTGATCCCCGCCGAGTGCGACTACTCTCAAAACCCGGGGAGTATATTCGTGTACCTACAGGAGCCCAATCTTCAGCCCAAGCAAGGGAGGCACGCCTCGCCCCCGAACGTTCAGTAACCGCAGAAACCATTCTTGTAGATTCGCCACCCCGTACCACCATTGTACAGACCGCTACAATCCTTGAAATAACCTCCACCCCTTCGACCCCTCTTTCACCTCATCCTTCACCAACCCATCCTGTATCACCCGCACAACCGCCTGCTTTCCCCATATCCACACCTGGACAAAGCAATATAGCCCCAACCTCTTCCTTACCCATTCACACCACCAGGCCCACACCCAGCCCTCTGCATCCCTATATTAACCCCTTCGCCCCTTCACCCTTCCCGGCGTTTTCCCCACCTCTAAGAACCCCATTTCCCTTCCTAACCCCGCTAACCTTCTCGCCCGTCTCACCTCCCCAACCTGCCATAACCCCTATTTCCCCGTTTCACCAAACTATTCCCCCTGTAAACTACTCTACGTTTGTAAACCCCGTATTCACACCTACGCAACCACCCCCAATCACACCACTGTTCACAGTCACAACATTAAACACGTCCAATGGCATGGACATATCACCACCCACCTCACCACCACCCACTACACTCACAACACCCTCATATTTAGGCACTTCACAATTTTCCACAATCACCACTGCATCCACAGTCCCAACCCCGATTCCCATTCCCACTGCATCTACCATCACTGCATCCTCATTTAGCACTTCACTACTGCTATCGCCCACCGTAGACACAGCATTTCAACACATGTTCGCATGTATGACGCAAGTCCGAGATGAGTTTGCATCACTCGGCACCACCTACCAACAGCTGCAGAAAACAACGAACGACTTGCAAACGCAGCTTAACTTGTTGTCAATTGAGAACGCCTCACTGAACAGCCGGTACCAGGAGTTACGCGAGGCTTATCACAAGTTAGAAATAGAAAGTGAGGAAAAAAGCAAAGAGGCCACCGCAGATTTAGATAACCTACTTAGAGCCCAGACTGTCCGCAACGCGACGCTTACTAGAAATATGGGCTTATTAAGAAGACATTTAGCCGCAGCTAAAGAGGAGAACCAGCGACTCCAAGAGCAGAACAGAGAAAACCTGGAGGCGGCTTTAGATCATCCAGACAAGCCACTAAGTCCGAGCAGATTCAAGGCCATCCCATCTGAGTCGATGCGGATGCTGCTAGACGACCATGTTAGATTGCTCGAGGACTATGACCGTATGAACGAAGAGTATCAAAAGTTAAAGGAAGATCACAAACAGCTACAACTCAGAGAACCTGCAACACAACAGGTACCAGTAGCAGCGGAAGTACCAGCACCTGTGGACCCTGCCCCTGAAGTTTTAGAGGAACTCAACGCACTCCGGGCCCAGGTAACGAACCTTGAATCTAGGATTGCCATCTATGAAGCACCACCAAGGCCAGACTCCCCACCTGAGCTACCAGCTGAGGAAGAGACTGTCACTATCCCGGTGGAGGAGACCTTCGAAGAGGCTTATGAACCAATACCCATCCCAGGCGGACGTGTCACGGCCGAAGGCCAGATGACCTACGAACTACCTACCCCCGCCTGGATGAAGACAGTAGAAGAACTCGGAACAACACACTCGGCCAGAGTAGAGGCACAGCTCCATGCCATGGCCATAATTGAAGAAAAAATTTTACAATCACCATTCTTTGCTCACATGGCCCCGCGAAGATACATATCCGGGCATGAGCTTCAGTATAAACCATACTTTATGTTAATGGCAGAATATCAATTAACCATAGAGAAAGAAACCGGCAAGAAACCTACGCATGCAACTCAATTCGAACCAGAGGACTTGCCACCCAGGGCGCAGAGAGGTGAAATCCACCAACCAGACTGGCGCAAAGATTTACTGCAAAATTATCCAGAAATGATGAGCACGTGGGTAAAGGCGCCTCTTCATTTAAAATTTAATCCGTGCTGGGGACCAGTACCACGACGCCGCTCTTGGACTGCCTTCGCTATAAAGCTACAGAACAATAAGCAGTGCCAAGACTGGCTGAACTACCCCTATCTCAAGCCACCAGTCGTGTTACCCACAGTTGGCTATATGATGGCGACGATCCGCCACTGGCTCCCTCGATTAAAACCTATGGATGATATAGCCGCGCAAATGACTGTCAAAATCTTTGACATGATGCAGATGGTCTTTAAAGTCTTCCGGCGCATCAAGGCTCCCCATGTCAACACCCCGGGCTTTGAGCATGGCAATTTGGATTTAGTCTATGATATGAGCACAACGCCATCGCTCCGGGTGTGTTACGCCTGGCACTGCAGGATCAAATATCTACCGGCCTGTTACAAGCAAACATTCGAAGAAATGTTCACCACCGGTTTTTGGGAGTACCATTCAGAAGTATTCATAAGCAGGCCGACACATTTATTGCAATTATTCGCCTGTGAAAGAATGGTGTACTCCACACACTATCAGCTCCCACCACCCGAAGAGCCGCAACCTATCGACTGGGAGAAACTCGAGGCTGATCTAGCCCGAGGTATTCGTGTATCAGAGCACACCCTCGCTCACGACCTCCTACAGAATTACATCCGGCAGACCTCACAACAAGGTTCTGTCAGGGACGACAGAAGCGAGAGGGAGGGGGGTGTTGGAAGCAGTCAGAGGCACAGACGCCACGGAAGCATGTGAAGACAAAGCAAGGAGCCAGTCGGATCATTTTTCCAAAACAATTATATTTTTATTACTTCCTCAAACATCCAACAGTGATTTTCATCACTCTTGTAACATATGTAATATAGACAAAACCCCATTTTTGTAATCCATAGCTCCATTTTGTGCAAGCCGAGGAGTCCTCGAGCTTGAGGAGCTTAGGTAGAATACTCGTACCAAATTTCGTTATTTTTAGACATCGTTTACCCTCCCAAATAGCCTCTAGGACCTATTTTTTAACTAGGCCGGTCATTAGATGTGAAACCGGTCAAAACTAGTCTAGAAACTATAAAAAGAGCTAGAGAGCTCATTTTTGAGGTGGGTTCATTTTGGTTAGTGTGAGCATAGAGCTAATTTGAGCTTGTAAGAGTATTCTTGAGTAATAGAGCTAATTCCCCACCTTCCATTGTGTCTTGCTTGTCTCTTCATTGTGTGTGTGTATGTGTGTGTGCATCTTGGTGCTTCTCACCTTCACTCTCACATCATCTCACGTTCACGATCTTCATATCACTCCTACCTCTCCCTCGGATTGACATTAAGGAGGTGAAGCTTCTTAACGTGGTTCTCACCATTGTGCTAGAGCAACAGTCACCACTTCATCTTGGGTCTCGTCAACACTGCTCTAGTCACAATCTCAAAATTGTGCAAAACATGGGGAGCATAATCAAAGTGATCAACAGTTGAAAACTACTTCGCTTTGTAGTATCAAAATTTTGATATGAGCTCGTTTCAGCCTTCGAATGCACTATCATAGCGCTTGTGTAGGAAATTTTGTCCTTTTGTGCCAAACAAATATACAAGTTTCAATTTTCCAGTACAGTTTCTCGAAGCTTGCTACATGTTTGGTAGAGATTGATAGGGTCATTCTATTAAGTTTTTTGAGATACAATAATTTTCTACATGAAGGTGTTTAGTTAGTGGCCATGGTTGAAAGCAATGATGTATTCCGTATGTTGGTTGTTGAGGACAAGTTGGATGGTACTACTTACTCATTATGGGCATATATGATGCATCAGGTATTGGTGGAAAAAGGTCAATGGAATATTGTGTAGGGTGTTGGAAAACGACCTATTACACCTGTGAATACAGTTATTGAAGGTGATGCACCTTTTTTTCATCAAATGAAAAACAAAATGCACCGTGATGCAATAAAATCTATTAAAATTGTTTAAATGTTTGTTCTCTTACATTAGAAGATTTCATGAAAAAATAACAAATAGAAAATGAGAAATATATTTTAGCTTAATTCATATCACTTATGCTACATGGTCTAGAAGATGGGGAAAAACAATAGTGTTGTTAGTAAATAAATCCATAGATGTGCAAGAAACGATTCTTATTCATATTATCTTTCATTTTCTACTACCCCTTGAAACCCACTTAATTACATAACTCGTTTCATGGATAGGAAAAAGCATTTCTTCTTCAGAAATGGACATACAACTCATAATAACACCTTGAAAATGATAATTGAACTTATATGATCGGGAAGATGTAAAAAGTATATAAATTATTTTACAATTCAAACATAATATCGTATATACATACATAAATTTAATGTTTATAATAGAAGTTGCATAAGAATATCCAAAAATTGGGCATTATTGCTCTTATTATTATTTTTTGTGTACCAAAATAATCACATTATCTCATAATATGTGTGATGCATACTTCATGGAGCTAATCTCAAGTTTCTCTCTTACTTATGGTATAGAATCATCATAATAACCAAAAATAAAAACAAATAATTTATGTTCTTGAAGTACAAGCTATGCTTATATAGATATTTTCGTATGTCAAGATAGGTTTCTCACTGAAATGGGCTGACTGTCATCATGTCTCAGTCAATCACGATGGAAAAGGGTGCCCATCACGATGGACACTTGTCAATCGCAATGGATACGCACTCCATCATGGGTTTTCAATCACTAAAATTTTTGGATTTTTGTGTAGCTATGTGCCAATCGAGGGTCTATGCCTTGCGATGGATAGGTTTTTGGCAGACCGCACATGTCAGTCGTGATTTTTCTGTTAATCGTGATGGAGAGAGCTATCCATCATGATGGATACGGTCTCTCACGATGGACAAAGGTGTCTGTTGGGGTCTCTCGATCACAATGCATAGGGAGTTTGTCTTGATGGATGTTGTCAAGCACGATTGATGGTGTCAATCATGATGGACAAAGAAAAAATGCAAATTTTGGTAAAATTCTTATGGATTTGTGATGTGCAAGGCCTCTAGACTATGAATTTGCACTCAGTTTTACCAAATAGTCAACTTTTCTATCAATCGTGATTGATAGAGGTCAACAACCTGGGACCTATGCAAACATTTTTTGTACTTGCTCAAGTTGCTACAACTGCTCAAGTTGCTACAACTGCTCAAGTTGCTACAACTACTCAAGTTGCTACAACTGCTCGAGTTGTTATAGTTGCTGTGGATGCTCATACCTGCAAGAACACTCAAGAAAGATGCAAAAACCAACCACAAAAAATCGCTCTCTCACTCTCTCTCACAAATGAAATGAGGGGAATGAAGTGGGGAAGGTGATCTGACCATAAAAGTGAAAATTTAGCGAAGATGGATATGAAGATGAGAGGTGGTGAGGGTGATGATGGTGATGAAGTAAGAAAGAGAAAATATGGAAAACTAAAGAAATTACCTATGACTCAAACATCACAACTCTATGTCTTACCATCACACACTCGTCCTTGAAGTTCTCTCGCCGACAAGGGTGCCAAATTTGGTGTCACTCTAGCACAATGGCAAGTACCAACATGAAGAGATCCACCTCATAAATGTCAATCCATGGAGACTTGAGGACTAGTATGATGACTATGAGCAATTGAAGGCACAAGTGCACGAGTGAGAAGCACACAAGCATGCACACACACACACACATGTGCACACAAGGCAAGAACAAAGAGAGCAACAATGGAGTGCTTTCTATTACTCAAGAAATCTCTTACAATAGCTCAAATCTCTAATAAGCTAACCTCAAAAATGAGCTCTCTAGCTCTTTTTATAGTTTTGACTATCTTTTGGACATGTCTAGACCTACTCTCTAACCTAGTTAAAAATTAGATCCCAAGGCTTATTTGAAGGCTCAAACGAAGTCTAAAAATTACGAAAATTGATATATATGTGCTTATAATACTCCTCAATCTCGAGGACTCCTTGGCTTGAAGAAAATGGAGTCTAATCTACCAAAAACGGTATTTACAATGTCGGTGTATTGATGAAAATCACTTTTGAAAAAGATTTATCTTTGAAAAATTGGATATGCCTAGTTGTGGATCTTCTTTGACTTCTCTGCCTACTTGGTCCTGCTTGGTTGTCCCTCTACTCTGACTCTTTGCATCGGCTCCCCTCTCTTGTCATGCCCTAACTGCCTTGTCTATCGCCAACATAGTTTCCATACACTGCTTAGGTCGGTTCAACCAAACTAAAAAATATAAATGATTTCTAACTTTGATAGGGAATATTCCATGGAATATTCCCTTTACCACCACATCAGGGGTGCTACCCTCATACCCCCACCAAGGGGACTATTGGCCCCCTAGGAGCCCCTCGCCAGGGGGCTCACTGAACCCCTTGGACCCCCTAGCTAGAGCTTCTCCCCGCTGCCCCGAACCCCACAATTGGGGACCCTGGTAACTCCCTATCCTTACAATACTTTACATGGTCCAATTCGACCTTCATCCAACATGCAAGTTGGGAGTCTCATCAATTGGGTAATGCATGTTTGGCTTCTCCTCATAATGGGGACCTTAAGAAATGTGCATTAGTACATACAATCATGAAGGGTAGACACTAATCATATATTAATATCGGATTGCCTAATTTTGAGATCGCCCAATTTTACAATGGATGAGTAGGTCACCTAATTTTGGGGTTCCCCAATTTTGAAGGGCGAATGAATGGCTCAATAGAATTATGCAAGTGGAGTGAAGATGTGGGTGAGTGGGATGAAAGAAAAATTGGGTGAGTGGAATGTGTTGATATATTTTGGTAGTGATATGTGTGAACACACTTAGGACTGCCACATAATTTTTTTTCCTCTTTGGGAGGTTTTTGTCCTTAGCTTGTATATACACCTATAACCCTAATGGGTCACTAAACTTTGTACATTCACTTGGTAATACATTGTGTGTTGCACTTATAACCCTAATGGATCATTAAACTTTGTACATTCACTTGGTAATACATTCAGTATTGTGTGTTGCACTCCAAGCTTCTTCTTCTTCTTCTTCCTTATGCTATTCATGTGTTTCCATAGACCCCAAACTCCAACAATTGGTATCAAAGTAGGTCCCCGCTTCATCGAGGGTCTCATCAACATCCCTATCAGAATTTTGATATGAGCTCATTTCAGCTTCTGAATGCACTATCATAGCACTTGTGTAGGAAATTTTGCTTTTTGTGCCAAACCAATATACAAGTTTCAATTTTTCAATACAAGTTTCTCGAAGTTTGCTACATGTTTAGTAAAGTTTGATAGGGTCATTTTGTTAAGTTTTTTGAGATACAATCATTTTCTACATCAAGGTACTTAGTTAGTGGCCATGGCTGAAAGCAATGATGTATTCTGTATGTTGGCTGTTGAGGACAAGTTGGATGGTACTAATTACTCATTATGGGCATATATGATGCATATGTATTGATGGCAAAAGGACTCGAATATTGTGTAGGGTGTTGAAAAATGATCTACTACACCTCCAAATACAGTTATTGAAGGTGATGCATCTTTTTTATCAAACTCAAAAGAAATTGCACCATGATGCGATAGAATCTATTAAAATCATTTAAATGTTTGTTCTCTTACATTAGAAGATTTCATGAAAAAATAACAACTAAAAAATGAAAAATATTTGCTAGCTTAATTCATATCATTTTTGCTACATGGGGAAAAAATAGTGTTGTTAGTAAATAAATCCATAGATGTGGAAGAAAAGATTTTTATTCATATTATCTTTCATTTTCTACCACCCCTTGAAAACCACTTAATTACATATCTCAAGTTTCATGGATAGGAAAAAACATTTCTTCTTCAAAAATGGACATACAACTCATAATAACACCTTGAAAATGATAATTGAACTTATATGATCGTAAAAATGTTAAAAGTATATAAATTATTTTATAGTTATCAGGCAATACTGCTCTTATTATTATTTTTTGAGTGTACCCAAATAATCACGTTATATAATAATATTTTCGATGCATATACTTGATGGAACTAATCTCAAGTTTCTCTCTTACTTATGGTATAAAATCATCGTAATAACCATAAATAAAATAAAAACAAATAATTTATGTTCTTGAAGTACAATCTATGCTCAAATATAGATATTTTCGTATGTCAAGTGCCATCACAATTTGTTTTTCTTTGACAATAGTATTGCAACAATGATGTTTAGCACTCTAAACCTATATTGTTAGGTGTGGATGGTTAGTCTTTTCATGGTATTCCATTGTGCATGAGAATATGTGACAGATATGAGAGAAATAAAAACACTTAATTGACTATATGAAACTCGCATATGACAATTTGGTAAGATAGAAATATCTTGCAAGAAACACATATGTACAATTTTTATGATCTATAAAAGAATCAAGAAAGGTTGGAATAATGCGCAAAGTCACTTCATTCTAAATTATGGTCAAAATGCAATAGATGCTTAATGTATGCATGTTTTCCATCCCACAGAGCCACATGTCATACTGTTATTCTCATTCTCCAAATTTTATAGTAGTAAAACTACTAGTAGGCACCAAAAATTCACCTTAAACGTTTTCTTTCTTTTCTTACACTTGTAGATATATCGCATGGATAATTATATATGGTATGGGTCATGGATTTCTAAACAAAAACATCCAACAAAATGTGAGGATGGATTTGCACTTGATGAAGATGAAGTGGTGCTGCAAAAACTTTGCACTACACCAGCCAAATGAGCTCTAGAGATATGTAGTGGGCCCTTTTAGCTTGCCAAAGGATGTATTAGACACCCTATGTACCTTGAAAGATCATTCTCAAAAAAATGAATCAAAGCAGATAGGTAGGAGTTGATCCAAGAGTAAAAAACTTGTTATTTTAGTTCATACACATGTTCAATATTTTGAACAACTCTCTGAGCACAGCAACAATTGGCTTAATTCCTTTTGGGGAACTCTAATTGACTTATTAAGCTAACAATCATGAGTGATTTAATAAAAAATGATGGACTACATGTAGAGAAAGATGTTTAGCAAATCATATCTCCATCTCGACATTCACGTGCTTCAACAGTTATCAGAATACTGAGCAAAGATATGCTAATATCTGACGATTCTAAGAAGCAATGCTAATGAAACTTTGCAGGAGTATAATAGACAATATGCCAATTCCATCATGCTCTAAATAATTGCAAATGATCAACTACACACTGAGAACAAGTTGTGAGAAGATCATTGTTCTGATGGAGTTATGACAGAGAAGTAAGATGAGAATGTAATGATCATATATGTATTACACATGTACAAATACAATGTCATTGGCAATCAAGCATTGCTCAATGTGTGAGAGGTGAAAGAGATATGAGATGAGCTCTCACTTCACAATAGATGTACTACAAAATGACCTCTCAACCTCGAGATACATACAGGTCTTCTTGATCCTTTTCTTATAGTTGAACTTGGAGCTAGATTTTGAATTCAAATTCAAACTTCTACCTAAAAGGTGATTGCTAACATATAGGATAGATTCTCTCATTGCTCAACAACCAAGTGATACGTGATTTAGAGCTTCCTAACTCCTCATGGGTGTAATCCACTTTTACAAGGATAAATGTGAAGTACTTTTATAGGAGGTTGATCATATGAAGCCTTTCAAGGGTTATGCCAACAAGTTAAGCATAAGTGAATTGATCAAGCATGTGGGCTTGGGTATAGTTGCACCAAAAACTTCCTCTCAAGCCTAACATGCTTGGACTTCATTGCTCCTTGATTTTTGGCAAACCAATCATTAATTTGAACCTATTCAACTTTGTTCCATCCATTGTCTTTGTGAGTATATCTGCACATTGTAAATGAGTTGATACATAGGATAGTTGAATATCCTTGCTGATCAATTTCTCCCTTACATAATGATAGTGTATTTCAATATGTTTAGCCCTTGCATGAAAAAATGGATTGACAGCCAAGTGAATGGAACTCATGTTGTCACCAAAAGTACTTGGAGTTCCAATCTCCAATCCAAGATCTATAAATAGTGTCTTCATCCACATTGCTTCTTGAGTAGCTATAGCAAGACCTCTGTATTCATCTTCTATGGAAGAGAGTGCAACTATGGGTTGCTTCTTAGATGACCATGAGACAAGTTTTGATCCTGCAAAGGTAAGATATCCTCAGGTGCTTCTCATGTCTTCCTTGGAACCAGTCCAATCTGCATCAGAGAACAACTTTAGACTTAAATCAGATACATAAGGGTAGTATAACCCTTCTATCATGATCCCTTTGAGGTATCTAAGTATCCTCTTGGCAGCATCCATGTGAGTTTTCCTAGGTGTGTGCATAAATTGACTGATCACACTCACACTATAACATATATCTACCCTTGTTAATGTAGCATAGTTCAAACTGCCCACAAGACTTTGATAATGTGTGATATCTTCTATGAGTTCACCTTCATGTGAGCTCAATTTATGATTAACCTCCATTAGAGTAACTGCAATCCTGTAATCTTTCATCTTGAACTTTGTCACCAAGCCTTTAATGTATTTCCTTTAAGTAAGGAATAGACCATGATCTTTGTATACTACTTCCAATCCTAGGAAGTATGTAAGTTAACCCAAGTCACTTATCTTGAGCTCTTCTTGCATCTGCTCCTTGATCTTCTTTATCCCATCTGCATCATTTCTTGTAAGTATAATATCATCCACATACACAGACAAATAAATGACTTCAGAATTACTCTTCTTGATGGAGTGATGGATCTACCTTGCTAGGTTGAAATCCTTTATCCTGCAAGAATAAGACAAGTTTGTGATTCCAAGCCCTTAGGGCTTGTTTGAGTCCATATAGAGCTTTATTAATTTTACATACATAATCAGGATGTATTTGATTCTCAAAACTAGGTGGTGTAGGCATCTTTTCCACACGAAAGAAAGTCTCCTCATAATCAATTCCGTAAGTTTGTGCAAAGCCATTTGCCACAAGCCTTGCCTTATACCTGTTAATGGAGCCATCTGAGTTCCTCTTCAATTTGTAGATCCATCTTGAGCCTATCACTTTCATTGATGAAGACTTGGGAACTAATTCCCAAGTGTTGTTTTCCTCAAGAGCTTCGATTTCCTCTTCCATTGCATGCCTCCATTTTGATTTCTTCTTTGCTTCCTCAAATGTTGAGGGTTCCTCTTGATTTATGTCCTATGCTAGATAGATTGAATGTTTAGTAACTAGAGAAGTCCATACCTCTCTCGTTTTCTTTTCTCCCTCATGGACCTTCTTAGACCATGATGTGATGATTCTACCTCTTGTCCAAGTTCTTGCATTTTAGCTTTACCTTTAGACTTCCACATTTTGCATTTTTCAATTTGAGTTGCTTCATCATCTTCTGAGGTATCATGTTCTTCAATTTTAGAAGGGTTCTATTTGACAAGCTTTGGAAAATCTTCTTCAACATCATAAGGTAATTTGATCTTACTGCATGAGTCTGCATACCAAGAACTATTCTCATCAAATACTACATCTCTACTCGCCAAGAATCCTTTAGTTGTTGGGTTGTATAGCCTGTAGCCTTTTTGGTTGTTGTCATATCCAATGAACACACATCTTTTAGCTTTTGGATCCATCTTTCCTCTAACATGTGAAGGAACATGAGCATAAGCAATACATCCAAAAATCTTACAATGATCCAAGTTTGGTCTTCTTCCATTCCAAGCCTCATATGGAGTCATGACATCAAGTGATTTTGAAGGTAACTTGTTAATCAAATAAGTGGCTATGGATAAAACCTCAACCCATAAATAATTAGGTAAATGTTTTTCATTTAACATACACCTTGCAGCTTCAACAATTGTCCTATTCCTTCTCTCTACCACTCCATTTTGCTCAGGAGTGTACCTTGTAGTAATTTCTCTTTTGATTCCCCTCTCTTGAAGAAAGGAGTCAAATTCATGGGAGAAGTACTCTCCCCCTCCATCCGACCTTAGCCTTTTTAGTGTATTACCTATTTGGTTTTCCACAAGAGCTAAATATCTGTTGAAGCATGAAAAGACTTCATCCTTGTGTTTCCTAAAATATAGTATAGTCCATCTACTGTAGTCATCAATAAAGGAGACATAATACCTTGATCCGGATATTGAAGCATCCTTGCTAGGTCCCCATACATCTATATGAACCAAATCCAAGAAATCTCCATGCATATATCCTTTCTTCATGAATGGTAACCTATGAGACTTTCCAAATTGACATGCACTACACTTATAAATCATGTGTTGCTTTGATAGGTTAGGGAGTCCAAGTACACTTTGGTCCCTAAAAAATTTCTTTAATGATGTTTCACCAATATGTGCTAACCTTTTGTGCCATACTTCCAATTTTATGTGTCCGACTACCATAATTAAAGAGAGCAATGTTCCTAGTGTCTTGCAATTCAAATATGAATAATGTACCTATCTTTTCACCCTTTGCAATCCTCATGAATCCTTGACTTGGATCTTCAAAAAGTGCTCCTCCTTTTGTGAACCTTACTTGTAGGTCTTTCTCCACAATATGTGTTACACTTATCAAGTTCTTTGTGATGGTAGGAACATAGCGTACCTTGCTAACTAGGTTGATGTCTCCATCAGGTGCTTTTACATTTCCTATCTTCTCCACCAGATGCCTTGTATCATCACCTGTTTGCACTTCATGCTTGTTCCTTGTATCTTCTAAATTTGATAGGAGGGCCACTTTTCTTGCCACATGATTTGAGCAACCTGAATCTATGTAGAAAACATGCTCATCAGATTTACATTGTGGCATTGTCATATTCATGAGAAGTAGAGAGTCTCCTTGATTTAAGTCTTCTTGATTTGAGTCTTCTGTGTAATTGTTGTAATCTCTTCTCCCTTTGTATCCTCCTTGGTAGGTTGAATCGTTGTAGTTGTTGTGGTTGCCATGGAAATTCTTGAACCTTCCTCTTGAGTATGTTGTGGATGTGTGGTATCCTTCTTTGCTCTGATACCACTCCTTGTCGACGCGACGAAGGTTGAACCTTATTAAGCCTGCGGAAATCGCCACGCCCAAGAAGAACTAAGCTAGAGTGATTTAGAACACCTCTGTAATCAATCAATAGCTTAGCAAAGTTTCTAACGCTCAACGTATAAGTCTGCGCTCTAAATTTACTGAAAAATTTCACCAAAACTTTAGCAGACTGTCACTAAACTGACACTGTAATCGTACCGGAATTGTACCAGAATGAACTTCAATTCTGTTTATAATTACTTCAAGTGAATATTTACGAAGTAAGGGAGTGATGCGTGAACTTCCTTAACTTATTGAACTCTTCCTGAAGTTTAAGGAAAAACTCCACTAGTTCAAAAAACCTCTTTCCGGTCAGGCTTTGTACTGTGTGTAGATATCTTTTCCACCGGAAACCTTAATCAACTGGAAGTAGAGATGTCTAGCTACAGAATGAGCTATCTCTCATACAAAACTTCGCATTACTCTGTGAGATCTACTTTGTTCTTCTAACGGAAATTACTTGTTTATTGAGAAACTGTAACTGACCAAAAATACGTTTACTGTGAAAACTTTAACTGTTAACTATCTTTAACCGTAGTATGACAATACTTCGGTTTCTTCACATACGAACAGTGCACGCGAATTTCCACATGAAAATGTGTTTTCTATTAGAGAAGATGTGTACAAACAGGCTTGGCCTCTTCTTGCTCAAGCTACAAAAACTCTCCTACAGTGAGTAGTTCCTTCCTACCATCTCTCTCAGATGAATACCCGACATTTCAGGTTTCTGTTATTCATCTTTACATACGCGATCTCTGGAGTCTTCTTCTACATACGCGATCTCTGGCATCTTCTTCTAACCATAACTAAAGCTCTCTGTCTCTCTCTCTTTCTCCTTCTATTTGTGCTCTTATTTATACTGCACGCTCTTCTCACGCACGTTCTAGCTCGCACTTCCCCTTCTATTATTCCTATGCACGTTCTCTCTATGTACAGTTTGATTCGGTGTAACGAACTCTGATCCTGGAAGATTCTGTACTGTACATAACGGTCATGGATTTGTCCCTCCACTAAGGCTTTTGATTTTCTTTGATTCTGCTTCTCTCTTTTTCTTTTTCTTTTATGCATGTCTGTTTGTCAAATTCGTGAGTGTTTCTTCAATAGCTCCCCCTCAATCACTAATTTGACATCTTCCGGTCTTTCATATATCTTTCTTTCTTTTATACCTGCCATCTCTTTGAATCTGTTTGTCTTCGTTCCATCCAAGCTCTTTGTCAAAATGTCTGCAATCTGATCTTTTGTTGGAGTGTATACTATTTCTATATCTTTCTCCATTACCTTTTCCCTCAGGAAATGATACTGAATCTCTATGTGCTTTGTTCTTGCATGAAATACTGGGTTTGTTGCAAGATACAACGAGCTCATATTATCTCCATGTATGATAGGTATACCTTGATCAATACCCATGCTTTTGAACAAGGTCTGCATCCATATTATTTCTTTAGCTGCCTCTACGAGTCCTTTGTATTCGGCTTATGTTGATGATAACGCTACTGTGTGTTGCTTCTTTGAACACCAGCTTACCAGCTTATCTCCTAGGTATATCATATACCCGTGCGTTGATCTTCTGTCATCTTGACTTCCAACCCAGTCTGAGTCACTGTATGCTTTCAGCTTTATATCTGACGTAAAAGGATAATATAATCCTTCTTATATAGTTCTTTTGACATATCTAAGAACTCTTTGTCCTACAATGCAATGTTGATCTGTCGGACAATGCATGAATTGTGAGAGAACTCCCACTGCATAACTAAGATCTGGTCTCGTTAACGTAGCATAAATTAAACTTCCTACTAATGACTGTTATCTCTTCATATCTTTAAACTCTGCACCACTGTATCTGCTGAGTTTATGATTTACTTCAAGTGGTGTTGAAGCTTCTCTGCAATTCTCCATATTAAACTTCTTCAGTAAGTTTAGGAGATACCTTTCTTGCGTAATATATACACCATGATCTGTGTATGTGATTTCGATTCCTAAGAAATATGATAATTTCCCTAGGTCATTGATCTTGAACTCTCTTTCGAGTAGTTTATTTACTTCTGTAATCCCTTCATCTGAGGTTCCTGTGATTATTAAGTCGTCTACATAAATACAAATGTAGATCATACCTTCTTCTGTTTTCTTTATGAGTAGACTTGCGTCTGCCTTCGAACTTTGATATCCAAGTTCATTCAGATATTTCACAAGTCTGTAATTCCAAGCTCTTGGAGCTTGCTTAGTCCAGAAAGTGCTTTTCTTAATCTGCAGATAAAGTTTGGGTATCTGGAACTTTCAAACCCTTCAGGTTGTTCCATGTACACTTCATCGGAAATGTATCCATTCAGAAATGCGTTCTTTATATCTAGCTGACTTAGCTTCCATCCTTTCGATGCAGCTACAACAATTACTGTCCTTATGGTTGACATTCTTGCCACCGGACTAAACGTCTCATCATAATCTATGCCATGCATCTGGGCATAGCCTTTGACCACCAACCTCGCTTTGTATCTGGCTATCCTTCCATCTGCGAATTTCTTTATTTTGAAAACCCATTTATTTTCGATTACTTTCTTACCATTTGGTTTCGGAACAAGTTCCCATGTCTTGTTCTCCTCCAGTGCGCTGATTTCTTCTTTCATTGCTTCTTCCCATTGCTTCTTGCCTTTAGCTTCATCATAGCTCTGTGGTTCTTCATCATCTTTGACCATATATGCATAATCTTTCTGAGTTATGTATGAGGTATCATAAGAATACCTTTCTGGTTGTCTTCTAGTCCTGCTTGACCTTCTTGGTTCTTCATAAGTGTCTGAATACACTTCTTCATCTTCATTTCTCATACCTGATCCAGTCCTGGACGTACTTGCCTGCATATGATCTTCATCTCTGTTCACCTGCACAATTGATTTTCCTTTCTCTTTCCTTCTTACCTCTTCTTCAATTTCTTCAGTCGTATGACTTTGATTTGCATACCAGCTTTTTTGTTCATCAAAAACAACATCTCTAGATACAATAAATTGTTTCGTTAGAGGACTCCATAACCTATAACCCATCTGTTTTTCATCATATCCGACGAACACATATTTCTCTGCTTTCGGTTCAAGCTTATGTCTCAGTTGTGATGGTACATAAGCATACGCTACTGATCCAAACACTTTGCAATGATCAAGTGTTGGCTTCTTTCCCCACCAAGCTTCATAAGGGGTCATTCCTTCTAATGCTGTACATGGTAATGTGTTTACCAAGTATGTAGCTGTGTTTACAGCTTCAGCCCAAAGATAGTTTGGACAATCTTTTTCATTTACCATAGCTCATGCAAATTCAACTAGAATTCGGTTCCTTCTTTCTGCTACTCCATTTTGTTGTGGTGTATATCTGCAGGTTATTTCTTTCTTAATACCTGCGTTCCAAAGATAGTCATTGAATTCTCGGGAGAAGTATTCTCCCCCTCCATCAGACCTCAGTCTTTTAAGTTTTCGTCCGGTAAGTCTTTCAGCATATGCATGAAAATGCCTGAAAGCTCCAAACACTTCTGCTTTCTCTTTCAAGACATAAAGAGTTATCCACCTTGTTGCATCATCAATGAATAAGACATAGTACCTCGATCCGCTGATTGAGCCTTCTTTCGTTGGCCCCCATACATCTGTATGAACAAGTTCGAGTACTGCATCATGTTTGAATCCTTTCTTCTGGAAAGGTAACATGTGGGCTTTTCCCATCTGACATGCTTCGCACTTATGAATCATATGTTGATTCTGTATGTTCGGTAATCCCAGTACTGACTGGTTCGCTATCATGGCTTTAATTCCTTTTTCATTGCAATCTCTTATGCCAGAGATCAAGTTCTGTAATCACCTTCTCACCATGTGTGAGCAATGCTTGGCCAATGTTCCCTTGTACTCTTAAAGTAAAGAGTCTTCCTTCTTTCTTTCCAGAGACAATCTGATTATATCCGTTCTCGGGATCTTCTACAAATACTCCTTTGTTTGTAAATCTGACCTGAAAACCTTTCTCAACTATCTGTCCTACGCTGATCAAATTTTTCGGTATTGTTGGAACATACAAAACATTAGTTAGCAAATCTGCTCCACTCTTGCATTTCACTTTTCCAATTGAATGTACGTTATGTCTCGTATTGTCACCTGTTTGAACAGTGTGACTAGAACTACCTTTTTCTAGTTCTGACATCAGTTCTATATTTCCTAACAAATGATTAGAGCATCCAGAATCAATGTAAAATACCTTTAGGTCTTCATTTTCTGATGTGCTGATAGAGTTCATCATCAGCGATGTATGACTTTCATTCTGCGTGTCATTTGCGTAGTTGTTGTAGGTGGTGTTGTAGGATTGATTCTGTCCCCAACTTCTCGCTCCACCTCTACCATAGCCTCCTCTTTGGCCTTGTCTGCCTCTTTGATATCTTCCACTCCTAGTTCTGCTATTATTGTTCTGATTCTGATTTGATCCTTGTTGATTGTGCCAACAGTCATGAGCCAGATGATTACTTAATCCACAAATCCAGCAAGCCTTCTTGTTGGTATTCTGGCTACTTCTTCCTCTTCCAAAACCTCTTGCTCTTCCTGTGCCAGTGCCTTTACCTCTTGCGTAATAGGCCTGAGAGCTCGACTCTTCTTCGTCTTTTGGTTTACCTTTGTCTTTCTTCTTGTTCTTCATGTACATTGCTGAACTTTGTCCTTTGTCTCCATCTCCTTTCAGGTCTTGCTCATATGTGAGCATCAAACCAAGCAACTGATTTGAATCTGGCACAAAATGATTTAAAGAAAGTTCAGTTGAGAGTACGAAAGGTTTCCACCTTTCATCTCCTCTCAAACCTGTTAGCAGTTGCGCTATCAATCTGTGATCTTCGACATCTTCATTTATGGATCCAAGACTATCTGCTAGATCCTTCATCTTAGTAACATAGTCACTAATGCTTTGACTCGACTTCTTTTTGAATGTCATAAATTCGGACCATAAGCTAGCCTTCCTGGCTTTCGTAGTATTTTGGAAATGATCTTCCAATGCACTCCATATGTCCTCTGCTTTCTCCAGACCTCTAATGTGCGGTAGTAGATGGTCTGTTATGGTATTATAGATGTAGGCTCTTGCCGTTGCATCTTTCTTCTGCCACAGCTTCAAGGCTTCTAATTCTTCTTTTTCTGGTTGACTATCATCTTCGAAAGTCGGCTTCTTTTCTTCTTCGGTCACATACATCATTAAGTCCTTACTCATAAGTAAGGCTTCCATGCGCATTACCCATGCAGGATAATTATCTCTGTCCAATTTGTCAATAGTAACGTGGTCTGCCATAATTTTTCCAGTGAGTATGATGTTAAGAGTTTTACCTTTCACAAACCTTTACTCTTGAGGATGACTTCAGAATACTTCTTGATACCGTTTGCTATTGATCTCTTCAGCGGTCTCCTTTCCTTATGAAAGTTTTCGACTTCTCTTGTATCTTCACTTCTGGTTGTCTCCTTTCTGCTTTTCAAAATCTTTCGGCTCTTGGGTCTATCCTTGGCTCTGACGCCAATTGAGGGTGGATATTCTGGCTCTGATACCACTGTTGCGGATGTGTGGTATCCTTCTTTGCTCTGATACCACTCCTTGTCGACGCGACGAAGGCTGAAACTTATTAAGCCTGCGGAAATCGCCACGCCCAAGAAGAACTAAGCTAGAGTGATTTAGAACACCTCTGTAATCAATCAATAGCTTAGCAAAGTTTCTAACGCTCAACGTATAAGTCTGCGCTCTAAATTTACTGAAAAATTTCACTGAAACTTCAGCAGACTGTCACTCGACTGACACCGTAATCGTACCAGAATTGTACCGGAATGAACTTCAATTCTGTTTATAATTACTTCAAGTGAATATTTATGAAGTAAGGGAGAGATGCGTGAACTTCCTTAACTTACTAAACTCTTCCTGAAGTTTAAGGAAAAACTCCACTAGTTCAGAAAACCTCTTTCCGGTCAGGCTTTGTACTGTGTGTAGATATCTTTTCCACCGAAAACCTTAATCAACTGGAAGTAGAGATGTCTAGCTATAGAATGAGCTATCTCTCATACAAAACTTCGCATTACTCTGCGAGATCTACTTCGTTCTTCTACCAAAAATTACTTGTTTACTGAGAAACTGTAATTGACCAAAAATACGTTTACTGTGAAAACTTTAACTGTTAACTATGTTTAACCGTAGTATGATGATACTTCGATTTCTTCACATACAAACAGTGCACACGAATTTCCACATGAACATGTGTTTTCTATTAGAGAAGATGTGTACAAATAGGTTGGCCTCTTCTTGCTCAAGCTACAGAAACTCTCCTACAGTGAGTAGTTCCTTCCTACCATCTCTCTCAGATGAATACCCGACATTTCAGGTTTCTGTTATTCATCTTTACATACGCGATCTCTGGCGTCTTCTTCTACATACGTGATCTCTGGCGTCTTCTTCTAACCATAACTAAAGCTCTCTGTCTCTCTCTCTTTCTCCTTCTATTTGTGCTCTTATTTATACTGCGTGCTCTTCTCACGCATGTTCTAGCTCGCACTTCCCCTTCTATTATTCCTATGCACGTTCTCTCTATGTACAGTTTGATTCGGTGTAATGAACTCTGATCCTGGAAGATTCTGTACTGTACATAACGGTCGTGGATTTGTCCCTCCACTAAGGCTTTTGATTTTCTTTGATTCTGCTTCTCTCTTTTTCTTTTTCTTTTATGCATGTCTGTTTGTCAAATTCGTGAGTGTTTCTTCAACAGAGTAGCCATAACCTCCTCTGTTGTAGCCTCTACCTCTTTGATTCTTGGAATTCCTAAAGAAATCCTCAGTTGTGTTATTAGTTAATCCACAAATAGAACAAGGATTAGAGTCATGGGGTCTCCCCTTGCCTTGTCTTCCTCCTCTACCTCTACCTCTACCATGTCTTTCTCTACTTGCATAGTTAGTTTGGTGTGTAACTTCTTCATCATCCACTTTCTTTCATTTCCCTTTGTTGTCTTTGGCTTTATTTTTATCAGTATACAAAGAAAAATATTAATTACCTTTGGAACCTTCTCCATTCTTCATGAGCTTGGCCTCTTGAGTAAGTAGTTGTAAGTGTGTTGAAATCTGGTACATGCATATCCATGTATAGATCCATTGTTGTTGTAAAGGCTTCCTGCTTGCCATCTGCCTTCAAACCATGGATGACTTGCCTTACAATTTTTTCAGCATCTATCACTTCTCCAATGCTTCCCAACTGACCAGCAATATCTTTGATCTTTGTGATAAAATCAGTCACATTTTGCTTGGAAGATTTCTTGAGTGTTGTGAAGTCCAACCATAGTTTGTTCTTTCTGGCCTTTGTGCTTGAAGACAAGAAGGATTGAAGTGTATTCCACACTTCTTGTGATGTTTTACAACTTCTAATATGAGGCAACAAAAAATCTGAGATAGAGTTGAGGAGATAAGACCTTGCAAGTGCATCCTTGGAGCACCATGTGCTGAATCTTTGTTGCTCTTCTTGTGTAGGTTGACCTTTATTCCTGAAACTTGGCATAACTTCATCTCCAGCGATATAACCATATAGATTCCTACCTTGAATATAATCTTCCATCCTTAATGACTAGGCTAAGTAGTTACCTCTATCCAATTTGTCAATTGATGAAGGAAATCCATCTGCCATGTTGTCCAACCTTGCTCTAATACCACTGTAAGCATGGATTTTCACTTGATGAAGATGAAGTGGTGCTGCAAAAACTTTGCACTACACCAGCCAAATGAACTCCAAAGATATTTAGTGGGCCCTTTTAGCTTGCCAAAGGATGTACTAGACACCCTATGTACCTTGAAAGATCACTCTCAAAAAAATGAATCAAAACAGATAGGTAGGAGTTGATCCAAGAGTAAAAAACTTATTATTTTAGTTCATACACTTGTTCAGTGTTTTGAACAATTCTCTGAGCACACAACAATTGGCTTAATTCCTTTTGTGGAACTCTAACTCACTTAGTAATCTAACAATCATGAGTGATTTCATAAAAAATTATGGACTACATGTAGAGAAAGATGTTTAGCAAATCATATCTCCATCCCCACATTCACGAGCTGCAACAGTTATCAGACCAGTGAGCAAAGATATGCTAATATCTGATGATCCCGAGAAGCACTGCTAATGAGACTTGTAGGATTATAATAAACAGTCTGCTGATTCTATCATGCTTTAAATCATTGCAAATGATCAACTACACATTGAGAAGATGCTTTGAGAAGATCACTGCTCTGATGGAGTTATCATAGAGAAGTAAGATGAGAATGTAATGATCATATATGTATTACACATGTACAAATACAATGTCATTGGCAATCAAGCATTTCTCAATGTGTGAGAGGTGAAAGAGCTATGAGATGAGCTCTCACTTCACAATAGATGTACTACAGAATGACCTCTCAACCTTGAGATACATGCAGGTCTTCTTGATCCTCTTATTATAGTTGAACTTGGAGCTAAAGTTTGAATTCAAATCCAAACTTCTACCTAAAAGGTGATTGCTTACATAAAGGATAGATTCTCTCATTGCTCAACAACCAAGTGATACATGATTTAGAGCTTCCTTACTCCTCGTGGGTGTAATCCACTTTTACAAGGATAAATGTGAAGTACTTTTATAGGAGGTTGATCATATGAAGCCTTTCATGGGTTATGCCAACAAGTTAAGCATAAGTGAATTGATCAAGCATGTGGGCTTGGGTATAATTGCACCAACACAAAAGTGGTCACTTGTTAAGAAACTATAGTGTCCAAGGCAACACTAGTATTAGGGCTGAAAGTAATATTTCGATTCACCCCAAGTCGAAACAAAATTGGTGCCTCTCTTGATCATGAATTAGGTGGGAATTCAAGCCTGATAATTTTTTGCACCCATCAATAGAGAGACAAATTTTGTTCTTTTGTGGGAAATATCTCATAAGGAGATATGGACCAATTCTAAAGCAAAAAAAAAATGTATGAAGGTGATGTAGATCTAGCTTTCCAATGAACACAAGATCACAACAAATGGATTTTGTATGAAGAAGTTATGTCTATTCAGGGTTCTAGGGGTTAAAACAGGCAAAAAAGATTTCTCAAAACTTTTACTTGGGGGCCTCATGATGCTCCACACACTTGCAATTTATGCCCAAAATTAGCCAAAATTTGCAAGTTAAGAAACCCTAAAAAATTCGTCAAATTTGCCTGTCAATGGCGATGGACAGAGTTGTCCATCATGGCTTGTCAATCACAATGGATAGTGTCAATCACGATTGATGGTGTCAATCACGACGGACGAGTCCGTCGAAGATCGATGGTGTCAATCGCAATGGATAGAATTTTTTGTGTTATTTTGTGTCAATCGTGGCATGTGTGTCGATGGATAGGTTTCCCACTAAAATGGGGTGTCAGTGGTGATGTCTCAGTCAATCAGGATGGATAGGGGTGTCTATCCCGATGGACACCTATCAATTACAATGGACAGGCACTCCGTCATGGGTTGTCAATCACGATGAACTCAACTTTTTGGATTTTTGTGTAGCTATGTATCAATCGAGGGTCTATGCCTTGTGATGGATAGGTTTTTTGCTGAGTGCACATGTCAGTCATGATTTTTCTATCAATCGTGATGCATAGAGGTGTCCGTCATGATGGATACTGTCAATTGTGATGGATAGAGGTGTCCGTCAAGGTCTGTCGATCAGGATGGATAGGCAATCCATCGTGATGGATGCTCTCAATCGTGAAAAATGGTGTCATTCATGATGGATAGAGAAACAATGCAAATTTTTGTAAAATTCTTGTGGATTTGTGATGTGCAAGGCCTCTATGAATGTGCACTCAGTTTTACCAAATAGTCAACTTTTTTGTCAACCTTGACTAACAGAGGTCAACGCCCTAGGACCTATGCACACATTTTTTGTACGTGCTCGAGTTGCTACAGCTGCTGTGGATGCTTTTACATACAAGAACACTCTAGAAACATGCAAAAACCAAGCACACAAAATCGCTCTCTTGCTCTCTCTCACAAGTGAAATGGGAGGAATGAAGTGGGGAAGATGATATGACCATAAAACTCAAAATTGAGCGAAGATGGATATGAAGGTGAGAGGTGGTGAGGATGATGGTGATGAAGTGAAAAAGAGAAAATAAGGAAAATTATAGAAATTACCTACGAGTCCAACATCACAACTCTATGTCTTGCCATCACACGCTCGTCCTTGAAACTCCTTCCCCAACAACGGTGCCAAATTTAGTGTCTAGCACAATGGCAAGTACCAATGTGAGGAGATCCACCTCATAAATATCAATCCATGGAGACTTGAGGACTAGTATGACAACGATGAGCAACTGAAGGCACAAGTGCCTGAGTGAGAATCACACAAGCATGCACACACATACACACAGGTGTGCACACAAGGCAAGAACAAAGAGAGGAACAATGGATTGCTTTCTATTACTCAAGAAATCTCTTACAATAGCTCAAATATGTAACTAGCTTTTGGACATGTCCAGACCTAGTGTCTCGCATAGGTTAAAATTAGGTTCCAGGGCTTATTTGAAAGCTCAAATGGAGTCTAAAAATTATGAAAATTGATATGTATGTGCTTCTAATACTCCTCAAGCTCAGGAATCCATCAAATCTACCAAAAGCTGTATTTACAATGTTGGTCTAGTGATGAAAATCACTTTTGAAAAAGATTTATCTTTACAGAAATGGATAGGCCTAGGTTCTAGATCTTCTTTGACTTCTCTGCCTACTTGGTCTTGCTTGGTTGTCCATCTACTATGAATCTTTGCATTGGCTCCCTTGTTGTTTGTTGTCCTTTGGAGTTGTCCTCTCCAATCATCATAGCATAAAGGATTAACTTTCGCATCTTAAATTTGTCAATCCGGGAAGTATACTAAGACCACAACCCCTTCTAGTTAATGGAATCCAAGAAAAAGTAAAAACAATTCTGATTTCTGAGAAGAATTTGAAAAAGGACTAAGAAAACTAGGGTTTCTTGTATCTAGAGCTAATCAATAGCTTTTTCAATGATTCTTGTGCCTAAAGTGTGGCATTTTTCCTGTAGATTACAAATATGAACTCAAAAATAACTTTTCATTACCTATATCACCCAAACGAGACAATCACGATTTTAATAAAACTGAGAATTTTCATTTCTAGTAATGATTTCATGCACATAATCACTCAATATACTGATAATCACGTCTCCTTACAAACTCCACTCAGTAATTACACAAGTTAAAACAACATATTCCATGGATAACACATGAGAAAGACTCAAGAACCAATCATGAACACTCAAGGAACAGATATACATGTTTTTCTAACGGAAGCTCTTCATTCACATGTCACATGAGTACAAATGATAACAACCCTTAAAAAATACAAGATTTTGTCCTTTATACTTTTTCAAGTGTCCCTTTTCATACTTGAAATTTGGCCCTTTAAACTTCTAATCTAAAAATATGTGCTTGAAGAGCTTCTAAAAATTCTCTAAAAAATATGTATGGCTTCTTCTATCTATGAGGAATACTCTTCCTCATTTTAACAACATTCTAATAAATATTTTACAAGATAATGATTTTTTTACAACAAAAATTCGATTCTAACATTTTCTTCCCCCCTTAGACTTTTTGGCAATTAATTGACAAAAATTCTTTTCTTCATCTGCCTCCCTTCACTTCTTTTTCCTTTGATATACTTGTGCCAATATATCATGGATTTTTCTTTCTGTCAAATTTAGACTGTTTACCATTTCAAAAAGGGATTTCGTCCATTGGACTACTATCTCTGGCCTATCTATCACATCCTTCTTCAGATATTCTATGTATGCAACTTCATAGGCAGTCAATCTTTTTTTTTTTGAGAGAGAGAGAACAAGAAGTAAATGAATAATGGCATGTAACAATGCATAGAGGGCAAGTCTAACCTCACCAAATACAACTAGTGGCCTTCAGAAATTTGACCAATGTAATAGCAAATCACATTGTCAGTGTCATGACTGTTAGCAGCAGACAAGGAACTGAAGGACTGACAAGGCATGGAAGTCAGAGAAGAGAGTCAGAAGGGAGAGAAGGCACAAGCAGACAAGGGAGTCAACGACGATCTGGCAAGTAGGCCAATAATTTTCTTCATGAAGAAGCAAGTATGAGCATTCACGCATATCTAGCACTAAGGCAACCTTTAATTTTTCAAAACCCTTACACCAGTTAAAAGTGATTCTCATCACTAACAACCCCTGTAAATACCATGTTCATCCTTTTGTGGCTCCATTTTGTGCAAGCCGAGGAGTCCTCGAGCTTGAGGAGCCTTAGAAGTAGTTGCTTACCAATTTTCGTATTTTTTAGATCTCGTTTGAGCCCTCAAATAAGCCCTGGAACCTAATTTTTAACTAGGCCGGACACTAGGTCTGGACAGGGCCAAAGCTAGTCAAAAACTATAAAAGGAGCTAAAGAGCTCATTTTTGAGTCAGATTGTAATTGAAACGAACTTGTAAGAGCTTTTTGAAAGTAATCTAAGAACTCCATTGCTTCTCACTCTTTGTCTTGCCGTGTGTGCGCGTGTGTGTGTATGTGTGTGCATGTTTGTGTGCTTCTCACTCACGCACTTGTGCCTCCACCTGCTCAAGGTCTTCATACCATCCTCACGTCTTCCCGGATTGACATTAAAGGAGGTGCTACTCATCACTGAGCTACACCAAATTTTGGCGCCGTTGCCGGGGATCGAACTTTGAGGACGAGCGTGTGATGGTAAGACGTAGAGTTGACGCGTTGGAGTTGTAGGTATTTTCTTCACTTTCATCTATTTTCTTGTTTTTCCTTCACCATCTTCATCACCATCATCATCATCACCATCTCCCACCTCCATCTCCATCATCGCGAAAATTTCTGTTTTTTTGATTATATCACCTTCTCCACCTCATTTCCCTCATTTCACTTGTGAGAGAGAGCGAGAGAGCGATATTGCTATTGGAGCAAGTCTATGACAAGCCTAAGTATTGGCTTGAGTCCCACAAAGTCATAGAAAAAGCCTTAAAATGAAGACTATGTAAAGTTCACTTGTGAACTACCTCTTGTAACTTTTGAAGAGTTTACTTAATGTAAAAGTAAGAGAATCTTAAGTGGTTGAGTCCACATGATCAAGAATGGAAAGAGGAGCCACGAATTCGTGATTTGTGGTAGGTAGAGAATCAAATCAATCATTGATTGATTAGAGAGTGATTGAGGGAAGTTAGCCTCCCAAACTCAACTATAAATAGATGGCAGTTTTAGTCGTGGTTAGAGAGACCTATGTGAAGACCTCCAAGAGCTAAGCTTTATGCCATATCAAGGTGTGATTACAAAGCACACATATGTATCAGTAAGTATTGTATTGTACAAGCAATATACTTTCATTTTCATGATTATTTGAGTTCATCTTTCCATGTTCTTGTGAAGTGTACTACTCACTGCCATTACTCTCCGTTTTTCTCAGTCAGCTTGCAGAGATGTTTTCTCTGAGCTTGGTGCATCATTTTCAGTGATTTAACTTGGTAAAGTTAGCTCTATAAGTCTACTATATGCTCATAAATTTTCATGTCATTTGGATGTTGCAATCTTCAGTTATGTTCATTTGAAGTCAACAGGGTCTGTTCATCTTCACCTCTCTGTCAGGTACCCGACTTTTTCACTCATCTTGTCAGAGCCATTGCTCAGTGGTTACTTATCCAAATTCAGTGATTTAAAGCTTGTTGGATTCAGCTTATTGTCTAGTATAACCATACAAATTTTCATAATCATTGAACTCCTACAGTTTGAGTTATGTTGATTTTTCTGCTCATTGGTCTATTTTTATAGCAGCCCGTGAAAATCGGGATGATGTCATCACTTGTTAAAACTCATTCTCAGTGTGTGGTTCATTATTTTTGATGAGATTACTCTTGAAAGTTAGCTCTTTAAGTTGCCTAGACTTCCCCAAGAGGAATTGAGCTAATTGCTGCTGTGATCAGAGAATTATGTAAAACACTGGACAGGTGTATGAACCAAGAATAGCAAGTTTTCACCTCTGAGCTAACTCCAACTTATCTGTTTTGATCTATCTTTTTGAGAGTGATCTTCCAAGGTACATAGGGTGTCTAATACATCCATTGGCAAGCTAAAAGGGCCCACCATATACTCCTGGAGTTCATTTGGCTGGTGTAGATCAAGGATTTTGCAACACCTCTTCATCTTCAAGCACATACCTATCCATCTCTTCACAGTGGTATCAGAGCAAGGTTGGACAACATGGGAGATGGATTTCCTTCATCAATTGACAAATTAGACAGAGGTAACTACTCAGCTTGGTCATTAAGAATGGAAGCCTATCTCCAAGGTAGAAGTTTATATGGTTATGTGGCTGGAGATGAAGTTATGCCAAGTTTTAGGAACAAAAGTCAACCAACACAAGAAGAGCAAAAAAGATTGAGCACATGGTGCTCCAAGGATGCACTTGCAAGGTCTTATCTCCTCAACTCTATCTCAGATTTTTTGTTGCCTCACATTAGAAGTTGTAAGACATCTCAGGAAGTGTGGGATGCACTTGAAGCTTTCTTTTCTTCAAGTACCAAAGCTAGGAAGCATCAACTATGGCTGGAGTTCACAACTCTCAAGAAGGCTCCCAAACAAAATGTGACTCATTTTGTCACAAAGCTCAAGGACATAGCGGATCAGTTGGGAAGCATTGGAGAGGTAATAGATGAAGAGCAAATTGTAAGGCAGGTCATCAATGGCTTGAAGGCAGATGACAAGTGGGAAGCATTCACCACAGCTATGGATTTGTACATGGACATGCATGTACCTGATTTCAACACACTCATTGGACAACTACTTACTCAAGAGGCAAAGCTTATCAAAAATGGAGAAAGCTCTAGAGGTAATCAAACTTCAGCTTTATACATGGATAAAAGCAAGTCTAAAGATAACAAAGGAAAGACAAAGAAAGTGGATGATGAAGCAGGTACATATCAAGCTAACTATGCAGGTAGAGGAAGACATGGCAGAGGTAGAGGAAGAGGAGGTAGACAAGGCAGGGGGAGATCCCAAGACTCCAACTTATGTTCTATTTGTGGATTAACTAATCATACAACTGAAAATTGCTTTAGGAATTCCAGGAATCAAAGAGGCAGAGGATACAATAGAGGAAGTTATGGCTACGCAAGAGGAAGGTTCAACAACTACCATGGCAACTACAACAACTACAATCATTCAAACTATCAAGGAGGCTACAAAGGAAGGAGAGACTACAATAACTACACAGAAGACTCAAACAAAGAGGATTCATTATTGATCATGAACATGGCTATGCCACAAGGTAAATCGGATGAGCATGTTTTCTACATAGATTCAGGTTGTTCAAATCATGTGGCAGGAAATGTGGCACTCCTATCAGATTTAGAAGATCCAAGGAATAAGCATGAGGTACAAACAGGAGATGATACAAAACATCCTGTGGAGAAAATAGGCAATGTCAAAGCACCTGATGGAAACATCAACCTACTCAGTAAGGTACTCTATGTCCCTACCATTACAAAGAATTTGATAAGTGTTGGGCAAATAGTAGAGAAAGGGTTGCAAGTCAGGTTCACAAAAGCAGGAGCATTTGTTGAAGATCCAAGTCAAGGATTCAGAAGAATTGCAAAAGGTGAAAAGACAGGTAGATTGTTCACATTTGAATTACAGGACACTAGAAACATTGCTCTCTTTAATTATGGTAGTCAGACACTCACAGAATTGGAAGTATGGCACAAAAGGTTAGCACATATTGGTGAAAGGTCATTAAAGCAAATCTGCAGGGACCAAAGTGTACTTGGACTTCCTAATTTGTCAAAACAACATATGATTTATAAGTGCAGTGCATGTCAATTTGGAAAGTCTCACAGGTTACCATTCATGAAGAAAGGTTATATGCATGGAGATCTCTTGGAGTTGGTTCATACAGATGTATGGGGACCTAGCAAGGAAGCTTCAATATTTGGATCAAGGTACTATGTTTCCTTTATTGATGATTGCAGCAGATGGACTATCCTATTCTTTATGAAACACAAAGATGAAGTTTTTTCATGTTTCAAAAGATATTTGGCTCTTGTGGAGAATCAAACAGGTAAATCACTAAAAACGCTAAGGTCAGATGGAGGGGGAGAATACTTCTCCCATGATTTTGATTCTTTTCTTCAAGAAAGAGGAATCAAAAGAGAGGTAACTACAAGGTACACTCCTGAGCAAAATGGAGTGGCAGAAAGGAGGAATAGGACAATTGTTGAAGCTGCAAGGTCTATGTTAAATGAAAAGCATTTACCTAATTACTTATGGGCCGAGGCTGTATCTACAGCCACTTACTTGATTAACAGGTTGCCTTCAAAATCCCTTGATGGGATGACTCCATATGAGGCTTGGAATGGAAGAAGACCAAGCTTAGATCATTGTAAAATTTTTGGATGTATTGCTTTTGCTCATGTTCCTTCACAGGTTAGAGGCAAGATGGATCCAAAGGCAGAAAGGTGTGTATTTATTGGATATGACAACAATCAAAAGGGCTACAGGTTATACAACCCTACCAACAAAGGATTCTTGGTAAGCAGAGATATGATTTTTGATGAGAACAATTCATGGTATGAAGATTCATGCAGGAAGGTCAATTTACCATATAATCTTGAAGAAGATTTTCCAAAGCTTGGTAGAGAACAACCAAAGATTGAAGAACAAGACACCTCAGAGGATGATGAAGAATCTCACATGGAAAAGGTCAAAGCATGGAAGTCTAAAGGTAAAGCAAAATTGCAGGAACTTGGACATGAGGTAGAATCATCACATCATGGCCTAAGAAGATCTATGAGGGAAAAGAAAAAACCAGAAAGGTATGGGTTTGACACCTCATTAGTAACTAAACATTCTATCTACATAGCACAGGACATAAACCAAGAGGAGCCATCATCATTTGAAGAGGCCAAAGCAAAAACAGAATGGA
The DNA here is from genome assembly GCA_020310875.1 of Ceratopteris richardii. Classification (NCBI taxonomy): domain Eukaryota; kingdom Viridiplantae; phylum Streptophyta; class Polypodiopsida; order Polypodiales; family Pteridaceae; genus Ceratopteris; species Ceratopteris richardii. The sequence continues at coordinate 39,677,066 of CM035415.1, forward strand.
AGCATGCAATGAAGGAAGAGATTGAAGCACTTGAGGAAAACAACACTTGGGATTTGGTGCCCAAGACTTCATCCATGAAGGTAATAGGCTCAAGATGGGTCTATAAACTCGAGAAGAATTCTGATGGTTCAATTAATAGGTATAAGGCAAGGCTTGTGGCAAAAGGCTTTGCACAAACTCAGGGAATTGATTATGAGGAGACTTTCTCTCCTGTGGCAAAGATGCCTGCTATTAGGGTTTTGCTTAGTATTGCCTCTTCCAAGAATTGGAAGATACTTCAACTAGATGTAAAGAATGCATTCTTGAATGGTTGGATAACAGAAGAGGTATATATGGCACAACCACCTGGTTTTGAGAATCAAGTTTATCCTGATTATGTGTGTAAACTTAACAAAGCATTGTATGGTCTCAAGCAAGCTCCAAGAGCTTGGAATTTCAGGCTTGTTTCATTCTTGCAGGACAAAGGCTTTCAACCAAGCAAGGCAGATCCTTCACTCTTTATTAAAAAGAGTAATTCCGAGGTCATCTACCTATGTGTATATGTAGATGATATTATATTGACAGGAAATGATGCAGATGGTATGAAGAAGATCAAAGATCAGATGAGAGAAGAGTTCAAGATAAGTGATTTGGGTTCACTTACCTACTTCCTAGGTTTGGAAGTTGTCTACAAAGATCATGGTTTGTTTCTCACTCAAAGAAAGTACATTAAGGACATGTTGGCAAAATTCAAGATGCAAGATTGTAAGATTGCAGGTACTCCAATGGAGGTCAATCACAAATTGAGCTCACATGAAGGTGAACTCATAGAGGACATCACATCATATCAAAGTCTAGTGGGTAGTCTCAACTATGCCACATTGACAAGAGTAGATATATGTTACAGTGTGAGTGTGCTAAGCCAATTTATGCACACACCAAGGAAACCACATATGGATGCTGCCAAAAGGATTCTCAAGTATCTCAAAGGAACCATAAATGAAGGGCTTTATTATCCTTATGTATCTGATTTAGGTTTGAAGCTATTTTTTGATGCAGATTGGGCTGGCTCCAAGGAAGATAGAAGGAGCACTTCAGGTTATCTTACCTTTGTAGGTTCAAAGCTTATTTCATGGTCATCCAAGAAGCAACCCACAGTTGCTCTCTCTTCTACTGAAGCTGAATATAGAGGTCTTGCTATAGCTACACAAGAAGCTATGTGGATGAAGACATTATTCAAAGATCTTGGATTGGAGTTTGGAACTCCAACTATTTTTGGTGACAATATGAGTTCTATTCACTTGGCTGCTAATCCTATTTTTCATGCAAGGACTAAACATATTGAAGTTCATTATCACTATGTACGAGAGAAGGTTCTAAGCAAAGAGATTCAAATATCATATGTGTCCACTCATCAACAATGTGCAGATATTCTAACCAAAGCATTGGATGGTACAAAGCTTTGCAAATTCAAGGCTATGATTGGTTTGCAGGTAATCTTGGAAGATTGAAGACCTCAAGCATACTTGGCTTGAGGGGGAGCTATTGGAGCAAGTCTATGACAAGCCTAAGTATTGGCTTGAGTCCCACAAAGTCATAGAAAAAGCCTTAAAATGAAGACTATGTAAAGTTCACTTGTGAACTACCTCTTGTAACTTTTGAAGAGTTTACTTAATGTAAAAGTAAGAGAATCTTAAGTGGTTGAGTCCACATGATCAAGAATGGAAAGAGGAGCCACGAATTCGTGATTTGTGGTAGGTAGAGAATCAAATCAATCATTGATTGATTGGAGAGTGATTGAGGGAAGTTAGCCTCCCAAACTCAACTATAAATAGATGGCAGTTTTAGTCGTGGTTAGAGAGACCTATGTGAAGACCTCCAAGAGCTAAGCTTTATGCCATATCAAGGTGTGATTACAAGGCACACATATGTATCAGTAAGTCATTGTATTGTACAAGCAATATACTTTCATTTTCATGATTATTTGAGTTCATCTTTCCATGTTCTTGTGAAGTGTACTACTCACTGCCATTACTCTCAGTTTTTATCAGTCAGCTTGCAGAGATGTTTTCTCTGAGCTTGGTGCATCATTTTCAGTGATTTAACTTGTTAAAGTTAGCTCTATAAGTCTACTATATGCTCATAAATTTTCATGTCATCTGGATGTTGCAATCTTCAGTTATGTTCATTTGAAGTCAACAGGGTCTGTTCATCTTCACCTCTCTGTCAGGTACCCGACTTTTTCACTCATCTTGTCAGAGCCATTGCTCAGTGGTTACTTATCCAAATTCAGTGATTTAAAGCTTGTTGGATTCAGCTTATTGTCTAGTATAACCATACAAATTTTCATAATCATTGAATTCCTACAGTTTGAGTTATGTTGATTTTTCTGCTCACTGGTCTATTTTTGTAGCAGCCCATGAAAATCGGGATGATGTCATCACTTGTTAAAACTCATTCTCAGTGTGTGGTTCATTTATTTTGATGAGATTACTCTTGAAAGTTAGCTCTTTAAGTTGCCTAGACTTCCCCAAGAGGAATTGAGCTAATTGCTGCTGTGATCAGAGAATTATGTAAAACACTAGACAGGTGTATGAACCAAGAATAGCAAGTTTTCACCTCTGAGCTAACTCCAACTTATCTGTTTTGATCTATCTTTTTGAGAGTGATCTTCCAAGGTACATAGGGTGTCTAATACATCCATTGGCAAGCTAAAAGGGCCCACCATATACTCCTGGAGTTCATTTGGCTGGTGTAGATCAAGGATTTTGCAACACCTCTTCATCTTCAAGCACATACCTATCCATCTCTTCACAATTGTGTGTGTGGTTTTTTGCATGTTTCTTGAGCATTTTGCAGGATCTTGCTGAATCATCATCCCCAGCTCTCTGCGCAGGTATGAAACTCGTCGAATCTGTCTCGCTGTCGCCAGCCTCTGTCGATCGCGATCGACAGAAAATTCGATCATTTGGTAAAACAAAGTTCACCATTAGTACAAGCATGATGAGCACATCCCAAATCACCTAAAACAGTAGAAAAATTCCGTGTTTTTCTGTCAACAGCGACCGACAGCCTCTGTCAATCGCGACCGACAGACCCTGTCAATCGCGACCGACAGACCCTGTCGATCGCGACCGACAGACTTCAAGACCGACAGACTTCACGACCGACAGACCCTGTCGATCACGATCGACAGACTTCACGACCGACAGACTACCACGTAGGACCCTGTCAATCGCGATTGACACCGTCGATCGCGATTGACAGCCACGACCGACACCTCTGTCAGTCGCGATTGACACCGTCGATCGCGACCGACTGAAATTCAACGATTGATTGACTTTTGCGCGTAGCCACGTGTCCATCGCGACTGATAGGCCCCCGATTGACTGAAATTTCGGCGAAAAACCCGGAAAACGTGTCGATCGTGATTGATACCGTCGATCGCGATTGACAGGCACGATCGACTCTGTCGATCGCGATTGACACTGTCGATCGCGACTGACAGGCCCGACGGACACCTCTGTCAATCGCGATTGACAGACTTGTCGATCGCGATTGACAGGCTTTTCGGCCAAAAATTAGGGTTTGCTTTTGTTCAAACTTTGGGATAATTTTGGGGCAAAATAGTCAATCTATTAGCATTTTTGGAGGTTCCTACACGTGTTTTGGGAGAAAATCCTAGGATCTGTCAGCCAGATTGAATCCTGTCTTAACCCCCTAAACCCTGAACAGTCATAACTTTTTCATACGAAATCAATTTTTTGAGCTCTAGGGCTTGTTGGAAAGCTCGTGACATATACTACACGCTCTCAACTGTTTTTATAAAGATAATGCGTTGATTTTCAGATAGGGTATTTTGAAGTTGACCATACCCAGGGGGATCAAAGTCAGGGGTCTTTAGAATTGTTTTCCTAAAAATCACTATGCAAGTTAGTGTGTGTGCTACAGGAATGAAAATCGTTGGTTTTGTCTTTAGAATTTAAATCTTAAAGCTAGCCTTGGAACTCTTACAGATCTATCGAGAGCATCGAAAGGCGATCTAAGCAAGTGTAAGTGCAAGCTTGGGAACACACTTCCTAGGCATTCAAGGGCAACCAAGCAAGAAACAAAAGGTTGGAAATTCTCAACTCCCTGTGTCAATTCCTAGCTCAGGTTAAGTACGAATAGTGCCAGAAGTAAGTCAGGGCGACGATAGGCAGGTATCAAGTTGAAGACTACCTAAAAACTCAAGTGACTAAGATAAAGTAACCGGCAACGAGGTTGTACTCTGGGCAAAGAATTGGGCTACTTAAATAGGCATATGAACCTTAGATCAGGACGACATCTAGTAAGGGATAGACAAAGCCTTAGGTCTTCAGAGGCTAGTGTCAACCACACTGCTAGGTCGTGGGCCCAGCAGTTGAGCCACCACTCATACTACCCAAGTTCTGAGACTAGTGAATCAGTGATGTCTCAAGGTATGGAGAGACCTACAGGCAGTTCAGGGGTGCCATACTTGCACAGGGTAGAAGGCCCTTACAAAACGCAGTTGGAATACCTTAGGACCAACCGATTAGGTGCCAGCATCTATGAGGACGGTCTAGGAAGATCTGTGGTATAGATTAAGAATCCTGATCAATCCATTGGACTAGAGCACCCAGCTGTCAAGTTTGAAAATGGAGCATACTTGGACAAAGAAGGAACCATATACGTAGTCACCAGTCACCCAGATAGGACGGACGAATTTGGGAATGTGATTCCCGAAGCAGACTTAGGTGACCTCGAGCAAGGAAACATGGGTGCAGAACCTAGAACCCCTCGAGGTAAATCGGTTCTCACTAGGATTATCACACCAGAGTGGATTCCTCAGGATAATAAGAGCATAGATTTGCTCCTCAATCGAGAAACTGACGAAGCCTTTTGGAGGTACAAACCTGACCGGCCAATTGATATAGGAACAATCATGATCTATGAGTTTAAGGATCTTGATAGCCCAGGCAGAGTGACCTACTTAGATCACGCTTCGGAGAGGATCTTTGTGGTGACAGAAAATGATAGGCATGCTTACACTTGGAAGGGTGAATTCGTTTTCCCCCAACCAAGATCGAATGTATCCTATGGTCACCCTGGTGCTGGAACATCCCAAGCTCATGGAACTCAAAGAGACAGACATAGAGAAAGGCCGGAAGTAAGCTTTGCCAACCCAGTGGGCAGAGAAAGAACGAGGACGGAAACAAATAGAGTAGAGCCTGAGGTACTTAGAGCTCACAGGAATCAAAGAAATGCGGATGAGTTCCCTCTACCACGACCTAGAGAGCATACAAAGACTTTGAGACCGACTCAGCTAGTTAAGTCCATGAAGAACTACTTCGATGGCACTGGAGATCCATACGATCATGTGGCTGAGTTTAGGCAAGTCCTGAGAGCTGAACAAGTGGAGGATCTATTCACGCACTACAATGCCTTTGGTCTGAAACTTAGGAACACTGCCCTGACATGGTTTCAGCCACTAAATGAGAGGCAGTTCAGGAGCATAGACCAACTCCTAGAAGCTTTCATTATTGAATTCTCTAAGAGTGGCATAAGGCATAATACCTCCTCGCTGATTCACAGCTTCAAGCAAACCTCTCAAGAAACCGTGAGACTTGCAGGAAGAAGATTTAGGCAATACTTAGAAAGATGCCCTATTTCGAAGCTACCCACACCAGCCAAGCAAGTGGCTTTATTCTTGGATGGATTGCTAAGTACCAAATTGAGATCTTATGTGTACTTGAAGGACCCTAGAACCATAGAAGATTGTGTACGCATGTGCATTGACATCGAGGATAACCTAGGGGAGGAGTTAGAGCTTTCCAAGATATACAAAGTTTCGGATAGTGCCTCTAACCTCACTTCCACGCAATCCACATCAATCGAGGAACTTGCAGAGAAAGTAGCTCAGAAATTAGGTGTAACTAGCAAACAAATCCCAAGGTTTGCCCCTGTGAAAAGGTGCTATACTTGTGGTGGCGACCACATGGCGAATGTATGTCCCATTATGGCCCAACCCCAAGTTAATCCTAGTAGCCAGTACTGCACTATAGAACGAAGGTACACCAATCACACTGCGCAAGATTGCCCCTACAATAAGCAAACCGTGAGGCAGACGTACCCACAACCATACCCTCAACAAGGAAGATACCAGAACCCGTACCCACCTCAGCAGTATGCTAGGCCTCAACAAACCTACCAACCCTATCAAAACCAACAAAGGCCTCAGCCTGTGCTAGTACAACAACCCCCAGCTCCAGCTAATGTGATTCCGGTAAAGTATGCTGTTGCAGAAGAAAACCTGAATAGAGCCATAGTCCCTGTAACACCACTGCTTTCTGAAAGTGACCCCAGTGACCATAGCTTTGATTCTACACATGTTGATAGTCCCCAGGCCTACTACATGCAGTCTCCTGAGCATGGTGAGTCTTACTATAGTGAAGAACCGAATGAACCTAGTTGGGAGGCAGATTACACAAACGTCATGTATGCAAACCCCAATCCTAGACCTCAACCAAGGCAGGTAAGACCCCCATTCCCTAGAGGACCATGCTACAGATGTCAAGGAGATCACCTCATTCGTGATTGTCCCTTGCCTCCACCTACACAACCCCAGTCAGTGACGATCCAAGGCTTTTGCCAAGAATGTGGAAAGGAGCATCTCTTACGAGATTGCCCAAAGAACCCCAATAATATGCCAAAAATCACTCCTATCAACGTTGTTGAGTTAGTGGTAGAATCCACAGGGAGTGTGACTTCCACTGCACCAGTACAAGTAATCACTAGAGCCCAAGCACTGCAGCAAAACCAGGGTGTAGGTCAGGAAAAAAACCCCGAAGTTAGTGAAACAGAGAGTACGACAAAGAAGAGGACTAGAGCCTGGAAAGATAGTAGGGAAAGAATGAAAAGACAATGGGCTAAAAAAATGAGTGAACTTGAGGAAAGCATAAGAGAAACCAAAGCCAGGATAACTGAACTCACATCTCAAACTTCCTCGCACACTACCCCACCACCACCATTTCCATCGCCATCCGACCAGCCACCTTCCAATCCGCTTCACCTAATCCCACCACCCCGAGTAGGATCAGTCCTAGCAGATCCCACTCCCGAGGACCTTAATATGATGTTTAAAGCATATCAGGCCAGAATCCAAGAAGGGCCAAACGTAACTGATCATGAAAAGTGCTACCCTAGAGCAGAATTAGAGCTTGAACAAACTAAAATTTGTGCTAAGATGGTGGAATTGGCTCAGACCATGTTTGAGGCAAGTCGCCTATTTAACATCTCTAGCTCAGCAAAGACGCAGTTGCACTTTGATGGACTGCTAGAAATAATAGAGAAGCTAATTGCACAATCGGAAAAGGAACCCGCCGTACAACACAAGGACAAGGCAAGTGAAAGAGTAAGCATTCCTACCCAGGAAGCCTATGTGCCTAACTCTACGGAGCCAGACACATCATCTTCTATGAATCGATTCACACCAGAATTCCTATGTGAGATTCAAGAAGATAAATGGGCTAAAGAGAGTGAAGTCCCTCCTCCTATTGAACTTGTGGATGATGCATGCGACCAATTCCCACAAGATATCCCATCCATTTATGAGGAGCAGGAGAGCACCCAATCTCAGGAAAGATTAGACTTTGAGTCTAACTCTCTACAAGAATTACCCCACTTCACAGGCCCATGGGAAACTAAGTCTACTTGTATGAGAGCACCCACGGTCATGGTACGAAACGAGGACTCAGTCTTACCTAGGAACACAGAGGTAGTGAAAAACACTAAAGTGCAGTGCAATCTCAAGTTAGAAGAGCTACTCAAGGTTAGACCTGAATTATGGAAACATGTCGCCAAACAAGTACCAGAAATAGCCAAATCTCGTTCCCAGGTAGGATCCCAGAGGACAGTACCAGAAATACCCTTGGATAAGATAGGAGATATGTGTGAAGGTGAAGAAGGGAACACCTATCTTCCCATTACCTACCAGGAGTACACCACCAAGGCAATTTTGGACTCAGGTGCAGGAGTTGCAATTGCCACCACTTCCCTATGGAAGCATTGGGGCAAGCCAGCACTCAGGCCAACGAGAATGAAATTGCAGATGGCCGATGGTCATATTGAGAGACCCCTAGGGTTGTTAGAAGGAATAACTCTCACTACATGTGGTGTTGAGTTCGAGCATACATTTGCTATATGTGACTTTAGCAAAAATCATGCGTATGAGATGATTTTGGGAAGACCATTCATGTGACAGTTGCAAGTGGTACAGGATTGGGGAACCAATTCTTTGTACCTGCAGCACTTAGGTGTTACGACCAAAGTCAATCTTAAAGATTACTCTCATAGAGATGTACCTCCTATCCAATGGAATCCCATCCATAGAGCCAAAGATGATACAGAATCGGTGCATTCCATAGGATCAGGATCCTCATGGATGCATGAAGACACCCACTTATGGATGTGCAAAGTAGTAGTAGACGAAGAGAAGAGAGAAAAAGCCAGAGAGGTAGGTGCAAAAGAAACCCATAGATCAATCCAAGACCCAGCCTATGCACCTGTAGTTTTTCCAGACGAAGAATTTGAACCTCACGGCTGGGCAGAAATCCTAGCAACAATGGATGTAGCCATCAATGAGGAACAATGGACTCCTCACTGTGATGAGGATGGCTATGCCATTTCAGTCTTCTCCATAGAGCCAATCATGGGAGAGGCAGTTCTAGTAGAATGCGAACCTAGCCCTGATGCATTTGAGGATGCAAGTGACTCCGATCTAGAGTCAATCATTATGGACCCACCTTTTGCATCAGACGAAGAATACTTCCGTGAAGTAGAATTTCAACCCCAGAGGCATGGAGAGCTTAGAAACGATGTAAGATTAGCCACACATGTGACCCCGAAGGAAGAAGGAAAGAAACGAAAGAAGAGAGAAGTCTCACCAGAAGAGGAAGAATCTTTGTTTGAGGTCCCGGAAAATTTTAAGAAATATGAGATAGATGACAGGAGAGTCATGATCAGAATGCCGAAACGAGAGGCGCAATCAAGCGAGGCCTATGATAACAAAGAAACCACCAAGAAAATAGTAGTGGCCCTAGAAGAAGGAGAGGAGAGATGCACGTACATAGGCCATGACCTAACAGAGGAAGAAGAGCATGCGTTAATAACCTTGCTAAGAGAATACAGAGATGTATTCACTTGGAGTTACAAGGATTTGAAGGGTGTTGACCCAGACATATGCTCACACACCATCCCCATGACTTCAGATGCTAAACCTTCTAAGCAAAAGCCCTATACATATAACGATAATTATGCTGCCAAGATTAAAGAGGAGATAGATAGACTGGTTGAAGCTGGATTTATCTATGAAATTGAGCACACTGAGTGGGTATCCCCCATCGTAGTGGTGCCCAAGAAGAATGGCAAGCTGCGTGTATGCATTAACTTGAAAAAGGTTAATGCAGCCACGATTCGAGATAACTATCCGCTTCCTATCACAGAGCATCTCTTAGAAAGAGTAGCAGGCAAGGAAGTGTACAGCTTCCTCGATGGATTTTCGGGCTACAATCAAGTAGCCATAGCTCTAGAAGATCAGCATAAGACAGCTTTTGCCACAGAGTGGGGTATATTTGCCTTTCGTGTAATGCCATTTGGGCTTACCAATGCACCAGCTACCTTCCAGAGACTAATGTGACATGTATTTAAAGAGTTTCTGAGGAAGAATTTAGAAGTCTATGTTGATGATCTTTGTGCTCATTCCAACATTAGACAAACCCATATTCCTGAACTTAGACAAATCTTTGACAAATGTAGAGAATATCAAGTCTGCCTGAACCCAGAAAAGTGCGTTTTTATGGTCAGGCAAGGCAAGATTCTAGGACACATAGTGTCAAAGAATGGCATATCTACTGACAAAGAGAAAGTGAGAGCTATAGCAGAGCTACCTAGGCCAAGGAATGTCAAGGAAGTACAAGCTTTCATGGGACATTGTGGTTACTACCGCCGGTTCATTCACATGTATGCTGTCATAGCAAAGCCCATGTACAGACTTCTGACTAACTTTGAGCGGACGGATGAATGTGAGAATTCCTTCCAGGAGCTTAAACGAAGATTATGTTCAGCACCAATCTTGACCACACCAGATTGGAATAAGCCATTCCATGTTCATGTGGATGCATCCAATTATGCCATTGGATGTGTGCTTGCACAACCTACTGGTGAAGGTAATATGGATCTTCCAATTGCCTATGCCAGTAGACAATTGAATGCAACTGAACGAAATTACACCACTACGGAGAGAGAAGGATTAGGCATGGTATATGCAGTTAATAAATTTAGACACTATTTGCTTGCAAATAAGTTTAAATTTTTTACTGATCATCAGGCATTGCTATACCTCGTAAACAAGCGATGCAATACAGGAAGATTAGTGAGATGGTTTCTCTTGCTAATGGAATATGATTTTGAGGTAGTGGTAAGGAAAGGGAAGACTCATTTGAGAGCAGATCATCTCTCTAGGCTCACATCTGGAGAAGCCCCACAAGGAGTATCAGATGATCTTCCTGATGCTTACTTGTTTAATTTGGAAGTGGTGCCGCAGTGGGCTAAGCCATTGGTACCAGTATTGACATACGGGCCTAACCATCCAGTAGTAAACACACAGAATAGAGAGGTTGTGAAAGCCCAAAAGTACCACATCATGGCAGGAAGCATGTACAAGCACACGGATCAAGGAATCTTGGCATGTTGTGTGGAAGAGGACGAGTACAATAAATGGTTGCATTTAGCACATGTAGGTGCGTTAGAGCAACACTACTCAAAGCAACGAACCTTACAGACGCTAAGGAGACTCGGAGTACATTGGCCAACTATGGAAGCTGAGGTCCAAAGGTGGTGCAAGGAATGCCCAATCTGCTGCACTAAACCACCTGTGGAACATGCCACTCTTTATCAAGTGTCCATAGTGCCAGATTGGAGTGAACCTCTAGTATCCTTCTTAAGGACGAAAACATTCCCTCCAGACATGACTCTGGCTAGGAAAAGGAGTTTAGAACAAGAAGAGCTGGATTACTCACTCATTGGTGATAATCTATACAAGCGTGGTAAAGACGGTTACCTGAGGCTATGTGTCCATGAAAGTGAATATCTTAAGATCTTGGAAACTGCTCACCAAGGTGTAGCAGGAGGACACTTTGGACCAGATCGGGTGATCAAGGCAATACTATTTGCGGGCTTCTGGTGGCCGACCCTTCACATGGATGCACATACCTATGTGAAACGCTGTGATGTCTGTCAGCGAACTCAATATCCTATACGAAAAGATGAGATGCCACTGAAACCTATGATGGGTGGACGTGCATTCTCTAAGTGGGGAATAGACTTCGTAGGTCCTATTAATCCCCCAGCTAAGGGTTCCCATGCAGAATATATCATTGTTGCAATAGACTATCTCACCAAGTGGGTGGAGGTAAAGGCTACGACAAAGAACGACGCTCAGACAACTGCTAAATTCTTGTTTGAGAATGTATTCACAAGATATGGGCTACCTATAGAACTAGTAAGTGATAGAGGCACTCACTTCTTGAACGAAGTGATTGAAAATCTACTCCAAGAATTCTTGGTAATACATAAGAAGTCTGCCCCCTATCACCCTCAAGCTAATGGACAAGATGAGAGCACCAATAAGATCTTATGCAATGTACTGACAAAATTAGTGAATAATAAACGCTCTGATTGGGACAAACAACTACATCATGCTGTTTGGGCATACCGAGTCGCCTATAAAATGGTACTCCAAGCCACACCCTTTCAGATGGTATTCGGTCAGAACGCGGTGCTACCATTAGACTTCTTAATACCCACATTGAAGGTAGCACAAGAGCACGAATGGACAGGTCATGAGCTCTCCTCTAGGATCTTTGACCTAGAACGATTAGGAGAAACAAGACTGAGGGCGGCTGCAGGAATATATGCAGCTAAGAAACGATAGAAGGCCTACTTTGATGCCCATGTTAAGGATAAAGGTTTGAAAGCAGGAGACCTAGTACTAGTATACACGTTGAAACAACATGCGAGGAAGCTAGAAAAGAGAGGCTACGGACCCATGATCATTAATAGGATCTCCACAAGTGGAGCTGTGCAACTAGCCACATTAGAAGGTGATGTTCTCCCAAACTATATTAGCGGATGCAGAGTCAAGTTGTATCAGGAACCTCTCACAGAGGAAATGCTAAGTCGACTCAACACTGCTAAGAAACGCAAAGAGGAAGAAAAGCAAATTCGAGAAGAAGCTCAAGCAGAAGCCCTAGAGTGCATACGGAGAATGAAATTAAGAAGACAAGGTAGAGAGCAACCTGTGCCAGATGCATATGCAGATCAAGGATATCACGTGGCTATGTGTGAAGTTTCAGGTGTTAGATCACATAGGATAACTGATCGACGTCCTTTCATAACCTTAGATATAGGACAAGGAACTAATGCACAGTCCGTGCGAGCATTGATTGACTCAGGTGCAGCCACTAGTGCGGTGAGACTCTCTTACTGTCAAGAATTGAAATTAAAGGTCAATCCTATGGAAGCTTATCTTGTAGGATTAGGAGGTGTGGAAACCCCTTGCATGGGCGAGGTGGAGCTTCCCCTCTACATTGAGGACATGTTCATGACAGTTAAGGTACTAGTGTGCCAAGACGAAGACCTCACGGAGCCTCTTGTCTTGGGTCAGGACTGGATCTATGACCAAGCAGTCAACTTAAACCTAAGAAGTGGACTTCTTCAGGTATGGGTCAATCATAGTTGAATTACAGTAGAGTTAGATAATGGAGCACTCAAGGAACTAGGAAAGGCACACACTCCTGGTCCTTCCAGGAGTACACATGAAGATGACCATGCTGTTCTTGTCCAAAACTATGTGTTGCAGAGGAATGATATTCGCAAAAAAGGAGTCAGGGATGCAACGGAACTCCCTTCTTTTCCAAAGGCCAGAAGGAGGCAGCAACCAAAGGTGGATCAAAGGCAGAAGAAGCAGAGTACTACCTATGTCGGAGATCAAAAGTACCTGCGCAGCAAAATGTCTCAGCTAGTGAAACAAGTGTGGGTGCGGAAAGGCGAACACCCGGTTGCACTCAAGCCAACCACACGGGCAAAGCCTCTTATTAGTAACCAACAACACGACACTAATAAGAACTCTTTCAGAAGTTCTTCTGCTAACGTGAAGTCTATTTGGGTGCCCAAGAAGTTGATGAAGGCCAGCCCACAATCAAGACAAATTTGGGTGCCTAAGGCTTGTTTGCGGGCTCAAATAGCTACACCAAGATCCCACCCTATACAGCGTGATCCATTCACTCGCACAGCCGGCATCCACTCGTTTTCAACACTCAGGAACACACCAAGGCCCATGAGCATGAACATAATCACTTGTAAATGGGTCCCTAAAAGGCCTCATTTTCAAGCCGACACACCGATAAAGCTCTCGAGAGTCTCTACGAAACCAAGAGCAAAACCCATCCACTGCATTTGGCAGCCTAAGACTTGTAACAAACCCCCAGACCCCATTTGTAAATCCATGACAACCTACTAACCACATCACTATCACACTACATCATTCCACTTAACTCTTAGGTCTACCAAACTCCTAACCACACACACACTCGCACCGAGCACTTACTAACCCATTATTCGCTCCCGACCCTCATGTTAATGTTGTAATGGGAACAACAACGGTTTTCCCTTGTCCTGTACAATGTTAACACATGTTTGTATATTCTCACAGAGACAGGCAACAAGAAGTAGCATGGCAGATACGGTAGGAACTAGCTCCCAGGCAGGCACCAGCCCCCAAGTGGTGGACATCGAAAGCCTTCCGGTCGAGGAGGAATTAAAGGAAAGACCAGCGGCATTAAGGGCATTACATGCCATACCGATTCAGAATCCTCCACAGGGTCACACAATGCCGGTGGGCAAAACCTCACACTGGTTCAGTGACGTTGCGGGACCTCTGGGTGAAGGCACATACATGTGGGAGTCAGAGGTAGAATTCAATGGACGTTGGGGCAGATACCACTTCTTTACCAGGGAGTTTGAAAAGCTACAGAATAACGAAGGACTGAAGCCGATATGGAAGAAGGCTGGGCTCTATGATTATTTCAAGTTCCAACTACCAAAGCCCGATTTTCTAAGGTGCTCATACTTGATTAGCACCCTCACTCCAAGCAAAGACAAAAAAGGATACAGCTCCTTTGTACTCCCGTCACTCACAAGGGGCAATGAGCTGAAGCGTTTCCGCTTGACTATCAACTTGGTAAGAGAAGCTTTGGACATGAAAGGCATGCACATCCCTACGGAGAAAGAGACTATGGTTCCAGATAATATGAAGAACAGGAATCTGACGAAGTTAAAGGACATGGTCGCGATGACACCTACGATCGCCGTTCATTTACGCATGGTCATGCAACATTTCGCATTCCCCGCGCAGGAAAGGTTCATAATGCCTCCCAAAAAGATCTGGTTTAGCCTCTACTTAGCAGATGCCTTTGATTTGACAATCAATATGCCCCACTGGATTATCGATCAGATTCATTTGGCTCATCAAAGGTGGTATAAGAAACAAAAATCTGTACTATATGGTTGCTGTGCGCTTACAAGAATTGTGTATAGATGTCTCGCATATGATGTACCGGTGCAAAGGGCTCTCATTTGGACCAGAGCACAGGAGTTTCAACGCAGACTGTCAGCCGCAGGGCCTCCCTCAAAGAAGATGAGAGGCACCGTCCAGATGCCTTGTGCACAAGCCCGCGGTGCAACCCTAACACCTGAAACAACTCCAAGGCTTCCCAGACGAGTACAACCATTTACTATCAGGTTACCCAGGCACAGCACAGATGGCCCTAACCTTGTGTTTCCACCAGTACCTACTGATCTGGAATTTCCTCACGGATTCACTTTGGAAGATCTAACGGATGAAGAAGTTGCCAGAATCATTGAAGCTGTTAATGCGGAAGTCGAAGCAGAGCAGGGTAGTGGACAACAAACGGCTACAAAACAACCCCAGCCAAGACAACCAGAAGTGGTGGAATTGGAGGATGAAGAAGAAGAAGGCCAAGAGGATGAACAAGAAGGATTTTTTGATGAGGAGGCGCATGACTATGAGCAAGAAGTTATACAGGAGCTAGAGGGTGCCCCAGCTTATACAAAGGAGTTGAAAAAGCTCTACGATACCATTGACAGGGTCCAACAACAACATAAGTTATCCCTTGCAGCAGGAAAGGCTATCATGCACCAAATCCTTGAGGAGGAAGGAGTTGACGAACAGTATCGTGCCACACTGGATATGATCTCTGATGCCTTAGGAGTATCTGAGGCAGTGCGGACGGCCCTGGCACAATCACGCAGAATGGAAAGGAGATACGGAAGACGTCCCCCATGAGCAGGGAAACAAATGAATGTATTAGGATCAGGACCACAAGGCACCCCCACAACCACGGGCACTGCACACACCGCTCACGACACCGAGGAAGCCCATACATCAAGTGCACCTCCATCACCTCCCTTACCACCTTCGCCCCCACACCCGCCACATTCACCTCCCCTTACCAATGTAACAACCACCGTTACCGCCTCCGAGTCCACCGCCATGACTGAAGCACAAACCGCCAATCAACCCACACACCCTCTCAACACCTCCTCTGTATACACCTCCACTAACACTGTAATCCTAACGGCAGCTACTGACATCCCCATTCCCCCACTCACACTTTCGGGCAGTTCACATTTACAACTGCACACACCACTGTACACATTCACCACAATCACCGCACCCACCATTCCACTATTCACAATCACTCCCACTACTGCTTCCACCACGGATTTTATGGACATATCACCCTCCACTGCACCTCTCCCTCCCCCCATACGGCCACAATCTCCCATTCCCCCACCACCCACTTCACCACTTTCCAGCACCGCATTCACACTTCCCTTCCCCTTTCCCTTTCCCTCTGCATTTAACACCCTTCCTGCATCCACCCCCATTAATAATGTATTTAATAACATGTATCAGTGCATGTCTCAGTTACAACAACACTATCAGCACCTCGATGCTCAGCATACAAGTTTATTCAGGAGTCATGAAGCATTACAAGGAAGATTCATTGACTTAGAGCAAGAGAAGAAACAATTACAACAGCAGTTTAGTGCATTGCAAGAACAACATGTGCAATTAGTGGCAAATCCACCGCAGCCAGATGCCAAAGAAAGACAACAAATGGATGATCTGCTACACTCCCAAATCATAGAGAACCTCAAGCTCCGCCGCAACATGGCTCTATTACGGAAGCATATGTCTGCAGCCCTGGAAGAAAATAGACGGCTTCAGACACAAAACGAAGAGAACTTGGAATTAGCCATGGACGGTTCCCCATAAGAAATTGACCCGGAGAGGTTTAAGGCCATTCCCTCGGACAATATGCAAATCATATTGGAAACCCATGCTGATCTCCTCGAAGCCCATGCAGCCTTAGAAAAGGAAAGAGACGAACTACGAAGGCAATTGGCAGCTCAACCAGCACCACCCAAAGAGGTCCCAACCACAGCTGACACAACTGACGAAGTAGCAGCGCTCAAAGCACAGCTCGAAGAATTACAAAAGAAAGTGCTTGTGTATGAACGCCAACCCTCCCCCTTGGTGGAACCAGACCCAGAAGACCTAGAACCCATCGAAGTAGAGGAAACCTTTGAGGACCCGTACGTTCCGATGCCAGCACCTGGAGGCAAGCGAACAGATGAGGGCATGGACACCCTTGAAATAGAGGCTCCGGAATGGATGCAGAAATTGGAAAAGGTGGCCACAACACATGATGATAGGGTGGCAGTCCAGATAGCATCGATGTCACGCTTGGAAGAGGTGGTCATAAAATCGGACTATTTTAGCAACCTCTCTCATCACAGGTGGATCGGCACCTCTGACGACTTGTACGTTCCTTTTTGTGTCTTAATGGCGGACTATAATGCTGAGATCAAGCACCACACTTCACGGGAACCAACCTCTGCCACACAGTTTACACCAGACGACATCCTAGAAAGTGCCAAGCAGGGAAACATTCACCAACCGACTTGGAGAATTCGGCTGCTTGAAACCTACCCGGAAATGAAGCGCACATGGAATAACATGCCCCTGTATATCAAGTACAATCCCTGCTACTGTCCTGTTTTCCGAAGAAGGTCGTGGCCTGAATACACAAAGATGGTGCTGACAACCAAAGGATGTGAGAAGTGGCTCAACTATGTCTACTTAGCACCACCTAAAGGTCAACCTACCGTAGGGTATATGATATCGACAATTCGGCATTGGGGTGTCAGGTTCAAAAACGTACCAGATGTCATGACACAGATGTGTCTTAAAATTTTTGAACTCATGATTGTCACCTTCCGAACCTTCAAGAATGTTAAGGAACCTCACCTCTCTGCGCTCGGATTTAATGAAGGCAATCAGGATCTTGTTTATGACATGAGCACAACGCCCTCTATTAATGTTGTTTATGCATGGCATGCCCGCATAAAGTACCTACCGGCCTGCTTCAAACAAACATTTGAAGAGATGTTTGTCACCGGGTTCTGGGAATACCACTCAGAGATCTTCATTCCCAGACCCTCACATTTATTACAATTGTTTGCAGTGGAACAAGCTCTCCATTCAGATAAGTTACGTATGCCACATCCAGAGGTTCCCGGGCCGGTAGATTGGGATGCTCTACTCACAGACTTGGCCAAAGGATTGAGGATTGCCGAACATCACTTAGCGCAAGATGTCGTTGAGTACTACATCCAAAAACCCACACAACAAGGGTCTGTCAGGGACGACAGACTCGAGAGAGGGAGGGGTGTTAGCAGCAGACAAGGAACTGAAGGACTGACAAGGCATGGCAGTCAGAGAAGAGAGTCAGAAGGGAGAGAAGGCACAAGCAGACAAGGGAGTCAACGACGATCTGGCAAGTAGGCCAATAATTTTCTTCATGAAGAAGCAAGTACGAGCATTCACGCATATCTAGCACTAAGGCAACCTTTAATTTTTCAAAACCCTTACACCAGTTAAAAGTGATTCTCATCACTAACAACCCCTGTAAATACCATGTTCACCCTTTTGTGGCTCCATTTTGTGCAAGCCGAGGAGTCCTCAAGCTTGAGAAGCCTTAGAAGTAGTTGCTTACCAATTTTCGTATTTTTTAGATCTCGTTTGAGCCCTCAAATAAGCCCTGGAACCTAATTTTTAACTAGGCCGGACACTAGGTCTGGACAGGGCCAAAGCTAGTCAAAAACTATAAAAGGAGCTAGAGAGCTCATTTTTGAGTCAGATTGTAATTGAAACGAACTTGTAAGAGCTTTTTGAAAGTAATCTAAGAACTCCATTGCTTCTCACTCTTTGTCTTGCCGTGTGTGCACGTGTGTGTGTATGTGTGTGCATGTTTGTGTGCTTCTCACTCACGCACTTGTGCCTCCACTTGCTCGAGGTCTTCATACCATCCTCACGTCTTCCTGGATTGACATTAAAGGAGGTGCTACTCATCACTGAGCTGCAATGACATAGAACAGTAGGTTGTAACTCGACTAGATCCATATGGAGGATAACATACAACATAAGGTGAAGGCACCAAAAGGGTAACTAACAACATACATCAACCATTTCAATCCTAGAGGCAAAGTACAACTTCAACAAAGAAGCCCTCCATTGGCTAGGTCTAGTATTATTCATATGACTGGACAGAGAGAATTCATCATTAGGAGCATCCTCAGTGTCACCAAGAGCTTTAATGCCAATTCTCTTCAGAATTGTGTGCAGTGAGTAAACTACAACACCAGTGGGCTTCTTGTTATTGAAGACAACCACATTTCTGCTTTTCCAAATACTCCATAAGTACCCTCTAAAACTTATAGAATTCCTAGCATAACATTGTGTATTTGTTACCTCCCACCTTTACTTTGAATATATGTTGACCAATGATCCTGATAGTTTCCTTAAGCTCTTTAATTATCTGCTCTGCTTTAGGAAGATCTTGTTTTACATCAGAGTCTAATTCTTGAACTTCCTCCACTACTTCACTATCTAGGAACCAATGTCCCCTAGATACTAGCATTGATTCAGCTTTGAAGTTATGAATGGTAAGTTCTTTGGTGTTCACCATCCTATAAAGTCAGAAAGAAAATACACCACACACACACACTTCTCCACCATCAGTAATATTAAGAGACAAAGAAAGAAATACTTCAAAATATCTTGAGACAAAAAAAATTCTTCAAATCTCAATCAATGAGTGATTTTCAAGACTCAAAATAGGTGATCATTACATGTGAAGCAAGATTTCTATTATTTCTTGTGCTTCTTTGGGGAAAACTTAATTACTTAATCAAAGGATTTTCAACTTCTTAATTCTAACCTCGATCTTGCTTATGCTTCAAAATTTGAAAAGGAAAAGAGAATAACAAAAATTGAAGGAAAGATTTTATGTCTTTTCTGTTTCTGATATTGCACCTGATTTATTGTTTTTCATTTTCATTTTTTTCACCCTTTTTCTATACATTTTTTCATTTTTTTTCTTTTTTCATTTTTCTCTCTTTCTTTTTTTTAATAATATATTTTTTTCATCTAATGTTTTACTGTATATTTCTTTCTTTTGATTTTTTCATCTATTTCCCTAAATATATTTATTTACTAGACATTCACATCCATTGATCATCTTGAGCTTGATTAGTTGGCAAATAACTGAGTGAACTCTCTTCCCCTCCTACTCTTTGTCCAAGAAAAAGAGTTTTGACAAGTGCATGGGAACGTTCTCATGTGCCTAGTGAATGCACAACATTTTAGTGTTGCCCTATTCATGCATACTTTGGAAATGCATTTCTCCTTATATTGCAGAACTAAGGTCTTAGGCAGTATACCTAAGTGGTTATCTGATGAAGAGGCTTTCCTACAACTAGTCTTAGAGAATTTATGTGGTTGTAAATGATTGTGCTTTTCACTTGTGTGTTGTGCTACTAGTATGATGTTAGTCTTCTTAATCCAACAGGTTCTATTTTGTGTCTTGAACTTCCTTGAATCTTTGATACATACTTCTTCCGAGCACTGCTTCATCTCTTTAGGTCTCCATACCCACTTAGTCTTTTGACTTGGAGTCTTATGAACTGCTTTTGGCTTCCATACCCAGACTTGCTTTAGAACTGATTGCTTCTTCTCCTGTCTTTGTTTGTTATGCTCATAGTTCCCCTTGTCATGGAAAATATTCTTATATAGATCCAAAGTTGCCTCTAATGGAAAAAAAAAATTCTCCATTTCCAGGTTGTACATCTCCTCATTGGTTCCCTGCTTTTCATGAATAGTAAAAAGTATTAAGAGTTTTTTGTTATTTACTTTCAAATGAAGGGACATTTTTTCAAAGTTCATTATTACCTTTCCTTGTTTCATCCATGGTTGCCCCAAAATCATTTTTTCAGACATCATGTGATCAAGCCATTCTTCACATTCTATATTCATATGTTCTTGGTCAAATTCAACTCTAATTGTTTGTGCGGACAAAGTTTGAACTATATGCCCATCTAGGGTTTTGATTAGGGTTTTAATCATACCTCTCTTTGCATTTAACCTATTTAGCAACTCAGTGCTAATTAGATTTAGTTGGGATCTAGAGTCTATTAAAACCCTAATTTCTTCTTTTTGGAAATTCATCCAAACCACAGGTAAATGTTCTCTTATTTTTCCCAAGGTTCTTTCACATATCAATACTTCTTTGATTTCTTTAGATTTTCTTATTTTTTCCTTAGCTGCTTGTTAAGCTTCATACCTCATTCTTTCTTCTTCCTGCTTTTTATGTTTAGCTTGATGCAATCTTCTCCACTCCTGAGTGGTCAAAGGTTGATTATATCTCTGCACTCTACATCCACTTATGAAGTTTGGCATGACTTCTCCATCCATATTGGCTAATTGTACTACATCACTATTACTTATTTGATGAATGATATAGGGTCCATGTCCTTTATTTTGAAGTTTTTTCTAGTGTTCTTTCAAGGTGTAAGCTAACACCAAGTCTCCTACTTGCAAATCTTTATCTCTAACATGAATATCATGATATTCCTTCTATCTCTTCTTATCTGCATAGATGCTCATGACTGCTTGAAGTCTTGAAGCTCCTAGCTTTTCTAATTCATATTTCCACAATAACTTCTTCCCAAATTCCTAAAGGTACTTCTATGTGTCCATCTGCAAGTTTTAATCTCATTCTTGGTAGATGTTAATTTGTTTGCTTTCCATTGTTTCCAAATTTCTTTTGTCATGATTGCCACTCCTGATCCACTATCCAGAATTGCATTTGCATAATTATCACCATATTGCACCTTTAAGATTGAGTTTGCTTCCTCACCTTCACAATATCCTTCTTTCCTGTAAATATGTATGTACATGAATTCTTCTATATCCTGAGGTTTTGCATGCTTCCAATGTGAGTTTCCTACCCAATTAGTCATTTTGTGATGCAACTGTGGGTTTCGCTTTACTAACTCCTTCGATGTTGTTTGACATTGAATTTTACAATGTTATGCTAGATTGAATTGAAGTATTACACAAGGTTCTACTGTATTTTCTTTTTTCCTTGACTCTCCCTTACTTCCTAAGTCTTTCTTTGTGAATTTGAATCAACTAATGTCTCCATGTGATTCTCACCCTGCTCCAGATTATGTTGAGTTTCTCTAATAATTTGTTTGCACCTCTGCATTCTTTCCTCCTCAATATCTAGCATAGGATAGGTTGTTATATGATCTGTAGGGTTTGTTCCTTCTTCTATCCTACCCTTATAAGCTTCCATAAAGGTTTCAAACACTTTGAGTTCTTATCTTTTCCTATTTTCTCTTGATTTTGATGACGTGTAAAGTTTGATTTATCAATTGGTAGCTCCTTTGGTGTTAGAGTTTTAGTTGTTCTGGTCGTTCTCTCCCATCTACCCTTCTATCTATTTTTCCTCTCTTTTTAGAGTTTGGTTTTTATTACTGTCCAAAGAATGTGTATCAAGTATGATGCCTTGCTCCTTTGCCTGAGCTCTAGTTACTGCATGTAATGCTATTGTCTCACTTCCACTCAAATCTCCTTGTTCCATTATATGTACCGCTTTTAATGGTATGTTGTTAGGTGTGTTCTATTGTTTCTGGGGATTTCTTGGATAGTCTTTGATTAGATGCCCCTTGCCACAATCCTTACAAAAAGCTCCTTCTATTATCAATGTTGGAGGTTGTGGACAATCTCGAATGAAGTGTTCTCCCCCACATCTATAACATGTTATCTTTTGACTACTCTTAAACTGGGATCTCTGATTGAACATATAATTTTTAGTTATATACATGAATGTAGATGTGTCCATTTCAATTCTTGCATTACCCAAGTATAAGGCTTGTAGGTCTGGTTCTCTTACCTCACTATCTTCCCATTCTTCTTGATATCCCTCTAAAGAGCGATATTCATCCCTGTAGGTTGGTCTAGGTCTTGGATTTTCCTCTGCCACAAGAGTGTACTTTACCAGAACTACATTTGTTGGTAATGGTGGTTGTTGTCCCAACACAAGTCTAAGTTGTTCAAAAAACCCTTATTCTCTTTGTGAATTGTACTGACGTATACTCCTTTTCTTTGACAGGTTGCTTGTTATAAAAACACTCATCTCTAGTGTGATTAGTCCATTTTCTCTCTAGGGTACAATATTTAAGTGTTCTTTTGTCTTGTAGATGTTGCGGTTTTTGATATGGGCTTTGATATACTTGATGGTTTTCCCCACAATTAAAACATTTCTTATTAGGTGTAAGTCTTGTGTTCATCAAATTTGTTTTTGTACTACTTTCTAAAGCTTTTGCAATAGCTTTTGCTAATTCTTCTATTGGAGGTATCCTATCTTCATTTGTTCTTGGCTGATCAAACACCATCAAATCTTGTCCCCTGTTATCTTCTAGGTCTATGGCCTCTTTGATACAGGCTCCTAGATCAGGACATCTTCTGTAATATACCAAAGTTCTCAATTCTAAACTTCTCAATCCTCCTATAAACAAGGAAACTTGCCTAGCCATTGAGGGTACTTCATCTTTTGGACACATATCAATGTATTTCTTAAATCTTCTAGCAGCCTCTCTAACATTTTCATCCTTTTGTTGCTTGAAACTATGTATCAAAGTTGGTGTACTATGCTTGATTCTTGTTTTAGAAAACTCCCCTATAAAGGCTTCAAGAAATGATTCTATGTTAGAGTACATTTCCTTTCCGAGTGGAATAAACCAAGACAATGCTGGACCTGTCAAGGTTAGACCAAAGGCTTCAAATTGAACTTTATAGTCTTCCACCTCTTTAGCCCTAATCAACTGTCTAAACTCAGCAGCATGTGCATGAGGATCTGAGTAACCCTCATACTAGTTTTTCATGCACTTAGCCACCTGATAGGTTCTGAGCATTCTTCCTTGGTTTTGCCATTGTGGCCTCCTTCTAACTAGAAATTCCGGCATCTCATCTACTTCCTTCTCAAAAGGATTAGGAGAGGTATATGCTTTTCTTTCCTTTTGTGTCTCAATGGGAGTGTGATTCCTACTTGGTCTTGGTATATCTATTTGCCCTAGGTCTTGATCCCAAGGTCTCTTATCTACACATTGACCAAGATCATTGGAATTTTCTAGATCATGTGCAAATATGTAGACACATCCTTGTCTATCTGCAGATCCTCCATCTTTGAATTGTGCCATTGGCATTAGTTTTAGAGGAATCTCTAAGTTTCTCAACCTAATGAGGGACTTATGCATGCCATCTTGGTACACATAGGCTCCAAACCTATTGGTATACATGTATTTGAGGATATTCCTGTAGTCATCTATGTCTAGATTCTCATTTTCCATGTTTTGGTTTTCCATGTTGATTGTGTTGTCTAGCTCTTCCTCCTGATAATTACTCTGATCTATGTTCCTTTTTGGCTACAACAAAGTCTTCACAATTTCAGCAATTGATCCATTTTCTAAATTCCTCCAAATTCAACCCTAATTTGTTTACCCTAAGAGCTTTCAATGTTTTTTTTCAATTTTTAATATGTGTGTGAGTTCTAAAAATTTTAGTATCTAAAATGTGTGAAAATATTTTTGTTTATGTAGAGCTAACACAAGACTATTCAAAAATTTTTAAGTTTCTGTTCTAATTTGACCAAAATTGTGCTTTTGCCTGAAATCATAATTTTGGTGTTTTATGTGATGATCAAGGTTTTATTTCCCAAAATATATATTTGTAACCCCTAGGCTTACTCCAAATATGCACCTTATTGTTTTTAAGTCAGAAAATAAGGTGGATACAATCATGATTGTCTGATGAAAATCATGATTTTCTATTCAAAATTAGAGGCCAAGTCATAGAATGTGTTGGAGAAGCCCTGATATCCCTTCACATAGGAAATTCTTTGATGGAGCAAAGAGTTTTGTATGTAAGGATGAAGACTTAGTAGAAAATTTGGTCCTATGGCAAGATTGGATCATCGAGAATGAAGTGAGCATTCATCTAGCACAAGGGTAAATATCAGCCAAAATAGGACATAAAGAAATCTTTAGCTTGCTAGAAGAAAGACCTTCTCATGTTCATGAAGTTGTCAAGCTAGAGGAAGACACCCTAGAAAAAGAAATAAAAGATGAATCAAGCGAAAGCATATACAGAGAACACCCAAAGCTAGAATGGCCTGCAAATACAAACGTGTTACTTGATGTTGTGCCTTTATTTTTCATGAGAGATGAATCTAAAAGAGAAAGTGAGGACAATGCTCATAAAATTACCTACACCAAAGGAAAAACACCCAAATGGAAGTCTACTACTAGAGCATCATATCCAGGGAATACTCGTCTACAATGGATGTCAAAAGATCGAATGACTAAACTAGATGATTCAACTCAGAAGTAGACCAGTCATTTAGTGAAAACAAGGAGAGATAACCACTACTCACAACTGCAATCAGAATCACCAAGACTCCTTCATGTGTGGCTTCCAAAATCATTAGTAGGAGCCCAAAAGACACAGCAGCATATGTGGATTCCAAAGAAGTCCAGAAAGACTGCAAATCAAGAGCTCGACAAGCTCAAGGAGACATTATGCCGACAAAGCAAAACAAGGAGGGCCAAGAGGAATCAGCACAAGCACCAGAGGAATGCGATATCAACCAATAAGACTTCACAAAAGAAGGCAACAAGGACCAGAGAACAACCAAAATGATGGAAAATAATTAAAACACCAACTACAAAATGGATATGGAGACCCAAGAGCTGGCCAAAACAAAAACCACCAACTCAATCGAATTCCACTTGCACTCATGAAGAGTCCAATGCACCTAGAGCATGCATAATAGGGCCGCATTACAAGGCCATGCATTCGGCACATTAGCTTCTCGACAAAATTAGTGGTGCACATTTCCATCATGGGAATAGGTCATATATTCTACTTCCATAGGAATGAACTTACCATGTAAATAAATAAATGCTTCAGTTAGAACTCATTTTTGTTTTCTTTCAGGATTAAAAATCAAGAGAGGTGTGGTAAGAGTCCTTACATACTTAAGCAAGGGGAAACGGAGTGATGCAATAAGCAACATATCACTAAGCCACACATAACACATGACTTGATCTCTATTAGAAGCTAGTTTTCTCTCTATTACAAGTGTAGATGGCTTCTTAGGATTCCAAAGCAACTATTCAAGAAGAGGTGCTAGAGTTCTTGTTATAGAGTGTGACAAAAGCCAAAGGTCATTGGTCTCGAAAGGATCAACCCACTAGGGATTATCTTTTCTTAGTGACAATAAAGATTATGGACACTGACCATCAGTTCCCAGTAATGTCTCAAGATTTCAAAGTCGTACATGAACTCCTATCAACTATAGACATAATGATGAAGGCAGGTATTCAGAAATACTTTGAACTGCCAATCTACAAACCAGACTTCCAAAGATGTATTGGGGTGATGAATACCCTCCAACTAGCTTTACACGACCCGTTAGTGCCCAAAGCAAGAGTTCTAAATGTGGCAAGAGAGTGGGTAATCATCCAATTCACCCATGACTTAATCAAAGAAGCTTTCGGTTGGGAAAAGGATGGAAACACGGTTTTGAAAGATGAAAGCCGAGGGACTAAGACATGAACATTCACGGACATCAATTGTATCAACATAGAAGAAGAAATCCGTCTGATTTCATCAACACTTTTGCTTTCCAAATATGCATCGATACACTGCACCACATAAAATCATAGTGCAGATGCTATCTCATGCTATCAAACAAATCGGTAATCAAGTAAACATGACGACATACATCCAAGAACATCTTTTTGAAGCTAAAAAGCAGTGGAACCATAAAAAGTTCTTGAACAGGAGTGTCGCCCTGAAAATACTTATTTATCATGCATTAGTTCTTCGGGAACATTTTAAAGAGATGCCCTCATCTTTGGAGATGGCTAAGTATGCTAAGTTAGGCACGGTTCCAAGAAAGAAAAAGGGAGTAAAAGTAGTGGAAGAAGTCGAAACGAGCTCACAACTGAGAATGAGAGGCACCAAAACACTATGAGAAATGATGAAGGCAGACGAAACACTTCTAGCTTCAAAGAGGACACATGTACTTCCTAAGACAGGGCTAGAAGACAAAAAACCAATTTCAAAAGTAGAGTTGAACGAAGCAATGGTGGATACCCACCAATACATGGAAGGTCAGGTAAACCTACCAGTACAAGGGCATCATTACCAAAAGTCTCATGAAGACATTGAACAAAGAAAGAGGCTAACTAAAGTTCATCGATATAGAGAGTTGGGATTGGCCAACTCTAGTTCATCGTCCGATACACAAGAAGAGCAGGAACCATCCATGATGAATGTGGAGATTAAAAGTGACTCAAAAGATGATGGCAACTAGGAGGAACTGAATCAAGTCACAGATGACTTTGGAATGGTAGGCACAAAGTTAAACCAAACTCCTGATGACACTATCAAAGACACAACAAGGAAGGAATCACCTAAAGAGGGAATTCATATATTCAAAATGAATGAAGTGACAAACATTCAACTCACATAGACTCACTTAGATGGAGAAGCTCTAGTAAAGAGACCAAAGGAAGAGAAAGAACTGGAAGAAGCGGAGGAACCCAAGACATTCACACCAATAAAGGTGGTAGTAGAACCTTCTAATTTTGAAAGCGCCACAAAGTCAACCACAAACAAAGAAGAAGAAAGAGAGAGAGAAGTGCACCTTCAAATAAGACAACCGCATAATGAAACTATACACGTGGATCAAGACAAGGATGTTCAAACAAGGGAAGAACCAAGTATCCCCAAGACATGGTTGAATGTGGATGTAGCCCAATTAAAACCAGTCGTGAAGCAAATGATACAAACAGCTATGGACACTCAACAACAAATGCTTGAAACCGATGCAGACTATGACAAGGCTATGAGAGAGGGAAGCCAATTCGAGGTAATGAGCGAAAACTTGTCTACACAATTAATTCAAGTTCAAAAGGCACTCTCAACCAAGGAAGTAGAAGCTCAAAAAGACAGGAACAAATGCACCATGCTAGCAACAGAGAACCAGCAGCCTCGAGATCAACTTAAAGAGCTACAAAGCAAATATGAAGCTGGTGAAGTAGAGAAAGCAAGGATGAATGCTAGAAGTCAACTGCTTGAAACTTAAATCAAAGTATACATGTAGAAAGCAGACAATTTGAGAAATAGAAATAAAGAACTTATGAATGCCATACTATGCAACCAACCCATAGAAGCAATAGAAACTATCGCAAGCGACACAAAGGTATTGGAAGATCAAATTGCGAAGTATGAAGATCACCTGAAGCAAGAGCAAGCTATCCAAGAGGAATGGGAGAAGAGATACATGCATGACGCTAACAAACTCAAAAAGCAATGGAAATCGGGAGAGGATAAACTTCTTGTAGTATATAATGAAGACGCTGATCAAATAGCCGCCATAGGAAATGAACTTTTGATTGCTAAAGAAGCATTAACAAAGGTGATCAATGAAATCAAAGAAAAGGATGAACTCATTGCCAAATTCGAAGTTCAAAGATAACAACAGGTAACAACGGGGACACCAGTAGTTCTAAGCTCCACGGCGTCTACTGAGGAGACTGAGAACTAAGCCGAAATGAGTGGGCACTATTAGTGTCCCAGCTTATGGAAGAATTTGAAGCACAGGTGTTCAAGTTAATGAAAGAGGCAAAGATTGAAAGCAAGAGCTTGGAACAGATTTTGAAACCATTCAATATCCCTTACGGACTACTAAAACAAGATACATGCCAATATATAAAGATGACCACCAATAAAGAACCAGATAGTGATCTACAATTCAACATGCAAACATTCACATATACACAAGAAGAGTTTGATAAGGCAGATCCTATCTGGAGATGCAAGTTTTTGGAAAAGAATCCTACGTTACGAGTACACTGGGATTTGGCACCGTATGTGCTTCAAATCAATCCATCCTTTTGCCCAGTACCTAGAAGATGCTCTTGGATGCAATTTTGGGAAGCATAACGCCAAGGTAGCTTAAATAATACATGGCTAAACTATCCGCTATTACCTAGTCCACCACCTAACTACTTACCGAAGAAGAATACATGGCGAAGGCCATCGAGTTTTGGATCTCCAATTATGCCACAATACCAGATTCAGCCATTAAAATGACAAACAAAATTTTGAGTATGTTACCTACAGTATTGAAGGTATTTCAACACGCGCAGTATACCTTCTTGAACTTCATCAAAATTAACTAGGGAGTAGATGCCCTAGTTTTTGATCTATCTACTATCCCTAGTCGCTTAACACTCATGGCAATATACTCAAGACTTATGTTTTTGCCGAGTCCATATATGCAATTCGAAGAAGCATTCTTTACAAGGTTTTTTGAAATGGATTCGGAAATATTTGTCAAAATGTCTTCCAACTTAAATGCGCGACTCGTAGCCTATGAACTAAGCTTTTTTGCAGACCATAGACAGGCACCAGATGATGGAGTAAAGTCAAACCAATGGAAGGAACTGATGATATGTCAAGCAAATTTGCTTAATCATAGAGAGCAGAAAGTGATTTAAATGTGCTCCCACCACCGGACTTTAAAGCCTATCGAGGACGACAGAGTTCAGGAGGGGGGCGGTGTTGAGGGAGATTCAAGCAAAAAGAAAAGACAAAGAAGATCATAAACAAAAGCTTCACTAAATAGAATATATCTGAAGAAATATCTCTATAGGAAGCCCCGTAGGGGCACACAACATCCATCTCTGCACAAAGCCCCCCAGGGGCACATAACAGTGGGAAGTACGCAACAGCCAAGGATGGATCAAGGCCAGTAATTATCCATGAAGAAGTGCAAGAAGATATCTGACAGATCCCAAACCTGAAGAAGGTGCTTCAACCTCTTGATCTTCGGGAGGTCTAGATTGAAGGCTAGAAATCCAGACCTTCATACCTTCTATATGGTGCTTGCAATGCATATACAAAGAGGCAATTGGAAAATTAGACTACAAAGCTATTGTAGTCCATCTTCACTGGTTGCGTGTGTGGTAGCCCAACTTAACATAGTGACCCAGATTTAAAGAGGTTATTGGTGAGCTAGACTACAAATCAATTGTAGTTCATCTCCAAGGGTTGCGAGCGATGAAAAGAAAATAACAGGCTAAAAAATGCATCAGGTCCCAAAGGATGTGAAAGAAGATTCAAGAACAGGGCCTTTAAAACATAATGTCGGCCTGAAAGGGAGGCAAGGTTGACCAAGTGATGTGTGCGGTGGAAAGAAGTAAACAAGATGCAAACAAAAAGAAAAGCATGTCAAGGGACGATAGAGACAAAGAGGGAGAGAGTGTTGTAGAGAAAATAGAGTACTAAAGAGGAGCCCCAAAATTTTCAAAATTATGGGCACAAATTTTCTTCTTCAAATGCTTATGGGAATCTCATAAAAAGCCATGTAAATGCATTAGAGGAGTCCTTTAGATGCATAAGCCCAAATCCTTGTAACATAACTCTTGTAAACTAGTAGGAAATTATTCATTTAGTCGTCTCTTATGGGCACAAGTATATAAGTCATTTTGTGACTCATTGTAAAGACTTTTTGCCATTGTGCAGAAATAGAAAAGAAATTCAAAGTTTCTTCTTTCTTGCTGATTTCCTCCTTCTCCATGATCTTTTGTGTGTGTAATGCTTTGAATATGTGTGTAGGACTGTTATCTATCCCCTCCTGTCACTTTTGAACTACTATAGTGTGTTTGTGAGCCCTCATGAGCTGTGGAGAGAGTGTTGGTGTTTCTTGCCATTCACTATTTTGCGCATAACTTGATGAGCGTTTGTCAGATTTGAGTGAAAATACAATCAGATGCGTCTCATTGAGAGCTTCAAAAAGAACCCACTATTGGCCACATTCAGAGTTTGAAATTGGGAGAAAAGTTCAAATTTTTTCTTACTACTGTAAATGGTATCGCGGCATGCATTTTCAGAGGACTAGTGAGTTAAAGAGGTAGTTAAGTCTTTTCACATGCATTCTAGCCTAGTGTTGGGGGGATTCTTGGATAAGAAGGGATTTGAGTGTTTGTAGGAGAAAAGGGAAAGACAAGAAGAAAGATACACATGGCACGCCTCTGTCGACTGATTATAAGAAGACAAATACAATGGTGATGCACAATACAATCCAATAATACAATCCAATAATACAATCCAATAATACAACCCAATGAAAAATCCCACAAAGTGCTTAATCACAAAATACCAAATACCCAAGGGTCTTGTCGTGGCCGGCCTTCTCTGCACCAAACCTCCACCTTCTCCAAGCCTGCACTTGTGCACACCTTGCACCAAGCTTCCAATAAGGGGGAGGGATGGACACCTATTGTCGGCACGCACATAGCTTCAATGAGACCTCGGGATCCTTGGGGTGAATAGCTTAGCACTTCTCTTCACACTTCCTTAGTCACTCTTCATGCACACCTTGCACTTCACTTCTCTATGTTGCACATTGTGTGTCTCTTGCACTTCTCTCTCTTTCCTCACTTAGACTATGCTCACTCTTGCTTAGTCTTGCTTAGTCTTGCTTACACTTGCTAGTCCAAGAATAGTCCTTGCCTTGATTTTGAGTGTCGATTCATGTACGCTCCTAACTGCAAGAGTATCTTGGTGCTCACTTTGATGTCCCAAGATTGTCTCCACAAGTGGGAAACCAACGAATCCCTATTTTTTCCTGTGGTGACTTTAGAGTAAAACAAAGATTTCAATTGGGGGGCATACTTTCACTTCTGTGTACGCTGCCGTTTCACAGACCTTCACATTTTTCCTTTTAATTCTTCACTTGTGCACATAAGGGAGGGTTCACCTGAACCTTCCAAAACACGTTAAAAAACACTTTGAACCTTGGGAAATTAGAGAAATACCTCTGCAACCTACAACCAACTCTCTTTGATTTACCCTTTGTGAACAAATAATTATGCACTACCTGTGCACTTTGACACCTGAACTTCAAACACTTTGACTTTGACCATGTTGACTTTGACCTTGATCATATTCACTTTGACCATTTTGACTTTGACCTTTTGACTTTGACTGCCATTGACTTTGACCAATATGACTTTTATGGGCTCAACAGTTGCCCACCACCTAATGTGCTCTCCGTCTCGGAGAGCTACAGCCACAATTCTGAGCAAATATGCCACCATGATTCTTGTGCTACAAAAACTTCAAAAGGACACCTTAGCAGCTACCAAGTCTACCAGAAGCAGTAGAAAACAAGCACCAGAGAAGAACCCAAAATTGGAATTTTTGCATGGAAAAGCAAAGGAGAGCAATGGGAGGGTAGAAAGGAGGGGGAAGGGAGGGCTGAGGGGGCTAAGATGGATAGGGCAGGGAGGGGTAAGGATGTGGCTAGGCAGAAGGGTAAGGGGAGGTTGAGGGAGTAGGATTATGGCATCTGGAGAGAGTCAAAATGATCAAATAGTAGAGCTACAGAGGGTGCATATGGGAAAATGTGCAACATATGGTGAAATGAGGTGAGAATAGACAATGTGGACCATGTGTTTAAATAAAAACATGCGATAAATGTGCTCAAAACATGTGGGTTCTGACAAAAAGTTAGAGAAAAGGTGGGATTTTGGAAAAATTAAGTCAAAAAATGAATCTAGAGGTGCCAAAAAACATGAAAATGCCCCTAGTTTTGAAAAAAACGGCCATCTGAGGCACGATCCAGAGCCAAAAGTTTTGAACCCATGAAAAAGAAAAAAATATATATTTTTAAATGATGATAATAATAAAAAAATAAAATATGTTCTTCCCTTTTTTTTTTGAATGCGCATGATGGGCAAAACTGAAAAAACTAAAAATAAAAATAAAATTAATAAAATTAAAATAAATTAAAAAAATAAAAAATAAAAATAGATAAAAAAATAAAATTAAAATAAATAAACAAAATAAAAAACAGATTAAAAATATTTAAAAAATGGGGTGGGGGGAGGGGGCCGGGGGAGAGAGAGAGAGAGAGAGAGAGAGAGAGAGAGAGAGAGAGAGAGAGAGAGAGAGAGAGGGGGGAGAGAGAGAGAGAGGGGGAGGATTTTTTTTTCGAGAAAAAAATCCCAAGGGAGGCTTTTTTTTTTATATCCAAAATTAGAGAAAATTACAAAAAACATCCAAAAAAATCCAAAAAAAATCCAAAAAAAACCCAAAAAATCCAAAACAAATCTGAAAAAATTTATCACAAAATTTGCTATAGGTCTAGGCCAATTTCCTCCCTCAAAACCACAGAGAGCTTCCTTTATTCCCCCAAGTTGGCAAGAAAATGACATTTGAAAAGGATGAAAAATGCTAGAAAAATTCTAAAAAATGTTTGAAAAATTCCCAAAAATTATACTTATGCAAAAGCTATGAAGGGATTGCTAAATTTGCAAAAAACTCAAGAAACAAGCATGAATAAAAGATAAAAACTACTAAAACTTAAGCAAAAATGACATGAGAAGTCTATGTACAACCTGTACAAATTTTGCAGGTTCCAGGTGATCCATAAATCTTCACTTTTAATGATGATAGGCCTTGAGCCTTGATATATTGACTCAGAGAAACTCCTCCATAATCTCTCATTGTACTGCACTTCATTTGTTTGTCTTGATTTTGGGCATACTGACCATTTGATAGGGCCACCCTAAAGCCTTCAGTAAAATATTATCTCCTCTATACTGCATCTTTTCTATCTCGGATTCAGCTACTTTATGACTTAATCTGCAAATTTCCATTTTTACTATTCCAACTTCTTCTGCCAATGGAACCCTCTGTTTTCAAAGACTTGCAGGTACTCCTTCCACATCCTTGTAAAGCCCTGCACTTACTATCATAAAAATTGACATAACTGATGATATCCATACCAGTATCCATAAAAAAGTGGCCATTGATATATGACTTGAAGTAACTTTATCACTGTTGCACTGAAGGGCTTGTCTTTTCTTCTCTCTACTATGGCCTTTGACTGAGACTGTTTCACTCAAATCAGTAACCTGAATGATGTGCTCTTTTTCTTCATATGTTTCCTCTCTACTTAAGTTTGGAAAATTTCCATAGCAAGAGGATGGGTCTTATGCATGAAGCCAAGCCAACATGTTTTCCTCTCCATATAAATTTGCTACTTCAAATAGATCTACTTCTGGGTTGTCCAACAATTCTTCTTTCATACAAATACCAATTGTTTGCATCATGCTGGTATGTCTCTGATTGTCTGGACCTTCTTCTAAAATTATCTGCTGCAAATCTTTTCCCTCTTGCTTTACCCACATTGTGTCCTTGCCCAGTCATGCAGCACATTGGCATGCCTTAACCAAGGTGTTGGCATCATATGGGAAGAAGTCAAGTAGGGGCATGCATGCGGATCTAGCACTAAGGCAACCTATTAAAATTTTTCCAAACCGTACATCATTTTAAAAGTGATTCTCATCACTAGAAACCCTTGTAAATACCGTTTCATCTTTTTGCAGCTCCATTTTGTACAAGCCGAGGAGTCCTCGAGCTTGGGGAGCCTTAGAAGTAGTTGCCTGCCAATTTTCATATTTTTTAGATCTCGTTTGAGCCCTCAAATAAGCCCTGGAACCTAATTTTTAAACTAGGCCGGACACTAGGTCTGGACAGGGCCAAAGCTAGTCAAAAACTATAAATAGAGCTAGAGAGCTCATTTTTGAAGCTATCTTCTTGTAGTTTTGAGCTTGTATGAGAACTTGTTTGTAATAGAAGTAATTCCATTGTCTTACTCTCTTTGTTCTTGTCGTGTGTGCGCGTGTGTGTGTATGTGTGTGCATGTTTGTGTGCTTCTCACTCACACATTTGTGCCTTCACTTGCTCGAGGTCTTCATACCATCCTCATATCTTCCCGGATTGACATTAAAGGAGGTGCTACTCATTACTGAGCTACACCAAATTTTGGTGCCATTGCCGGGGATTCGAGCTTTCAGGACGAGCGTGTGATGGTAAGACGTAGAGAGGACGCGTTGGAATGGTAAGTAGTAGGTAAATTTCTTGTTTTCTTCTCCATCTCCATCGCCATCTCCATCTCCACCTCCTTCTCCACTACATATTCCCTCTTCCTTGTCATTCTCCTCATTTGCTTTGTGCGAGTTTGAGAGAGAGCGAGTCTGTGTTCTTGTTTTTGTGTGCTTTTGCATGTTTCTTGCAGGTTTCAGCTTCATCCTCATCTCCAGCAAGCTCAGCAGGTACGGATTTTCTCTGCACAGGCCCCGAGGCGTCAAGCTCGAGCTATCGCAACACACCGAAAAGTTGACCCAATCACGATTTTGAGTGCACCACGACACTGCGCAGGCCGAGAGCTCCTAGGATCTCTAGACATAACAGAAAAATTCACCATATCCTGACCTATCGCGACACCTCGAAGTATCGCGACACTCCCAAGTATCACGACACTCTCAAGTATCGCGACACTCCCAAGTATCATGACACTCCCAAGTATCGTGACACCTCGACCTATCGAGACACCTCGACCTATCATGACACCTCGACCTATCGTGACACCTCGACCTATCGCGACACCTCGAAGTATCGCGACACTCCCAAGTATCGCGACACCCCGACCTATCGCGACACCTCCACCTATCGCGACACTCCTAAGTATCGCGACACCCTGACCTATCGTGACACCTCGACCTATCGCGACACCTCCACCTATCGCGACACTCCCAAGTATCGCAACACCCCGACCTATCGTGACACCTCCACCTATCGCGACACTCCCAAGTATCGCGACACCCCGACCTATCGCGACACCTCCACCTATCATGACACCTCGACCCGACCTATCGCGATACCCGGGCTTAACGCATGAATTTTTAGGGTGAATTAATTGAGTGTGTTGAGGTACTTTTAGGGCTTAATTTTGGACACATTGGGATGATATTAGAGTCTTAGAAGTGGGCAAAATACCCAGAAATCAGGGAGGAATTTCCTGAACCCTAAGAGCCTGTTTTGACCCCTAACTGCCTGAATGGTCATAACTTCACCATATGAACTCCGATTGATTGAGATTCTCGTTGGAAAGCTTGTGGAGAATCCTACGTGGACCTTGACTGGTTTTTGTAAAAATCATACGCGGAGTTTTAGAACATGTGTTTTTAAGTTGACCTTTAGGTGGGACTAGGTGGTCATAAGATTTTGGGGATGCGGTGAGCTACTCCAAGGGGGGCCAGTAATTGTTGATGTGTGTCTTTCAATCCATTGTGGTAAAGGAGCTATATTAACTTGTGAACTTTTGGAGGAACATTGTGTGCAAGCAAGGCAATTCAAAGCAAGCGAGCAAGGGTGAGTACCAAGCTTGGGAGAAGGTTTTCTGGGCTTGTGTAGCAGTTTGGTCAATAAGTGAATTAAGGTTGGAAGTTCTCTCAACCCTCTTTTGTCAATTCCTAGCTTAGGCTAAGTACGACTTAGGTGTGGTAATTAATTAGGGCAACGCTAGGCACACATCAAGTCCAAGAGAACTAATCAACTAAGTGCAAGCATCAAGTAGGACTTAAGTGCAAAAACCCTAAGGGACAAAAGTAAACTTGAATCGATCACTTATCAAGTGCGAAAATCACTTAAGTATTCCTGACGACGAGATATCAGACAAGTTCATAAACCTAATATTCAACTAAAAAGAACAAAGAGACTGGTGCAAAGTAACCTGCAACGAGAGTGGACTTGGGACCAAGGGGGTAGATAAACTAGTCATATGAACCTTAGGTCAGGCAGACACTTAGGCCGAGACCGACAAAGCCTCAGATCTTCTGAAGCTAGTGTCAATCACACTGCTAGGTCTTGGGCCCAGCAGTTGAGTGATTACCCATACACTCCCAGATCAGAAACAAGTGATTCTGAGATGTCCTATAACATGGAGAGACCAGTAGGTAGTTCAGGGGTGGCGTATCTAGAAAAGCCAGAAGCACCTTACAAGACTCAATTGGAATACAGCAGGACTAATCGTCTAGGTGCTCCCATCTATGAAGATGCTGAGAAGATCTGTGGTCCAAATTAAGAACCCTGATCAACCCCATGGACTAGAACACCCGGTAGTCAAATTCGAGAATGGAGCATACCTAGATAAAGAAGGGATTATTACAACCACAGTCAATCTCAAGGATTACTCTCATAGAGATGTCCCCCCCCATTCAATGGAATCCCATCCATAGAGCCAAAGATGATACTGAGTTAGTGCATTCCATAGGATCAGGATCCTCATGAATGCATGAAGACACCCACTTATGGATGTGCAAGGTAGCAGTAGAAGAAGAGAAGAGAGAGAAAGCCAGAGAGGTAGGTGCAAAAGAAACCCATAGATCAATTCAAGACCCAGCCTATGCACCTGTAGTTTTTCCTGACGAAGAATTTGAGCCTCACGGCTGGGCTGAAATTTTAGCAACCATGGATGTAGCCATCAATGAAGAACAATGGACACCCCACTATGACGAGGATGGCTATGACGTTTCATTCTTTTCAATAGAACCAATCATGGGAGATGCAGTCTTAGAAGAATGCGAACCTAGCCATGTTGCATTTGAGGATGCAAGTGACTCTGACTTAGAGTCAATCATTATGGACCCATCTTTTGCATCAGATGAAGAATACTTCTATGAAGTAGAAGTTCACCCTCAGAGACATGAAGAGATCATTAATGATATGAGATTAACCACACAAGTGGCTGCTAAGAGTGAAGGAAAGAAAAGGAAGAAGAGAGAAGTCATACCAGTAGAGGAAGAGTCCTTGTTTGAGGTCCCAGAAAACTTTAAAAAATACGAGATAGACAATAGGAGAGTCATGATAAGAATGTCTAAACGCGAGGCACAATCAGAAGAGGCCTATGATAGCAAGGAAACTACCAAGAAAGTAGTTGTATCCATAGAAGAGGGAGAAGAAAAATGCACCTACATAGGACATGACTTGTGGGAAGAGGAAGAGCAATAGTTGATAGAGTTGCTAAGGGAATATAGAGACATTTTTGCTTGGAGTTACAAGGACTTGAAAGGTGTATACCCTGACATATGCTCACATACCATTCCCATGACCGCAGATGCCAAACCATCCAAGCAGAATCCATACACTTATAACGATAACTACGCTGCTAAGATCAAAGAAGAGATAGATTGCTTGGTTGAAGCTGGATTTATCTATGAAATTGAGCATACTAAATGGGTATCCCCCATTGTAGTGGTGCCCAAAAAGAATGGAAAATTACGTGTATGCATTAACTTGAAGAAGGTTAACGCAGCCACTATCAGGGATAATTATCCGCTTCCTATCACCGAGCATCTATTAGAAAGGGTAGCAGGCAAGGAAGTGTACAGCTTCCTAGATGGGTTCTCTGGCTACAATCAAGTAGCCATTGCACCAGAAGATCAGCATAAGACGGCTTTTGCTACAGAGTGGGGCATATTTGCCTTTCGGGTAATGCCATTCGGGCTTACCAATGCACCTACTACCTTTCAAAGATTGATATGTCACGTGTTTAAAGAGTTCTTGAGGAAGAATTTGGAAGTCTATGTTGATGATCTATGCACTCATTCCAACATTAGACAGACTCATATACCCGAACTCAGGCAGACCTTTGACAAATGTAGAGAATATCAAGTCTGCTTGAACCCAGAAAAGTGTGTTTTCATGGTCAGGCAAGGCAAGATCCTAGGACACATAGTGTCAAAGAATGGCATATCAACGGATGAGGAGAAAGTGAGAGCCATTGCAGAACTACCTAGGCCAAGGAATGTCAAGGAGGTACAGGCCTTCATGGGGCATTGTGGTTACTACCACCGGTTCATTCACATGTATGCCGTCATTGCAAAGCCTCTATATGCTCTTCTAACTAACTTTGAGTGGACTGATGAATGTGAGAGCTCTTTCAAGGAGCTCAAACGGTGATTATGCTCCGCACCAATCTTGACTACACCAGATTGGAATAAGCCCTTCCATGTGCATGTGGATGCATCCAATTATGCCATTGGATGTGTGCTTGCACAAACAACTAGTGAAGGCAACATGGATCTTCCTATTGCCTATGCTAGTAGAAAGCTGAACGTAGCCGAACGAAACTACATGACCACTCAACGAGAAGGATTAGGCATGGTTTATGCTGTTAAAAAGTTTAGACACTATTTGCTCGCAAATAAGTTTAAATTTTTTACGGATCACCAAGCTCTACTGAGTGAGAAAAGGCAAGACCCACATGAGAGCAAATCATCTCTCAAGGCTCACATCAGGAGAGGCCCCACAAGGAGTGTCAGATGACTGACCTGATGCTTACTTGTTTAATTTGGAAGTTGTACCTCAGTGGGCTAAGCCATTAGTGCCAGTACTCACATATGGGCCTAAGCATCCAGTAGTAAACACTCAAGATAGGGAGATAGTAAAAGCCCAGAAGTATCATATCATGGCAGGAAGTATGTACAAACATACGGATCAGGGAGTATTAGCCTGTTGTGTGGAAGAGGACGAGTACACTAAATGGTTGCAATTAGCACATGTAGGTGCATTAGAGCAACACTACTCAAAACAACGAACCCTACAGACACTCAGGAGACTAGGAGTGCATTGGCCAACTATGAAAGTTGATGTCCATAGACTATGCATAGAATGCCCAATCTGTCGCACTAAACCACCAGTGGAACATGCCACTCTTTATTGTGTGTCACTAGTGCCAGATTGGAGTGAGCCATTAGTGGCCTTTTTGAGGACGAAAACATTCCCTCACGATATGACGTTGGCTAGACAAAGAAGTTTAGAACAGGAAGCCTTGGACTACACAATCATTGGTGATAATTTATACAAACGTGGTAAAGATGGTTACCTAAGACTGTGTGTCCATGAGAGAGAATACCTCAAGATATTAGAAACTGCTCACCAAGGTGTAGCAGGAGGACACTTCGGTCCAGATAGGGTGATCAAGGCAATACTATTTGCAGGATTTTGGTGGCCCACCCTTCACATGGATGCTCATACCTACATGAAGAGGTGTGAGGTTTGTCAGCGGACTCAGTACCCTATACGCAAGGATGAGATGTCATTGAAACCTATGATGGGTGGACGTACATTCTCTAAGTGGGGAATAGACTTTGTTGGACCTATTAATCCCCCAGCTAAGGGTTCACATGCTGAGTATATCATCGTGGCCACAGACTATCTAACCAAGTGGGTAGAAGTGAAAGCCACTACAAAAAATGATGCTCAAACAACAACAAAGTTC
This sequence comes from Ceratopteris richardii, assembly GCA_020310875.1. Taxonomy (NCBI): domain Eukaryota; kingdom Viridiplantae; phylum Streptophyta; class Polypodiopsida; order Polypodiales; family Pteridaceae; genus Ceratopteris; species Ceratopteris richardii. The sequence continues at coordinate 39,716,803 of CM035415.1, forward strand.
TTATTTGAAAATGTGTTCACGAGGTACGGATTGCCAATAGAGTTGGTGAGTGATAGAGGCACACACTTCGTGAATGAAGTCATAGAAAACCTTCTCCAAGAATTCTTGGTGATACATAAGAAGTCTGCTCCCTATCATCCACAAGCTAATGGTCAGGCTAAGAGCACAAATAAGATCTTATGCAATGTGCTGACTAAATTGGTGAATAACAAACGCTCTGATTGGGACAAACAGCTACACCATGTTGTTTGGGCATATCGAGTTGCCTATAAAAACGGTACTCCAAGCCACACCCTTTCAGATGGTGTTTGGCCAGAACGCAGTGCTACCATTGGATGTTTTGATACCTACGTTAAAGATAGCACAAGAGCATGACTAGTCAGGCCATGAACTCTCCTCTAGAGTCTTTGATCTTGAACGTTTAGGGGAGACACGATTGAGAGCTGGAGTAGGAATCTATGCCGCCAAGAAGAGGCAAAAGGCGTATTTTGATACACATGTGAAGGATAAAGGCTTGAAAGCAGGAGACCTAGTCCTAGTCTACACATTGAAGCAACATGCATGAAAATTAGAGAAAAGGGGCTATGGACCAATGATTATCATAGGATCTCCACAAGTGGAGCAGTACAACTAGCCACTCTGGAAGGTGACATACTACCAAGTTACATAAGCGGATGTAGAGTCAAGTTATATCAAGAACCCCTAACTGAAGAAATGCTCAATCGACTCAATACTGCAAAGAAACGGAAGGATGAGGAAAAGAGAATTCGAGAAGAAGCACAGGTTGAAGCTTTAGAACGCATTCGACGAATGAAATTGAGAAGGCAAGGTAGAGATCAACCCATGACTGACGCTCAAGAAGCTCTAGGTTAACACATGGCCATGTGCGAAGCTTCAAGTGAACTGGCCCGTAAGATAGTTGATCGACGACCTTTTGTGACCCTAGAAGTAGGACAAGGAGAGAGTGCAAGGACCGTGAGAGCTTTAATTGATTCAGGAGCGGCCACTAGTGCAGTTCGGCTTTCTTATTGGCAACAAGCAATTGGAGGTAAAACCCCTAGAAGCATATCTGATAGGATTAGGAGGAGTTGAAACCCCTTGCATGGGAGAGGTGGAACTTCCCCTCTACATTCAAGAGGTCCCCATGCCAGCAAAAGTGCTAGTATGTGAAGACGAGGATCTTACCGAACCTCTCGTCTTGGGCCAAGACTGGATCTATGATCACGCAGTCAACCTCAACCTAAGAAGTGGACTTCTTCAGGCGTGGGTAGGCCAAAGCCGCCTTACGATTGAATTAGAAAATCAAGCACTCAAACCATTAGAACAAGCACCAACTCCTGGTCCCTCCAGGAACCCACAGGAAGATAATGTTATTCTTGTCCAAAGTTCTATGGTGCAGAGGATTGTCACTCTTGCCAAAGGTACAGAAGTCAAGGAGAAACTCCCATCTGTTCCAGAGAAGAATCTAAAGGGGAAGGCTCAGCAACACCCGACACTGAGGAGACCGATGAACAAGAAGCATGAGCACCAACTTCGGCAGTATGAAGTGCCTCGTGGCATGAAACAGATATGGATACGCAAGGGGGAAAAAATCACAGCCCCAAAGACAGGGTCTCAAAAGAGCATCAAGCAAGCCACACTGGCAAGGACTAAAACGAAGGAGATCCCTAGTCAACACTCTAGGCATACCATGTCTATTTGGGTCCCTAAGCGGTCAATGAAGGCTAGCCCCAATGCTAGACAGATATGGGTGCCCAAGGCCTGCTTACGAGCCCAAATAGCTCTAACTCTAGTCACTAGAATAATTCAACACTCACAAGTCCCCTTGGCAAACAACTCAGGAACTCTACTTACATCCCATACTAACACGCACTCGGTCAAACCTAGGAATGTCTGGAAATGGGTACCCAAAAGGTCCCAAATCCAGCACAATCTAGTCCATGCACCTTTAACCGTCATCAGAAGGAGCCACGAATCCTCAAACAAATTCTGGAGAATTAAACCCTGTATCAAACCCCCAGACCCAATTTTGTAAATCCATCCACTCTGAAGTAGATGCATTCTGAGTACCTTGCATATCCAAAGTATGCATCTAGAATGACACTAACCACTAACCACCACTCACATCTATCACAAACACTTCACCTCTAACCACTAACCATCTCGATTGTCATGTTAGTATTGTGGAGGGAACACTATTACATCATGTTTCCTATGCAACACTAATGTGCCTCTCTTCTGCTAGCAGATAAGCATCAACTGCTGCAAGGAGTCTCATGGCAATAGCAACAGGAACCCCAGGCAGGCACTAGCACTCAAAGTAATTGGGATACCATGCCTGTGGAAGCTCCACTGACAGCAAGGCCTGAAGAGCTTTTGAATGTGAGAAGAATTCCTATCTCGGATCCTCCAAGTGGCCTAACAGAAAGATTGAAGGGGCATTCTCATTGGTTCAACGAGACGTCAGGAGATTTGGGAGATGCAGACCACATATGGGAGTCCAAGTTGGAATTCGGAGGAGTATGGTGGACATTTCAATTCTTCTCGAGAGAATTTGAAACATTACAGAATGCAGATCCTCTTCAAGATATTTGGTTGAAAGCGGGATTGCAAGATTATTTTAGTACAGCTTTACCTAAACCTGATTTTCTTCGGTGCTACTACTTGATTGCCACACTGAAGGCGACAGGAGATAAAGATCATTCAGGCACATTCCTGGTGCCCTCTCTATCAAACCAGGAGGAATTGAAGAAGTTTGAGTTGAATATTACTTTAATTAGGGAAGCCCTTCAGATGTATGGCACCCACATACCTTCCGATCGAGATCCTTTGATACCGGAGTCTATGAAGAACAATAAAATCAAAAAGTTGAAAGAAATGTGTGCCCTCACCCCCAACATCGCCATACCATTACGGATGTGCCTTCAACACTTCACTTTTCCAGCGCAAGACCGGTTCACCCAACCTCATAAGAAAATCTGGTATGGATTATACCTAGCAGAGACTGGGAGCTTACCAATTAAAATGCCCGTGTGGATCCTGGACCAGTTATATGAAGCAGGCAAACGAGGCGTGAGGAAGCCTACCTTGAATGGTTGCTGTGCGATTACAAGAATTATCTACAGATGCCTTGCCTATGATGTGCCGATCGCAAGGGCCCTTAAGTACTCAGAATTGGAATTCTTCAAGGGGCGGAAGTCAGGGGTTCAACCCGCAAAAAGAATGTGTGGTTCGCTTTCACAGGTTCTGATCCCTCATGAGGCCACCACAGAAGCTTCCCTCAGAGAAGAGGAACAAGTAGCCCCTTTCACTATCCATCTCCAAGGACCACAATCAGGAAGCATGGTACAGCCCACTCCATCTGTCCCTCCACTACCCACAGATGCTGAGTTTGCATCCATGGCTACTTTGGCAGAAGATACATCTTTTGACTTTGAAAGCTTCTTGCAGACAGCCCACTTATCTGAGAGTGAATTCTTCTCAGACACGGACGGCCCCGAATCATCATCCTAGAGAGGACGGACACATAGTGAAACCCGAAGAGTGCATTGGGAAGATGAGGCACAACATACTCACGCGGAAGGCACACATGAACAAGAGGTGAGTGAGGAAGAAGCCCCCGCCTACACTGCACAACTCAAACGACTCTACAAAACGATCAAGCAAGTGCAGAAAAGGCATAAGTTGTCAGAGGAGGCACATAGAGCACTGGTGAACCAGATGCTGCAGGCGGAGAACGTAGACCCTCAATTTGTAGAATCATTGAACCTTTTAGCAGATACCTGCGAAATAGTGGAAGCCATGAGGACCATGGTATATCCTAATACCCCTCAATATGACCAACGAAGGATTGATACAAGACCACGACGGGGAAAGATGATTCAGATGGAAGTCTCTACCTCACTCCCTACAACCACTCAGGAAGATGTTCACATGGCAAGCCCATCCAATAGTGATGAACCAGATGTACATATCCAAATACCATCTCCACCATCACCTCCCATCCAGCCCTCAGAACCCCTCACCACTAGCCATCCTGAACAACCAGTATCCACCCATAGTGAACCCGTTCTACACACCACCATTTCTCCATCCTTCCCTTTACCTACATCCACCACTTCCAACCCATTTTTCGAACCCCAGATAGATCATCCCATCACCGATCATACCGTAATAGGTCACCCATCGTCTCTCCCACCTCTCGGACATCCACATGACCCTACCCAAACATTAACACACCCATTCCCCTTCACACATACTTTTCCTCTCTCCCAACCCCAACCCATTGGGTCACTCCTAACCTCCTCGTAGCCTACACAAGTCACCCTACCTCCGTTCTTGGCAAACCTTGTGGAGCAAATTGAGAATTACAGGAGAAAATCTCACTCCCACCCCACCTCCCCCACATTCATGGCAACCACTAACACCCCACCCACCATTCTTGTGTTCACGATTCACACTTCACACACCATCACGTCCGATCCCATGGACATTTCACCATCCACAGGAGCACCCACCACCACATTTGTTCCAACATCCTCACATTTCACTTCACTCATAGGCACATCATCCACTTTTCCCTTCCCCATTTCCCAACCCTTTGCATTTTCCACCTCTACCCCTGCATCCACATCATTTAGTCACGCACTAGACACCATGTTCGAAGCGGCCACTCAACTTAAGCAAGAGTATAGATTACTGGAAGAAAATAACACAGAGCTGTGCAATCTCTCGGCTCAACTCCAAGCACGTGTCAATGCCTTGGAGCTAAGTAATACAACACTACAACATGAAGTGACCACCCTCCAACAATCCCAGGTGGAGGTCGAAGCCAAACATACAGAGATGACTAGGGCAACGGAAGAACAACTCAGAGATCAGCTAGCCCGTAATGCTAGACTACAACGAAACATGGCTCTACTCCGACGCCACCTAGCAGCTGCACAAGAAGAAAACAGGAGATTATAGCAACAAAATCAAGACAACCTCGAAGCCGCCATAGAAAATACTCCAAGGGCACCCATCGACCCTGCTAACTTCCGGGCCACCCCTTCAGAAAGCATACAACAAATATTGGAAACCTATGCCAACCTCTTAGAAGCACATGATCAGCTTGCCGACCAAGTCAAGGAATTACAAAGATCCCAAGTGCCTACACCACACCCACTAAAACCTACAGAGATGGTCGATGCTGCTACTTCACCAGAACCTGAACCTTCAATGGCCGATGAGGTACTTGAGCTACAACAACAGCTTGCAGAATTAAAGATTAAGTTGCTACAATACGAACGACCCCCCTCTCCACCTGATCAACCAACAGAGGAGGAGGCCATAGCCATTCTAGTGGAGGAAACATTTGACGATACTTATGAGCCTCAACCTGTTGCAGGAGGCACAATCACTGATGAGGGACAAGACACATACGAGGAACCCCCTCCGGCATGGATGAAATAGGTAGAAGAGATGGGGGTGACTCACGAAGAGCGTATCTCAACTCAGATGGTGGCTATGAAGACTATCGAGGAGACCATACTTCAATCGGAATATTTTAAGCACTTGGCTACCAGGCGACTGATAACCAGCTCAGAATTACAACATAAACCATACTTTGTACTGTTGGCAGACTACAACGCCGAGATCAAATGCAAAACCAACAAGTACCCTACTTTTGCTACCCAGTTTGAACCTGAGGACATTCCAGAGGACGCCCACAAAGGGAACATATTCCAACCAACCTGGAGGCAAAAGTTACTGGAAACCTATCCGGAGATGCTACGAACATGGGATCACGCGCCCATGCACTTGAAGTATAACAATTGCTACAGGCCAGTGCAACGGAGAAGATCATGGAAGGCATTTGCCATAAAAGTTAAGAACAATGCCAATTGCAAAGAATGGCTCAATTACCCCGCCATTGCACCCCCAACCGGCACACCTACTATAGCTTACATGATGGCTACCATCAGACATTGGATGCCACGCCTCCACCCCATGCCTGACATCGCTGCACAAATGATGCTCAAGATACTGGACATGATGCAAGTGGTGTTAAAGACTTTCCGAAATGTACGTAATATTCAGCCGCCAATTCCAGGCTTCATCAACAGTAACTATGATTTACTTTATGATATGAGCACGACCCCGAGTATCAAAGTGGCTTATGCATGGCATGCACGAATAAGATATCTCCTTGCTTGCTACAAGCAAACGTTTGATGACATGTTCACCACGGGGTTCTGGGAAGCACACTCAGAAGTGTTTGCGCCACGCCCAACTCATCTCCTACAATTATTCGCCTGCGAACAAACAATGCATTCAGAGCTCTACACCACGCCACAACTTGACCTACTGGGCGCAGTTATTTGGGAGGACCTGCAGAGAGACCAGGTCAAAGGACTGCGGATTAAAGAACAAGAATTGGCAACCGACATACTACAGCAGTACATTGATCAAACCGTGGAGCAGAGGTCTGTCAGAGGCGACAGACGCTAAGGGGGGGAGAGTGTTGGCATCATATGGGAAGAAGTCAAGTAGGGGCATGCATGCAGATCTAGCACTAAGGCAACCTATTAAAATTTTTCCAAACCGTACATCATTTTAAAAGTGATTCTCATCACTAGAAACCCTTGTAAATGTCGTTTCATCTTTTTGTAGATCCATTTTCTACAAGCCGAGGAGTCCTCGAGCTTGGGGAGCCTTAGAAGTAGTTGCCTGCCAATTTTCATATTTTCTAGATCTTGTTTGAGCCCTCTGTGAAGAGAGATGGTGGATGCAATCCAAAGATGAGTAGGTGCCGCTACAACCAGCTTCACACCAGCCAACTGAGACTTCAGAGTTGATTAGTAGACCCTTTGAGCTTCCTAAATCCACCAAAATATCAGCCAAGTACTTTGGAACATGTATCCCAAAAGTTTAAGTCAAGACAGGCTAGTTGCGAAATGACTAGCTCCCAAAACTTGCTATTTTTGGACATACACCTGCTGGAAAAAATGAACAGTGCTCTCAACCTGGAAGGAATTAGAAAAATTCCTTTTGGGCATAGCAAATAGACTTAGCAAGCTTCCTATTCCAAGTTAAAACACTTCAAATGATCATAGCAATAGACTTAGCAAGCTTCCTATTCCAAGTTAAAACACTTCAAATGATGGACTGAGCACTGAGAACAAGTTTCATCAAGTTCTGGAACATTCCCACAATTCTCGGGGCTCTGCAGAGATAGACCAGTAAGCAGTAAAATGCAGATATCTCCAAAAGTATAAATCCAATGACCTTGAAAATTTATAGGTAGAAACTAGACAGTGAGAGCTATCCAACCCACTTTAAAACACTGAAAAATGCTCAGTAAAACTCGAGATATGACCTTCTGAAGTTACTGCTCTGAGTGAGTATAGCAGAGAACAAAACAGAGAGGTAGATGATAATAAATGTATAGATTCACATATGATTACAACCACATTGGCAATGAATCTTTGCACAATGGGAGTAGAATGATAGAGCTATGGAGTAAGCTCTTCAATCTCTACAAAATGACATGAAGTGGTCACGTACAAGGCTTGCTAATCGCCTCTTCCTTCTTGCTCCTTTTATAGCTATTCTTGGAGGGAGTTTTGAATTCGAATTCGAATGGCTCCACCTAAAAGTGATCCCCAAAGTTAGGAGAGATTCCCTCAGCTCAAAAATTCGTGATTTTGGTAGTTGGAGCCACGAATTTGCTTTTACATCATGGATGAGGTAAGCCATCCTTTTACTTTTTTCTTTTTCCATTTACAAGAGATAAAATGTACTCTTTTACAAGAGGTGTTCACATGACTACTCATGTGACTTACAAATGAGGATAATATCAAGCATATCAAGCATGTAGGCTTGGGCAAAATGCACCAACACCCTCAAATAAGCCCTAGAACCTAATTTTTAAACTAGGCCGGACACTAGGTCTGGACAGGGCCAAAGCTAGTCAAAAACTATAAATAGAGCTAGAGAGCTCATTTTTTAGGCTAACTTCTTGTAGTTTTGAGCTTGTATGAGAACTTGTTTGTAATAGAAGTAATTCCATTGTCTTACTCTCTTTGTTCTTGCCGTGTGTGCACATGTGTGTGTATGTGTGTGCATGTTTGTGTGCTTCTCACTCACACATTTGTGCCTTCACTTGCTCGAGGTCTTCATACCATCCTCATATCTTCCCGGATTGACATTAAAGGAGGTGCTACTCATCACTAAGCTACACCACAAGGTCTCCCAATTAATAGGGGGAAACTTCCTTCTACCTATGGCAGCCTTAAAACAACAAAATCCAAGTTAAAGATGGTACCTTGTATCTTGACTGGGACTCTAGGGACCACTCCCATAGGCTTTACTATGTTTTGTTCTTCTAGTGTTACAGTGAAGTTGGCAGGTCTTGAAGGGTATAGTCCAATCTTTTTCATGGTATATTCAGGCATCAAGTTAATGCCAGAACCACCATCCACAATAACTCCTTGAAACTCATGACCTTTGATAGAGACTGTTAGCCAAGGGCTCTTATAATCTGTGAGGGGTGCTTCCCCTACACCTTTATCTTTAGGCGTAATAGCAGCCTTTGCCACTAAACTTGTTGTGGACATTTCATCAATTATCTACAAGAGTTCTGACCTAAACTTCCCATCCATCTTTATTAAATCAAAAATAATGACCTCCTTTTTCATGGACTTGAGTAATCTGGAAGCTTCTGATTCCTTAAGATCATGGGCTCCAATTGACTTATCAAACTCCTCATGAGCCCCGTTGAATGCATGTCCAATGGCATCACTGGTACCTATGAAATTTTCTTTTTGCCTTGTATCTGCACATGTGGTGGATTTGTCTTCAGATGCAACCTTGTCTTTGTTCAATCCATTAATCATTGATTATTGACCTATTTTCACTTGAGCCTTCCCCTTGCTTCTTGTCTGCACTGTAAAAGATTCAATTTCTTCTAACTGCAGCACCCTATAGATGGTGATGGCACCCTGGCTTGATCTACCATTTCTTCTTTGCACACAAAAATCATTTGAATGTGGGGTCAGATGAAGATGCTTGGTTCTTACGACAACAATTAGTATAGTGGTCTCTAGCCTCTGGGCAGTTCCTACACGGAGGGGCATTTTTTGGTAGAGTGCACCTACTTTGGTAATGCCCACATTCTCCACATCTGAAAGAAATAATTGGCCTCCTTGGCCCATTTCCAAAGTTATCCCTATGTTTAGGGTTGTCATTGTTACCTTGATTCGGTGCATCAGCCATCACATTTGCTAGTGGTAGGGGTCCTTGATGGAGAGTATTAATCTCCAAAAGAACAAGTTGTACTTGAGCTTAGAACTCCTCTATATCAAGAACAACTTCAGACTCCACTTAATTTTAGAAAACAATCACCAAATTATCAGAATTTTGACTAACTGTTGAAAACTGAAATTTCTTGGAAAGTCTGCCACAGATTAATTACTGATTGACTAATCAATCCTGTAAAGTTTTTAATAAAACTTTGCACAATGCTTCGCCTTAAAGTTGCGCAACTTCTCCAAGTTATATTTCTCAAAATGATTGAGTATACTGTGAAAAATGTGTGAAACACTTTACCTATGTCTGAAACAGCTTCTTTGCAATGGCGACCTTAACACCTGTAATTTCTTAACACTGGTTCTCCCAAAGTAAATCCCGTTTGATAAAGATCTTTTAGCCATAGAGGGCTTACCTTTCAACTTAGATTTTGAGCCCTCACTTGTGTAAAACTTTACACTGTGCACTGAGCAATGTTCATTTCTCTGAACATGAAATCTGCGCCAGTTTTGACGACTCTCAGAACATCTTCACATATGAATGTTCCTAAACTAAATTCTCTCAACCTGATTGCAATTGGACTCTCAAATTCTAGTCATAGATAGATTAGCTATGGACTTAGATACGTGCAAAAGGATTTCTCAAAAGATTAAGCACAGAAGGAGAATTGGAGAAAAGATCGACGCGCCATATCTGAAATTTTCACTTATCTGTTTTCTTCATACATCTGATGGATGATTTTTACAGTGTACATCAACTAACTCCTTTCAATTCTCTTCTCTATCTCTCATCTATCACTTCTAGCATGTACTTATATATAATATATATATATATATATATATATATATATACAAGTCCTAACTCGTAACTACTTCAAGTATATTGAAGTATCTTAAAGAATTAATGTACATTTGATTAAAGAACTTTACTATCTGATTCTTTCCTTCAATTCATGACATTGATCTTCAATCTTCTCTTCATGTCTTTACTTCTACCCTTTGTATAATCACAATTTGTTGATTGTCTTGCTCCAACAGCTCCCCCTCAATCATCAATTGTGATTATCTGCATCCTTTTTATTCTTGCCATGTCTTTGAACTTCTGTAACTTTGGTCCATCTAAACTTTTTGTCATCATATCTGCAAGTTGATCTTTTGTAGGAGTATGCATAACTTCAATTTCCTTATCAATGACCTTCTCTCTCAGAAAATGATATTGTATTTCAATATGCTTAGTTCTAGCATGAAACACAGGATTAGCTGCCAAGTATAGAGAGCTCATATTATCTCCACAAATTATAGGAATACTCTGAACAACATCAAAACTCTTCATAAGTGTCTTTAGCCATATTACCTCCTTTGCAGCTTCCACCATACCTTTATATTCTGCTTCTGTAGATGACAAAGCAACTGTATGTTGCTTCTTAGAACACCATGAAATCAATTTGTCTCCTACATAGCACAAATATCCATGTGTTGATCTTCTATCATCCACATTACCTGCCCAATCTGCATCACTATATATCTTCACTCTTGTATCAGAAGTAAATCCATAGTACAGCCCTTCTTTGAGTGTACTCCAATGTTCCTTTCTAGGACAATGCATGAATTGTGAAAGCACACCAACTGCATATGACAAATCAGGCCTTGTTAATGTAGCATAAATCAAGCTACCAACCAAACTTTGATAGAGCTTCATGTCTCTGAATTCTTCTCCTCCAAATCTAGACAATTTATGGTTCACTTCCAATGGTGTAGGTGCAACCCTGCAATCTTCCATTTTAAATTTGGTTAGCAAATTTTTAAGATACCTTTCTTGGGTCACATATACTCCATGTTGAGTATATAAAATCTCCATTCCCAAGAAGAATGACAAGTTCCCCAAATCACTGATTTTGAACTCTTTCTCCATCTGCTTCTTGATCATTTGTATTCCTTTATCATCTGTTCCTGTAAGTATTATGTCATCAACATAAATACAAACATAAATGAATCCATCTTCACTTTCTTTGACTAGCAAGCTACTATCTGCATTTGATGCTTGAAATCCAAGATCCTTCAAGAACTTTACAAGCCTATAATTCCATGCCCTTGGGGCCTGCTTTAATCCATACAAAGCTCTCTTGAGCTTACACACATAATTTGGACTCACTTGATCTTTGAACCCATCTGGTTGCTCCATGTAAACTTCATCTGAAATGTAACCATTCAAAAAAGCATTTTAACATCTAATTGAGATAACTTCCAACCTTTGCAAGCAGCAATTGCTATGAGAGTTCTAATGGTTGTCATTTTTGCCATAGGACTATAAGTCTCATCATAGTCCACTCCATATGTCTGTGCATACCCTTTCACAACAAGTCTGGCTTTGTACCTAGACACACTTCCATCTGCAAATGTTTTTGTTTTGTAAACCCACTTACAACCAATGATTTTCTGACTATTTGGTTTAGGAACCAAATCCCAAGTCTGATTCTCTATCAATGCATCATACTCCTCTTGCATGGCTTCTTCCCAATTTCTCTTGCCTTTGGCTTCATCATATGTAGATGGATCTTCATCTGCTTTTACCAAATAAGCATAATCTTTAGTAGTCAAGAATGAGGTGTCATAGCTATACCTTGTAGGTTGCCATTTGTGCCTAGATGACCTCCTAACTTCTGCACTTTTTGAAGTCTCTGGTTCATCACATTCTAGATCAAACCTTGGCCTCTCTTCAACTTCAACCTGTACTTCATTATTCTCATTTTCATCAAGTAATTGAATCTTTGCTTTACCTTTCCTTTGATCCACTACTTCTTCAACATCTGCATGTATATTATATTTACCTGCATACCAAGTACCTTGCTCATCAAATGTAACATCCTTGGATACAAGGAATTGCTTTGTAGATGGACTCCACAACCTATATCCCATTTGCTTATCATCATAACCAATGAATACATACTTTTCTGCCTTAGGCTCCAACTTATGCCTCAATTGAGATGGCACAAATGCATATGCCAAGCATCCAAATATTCTGCAATGATCCAAGGTAGGTCTTTTACCCCACCAAGCTTCATATGGTGTCATACCTTGCAAAGCTTTACAAGGCAATCTATTGACCAAATATGTAGCTGTATTAACAACTTCAGCCCACAAATAATTTGGGCAAATTCTTCTCTTTCATCATGGACCTTGCAAATTCAACAAGTGTCCTGTTTCTTCTTTCTGCTACCCCATTTTGTTGAGGAGAGTACCTGCAAGTAACTTCTCTCTTTATACCTGCATTCCACAAGTAATCATTGAATTCATTTGAAAAATACTCTCCCCCTCCATCTGACCTTAGTCTCTTCAATTTTTGACCTGTAATCCTTTCTGCATATGCATGATAGTGTTTAAATGTATTAAACACTTCTGACTTTTCTTTAATCACATAAATTGTGATCCATCTGGTAGCATCATCAACATATATGACATAATATCTTGAACCATTTATACTAAAGTCCTTTGAAGGACCCCACACATCTGTATGCACCAACTCAAGTCTTTCTGAATACATAAACCCATGCTTGGAATAAGGTTTCTTATGGGCCTTACCTAATTGACATGCCTCACATCTGTATGTCATGTGTTGACCTGCAATGTTAGGCAACCCAAGCACTGAATCATTGTTAATCATTTCTTTAATACCTCTCTCATTGAAATGTCCAAGTCTTTTATGCCAAAGATCCAATTCAGATACCTTCTGCTCTCCATATGTGAACATAGCATGTCCAACATTTCCTTGTACCTTCAATGTGAAAAGCCTCCCTTCCTTCTTTCCTGTAACAACCTGTTTATACCCTTGACTAGGGTCTTCAACATAGACTCCATCATTGGTGAACCTTACCTCATATCCTTTTTCCACAATTTGACCTACACTGATCAAATTCTTTGGAATTGTGGGAACATAAAGAACCTTACTCAGAAGAGTGCTCCCATCCTTAGCCTTGACTGAACCAATTGACTTTACCTTATGCTTTGTATTATCACCTGTCTAAACTGTATGATTAATTGCATTATGATCTAGATCAATCACCAAAGCAATATTCCCACTTAAATGATTACTACATCCTGAATCAATATAGAACACTCTCATGTCCTCATGTGAGGTTTCACATGTAGCATTCTACCACCTCTTGCTCTTTGATTAAAGTTCTGATAATTACCATTGTTCTGATTATTGTGCCAACAATCATGAGATTGATGATTGGTCTTACCACATATCCAACAAGCTCTTGCATTATCTTTGTTGTTTCTGCCTCTTCCTCTACTTCTGTTATTTCCTCTTCCTCTTATGAAATTTGCTTGGTTTGAAGTACCTTCTTCTTCACCTGATTGTTGCTTTCCTTTGTTAGCTTTCTTCTTGTCTTTAGAATACATTGCATGACCTGCACTCTTATCTACATCTCCTTTGATATCATTCTCAAAAGTTAGCATATGACCTAACAATTGATTCAAATCAGGAGTGAAGTGATCTAATGAAAGTTCTGTAGACAAAATGAAAGGCTTCCACTTCTCATCTCCTCTTAGCCCTGTGAGAATTTGTCTTACCAATTTATCTTCTTCAATATCTTCATCCACTGCACCTAAAGAATCTGCAATGTCCATCTTTGTCACATAATCAGAGATTGATTGTGAGGCCTTCTTCTTGAAAGTAGTAAATTCTGCCCATAGTGAAGCCTTCCTTGATTTGGTTGTGTTTTGGAAATGCTCTTCCAAAGCATTCCAAATGTCACATGCACTTTCAAGTCCTCTAATGTGAGGAAGCAAATAGTCATTGACTGCCATGTAGATTATGCTCCTTGCTTGAGCATCCTTCTTCATCCAATTCTTTAGATCTGACAATTCTTCCCTAGTTGGAACACTAGGATCTCTGAACTGAGGCTTCTCTTCTTCACCTGTAATGATGCTATCAAATCTTTGCTCATCAGATGAGCTTCCATCCTCATTGACCATGCAGGATAGTTCTCTCTATCCAGCTTCTCAATTTGGAGACTATCTCCCATTGTTTCTTTACCTGTATTGTCAATTCTTTAACCTTTATGAGAAATAAATGTACCTTGACTTTGAATCTTACTCCTTCTGATCCTTTTGATAGCTTCAATGTGTCTACCTTCAAGTTTTCTTCAACCTTTATCCTTTTGCACCTTCGAGATGTAAAGATTTGTGTTTCTGCAGTAGTCGGAGTCTTCTTCACTTCAATTTTGACACATCCTGCTCTGATACCACTGATGGAGAGTATTAATCTCCAAAAGAACAAGTTGTACTTGAACTTAGAACTCCTCTATATCAAGAACAACTTCAGACTCCACTTAATTTTAGAAAACAATCACCAAATTAATAGAATTTTGACTAACTGTTGAAAACTGAAATTTCCTGGAAAGTCTGCCACAGATTAATTACTGATTGACTAATCAATCCTGTAAAGTTTTTAATAAAACTTTGCACAATGCTTCACCTTAAAGTTGTGCAACTTCTCCAAGTTAAATTTCTCAAAATGATTGAGTATACTGGGAGAAATGTGTGAAACACTTTACCTATGTCTGAAACAGCTTCTTTGCAATGGCGACCTTAACACCTGTAATTTCTTAACACTGGTTCTCCCAAAGTAAATCCCGTTTGATCAAGATCTTTTAGCCATAGATGGCTTACCTTTCAACTTAGATTTTGAGCCCTCACTTGTGTAAAACTTTACACTGTGCACTGAGCAATGTTCATTTCTCTGAACATGAAATCTGCGCCAGTTTTGACGACTCTCAGAACATCTTCACATATGAATGTTCCTAAACTAAATTCTCTCAACCTGATTGCAATTGGACTCTCAAATTCTAGTCATAGATAGATTAGCTATGGACTTAGATACGTGCAAAAGGATTTCTCAAAAGATTAAGCACAGAAGGAGAATTGGAGAAAAGATCGACGCGCCATATCTGAAATTTTCACTTATCTGTTTTCTTCATACATCTGATGGATGATTTTTATAGTGTACATCAACTAACTCCTTTCAATTCTCTTCTCTATCTCTCATCTATCACTTCTAGCATGTACTTATATATAATATATATATATACAAGTCCTAACTCGTAACTACTTCAAGTATATTGAAGTATCTTAAAGAATTAATGTACATTTGATTAAAGAACTTTACTATCTGATTCTTTCCTTCAATTCATGACATTGATCTTCAATCTTCTCTTCATGTCTTTACTTCTACCCTTTGTATAATCACAATTTGTTGATTGTCTTGCTCCAACAGTCCTCCTTGTGTCCAATATGTTGTTGTAGGCATTCCTCTTGATTGGCATTCCTAGGCCTCATGACCAGCTTTCCTACATAGTTGGCAAGTTACTGTTAACAGAGGGCATTCACTTACTATATGACCTTGCTTGCTACACATGGTACACCAAAGTCCACTCTTGATGCCACCCCCTTTGAGTTCCTGCAACTCCTGTCACAGTTGAGCCAATTCCTCTGCTTGGCTTCCTCCTCCTTTTGGAGCTTTAATGCCTCAATCTCCCTCCTCAACTGAGTAACAATATTCTCCTCCTCTTTGTGGGGTTTATTCCTTTTTAAGCCCTCTAGCTCTTTCCTTAGGTGGATTACTAGATCCTCCATTTCTATAGAATAGGGTACTTGAGAAGAAATGGCTCCATACTGTTGCCTTATCTGCTCTAGCCATGTAGCTGTGTTGATGAACTCCTCTATGGAGGCTATGGGTAACACTAATTCCTTGATTTTACATTGTGTGGTTACTAGAAGTGGCTTAGCTAACCATTTCTTAACAAAAAAATCATGTGGGGGATCTGGAAACTTATCCATTAGTGCCTTGGCCCTAGTTACAAACTCTGGAAATTTTTCACCTCGACCCAGTCTCAAGTTTTCTAATTCCTCTATGATGATCTCTGTAGTATTTCCATGCTGGAATTGAGTTTTGAATGCATCTTTCATTAAGTCCCAATTTGTAAAATGGTTCTTAGCAAACTCGCTGAACCATTTATCTACTTACCCTTCTAATGTGGCAAGGAAGAGTATCAAAAAGGCATCCTCTCTTCCCATTAAGCCTCTAGTTTTGCATAGTGCTAAAAACCTTCTAATATGCTCGTCTGGATCTTCCTAAGCTAGGCCTTTGAAAGAAGGAAATTTTATATTTAATCTTGATAATAGGGTTTCCAAGTCTACCTGGTCTGCCATGCTCTTTACTGATGAAGTTGACGAAAGTGGACTAGAGGATCTTCAAACAGCCTTCCTTCTTGTTTGCTTGCAGGTGAACCTCAATGTTTGGGACCGGGTTGCGGTCATAAGTTGTTCATAATCCTCTTAGTATGAGATAATTGATAAGAACATGTACCTCTTAGCCCAATGAAGTAATACTGTCGACACTTGAATAGTGCTTCTGCACACTGCAATATGTCTTCTCCTATGCTCAAATCTCCTTGGAGTCCCACCGGGCATGCCAAATTTTGTTGGGGGGATTCTTGGAGAAGAAGGGATTTGAGTGTTTGTAGGAGAAAAGGGAAAGACAAGAAGAAGGATACACATGGGAAGCCTCTATCGATTGATTATAAGAAGAAAAATACAATGGTGATGCACAATACAATCCAATAATACAACCCAATGCTTTTGTGCAAAATCCCACAGAGTTCTCAATCACAAAATACCAAATACCCAAGGGTCTTGTTGTGGCCGGCCTTCTCTGCGCCAAACCTCCACCTTCTCCAAACCTGCACTTGTGCACACCTTGCACCAAGCTTCCAATAAGGGGGAGGAATGGACACCTACTATCAGCACGCGCACAGCTTCAATGAGACCTTGGGATCCTTGGGGTGAATAGCTTAGCACTTCTCTGCACACTTCCTTAGTCACTCTTCATGCACACCTTGCACTTCACTTCTCTGCGTCACACACTGTGTGTCTCTTGCACTTCTACTTAGACTATGCTCACTCTTGCTTAGTCTTGCTTACACTTGCTAGTCCAAGAATATTCCTTGCCTTGATTTTGAGTGTCGATTCACGTACGCTCCTAACTGCAAGAGTATCTTGGTGCTCACTTTGATGTCCCAAGATTGTCTCCACAAGTGGGCAGCCAACGAATCCCTGTTTTGTCTTGTACTGACTTTAGACTAAAACAAAAATTTTAAGTGGGGGGGCATACTTTCACTTTTGTGTAAGTTGCGGCTTCACATACCTTCACATTTTTCCTTTTCATTCTTCACTTGTGCACATAAGGGAGGGTTCACCTGAACCTTCCAAAACACTTTAAAAAACACTTTGAACCTTGGGAAATTAGAGAAATACCTCTGCAACCTACAACCAACTCTCTCCAATTTACCCTTTGTGAACAATCAATTGTGCACTACCTGTGCACTTTGACACCTGAACTTCGAACACTTTGACTTTGCCCATGTTGAATTTGATCTTGAATATGTTGACTTTGATCAATTTGACTTTGAATGTGGTTGACTTTGACTACTATTGACTTTGACCAATATGACTTTTATGGGCTCAACACCTAGCCACTTCACTTCCCATCATGTACACACATGTCCTCATACACTTGGTTCATGTGGTTCCTTGGATTGATAATTAAACATGTATCTATCCACCACTATATGCACTTGTGGGGTGATTAAGATTTAGTCTCATCGACACAAGTCCCTAAGACCTCACGACTTCGGTACACATGATGTATTCCATATGTTTGCTTTTGAGGATAAGTTGGATGGTTCCAATTACCCATTGTGGGTTTATATGATGTGTCATGTATTTTTTGCAAAAGGATTGTGGAATATTGTGCAAGGTGTTGAAAAATATCCTGCTACACTTGCAAATACAGTTGTTGAAACAAGAATGCATTAAAATCAGAAGACATATATTCCTCCCCTCAATTAGAATGGAGGGTGCTCAATTTACATGCTAAGAGATTTTCAACCAAAACCAAAAACTTTTGAAGCACCTAAAGACTGCAGAATTTGCTTTCAATGAATACACCCATGCATGCTTGGAAAAATCATCAATAAAAGTCACAAAGTAAAGGTAGTTCCCAAAAGAAGGTGTTTGCATGGGACCACAAACATCACTATGAACAAGCTGCAAATTCTGAGTAGCTCTAATAAAAACATCTTTCAAGAAGAAGGAACGCTGCATTTTTCCCAAAATACAGCCTTCAAAGACATGTTTACTATGTGCCTCAAGTTTGGGAAGAGAGGAAACCATTTCAAATTTCTACAAGCATAGCAAACTAGCAAAATTCATATGAGCAAAGCATGCATGTCAACGTTTTGCATCTGACATAACATGAGAATCTTGAACTACACATGCATGATCATTGAAAGATTTTGCATAGTCTATGAGCTTATACAGCCCACGACATAAAATGCCAAAAGCAATAATAACATCGCCATTTGACAAATCATGAATTGTACATCCATCATCAAAAATTTGATGACCAAGCCCATCTTGGCTAATGTTGAAACTAACAACGGATTTTTCTTGATCCTTGGAACAAACGAAGCATCTGAAAATGTGAAAGAACTACCATAGTCAAAATGATCTTATCAACTCCCATGATAGGATAAGAGGAGTTGTTGGCACATGTGACAATATTCCTTGTAGGGTCAGGCTCAATTGAACTGAAGAAATTATGTCTAGGTAATATGTTTGGTTTCCCCACTATCAAAATACCAAAGATCTGAGTCTATTGTAGACATACACTATTCATGAGAAGATGGGTCATAACTCCAAATATTAGTAAATACCCATTATTCCTTGTGTACAAGATTAGTAGAATCTGTTTTAGGTGTAGAGGCCTCTACAACAACCATTCAAGCCTCTTTCTTCTTTGCCTCTTTTGCAACCAGTTTTGGACAACTCTTCATGACATGATCATTTCCTTTATAGTATCTACAAAACTATTTTTGCTTTTTTGTTTTATTCTCATCTTTGTCTTCCTTTTTTATTGTGCAAAATTAGCATAATTTTGATTATTAGTAGATGAGATCCATTTACCTTTGCCCTTCTAGCTAGCTAAGAAATCTTGATATGCAACATGCATAATGGACCTGTTTTGCCTAGATTGATATTCATGCAATAAAACATAGACTAACTCTTCAAATGTTAAGGCATTTGGATTGCCTTTCATCATCAACCGAAGAGTAGAAGCAAACCTCTGATATGAATCAAGAAGACCATTAAGAATGGTCTACACAAGTGAACTATCTAGCAAGATTTCATCTACAAAAATCAATTTCTCTTTCAAATCTTTGATCTTTGTCATAAAATTGTCCATAGAATCTCCTTCATTCATATGCTCACTCTCCAATTGTTTTCAGAGGTAAGCAACATGAGCCTCATTTCTTGCCTAGTATAAAGTGCTAAGTGTATCCCAATCATCATTTTCTATTTTACAAGAGCAAATGTGAGGGATAATGGCTTGTTTTATAGAAAAAGCTATCAATGCATGTATCGGAGCATCTCTGTCATCCCATCAAAATTGCTCTGCAATAGGTGCAACAAGAACCACATCACGAACACGAATTTGAAGATTGTCATCTTCAACACCATCTGCATCACCTTGAATAATTGTATGTGTAGGTGTAGTAGGTCATTTTTCAACATCTTACAAAATACTCCACATTCCTTTTGCCACCAATACATGGTGTATCATACATGCCCATAATGGATAATTGGTGCCATCCAACTTGTCCTCAATAACCAACATACAAAATACATCATTACTTTCATTCATGGCCACTAAATAAAAAATCATGATGCAAATAAATGATTGTATCCCAAAAAGTTGAACATAACTACCCTATAAAGCTTTGCTAAACCTATAGCAGATTTTGAGGCACTTGCAGTGGCAAAGCCAAAGCCTGTATATATGTTTGGCACAAAGGAAAAAGCTGCCTTCATAGGCATTAAGATAGTGTATTTGGAGGACAAAACGAGCTCACATGAAAATTTTGACACCACACAACAAAGTTTTTTTGAACTCCTAATTTGGCTAAGTATGCTCACCAATTTTTGTGTGATTCTGAGATTATGATTGGAGGGGTGTCAACAATGCCCTAGATGAAGTGGCAACCTGTTTTGATACCAATTGTTGGAGTTTGAGGTATGTGGAAGCACACAAACAGCACAGGGAAGAAGAAGAAGCTTGGAGCACCACATACAATATTGAATGTATTACCAAGTGAATGTACAAAGAGAAGTGATCCATTAGGGTTATAGGCGTATATACAAGATGAGGAAAAAAAACCTCCTAAAGAGGGAAAAAAGTGCCCCGACGGTCCTACTATGTTTACACACATCACTACCAAAATATATCAATAGAACACATGACTGACTCTGATTCTACAAACAGTTTTCTTACAAAGATCAAAGTTTTGAAGGAGAATTTGATTTGTTGCAAATGATATTTTTCTAGAAGGTTCACTTTTGCAAATTGATCTTAAAGAGAATTTTGATACTTATCAAAGTTTTGCTTCTACTCTTTGATTGATAATGAAAGGCAATATACATGCTTTACCATTTGAAGAGGTAGCTTTTGTTTTGTTGTATGAAATTAAGTATGACCAAAATAAATCCATTATGTATGTTGCAACTCAAGCTTTGAATGTTACATCACAATAGAATCAAGGTTTTTCCACGTGTATCTTGATTGCAACCATCATGATTTATGTATATATATCCATCGTGATGAACACGTCTAAGGCATTTTTTGCACTTTTCCATTGGTGTACTAGTCATAATAATGATCCACATGTTTTTCAGAAAGCAAGTGAATAAAATAACCATTTTTTTATTTAAAACATAGCAAATATATTTCTATTGTTATGCATGACTACTATGTGCATTGAAATAGCCATCGATAATAAATGAAAAATAAAAATCATTCTCCTATGCCTATGTAGGCCTATGTAAGCTTGTGTATGCATAGTTCTATATAACATGAAGCTACATAATTTGCATAAACCCAAAAATCATCATGATCCCATGGAGATCCAATATCAATACTTGTGGTATGTTCTATAGGTGAAACATCTTTAAAGAAGTCTAAGAAGGAGTCGGATATGTGTATCATTGACCATGCTATGAAAAACACATATGCACACATGGCATCACATAAATCGATAAGCATATCACTCTTTCCACTTCTTGATCTAGATTCAATTCCGCCAAGAGTATGTTATCCTTCTTCACAGGTGTCAAATTTGTATCATCATCTATTCTAGTATCCTCCTCCTAGGATGCGTTTTGAAGGAGTCATTAGATTTGAATCAGGTACAATTTTTGGTATATCATGATCTTGGAATATTTGTTTCTTTATTGGATCCACTTGTATGACATACCAAAATTTTTTATCAACATTATTTGGCATGAAAATTATTTGTTCGCATTGTTCAGGAAATACAAATGTGTCATGATCATTAGAACATAATTTTGTTGAATCTATTTGTACCAAATTAGTAGGAACTTTTCATATGGTTGCATTTCAGATACTAGTGATCACTTTAAACCATATGAGATCAAATAGAAACATGTCAAATTTCCAAAAAGAAACCTTCAAGATATCTTTGATTATTCCATATTACTGTTAGTCGGCCGTCCGATTAGGGACAGATGTAACGGAAATCGTGGCAGAATACGCACGAAAGGTGGTTACACACCTATTTGTACTTTCTATATAAAGTAATGAAAAGAAGCGCTCAGGGAGAGAGAGGGCGATGTAATTTTGGTCTATTGTTGTGTTATCACCAGACTGTTCGTTTGGGTGTCTGTCTGAGTGTTGAGGTAGGGTTCATTTTTGCATAACCCCTGTGTTCTACATTCTTGTTCGTATCTGGTTTTGTCTATCGTTCTTGTTGCCTGCCGACGATCTTGGTTCTGTCGATAAATTTCATAACGTTCGGTAGATAACTATACTATCAGTCTGAATGTTACTGTGTAACGATTGGATTTCTCAGAGTATCTTGGCGATTCTCTACGTAGACTAATGGTACTGTGTGTGTCTGTATTTGCTACCTAGTGAACTCCGTTGAGATTGTGAGTTCCATTACTGTTGTCTGAGTAAGTTGTTTATGCATCTCTGTGGGATTGTGCTCATGCACTGTGTATTACGACTTCTTGAACATTTTTGGTCAAGAATTGGCAAAATTCGAGTAACTGTGTAGTGTTCTGATATTCGGATCTACACTGTGTTGTTGTAAATGCTGGAATCTGTCTACCTGCGGCAAAGTTAAGTGCAGTAAAGATCTGCTAAGTTGATTACTGAGTTTCCAGTACTGTGTGTTGGATTCTCAACTCTCTGCGTTACAGTGTTGTTTGATCGTTGAACCCATTCTGTGAAGTTGATCGAATACTCTTGTTCTGGTAATTTCAGTCAGTTAATACGTAGATGCAATATGGCATCTTCGCACATTTGGTACATTGGTTGAGCTAAGACTGTGACAGTAAATTCTCAGTACGGCAATTCGATAGAGTTCTCAGCATTATTACTGTGCTGAGTGTGAACAGTACCTTTGGGAACTAAGTACAGGGCCTCTGTCTAACAGACCCCTACCACTCCCAAGAACCCACTTAGGTCGGTTAAACGCACTTTTGATAGTTAGAACGAAGCGGTTTAACATTTTAACACTTAACACTTGGTGCCGTCTGTGGGAAGGTGGCATCAAGATTGCCATTTACCTGACGAAAGTGTTATCTGTGGGAAGGTGGCATCAAGATCGTTATTCGTCTATCGGAATAGAACATCAAGATTACCGTTCGTTTGTCGAAAGTAGCAACAGAATCAGATTGTTGCAAACTTGTTGAGGAAACGTGATTATAAATTTTTAATCGATAGTGGTATTACGTGATTAGTACAAAAGATGATACATGCCGGTTACTCGATCCGGTGAAACATATCCCAAGAACCATCAGTCTGGAGTACTTAATGTACTAAAGACAACTCTGGAAGGTAGAAGTACAACTACGTCTGACCCAGTTGTCAAAAAAGTCAAGAATGTTAGAATTGATTCCGGTCATATCCCGGTGGAACGTGTTACGCCTCTGGTACATTCCGGTACTATTGCGGCACAGTCTGTCGAAGATATAGTAACTCTAGAATCTACCAAGATGTAGTCTGAAGCTAGTTTGACAATCTTCGATAAAGATTCAAATTTGTTTACGATTAGAAACACGTTAGACAAAGAAATTGGCAAGGGCGAAAAAACAACTTATTCTGGCATAATTTCGGCACATTCCGGTGACATTTCGGTAATAGAATCATAGTTTTTTGGCGACGGTTTACCATTTTTTGGTGAATCTTCAGCCCAGCCACCACTTTTTGGAATAAGTTCCCCTACACTGGACATCAAGAAGGAAGGAAAGCTGTTCGAAACCGAGATTCGAAGCATATTGAGCAAAATCATCGCACCGGAAAGTGCACCATCCGACGATACAGATTCTGATAGTTCAGATATTCAGCCCCGAGATATAGAAGGTAGTCACGATACACTCACTATGAACGGGCAACAACAACAACAGCAGTAGCAACAACAGTTATGTCCACCCAGGCCGCCTCCGACAGGAGTGACGTACACTAAATTTGGTGGATACCCAGGAGATGATCCGGATGCTCACGTACGCACCTTCGAGATAAGCTACGCAGTTCTCAACCATCCACCGGATCTGGTGTATAAAGCTATTGTCTTCCAATCTACATTGGTCAACGAAGCAGCTAGATGGCTTACAGAATATGATATTAATCACTTCGGCACCTATGAAGTAGTACGAGATGCCTTTTTACAGCGATTTAGGCTAAAGAAGAATCCAGCCGAAATTTTTGATTATCTGCAAAACAACAGACAGAAGGTAAATCAAACTGTACAGGAGTACGCTACCCTATTCAGGACGCATCTAAGGCAGTTGCCACCAGCACATGCCAACCTACCGGACGACGTTATTACTCAGTGGTTTATCAATGGCTTGACTCCACAACTTAAACAGATTATGAGCATACGCTGTGTAGGAGCTATGACGCTAGATGCAGTGATTGCAATGGCTTTGTAGCTGGAAAACAAGGTTGGAAGATTTACAGAAGATCTAGAGTGGTTAAAAACAAACAGAAATGTCGCCGAAGATATGACCAGACAAGTATACTGCATCACATGCAAGAATTCAGGCCATAGTAGTGCCACTTGTGCACTTAATCAGCTATTCTGTGCTATCTGCAACACTGCCGGACATACCACCAAAAACTGTGCATACAACGCAAAAGTGCAGGGAACCGCAACTGTTAATGCTATTATACAGGAACCAGGACAACCAGCCAATCATTATGTGCCTCCGCAAATGAGGAACAATCAGCAACAAGGATATCAAAATTACAGAGGACAGAGAAACAGCAATTACAACGCAAACCGCTAGCAGACCGGACCCCCATCGGAAAATCCCAATCTGCCACCACTGCACTGTCATTTCTGTGGTGAATTTGGTCACATTAGAAGATTTTGTAAGGATGCAACTGAATATGATCAGAGGAAGAAGGAACAACAAAATCCAATGGCTAATATGATGCAAATTACACCAGTGGAAACACAAGCTGCAATAATTCAGACCCGTTCCGGTAAACAACTGCAGCCTGCAGCAGAATTATTTGAACCAAGTATACGCGAACAACAAAGGATGTACAACAAGGCTAGTCAATGGACCACCGCAGAACCTCCAGTCTTCCCAGATCCTATTCTGGTAACCCAGACTCCGTTAACCAAAGAAGGAGCACAACAACAGGATTCCAATTCAACAGCAGGCACATCGTTAACCCGCAGGTACATCATCAGTAGCAGGCACATCATCAGCAGCAGGTATATCATCAGCAGCAAACACATCATCTTCAGCAGATGCATCATCTTCGGA
The DNA here is from genome assembly GCA_020310875.1 of Ceratopteris richardii. Taxonomy (NCBI): domain Eukaryota; kingdom Viridiplantae; phylum Streptophyta; class Polypodiopsida; order Polypodiales; family Pteridaceae; genus Ceratopteris; species Ceratopteris richardii. The sequence continues at coordinate 39,742,014 of CM035415.1, forward strand.
ATTTGTGGAAACAATCCAATCACAAAAGTCCTGGGAAATTTTATCGAAAGCATCCATCACTCTTCCTTTGGGTCAATTACTTGCACTAGTACCGGGAGTTCGACAGCAATTTCAACAACAGTTCAGTCCTGTGCCTCCCTGCATTCCGGTGACAGCAACAGTACAACCGGAACCTGATTCTACGGTTGATCATTCAGTTCCTCTGATTACGGTATGGTATAAGAATCATAAAATCACACAGGTACTAATTGATGGAGGATCTGGAGTCAACATTGCTACTGCTACACTATGTAAAAAGTTAGGGTGGACCGAAATCGAACCAGTTCAGTTTTTTGTCAGAATGGCCGACCAATCAAGAGTCCATCCCCTTGGACTTGTACGAAATGTACCAATCACTTTACAAGGTACAACATTTAAAATGACCTTTGTCATACTAGATTTACCGGAATCCACTCTTGATTACAACGTCCTTTTCAGCCGACCTTGGCTGAAGCACGCTAAGGTGATACAGGATTGGTCTGCACAAGAGCTCACTTTCAAGGATAAAAATCGTAAATACATTGTAAAATTAGACGCCATACAACCTTGCGAATTGCATGCTAGACCGTATTTGGCAGAACCAGTCCATATGCTAGATGGTTTGTCAGATGATGAAGAAGAAGAGTTTCTGAAAAATAACATTGACTTGATCTCCCTAGGAACTGTTGATCTACAATCTGTGGTAGATAACTGGAACCCTGCAGTTTGCACGGTAATGATTGTAACAGAAGAAGATAAGAAGGAAGATACTGCTGCTATAGATGATGCTCAACTGCAACAACTTTTTAAGCCAACTGATGATACAGAGAAGCCTCGACAATTTTATGTTCCAGAAGATCAGTTGATCACTTATAATTTAGGCGATGAAGATCATCCACGTCTTGTCAAGCTAAAACAAAACTTACCGGAAACATTTCAGGCAGGCTTAATCCAGCTACTCCGAGAATTCTCCGACGTCTTTGCATGGGATTACAAAGATATGAAAGGATTGGACCCGCGCATCTATCAGCACAGAGTCATGCTGAAGCCAGAGGCCAAACCGAACAAACAACCCAGTTACCGGATGAATCCAAACTATGCATCACAGGTAAAGGTAGAACTGGATAGGCTACTTAAAGTCGGATTTATTGTACCAATAGAGCATGCTGAATGGATCTCACCAATTGTTATCGTCCCGAAAAAGAATAAGCAGTTGCGAATATGTGTAGATTACCGGAAACTGAACGCAGCCACAATGCGTGATCCTTTTCCGATCCCTTTTCTGGACACAATGCTTGATAGAGTAGCAGGACATGAAATGTATTCATTCCTAGATGGGTACAGTGGGTATAATCAAGTTAGAATGGCTGAACAGGATGTACCGAAGACCGCCTTCATTACCAGCTGGGGTGTATTTGCTTGTACTGTTATGTGGTTTGGATTAAGGAATGCCCCAAGTACATTCCAAAGGTGTATGCAGGAAATATTTTCTCCTTATCTTACTTCATTTATGCAAGTATACCTCGACGATTTTTCAATTTTCGGTAAGATGATAGCACACCTATTCCATTTACGGTGCTGCTTTGAAAAATGCAGAGAATACAGACTCTGTTTGAACCCAAACAAATCCGTGTTTGCGGTTTCATGTGGCAAGCTACTTAGCCACATCGTATCTGCACAAGGTATACGAGTAGATCCACACAAGATCACGGCAGTATTAGAAGCTCCGGTGCCCACTACACCGAAGGAAGTTATGTGCTTCATGGGCCAAGTAAGATGGCATGGTCGACACCTGCGGTGGCTTGCTCATTTGGCAATACCAATGAACAAGCTAATCACCAAGACTCCTTGACAATTTGAATGGACTCAGGAATGTCAGATAGCATTTGATCGTTTAAAGAATTTATTAACACAAGTTCCCATCTTACAGCCGTCGGACTGGGATCGCCCATTTCATGTATTTGTTGATGCTTCAGATATAGCAATAGGAAGTGTCTTGATGCAACAAATTGATAAGTGGTTCAGACCAGTGTACTATGCAAGTCGAAGATTAGCCTCCGCCGAGAAGAATTACTCTGTAACAAAAAGAAAATGTCTAGGGCTAGTATATTCTGTCAAGAAATTTAGACATTATTTGCTGGGCCGTAAATTTACATTTCATGTAGATCATGCTGCACTTGTCTATCTGGTTCGGCAACAGCATCTAGGTGGTCAATTAACACGATGGGTTCTACTTTTACAGGAATTTGACTACGAAGTCATTCATCGGACAGGCAGTTCACATGCCTTAGCAGATTTTCTTTCTCGCTTAGATTTCGGTGAAGCTCCGGTAGGCATAGATGACACAACCCTGGCTATTTATGTCTCTGAACCAACGAATGATGAAATTACAGACCCACCTATACCATCTACATATTATGATCAGATCCTGACCTTTCTCACTGATGGCTTCCTTCCATCTCAGTCTTCTACGGCAATACGCAGGAAAGTTGCAGTTTTCAGCCGTCGATTTCGGTTGATTGCTGGAGAATTATACTATGTGGATCATACCGGAATTTTACTTCGATGTATTCCACCACATGAAGTTAACTCAGTTATTACTTTGGCTCACTCAATTCCTTCCAGTGGTCATTTTGCTACAGACTTAACACACCGAAAAATTCTGCAAAGTGGTCTCTGGTGGCCAACTATGCACAAAGATATATCACAGTTTGTCAAACAATGTGATACTTGTCAAAGATCTGGACAGCCCTTACAACGTCATCTTTTCCCTCTGCAACCCATCTTACCATTGGAACCTTTCCAGAAGTGGGGTCTAGATTTTATCGGTCCGATTACACCTCCAGCAATCTTTAGTAACAATCGTTACATACTGACCTGTACAGACTATGCAACCAGATGTGCAGAAGCATGGGCTTTACGATCTGCTACAGTTGTTGCGGTAGCAAAGTGCCTGCTAACCGATATCTTTCCACGTTTTGGTTTACCACTAGAACTTGTTTCAGATCAAGGCACTCATTTTGTAAACAATTTAATGAAGGCACTTACACAGTCATTCCAGGTCACGCATAAGTTTAGTTCTCCCTATTATCCTCGTGCTAATGGTTTGGCCGAAAGTACAAACAAATCTCTGCTGAATATGCTTCGGAAATTGATCATGGAAGCACCAGAAAGATGGGATCAACTGCTACCAGTAGTATTGTGGGCATATCGGACTACATACAAGGTAACAACCGGATTAACACCTTTCAAACTAACTTATGGATTGGAAGCAATAGCACCAATGGAGATAGTTATACCAAGTTTACGAGTAGCAATCGCTCAAAAACTGCTACCGAAAGACTCACTGTTATTTCGGTTGGATACACTCAGAGAGTTAGACGAACAACGATGGCATAGCTTTTTAACTATGCAGGAAGTACAACTAAGACAGGCTCGAACGCATGATCGACACTTGAAAACTCTAGTTTTTACGGTGGGACAACTTGTCCTTTTTTATAATGCAAAGTCGAATCGGTCTACATGGCCCTTACCAGATTTCAGAACAAGTGAGCCCAGCAACTTTTCGGTTGACTACGTTGACCGGAAATCCTCTTCCGAAAGTAATCAACGGTTCGAAGCTGCGGCCATACCAACACGCATCTAAACCGCACTGAAACGTTTTTCGGTGGGCCGCATCGTTTGGCACTCGCTTTTCTTTCCTTTTCTTTTCCTTCTTTTAATTTTGCGTACTTAATAATATAAGTCTGTAAATATCCGCGTTTTGAACAATATTTATGACTAAAGCCGCCCTACCCCTTCGAGCTCTTCATGCATGCATACCGAAGTTAAGGATTATCATCCCCTTGCCGCGTGATTATTACTGCTTTTGATTACCCTCTGCTATAGCACCACTATATAACCTTTTCCAGTTCACCGAAAAACGCTATTGTGTTTATGTGATTGTGCTTTGTGTTTTCACTGTGCTCTGTGTACCTGTGTTCTGTGTCTTCGTGTGCGCCATGGAAGCCATGGCTAATTACGCCACTTTCCGTGATGGTCTCCCTACCGAGGTAGGAGAGTACCTGCGCATACGTGGGTTGGCAAACTTCGCTGAACTGCCTTGGCATTCAGTGGAGTCCCACCCATTCTTCGCCAACATCATCTCCGCCATAGCCAACACACCCGCCAATGAGCAACAATGGGCTATCACTTCCTTACCCTCCCGAACACTTATCACCCTGCAAGCCTTTGCAGAAGCTTTTAGACTCCCGTCGCAAGGTCGAGAAAATGGCCCAAGCCTGACAGTTGCGCGTATGAGTGAACTATTTCCCAGACATTCGTCTAACGAGTATGCAATCCTCTACCGACAGGAACCCGAACGATCAGCCCTTCAATTTTTAGTAGCCATACTCAACCTCCAAAAATGCATATATGGAATATCCGGCCCTTTCTACTCCGCCATAGAACTAGCCGCACGAGAACCACTGAACTTCACCTCTTTTTTCTTCCACCGAATCCACAAGGAATGCGTAACTATCATAAAAAAGGTAAACAAAGGAGGTGTTTATGAAGGTGTTTATGAAGGTGTGTTCACATGAGTTTGAGGATTTCCTGTAGCAAACTTGTTAGCATTCTATGCTACTTTATAAGTATGTGATCTTTTCACACACGTATTTTACTTAGGGTCTTCCATAGCCTAAGTTCAAATGAGGGTTTGTTGACTATCAGTTTCACACTGATCCTTCCTCTTTCAGTCACTCATATTCACTCTTCTATAACCTATAAGGTCACACATCTCATGTATATTCAGATTACTGCCCATACATCTGAATATGTTTGTTACATTGTACATTCACTCATACATCTATTTCTCATCACATAGAGTGGTTGAGAGTTTTGCTCCCACATTGTACATTGAACATGGTATATAAATGGAAGTGAATATAGAATCATGTTTTATCATCTCCTCATATCTCTGAATCAAAATTCTGCTTCAAATGTCTGAAATGACTAATTTCACCAATCGTTGTCTTAAATGATGAATTACCCTTCTAGAGTTACCTTCTCTAGATACATTTGTACCTTGATATCCAACCAACTTACAATAGAAAATTGGCTGAAAAACTCATCCCATCTTCGCATTTGTCTTCTTAGATGAACTTTCTTGTCATGAAAGAGATTTCTCAAAACTCTCTAGAAAAACCTCTAGATACCTGTTTTGATGTATCCTTTAACTTTCAAATGATGAAAGCGTATAAAAACACTCCTTGAATTTCTTCAAATCTCTTCATAACTGCTCTTCTAAAATATGACCTGCAAATGATAATCTGATAGTAGAAACTGATACCTGTGATTTGATGTTGATATGAGTCCTTCATCTTCTCTAAACCATTGTTCTTCCTTGAATTTGAAGTAGTCTTCTCTTCATCAAGTCTGGGTCTTCAAACAATACTTTTGTAAAGTATTCGCATACTCTTCCAAAAATATTCGGCTGCTAATAGATCATCAACTTCATACTCCACACTGATGAATACACATGTAACTGAAGTGTCTAATTCTCAAATCTCTACTCATCTAGATTAAGTGTGTATGTCAAATGTCAAATGTTAAAAGATGCTTTCAAATCATATGTTGTAAATCTGGAATTCTGGAAACCTGAGATATGAATGAGCCTTAATGCATTGATGCCAAAGACCTAAAGTTCTGAAATCAAAACTTTAGTGCTCTAATACCAAATGTTGGAAGTGAAGTAGGCCCTTAGGCTCATGTCACAGGTCCATGGTTCCATAGGTCCAGATATGTACAACATTAATTCCAGCAATCTTCCATATTGACAAAACATGAACATACCACAACTTAATCATAAAAATGATGAGATAAAGATAGAGAAAGAATAGACAACATGTGTAACGTGTTACGTAAGCCATCGCTTACTCATAGTATCATATATACCAATGTTCAATGTACAATGTGGGAGCAAAACTCTCAACCACTCTATGTGATGAGAAATAGATGAATGAGTGAATGTACAATGTAACAAACATATTCAGATGTATGGGTAGTAATCTGAATATACATGAGATGTGTGACCTTATAGGTTATAGAAGAGTGAATATGAGTGACTAAAAGAGGAAGGATCAGTGTGAAACTGATAGTCAACAAACCCTCATCTGAACTTAGGCGATGGAAGACCCTAAGTCAAATACGTGTGTGAAAAGATCACATACTTATAAAGTAGCATAGAATGCTAACAAGTTTGCTGCAGGAAATCCTCAAACTCATGTGAACACACCTTCATAAACACCTCATCAAAATATGCATAAAGCATATATGTACTGTTTCTCTTGTACCTATGCTGAATAGGACTCCTCCTGATATGAACGCCACGGCCTCCATAAACTTCAAGTAGTACCTGTGTGCATAAAGAGAATATGTACCTGAATACTTAACATAAGATGTTGTTGCAGAGCCAAAGAGCGCACAAAGCAGAGAAAAAGACGGGCCCCAAAATTTTTCCGATTTGGACCACATATTTTTGTAACATATTCATTTTTGTAATATATTTCCCTTGTAAAGGCACTAGAGGAGTCCTCTAGATGCATTCCCGTAGAAGAATAGAAGCTTATCCATGTAAAATAGTAGGAAATTAGCTCTTAGTGAATAAAGTGCCGGTCACTTGTGTGAAAGGACCATTTTTAGGGCACTAGTATATAAGTCAATTGTGACTCTTTGTAAAGGACTTTTTGCCATTGTGAGAATAGAGAGCACAAAATTTCGAATTTGTGTCTTCTTCCCTCTTCATCTTCTTCTTCGTGAGCTTGTATGCATGTGTATTGCTTGGAAAGAGTGCTTGTGGGTGTGAGCTATCCTTGAGAGTGTTTCTTGGCTGTAGGAGAGGTGTGTGCGAGGTGTAGGAAGTGCTGAAGTGTAGGAAAGTATTCCCGCGACTCAGTATTTCTGTCATAACTTGAAGTAGGAGTGTCGGAATTGCGTGAAACACTGCCATTGGATGCGTCTTCTCGAGAGCTTCGAAACGCATATGCTATTTGCTATGTTTAGAGCTCGGAGCTAGGAGAAAAGTCCAAAATACTGACGGCTGCTGCACCAAGTATCGTTTCGTCTTGACCTACAGTTGAAGCTTGTTAGGATAAGTGATTTCCTCATTTTCACTTTTGAGTAATACTTTTGCATTGACCATTACGCATTTGCATGTCTTCATACACTCGGCAAGGTTAGTATACTCTTCGGATTGATAAATTAAAAGCGTGTATCCCCACTATATGCACTTGTGAGGGGATTGAGGTATAGTCTCTTTCTCCGCAAGTCCCTAAGTTGAAGCTTAGGTCAACACACTTTTTGGCGCCGTTGCCGGGGAGTGACGAATCAAACCGAGGCATTCGCGTGATGGTAAGTAGCTTTTTGCTTTGAAGAACGTGGAGGAGCGGAAATCTTCTCTTCTTTGGTAAGTCAATTTCAACCGCACTTGCTACTTCTCATTCTTGGAGTGTGTGTAGTGAGTTGATAGATTAGGGGAGTGAGTAGAAGAAGTAGAATAGGAGTGAGTGGAGAGTGGAGTAGGCTTTAGGTTTGTTCAAGAATTTTCATTTTTCAGTAAGTTAGGAATTCCCAAGTATAAAAGCCAAAAAATTTTCATTTCTCAATTTACTTGTTGAACAAGTATCGTGGAGAGCTGCATCGAGTGTCGTGTGAGCCCAGCGGTCGTTTCGAGGAAGAGCAAGCAAAAAGGGAGAGTTCAGTGCAAGAGAGTTGGACCAAGAGATCATGGGAGCTTCCAAGGTAAACTAAACCACCTGTTTGCTCAAAAATTTTCAGTGTTCCAACTTAGGAAAGAGAAAAACGACCTGCGCTGAGTGTCGTTTGGGCCTTCAGGGGGTTAAAGGTCATTGCTTGATTGCTACAGTGGGTGAGGGTAAGAGAGAAGACCTAGGAGAGAAAGGGGGAAACATCCAAACCTCAAAAAACAACACAAAAATTTGCAAAAGGGTCAAGTATCGCTTTGCTCCTGCGGTCGAGTATCGTTTTACTCCTGCGGTTGAGTATCGCGATATTTCCCAGCGGTCGTCGATCGTTTTGTGAGATATCGTAGATCGTTTCAGATAAAGATCGTAGATCGTTTTCAGACAGAGGTCGTCGATCGTTTCACCAGAGATCGTTTCGCTAGAGATCGTTTCAGATAGCGGTCGTAGATCGTTTCGATAGAGATCGTTTTGATCAAAGGTCGTCGGTCGTGTATCGTTTACCAAGTATCGTGATCCAGAGATCGCGACACTTGTCAAAGGTCGGTATCGTTTCAGATAGGTATCGTCGATCGTTTCCCGTGAAGGTCGTAGATCGTTTCTATCCGAGTATCGTGTATCGTCTAGTGAGAGATCGTGTATCGTTTCAACGAAGTATCGCCGATCGTTTCTCTCAGAGATCGTCGGTCGTGTATCGCTTTCCGCCAGAGATCGTTTGGCTAGAGATCGTTTGGTCAAAGATCGTTTTCTAGCGATCGTTTTGATCAAGTATCGTTAGACCCACGTGTCGATTTCCAGCGATCGTTTTGTGGAAGTATCGTTTGTGAGCGGTCGTTTTGGGTTAGAGGTCGTAGATCGTTTTGTTGAGAGATCGTGTATCGTTTTCAGTCAGAGATCGCCTGGGAAAGATCGTTTTTCAGCGATCGTTTCTCTCAAAGGTCGTTTTTCAGCGATCGTTTCACCCAAGTATCGTCTGTCAGCGATCGTTTTCTTCAGAGGTCGTGAGAGTCAAGTATCGTGACTTGAAATTTTCTTTCAGTCACATTCCAGCCAAGGTTTCCCTAGACTCCTGAGCCATAACTTAGAACTCTAGAGACTAAAGTTGGACAAGATTTGATTAAAGCTCTTAAGTGAATGAACTTGAGATCAGGAAGAACCCTAGGAAGCCGAAGAAGTGTAATTTCTTCCGTAGGGAGTGTTGCCGAACCAAGTAACCGGACACACTATTCGGAGACCTCCAGTGAGTCAGAAGGAGAAATCCCCATGGCTTCTGAGGATATGCAAAACACTGTGCCCATGGTTGGCCAGATGTCCATCATTGAGGGCGAATACAGAACTTCCTTAGAATATGTGAGCACTAACCACAATGAGATCCCTATCTATTTAGATGGACTAAACAGATCAGTGGCCAGACTAAGGAAGGCTTCAGAGGCCTACATAGTGCCAAGACCAGCAGTCAAATACATAGGAGGACTGTACATGGATAAACGAGACATTCAATACATGGTCACTGAACACCCGGAAATCATTAATGAGCGTGGTGAGGAAAACGACACTTCAAGTTTAAATGGACATGGAACTGAGGAACAAGTAACAACTCCTAGAGGTAGATCGACAATTACTAAACTTTGGAGAGGAGACTTAGTTCCTCAGGATGACACTCTAATAGATGTGTATTTGATCAATGGGATGGAGCACCTGCTTAGGACCCATTCCTCTATTTGGGACGTTGCTCCTAATCCAGTTACCATCTATGAGTTACAAGATCCTGAATTCCCCACCATCATTACATATTTGGACAAAGACCACAAAAGATATTGGCCAGTCACTGAATTAGAGAGAGCTGAGCTGAAATATCAGAACATTCCAGTGTTCCCCCCAAGGGACCAAGCAACCACTTCACGGAACCCACATGGAACTTCTCAATATGACTCAAGTCAACATTCGGGACAAACACAACAAACTCAACAAACCCAGATCCCTATCAGACCTCATGTGCAATTTGCAATACCTGCCACTAATCCTAATTACCGGCCACAACCAGCGATGGACCCAAGACAAGGAGTTCGTGCTCCAGTCAGACCACAGGTAGTAAGAGGACCAGGCATACCTATAGGAAGACCAAATTACCCTGTAATGCCGAGACAACCTGAAGTAGGAAGGAGACTAAGACCAATTCAAGTGGCCAAATGCATGAGAAATCATTATGATGGCTCGAGTGAACCCTATAATCATATAGCAGAATTTAAACAAGTAGTTAGAGCCGAACAGGTAGATGACTTCATGATTCAATATGAATCCTTTGGCCTCACCCTGTCAGACACAGCTCTGGCCTGGTTTCAGCCATTGGATCCAAATACCTTTCAGAACATGGATCAAGTGTATCAAGAAATGATTGAAGAATTTACTAAGTCTGGAATCAAGAACAATTCTTCGTCATTAATCCACAGCTTCAAGCAAGCTCCAACTGAGTCAGTCAGATTGGCTGCCAGGAGATTCAAGCAGTATGTGGATAGATGTCCCGTAGAAGAGAGACCAACACAAAACAAGATGGTATCATTGTTCTTAGAAGGACTATTGAACGGAACCTTGAGGTCATTAGTGTACGTGAAGAGAGTTCAAACTCTGCAAGAGTGTATGAAGGAATGTATAGACCTAGAGGATAACCTTGCAGGAGACTTGAAAATACCCCAAGGAAGTGTGAAAAGTGAAGAGTCATCAAATAGCACATCGAACCCTAAAAACAACATTGAGGAAATTGCTGACTTGCTAGCAAAAAAACTGAATATGCAAGGATAGAGGAATTATCCCACCAATCCTATGAGAACGCCTATGCTTAGAAGATGTATGCAGTGCGGAGGGGATCATCCTTCTCACTTGTGTACTAGGGGGGTAGTCCCACCACCTGCCTATGCTCCCCATAGACCCTCTGTCCCAGGACCACTGCAGTACTGCAGCATAGAGCAGAGATACACAAATCATAGCACGGAGAACTGCCCTTACAATAGGCAGACCAGACCCACCCAGCCTTATGTGAGACCATATGGATATCCGCAGAACCAGCAGGGAGGAGAAGCCTTCAGATATCCATCATATCAGCCGCAGGCACCATTAGCACGACCATACGCCTACCAGGGATATACACAGCCTCAACCAGTGCTAGGACAACAACCGCCCCACCCTCAGAACGTTGTCCCAGTTAAGATAGCACAACCAGAGGAAAACTTAGAAAGGGCCATAGTGCCAGCAACACCGTTGACTAGTAGTGAACCATATGACTCATTTTATGAACCTAGTCAAGGAACATACCCAGGTTATGAGAACTCAACCATGGAATATGGGCAACAATACGACCCATATGCTTATGGCATGGAGACGCCGGAGAGTTCATATAACTACGAGCAAGATTATGTACCATTAATGTACACAGCTCCTAGAGCAACCATGCCACCTCGACCAATGAATAGACCACCTGTACCTAGAGGACCATGCTACAGATGTGGAGGTGACCACTATATCAGAGAATGTACATTACCGAACCCACCACCACCACAACGAATTTGGGAAGGTTACTGTAGCGATTGTGGAAAGGAACATCTTTTCAGAGATTGTCCTAAGAACCCTAACAAAGTCACATCTAACGTACAGATTAACGTGATAGAGGTAATGGAATCGTCAGGGAGTGATAAAGAGTACACAATACCTTTAAAGGCCATAACGAGAGCAAAGGCTAGAGAAAACCCTGATAAAACCGAAGAAAAAAACCAAAGTGACAAAGAGGGAAATACAACCATCCCTCACAGAGTAGAAGACTCAGAAGAACCAGAAAAAAGTATCATCAGTAAACGATCCCAAAGATGGAAGCAAAGAAGAGACAGGATAAAAGAAAAAAAGTCATTGCAAAAGGAGGAAAATGAAAAGAGTAAACAGAAATCAACAGAAGAAGCACAAGTGGAAGAAGACAATAAAAAGGAGAATAAAAGGGAGGAGGTAGAATCGGTATTAGCAGACACAATGCCTGAAGATTTAGCGATGTGGATTCAGGCATACAAAGAGAGAATTAAAGCAGGACCTACCATAGAACAACATGAGAGAGAGTATCCGAGAGGCGACTTAGAGAAAGAAAGATTGGAAATCTGCAGAAAATTGATAGAAGTTGCCCAACAAACATTAGAAAAGACCACATCACCATTACCAAACAACCGAATTTGCGAAGAAAAATTCCGAGAGTGTCTAAATAATCAGAAAAAGCCTAATGTAAATAGACCTCTGGATGATGAAATTGGTGTTGAAAGAAGGGAAGGATCCATAGTCCCTGAAACGGAAGGAGACTGGACTAAGGATTTATGGGCGAGAGTTCAAGAGGACAAGTGGAAAAAAGTAGAAGGAATGGAACCGCCCTTTGAAGAACTGAAAGCAGAAAACGAAGTAGAGGATTCAATACCTGAATTTAATTCAGAAGAAATTTTTCCAATGGATGTAAGTGACAAAGAAGCCGAAGACGATGTAAAGGAGCTACCTAATTACACCGGGGAATACGAGCACAACTCAGAATTGTATCGCATTCCATCAATACAAAGACGGGAAACGAATCCCTCAGTTCAAACATCGGAAATCATACAACGCCTTAGAGAGGTGAAAATCCCATGCACCTTAACATTCGAAGAGTTGCTAAAGGTAAAACCTCATCTAAAGGAAAAATTGATCAATCAGTGGGAAGTCAAGGAGGCAAAGAAGGAGGTAGATGACGAAGTGAAAACAATGAGAATTCCAGTGGATAAAGTAGGAGACTTTAGTGAAGGAGATGAAGGAAATACATGTCTACCAATCACTTACAAGGGTTACACAACCAAAGCCATATTAGATTCAGGAGCTGGTGTAGGCATTGCTACCAAAGAAATTTGGGAGAAATGGGGAAAACCAGCATTGAGACCAACACGTATGAAAATTCAGATGGCCGATGGACATACAGAAAGACCCTTAGGATTGTTGGAACGAGTAGTCTTCACTACGTGCGGAGTGGAATTCGAGCATACCTTAGCAATTTGTCACTTTGAAAGGCCGAGCAACTATGAGATGATATTGGGAAGGCCATTCATGAGACAGCTAAAGGTAGTACAAGATTGGGGAAAGGATGCAGTGTACCTACAACACGCAGGAGTCACCACTAGGATCAACCTACATACGTACACATATCAGGATGTACCACCTCTGCAATGGAATCAAATCCATAAAGAGGAAGACGATCAATCGATTCATAGTGCAGGTTCTAGTGACCAATCTTGGATGAACGAGGACACTCATCTATGGATATGCCAAGCAGCAAAAAAGGAAGAAGAGAGAAGAAAAAGTTGGCAGCAGAAACAAGGTGTAGTAAGATCGATACAAGATCCAGCTTATATGCCACAAGTATTTCCAGACGAAGAATTCGAACCTCATGGCTGGATGGAAATCTTAGCCACCCTCGATGTGTGTGTAAACGAAGAAGTGGTAACTATGAACGAATGTATTGACGAGGAGGGTTATGACATTAGCCTGTATATGGTAGTCCTTCAGGAGGCAGAAGAAGGAGAAGTATTTGAGCAAAACTGGAAGGAGGACTACGAGAGCATTGAAATGGAACAAGAACCCATGGAATTAGGAATTAGTGCCACCAACGTGGACTTCACTGCCAATGAACAACATGAGGATCTCGCACAAAAGAAAAAATTAGAAGTTGAAAGGGAGTTAGAAGATGGAGATGATAAGCTTCAAGACCAATTCGAGGTACCAGCTCATTTCAAAAAATATGAAATAGAAGAGAGGAAGATTGCTATTCAAATGCCTAAAAGAGAGGCACAACCGGGAATAGCATATGATAATAAAGAGCAGACCAAGAAAATAGTGGTAACCATGGAAGGAGGAGAGGAACGATGTACTTTCATAGGACAGGATGTCTCAGAGGAAGAAGAACGAGAGTTAATTCAACTCATAAGAGAATATCGGGATGTCTTCGCTTGGACTTATAAGGATTTAAAAGGAGTAGATCCATCTATATGTGCGCATAGAATCCCCATGACTTCCGAGGCCAAACCTTCCAAACAGAGACCTTATACTTACAATGATGTATATTCAGCCAAGATAAAAGAAGAAATAGATAAGTTGTTAGACGCTGGATTCATCTACGAAATTGAGCACACGGAATGGGTATCGCCCTTGGTAGTTGTACCAAAGAAAAATGGGAAATTAAGAGTGTGCATCAATTTGAAAAAAGTGAACTCCGCCACCATAAGGGATAGCTATCCCTTACCGATCACTGACCATCTCTTGGAAAGGGTAGCAGGGAAGGAAGTGTATAGTTTTTTGGACGGCTTTTCAGGGTATAATCAGGTAGCCATTGCTCCTGAGGACCAACATAAGACTGCATTTGCAACTGAATGGGGTGTATACGCCTTTAGAGTCATGCCTTTTGGTTTAACGAATGCCCCAGCTACATTCCAAAGACTGATGTGTCATGTGTTCAAGGAATTTTTGAGAAAGAGCATGGAGGTATACGTGGATGATCTGTGTACATATTCAGCTATACGATCAGAGCACATCCCTGAACTAGAAAAGATTTTTGCCAAATGTCGACAATATCGAGTATGCCTCAATCCAGAAAAATGCGTCTTCATGGTGCGACAAGGGAAAATCTTAGGACATATTGTTTCTAAGAATGGAATTTCCACGGATGAAGACAAAATCAAAGTTATTTTGGATTTGCCAAGACCGAAAACTGCTAAAGAAGTTCAAGCATTTATGGGACATTGTGGTTACTATCGAAGATTCATACATATGTATGCCATAATTGCTAGACCTCTTTATGCATTGTTAACTCAATTCAATTGGACCGAAGAATGCGAAAAAGCTTTTAATGAGTTGAAGAATCGATTGAGTTCAGCACCCATTCTTCGAGTCCCTAACTGGAATAAACCGTTTCATATTCATGTTGATGCTTCCAAGTTTGCCATCGGTTGCATCTTAGCTCAACGAGCGGATACAGGTAAATTAGACCACCCGATAGCCTATGCCAGTAGACAGTTAAATCAAGCTGAACGCAATTATACTACTACGGAGAGAGAAGGCCTAGGAATGGTTTATGCCGTCAAGAAGTTTAGACATTACTTATTGGCAAACAAATTCAAATTTTTCATTGATCATCAAGCTCTATTGTACTTAGTCAACAAGCCTTGCAATACAGGACGTCTAGTACGATGGTTTTTATTGCTAATGGAATTTGATTTTGAAGTAATAGTCAAGAAAGGAAACACACACATAAGGGCAGATCATTTATCTCGCATGACCCATGGAGAACCACCTCTAGGAGTTCCTGATGATCTGCCAGACACTTATCTATTTAACCTGGAAGTATGTCCCCAGTGGGCAGAAAAGTTGATCCCGATACTCACACATGGACCTAAAGATGGGATCACGCCAAACCGAAAGCAAGATCTATGGAAGACTAAAAACCTTCACATTATTGCTGGAAGTTTATACCACCAGGATTCAAGCGGATTACTGATGAGATGCGTGGAGGAAGGGGAACAAGAAATGTGGCTTCAGAAAGCACACATAAACCAATGGAACACTCATTTGAATGCAAATGGAACATGGCAAACACTCAAGAGATTCGGCATATATTGGCCAACCATGCAACGAGATGTACATCATTATGTGTCAAACTGTCAAACCTGTCAAGAACAAATCCCAGGAGAGAACTCTACGTTATGCTATTCTACAATAGCACCAAAGTGGAGCATGCCTTTAGTAAAGTTCTTGAAAACTCGAGAGTACCCTGACGGAGCTACCCTAGCAAGAAAACGTGCTCTTGAAGAACAGAGCAAGGATTACGTCATCCTAGGAAAACAACTCTTTAAACGCGGAAAGGATAACCAGCTAAGACTGTGCATTCATGAGAATGAATATCTCTCAGTATTAGAAATGGCACACGCAGGAGCTGCGGGAGGACATTTTTCAGCAGATAGAACGGTCAAGATGATTCTCTTTGCAGGCCTGTGGTGGCCAACTCTACATATGGACGCAGAGACATACGCAAGGAGCTGTGAAACATGTCAGAGAGCAAAATATCCTATTAGAAGAGATGACATGCCTTTAAGACCCATGGTTTGTGCGAGAGCATTTACCAAATGGGGAATTGACTTCATAGGACCTATCAATCCACCGGCGAAAGGGTCACATGCGGAATACATCATAGTAGCCACTGATTACTTGATTAAGTGGGTAGAAGCAAAAGCCACTAGAAAGAATGATGCTCAAACCACAGCAAAATTTCTCTTTGAGCACATATTCACACGCTTTGGACTACCGATCGAGATAGTGAGTGATCGAGGAACTCATTTCTTAAACGAAGTCATTGAATCGCTAATGAATGAATTCTTAGTGATTCATAAAAAGTCCGCACCATACCACCCTCAAGCTAATGGGCAGGCTGAGAGTTCCAACAAAGTACTTTGTACTGTATTGACAAAGCTTGTCAATAATGGAAGGTCAGACTGGGACAAACAATTGCATCACGCAATTTGGGCCTTCCGAGTGGCTTATAAAACGGCTATTGGAACTACACCTTTCAATTTAGTGTATGGGCAAAACGCAATTTTACCAATTGACTTCTTAGTGCCAACATTAAAAGTAGCCCAGCAATATGAGTGGAACGGTCACGAATTATCTCAGCAATTAGATCAAATAGAAAAGCTGCATGAGACTAGATTACAAGCGGTAGCAGGCATCTATGCCGCCAAACGGAGACAAAAGGCCTATTATGATGCACATATAAAAGACAAGGGACTGAAAGAAGGAGATTTAGTCCTAGTATACACACTCAAACAGCATGCAAAGAAACTACAGAAACGTGGATATGGACCTATGATCATAAATCGAATCTCCACTAGTGGTGCAGTCAATCTCGCTACACTAGACGGAGATATTCTTCCCAACTACATCAGTGGTTGCAGAGTGAAAAGATTTATGGAGCCTCTAACGGATCAAATGTTAGCACGACTCTTAGGAGCTCAGAGTAGAAAAAAGGAAGAAGAACGCATACGAGAAGAAGCTAGACAGGAAGCCCTAGAACGTATCCGAAAACGGAAAGAGTGGATGAGAGAAAGAGACAAGAGATATCGAGTAGGAGAAGAACTCATCCCCATGGCTAATTTTAGAGCCATTGAGAACTCCGGACAACAAAGAAGACAGCCTTATTTGAATCTGGGAGCAGGACGAAAAGAGTACCACTTAGTGGATGCTCTTATAGACACAGGAGCAGCAATAAGCTGCATTAGATTTTCCTTGTCTCAGAGACTTAAAGAGGAGTTACGCCCATCGAAGGCGCTGCTAATTGGAATAGGAGGAAAAGTTACTCAATGCATAGGTGAGATCACTTTACCTTTACATATGGGGAACAACACAATGGAGCAGAGACTTTTAGTATGTCAGGACCAAGATCTGCTCGAAGATGTGGTGCTAGGCCAAGATTGGATATATGAATATGAGGTAACCATTCAATTGGCTTTAGGATACATCTCGGCCAGAATTGGACCTCGTGAAGTGTATAGTTTGCTAGACGAACGACCACCGAAAGCTGCTATGATAGAGCCAGAAGTTCATCCTAATGAACAAAGTCATGATTGTATGTTCACTAGCGATCTAGGAGCCTCATCGTCAAGTACTCCATGTGAAAATACTGTGAGTCCTGTGTGCACTCCACCCTTGAGTTTAGAAAGTCACAAGAGTGCACAAGAACATGAAATCAAGCACAGAGAACCACAAAGTCCAAGACAAAATATTCCTCTGCAAAACGTGAAATCTACAACCGTGAAAGTGTACCCCATTCCACATTCTACACGAGCTTGGATAAGAAAGGACCAAAAGAAGGCCTATCTTCAGCAACAGAAAAGTCTTCGACAGCAGCATGAGCACGTATATAAGAAGACAAAGAATTTTGGACACTTTCAGCAACCACGACTCAAGAGCATATGGATCCCAAGGAAGCTGATAACTGCACAACCTGATCGAACAAAGATTTGGATCCCGAAGTCATGTACCCAAAGGGCGACCATTACAAACAGGGAACATCCTCCGAAGAGCTATCATACTCAACAGGGTCAACAGGCACATCAGACGAGAAAACGCACATATTGGAGGAAGAAGGAATCTCCAACTGCAATACAAACTGACTTGAGATTCCCGAAACAGAATCAGAAGACATACAGCCGAAAACGAACAGCATTAGTCAAGAAGGTGGAGAATACAGTACGTCGCATCCAAGTGAAGCAAATATGGATGCCGAAAGACAAGACAAACTGCATATATCAAGCAACTACTCCAAATTGCACACATGAGGAGTTGTCAAGACCCAAAGTATGCATGATAGGGCCACATTACAAGGCCAAGCATTCGGCACGTCCTTCTTCTACTTTCAGATAGTATCGCACATTTTCCCTTTGGAAATAGGAGAGCACTTGTACATACTTAAAATATTACCCCAATAACATTTCACTAACCGCTTCGGCTTTGTACTAACTTTTATGTTTTCTTTTCAGCAAAAAAATATAAAAATGATTGAAAATTCAGGTATTACCTTTCTCACACCCACGGGAAAGGGACGACACCATGCACTCGGAACTTCATCGAATTATTAATCCACATATGGAGGAGGATTTCTGCAAAAAATATGGATACTAATACATCCTCTATATTGAGTGCAGATGACATCTTCTGACTCAGAAGCTACACAGCAGGAAGAGGAACTACTTCTTCCATTGGGATCAATCACCAAGGTCAGAGGACATTGGTTTCGAGATGACCAACCTATCTCGGAACTCTTATTCATGGCAACTATCAAGATCATGGACAGGGACCACTGTTTCCCTATTATGTCACAAGATTTCAAGACCATAATACAAGGGTTACCACATATCGAAGAAGTATGGACTCAAGCTGGCATTGAAGCATTTTTGAAGATACCTATATGTGTACCCGACTTCCAAAGGTGTACACAAGTAATGAATACTATGCAGCCGGCTGCTACAAAAATTTCGGTTCCCGAAGCAAAGGTTTTGGACAAGGTGGGCAAGTGGAAAACTATTCAATTCACTCATGAATTGATCAATAAGGCCTTTGGATGGAATCAGGAAGGCATCACCAATGTTAAGGAAGAATGCCATGACCCCAAGAAAAGATCCTTCCTGGAGATTAACAGAGTGGATATTGAAGATGCAGTACGTTTGGTACACCAACACTTCTGTTTTCCTGGCATGAACAGATACACTGCACCTCAGAAGATAGTAGTCCAACTCCTATCCCATGCCATGAGACAGATAGGAAACAAAGTGAATCTCACAGGTTACGTACAAGAGCGATTGTTTGAAGCTCAGAAGAAATGGGGGCAAAAGAAGTTCCTGAACGGTGGTTCAGCTTTGACCTTATTGATATATGAAGCCCTAGACATGAGACACTGCTTAAGAGAGATGCCAACAGCAGAAGGACTAGCAAGGTATGCAAAATCCGCTTCTGTCCCTAAGAAAAAGAAAGCAGCAGTTGTAGTGGAAGAGGCCGGGACCAGCACACAGAAGCCCATGAGGGGTACGAAACGCTTACGAGAAGAAGAAGCCCAAGCAACACCGCAGTCCAAGAGAACGCATCTCTTGCCTAAGGTCACGACGGCTCAAATGCCGATTTCAAAAAGAGACTTGTCTGCTGCCCTCGAGCAAACACACCAATATATGCAAGGGCAGGTAAATCTAAATGTCCAAGGACATCAGTATAGACAAGCGAGTCAAAGTCAGCAAAAACAGAGTACAGAAACACCTCCAAAGCAACCTGGAAGATACCAAGAATTGGGCATTGATGACTCAAGTACTAATACAGAATCCAGTCCTGAGAAAGATACGCTAGATACTGATATCAGGACAGAAACCTATGACGAGGAAGGACCGGAACTCAATCAAATGGAAGTCACACCGGACAGCCAGAAGGAAAAAGAAAAGAAGGATGATGCTCAGGAACAGGAGCATGTCATTCAATTGAATGACACTACCAAAGTAAGCATCAAGGAGGACACAACTACTGGGGTTACACATGTCAAGATACCTATTAAAGAGGAAGAACAAACCCCAGTGAGTAAGGAAATAGGAGAGTCCCAACAAAAAGAACAAACCATAATCGAGGTGCCTGATGACACACCTCAAGGACAGGATGAAAACATGAGGGCTGAGCCACGGATACAGCTTCAAATCAGGCAGCCTCATGATACCACTTTACACATTGCCCAAGGCAAAGACATGATTACCGGAGCAGAACCATCAATACCAAAAACATGGCTCAATGTGGACGTGACTCAACTGAAGCCCGTAGTGAAGCAAATGATCCAGACAGCTATGGATACGCAACAGCAAATGATGGATATAGATGCAGACTATGACAAAGCCATGCAAGAAAAGAATCAGTTTCAAGTTATGAGTGAACAACTGTCTGCACAACTGATTCAGGTACAAAAAGAAATAGTCACCAAAAGCACGGAGTTGCTAGAATCACAAACGATGTATGAATCATTAAGCACTCAGCATCACCAACTGCAAAAACAGCTCGAAGACATGCAGAAATTATATGATGCTACGGTAGCAGAGAAAGACAGAATGAAAACCAGAAGCACTCTACTAGAAACACAACTAAAATTATATCTGGACGAGAATGACACTTTACGGAACAGAAACAAAGAATTGATGAAATCCTTGTTATATGACCAACCAATAAAGCAACAGGATTCAACTGAAAGCAAAGAAGATGAATTAAGAGATCAGCTCGCACAATATGAAGCCCTGCTAAAACAAGAGCGTGCGGTAAGGGAAGAAGCAGAACTTAAGCACAATCAGGAAATAAGTGAGCTAAAAAGGCAGCTGAATTCAGCACAGGCCAAACTGGTACAGAGCTACAGTGAAAACATGGATCATGTAGCCGACATAGGTAAGGAGCTCCTAGCCACCAAAGAAAAACTCGGTGAGGCCTTACAAAAGATAAAAGAAAAAGAAGATTGCATTGAAGAGCTACAGAATCAGCAGAAAGGTAAAGAACCGATCGGGACATCAGTAGTGCCAGAAACAGAACATCCTACTGACGAGGTAGAGGTAAGCCCTCTATCTCAACCGATCTATAATTCTCCAATACATGAGCAGATGGCGGATATGCATGATGATCATCCAATGCCATACACTGCAGAAATAAGTCAGAAGGAACGGGCACTAGTGGTGTCCCGATTGACGGAAAGTTTTGAGAATGAAGTCATCAAGGTCATGAAGGAAGCCAAAATTAAAGGTAAAGACTTGGAGAAGATTATAAAGCCTTTCAACATTCCATATGGACTGTTGAAAGAGAAAACAAGGCAATATATAAAGAAGGTTACACACAAAAGTCCGGATCAGCAGCTTAATTTCAAGAATGACACATTCACGTACACTCAAGCAGAGTTTGAAGCTGCACAACCAGTGTGGAGGAGAAAGTTTTTGGAGAAACATCCCACACTACGGGTGCACTGGGAGGCCGCACCTTATTCATTACAGGTAAACCCTTCATTTTGTCCCATACCACGCAGAAGGGTTGCAACCGAATTTTTGGCTTTACAACGCAGCGGCACTATTAATAAACAGTGGCTAAACTACCCGATGTTACCTAGCCCACCACATAATTATTTGCCAACCGAGGATTATATGATCAAGACCATAGAATTTTGGCTACAAAACTATGCGACTGTACCAGATTTAGCAGTTAAGATGATAAATAAAATACTCGGTATGCTACTTACAGTCCTGAAGGTTTTCAAACATGCAGCATATACATTTCTGAACTTCATCGGCATTAATCAAGGAACAGATGTACTTATTTTTGATCTATCAGTCATGCCGAGCCGCCCCACAATAATGGCATACTATTCTAGACTCATGTTTTTGCCAAGCTCGTATATGCAGACATTCGAAGAAGCGTTTTTTACTGGATTTTTTGAAATCGATTCAGAGATATTTTTAAAGATGTCATCCAATCTAAATGCCAGACTTGTGGCATACGAATTAAGCTTCTTCGCAGATCATAGACAACCGCCAAACGATGGAGTCAAAGCAGAACAATGGAAACAGATCATGATACGTGAAGCTAATCAGCTAAACGATACAGAGCAACAAGTATACAGAACCTATGCCCGGCGCTTATCAAAGCCTGTCGGGGACGACAGAGTTCAGGAGGGGGGCAGTGTTGAGGGCGAGACGAGTAAGAAGAGGAAAAAAAGAAAGCAACGAAAGAAACAGCTTCACTAAAAGCCAAATTTGAAGATAGACAAAGGTAAAGATATATCTCTGCAGGAAGCCCCGCAGGGGCGCAACACCCATCTCTGCACAGAGCCCCGCAGGGGCACGCACCAGGCCACAAAGCTAAACCCCAGGGTCCAGAGGAGTGGATTTTTCAAACATCAAAGTAGGGCCAAAAGTTAGAAAGGGGTAGAGGCTGAAAAGTTGAAGAGGGTGACTAAGAATAGCACATTCCTAGTCACTGGTGGCGTGCGTGACAACCCAAGTCAACAGGCAAGGCGACTACATCAGGCTCTCGAGTTGTAGAGCTTGAATCAAGAAGGCCATCGAATCTGCATGTCTGTTTAACTGCAGACAACACTGACCAAGGGTAGCGTGCAGTGGAAAAGCTGAAGCGCCTCTAAAACGTAATGCAAGATCAAGAAGCAGACAATACTGACCACAGGGCGCGTGCGCGAAGCAAAGTCTGTCAAAGGAAGCGAAGTCTGTCAAGGGACGACAGAGGCGAAGAGGGGGAGAGTGTTGCAGAGCCAAAGAGCGCACAAAGCAGAGAAAAAGACGGGCCCCAAAATTTTTCCGATTTGGACCACATATTTTTGTAACATATTCATTTTTGTAATATATTTCCCTTGTAAAGGCACTAGAGGAGTCCTCTAGATGCATTCCCGTAGAAGAATAGAAGCTTATCCATGTAAAATAGTAGGAAATTAGCTCTTAGTGAATAAAGTGCCGGTCACTTGTGTGAAAGGACCATTTTTAGGGCACTAGTATATAAGTCAATTGTGACTCTTTGTAAAGGACTTTTTGCCATTGTGAGAATAGAGAGCACAAAATTTCGAATTTGTGTCTTCTTCCCTCTTCATCTTCTTCTTCGTGAGCTTGTATGCATGTGTATTGCTTGGAAAGAGTGCTTGTGGGTGTGAGCTATCCTTGAGAGTGTTTCTTGGCTGTAGGAGAGGTGTGTGCGAGGTGTAGGAAGTGCTGAAGTGTAGGAAAGTATTCCCGCGACTCAGTATTTCTGTCATAACTTGAAGTAGGAGTGTCGGAATTGCGTGAAACCACTGCCATTGGATGCGTCTTCTCGAGAGCTTCGAAACGCATATGCTATTCGCTATGTTTGGAGCTCGGAGCTAGGAGAAAAGTCCAAAATACTGACGGCTACTGCACCAAATATCGTTTCGTCTTGACCTACAGTTGAAGCTTGTTAGGATAAGTGATTTCCTCATTTTCACTTTTGAGTAATACTTTTGCATTGACCATTACGCATTTGCATGTCTTCATACACTCGGCAAGGTTAGTATACTCTTCGGATTGATAAATTAAAAGCGTGTATCCCCACTATATGCACTTGTGAGGGGATTGAGGTATAGTCTCTTTCTCCGCAAGTCCCTAAGTTGAAGCTTAGGTCAACAGATGTGAATCTTATGTTAACCACCATCCAATGTCTTTGAAGTAGCCCGACATCTTCTTGTAGAAGACAATCTTCAACCTAATATCTTCCTCTAGAAGATAATCTTCAAATACACCATGTAGATGGCACCATCCAATGTCTTTGAAGTAGCCCGACATCTTCTTGTAGAAGACAATCTTCAACCTAATATCTTCCTGTAGAAGATAATCTTCAAATACATCATGTAGATGGCCGATCCTCACCATCAAGCTGCTAATGACCAAGTCTTCTTGCCATGAACAAGAGATAACCTCCTCTCCATGAGGTAGAGTGTGAGCACACCCTTCATCTTCTCCAAGAAGAACTCCATAGCTGCTCCTCAACATGCTTCAAGTTAGCATCATGGCTGCCCCATGTGCTAGAAGAAACACCACCTCTATTGAGGTCCAAGCTCCAAGCTTGTGTTGAATACTAGGTGAAGGATGATTCAAGTGATCCCAAGCTTGTGTTTATATAGGTTGCTTCCATGATAAAAAAAACACTTCTCAAAAATCTCTCGCTCCAATAAAGCTATCCCTTCTAATAAAGCTACGATAAGGATCGCGATTACTCAATCGGGAAAGCATCCATCTTCGCTGTCCATTCGTCATTTTTATAAAGCAAAAGCATTATGGTAAAAGATTTCTGCGCTGCGCCGTTTCCAGGATTTGAACCCGGACGGACTGTATGCAAGGATAATGAACTATCCAGCCCGCCCACGTCGTTTTATTTTTAGAAGAACTAGAAACTACTTTTATAAATGCTATTCCCGCCCATCCATTATGTAGGGGTGAGTGATAAGACACTCTATACTTGTTGTATATTGAAATATTGTTGGAACATTTTGAAATTGACTCCAACAAGATTCATACATCAAAACCATAGATTTTCAAGTTCAGGAGATAGAGAGGCGCGAAAATCAGCGGACAAACATTAAAGAAAGAGTACAGAAGATGGAACAACAATTGGAAGAAATGAAGGTCTCAAGAGATGCAGCCCTGTCCAACGAGTTCTACCTACAGGAGGCCTTTTTGCAAACACAAGCCGAGATTTTGCTCACCGTAGCTATAGCTCTAAGCTCTGTTAGAATAGATGCACAGCTAGTAGAGCCAGAAACTCTTAAACAACTAGTAGAAACTCTCAAGAAAAAAATAGCCCATACTTTCCGATTAGCTAGGAATATGTATTTAGAAGGAATAATAGACGAACAATAATTTTGTACAACTTGCGGGTTCAAGTCCACCGGACGTGCCAGTGTTAGTCCGTCGTCGGATTAGGGACAGATGTAACGGAAATCATGGCAGAATACGCGCGAAAGGTGGTTACACACCTATTTGTACTTTCTATATAAAGTAATGAAAAGAAGCGCTCAGGGGGAGAGAGGGCGATGTAATTTTGGTCTATTGTCGTGTTATCACCAGACTGTTCGTTTGGGTGTCTGTCTGAGTGTTGAGGTAGGGTTCATTTTGCATAACCTCTATGTTCTACATTCTTGTTCGTATCTGGTTTTGTCTATCGTTCTTGTTGCCTACCGACGATCTTGGTTCTGTCGATAAATTTCATAACGTTCGTGAGATAACTATACTATCAGTCTGAATGTTACTGTGTAACGATTGGAGTTCTCAGAGTATCTTGGCGATTCTCTACGTAGACTAATGGTACTATGTGTGTTTGTATTTGCTACCTAGTGAACTCCGTTGAGATTGTGAGTTCCATTACTGTTGTCTGAGTAAGTTGTTTATGCATCGCTGTGGGATTGTGCTCACGCACTGTGTATTACGACTTCTTGAACATTTTTGGTCAAGAATTGGCGAAATTCGAGTAACTGTGTAGTGTTCTGATATTCGGATCTACACTGTGTTGTTGTAAATGCTAGAATCTGTCTGCCTGCGGCAAAGTTAAGTGCAGTAAAGATCTGCTAAGTTGATTATTGAGTTTCCAGTACTGTGTGTTGGATTCTCAACTCTCTGCGTTATGGTGTTGTTTGATCGTTGAACCCGTTCTGTGAAGTTGATCGAATACTCTTGTTCTGGTAATTTCAGTCAGTTAATACGTAGATGCAATATGGCATCTTCGCGCATTTGGTACGTTGGTTGAGCTAAGACTGTGACGGTACATTCTCGGTATGGCAATTCGATAGAGTTCTCAACATTATTACCGTGCTGAGTGTGAACAGTACCTTTGGGAACTAAGTACGGGGCCTTTGTCTAACAGACCCCTACCACTCCCAAGAACCCACTTAGGTCGGTTAAACGCACTTTTGATAGTTAGAACGAAGCGGTTTAACATTTTAACACTTAACATTACTCTAAATTAGATATTTGATCATTTTTATTTTGTGCACTTACTTTGCTTGTTTGTATTATCTATCTCTTTAAAAGAAATACATCTAACCAAATCACCCAATTTGTGTATAATATTTTGAATTTCAATTATCAAAGCTCCTGATATCTTCTAAATCTATATGAGAAATATAAAAGTGATAAAAACTCTTATATAAAAAATAAAGATTAAACATATCTTGATAGAGGATCTTTGATAATGATTCAAAAATGCAATAGAAAGTGGTTTCTTTATGCGAAGTGCATTTGAGCAGTTGTAAAAGCACCAAAAATGTCATAGATTTTCAAATTAATTCAAAACTTTCTTGATCTATTACTACACCTCCATTATCGGATGCATCTGATTCAGTTTGAGATTGTTGAGAGCTCTCTTCTTCTTCTTCTATATCAACAAGAGCTCTATCCTCTTTCAAGTACATACCAAATTCTACAGGATCATGCATAGATCTTCTTGTTTGCCTATGACTAGATGTTCCACATACATCTAGAAGATTTTGCTTTATCATATTGATCATTGCTTTCCTCAAGTGCCCTCTTTTTGTCAAGGCAAAATCATAAATAAGAATATCTACATCATCCAATGTAAGGGTAGATGTACTTCAAATATTCTTTTTCTTTTTTGAGTATGTTCGTTTTCCAATGTCACATACCATCTCTAAGTTATACTTACTAGTGAACGCATTACTACTTTTTGTGTAATACCAATGGACTACCAAAGCTTCTATTCTTCTTTGATCAATATCGTTAATGACCTCTAACACTTAAGAGTTCTAGCATTTATTTCTTTCAAATTTCCTTGCCATCATGCTTCAGTCTATTCCGTCATCCTTGGGCCTACATAAATATGCCTTTCTGGTGGATGCATAAAGATTTGAAGTGTATCTACATTACATGCATGGTCCGCATTCACTAATCTTTGTGTGCTAAAATCCCATGTGAATGGAATATCAATTGGCCAATGTCGTGCAATGGTATTCTTTATAATCTCTTTGTGATGGTTGAAAAACTCATCCCACCAAGATACATCTTGATCTCCAACTTTTTTTTTGCACACTCAATTTGTCCCTTCTTCTCCATAAGTACATGCATCCACCTTTTACTTTGCTCAACCACATTTCCACATCTTTCCGCACATGCAATAACAATCTGCATCCATCTTTAGGCTCCCACCCTGGAGAACATGAATATTGCTTTGCGAATGAAAGAGTAATGTCATTAAACCTCCTTCTCAAGAATACGTGGTTGAAACTAATGTTGTGCAATGGAGCCAAACTCTTAGTACTGTTATCAATACCTACTACGCAAAACTACTTAAAATCATAAATCTCTGTAAGGTGTTGAACTTCAAGCTTTGGAGTGTATGCTTCAAAAATCAACACAAATAATATTGGAAGAGTAAAAGCATTATGGCATGCCAACCTCTTAGAGAAGTTATTGAACATTTGATCAATGTGATTATGAGTGTGCCCGACCAAAAGGAAATTTACCTTAACCTTTTGAAACACTTGTTTATCAACAAGCATGCATAAATATCCAAAGACTACAGAATTTTTATTCTCTCTTGTAGTGTTATCAAGATGCAAATAGAGATTTGGTGGCAAAAGACCATCCAATGATTGCAAAACTTTATGAATCATAGTAATTGTAAGGTTTGGATCATTAGTCATGTTGGGATATGTGAAGAAAACCTTCAACTTTATGATTCCATTGTATACCAATGCACCAACCAAATGCATTTGCAAAAGGACTTCATCTCCAATGTCCTTAGGAATGCGAGCAAAATGGGCCAAACATGTTTTCTTTTGATCCATACCATCAATCAACAAACACATATAATGCTCTAGATTTTTGAGTGTTTTACTTCGATGATGGATTGCTTTCTTTCTTTCTAAAGCTTGACTCTCACAATGGTTCTTTAGAAGGCTTTTAAAATTATCTTTTTCTTGCCGTGTTGTGGCCCCCTTTGCCATGTTTTTCAAAGTGGCACAAAATGAGCATTCACCTTTCTAACTTTATGAGGAATACTCACATTGTTAAACTCTTCTTTCCATAATCGAGTAAAATGTCAATAGAGGACATACTTCTCATTTTTACTTTCCATTTCTTCTTTATAAACTTGAAATACTTATTGAAGAGTAAATTTATCTAAAAAGTGTAACCTTCTAGTTGTAGGCATGACTTCACAATGCAAACTAAAATAGTTCATCATCCAACTCATTGCATGATGACCAATAGAACCTTTGGTCCCAACTCCCTGATATGTATCAAAAATGAGATCTCCACATATAATCCTTTGTTGAATCTTATGTATTTTGTAATTCCCCATGCCCATCGCAATCTTAAATGCAGCCCTACAACATCGGATCCTTCACTAAAGTAATATTCAAAAGCAACATGTGTTACTGACATGTTATCCTCAATCACTGCATGTGAGAAGCTAGGTATAAATCTTGTCTTTCACTATCTAAATGGAAGAATTTCTCTCTTAGCTCCTTTAGTTTCTTCATTCCTAATTTATACAAACATTTCAAACCACAAGAATGCTTCACAATGTCCAATGCAATTTGTCTATCTGAAGTCAGGAATTGAAATCTTTTTTTACTTACTTCACGAGGCCTTTGCTTGAAACACCACATACTTTGTATACTCTCTCTCTCTCTCTCTCTCTCTCTCTCTCTCTACTGACATTCTTTACTCAACATGCACGTGAATCTAAAGAGATCAATAGGTGGATCGAGTTCAGTAGATGGATCAGATTGACCATCGTTGCATTGAGAATCTAACTTAAATGAATCAACTAAGAACAGAGAATCATCGATACATTCTAAGACATGGACATCATTCATGAAAGGATCCACTAAAAACAATGAATTTGAAAGTTTGTCGACTCGATCACTAGAGACAGGTGCTACCCAAGCATCTACCAAAAAGAGAGAGCTCATCTCTATTGACAATGGAAGTGTAAGAGCATTCCATTATATTATACAAATAGTGGAAGTGTAACATCAAGAAATTATATCTCCCAAATCACGCATCTAGGTAATTATGACGATGGATTGTGCCCATTATTATGGGTTGTACAATTTGACTTTATGTCATACTCAAGAATCATTTAGAGGTATGATTTCATAGCTCATTACAGATTGGTTAGGCAATCCATCATGGAACATCTACCATCTTGAGTTAAGAAATTGATCATGGCTCACAAAATTTCAATGAGAGAGAGCGGTTAGCGATATCATGATCTCCACCATCCAATCAGTCATGCGCACACACACATGCATAAAGAGTTGGTTCAACTTATTTTTTTGAATCAAGATTAAAAGAGTTGGTTCAACTTCTCATTTTAGATTAGCTAAATCAGAGTTTGAATGCTTCATCTCTCCATTTTGTACCAAAGTAAATTCTTGGATGTTCTTATCACATGTTGAATATTCTCAACTATGTGATGCATAAGGATGTTTGCAATTGATTGATGTTGTAGCTATTAATTGTTCTAGATTTAACACTAGAAACACCAAAGTCAATGACTATGCTAATTTTAAGTGTGTTTTTTGTCATCCACATATAAAATCTCCAAGAATCCCCATTTCTTCTTTGGAATTCCATGGACATATTCTTGATAATTGTAGTTGTATTGTGCATCCATGTGTTAGTACTTCACTCAACTATTTCATGCTTCTTTGGGGATTTATGACGTAAAAGATAAAGCATACTCTCCTTATGTTCTTGATGCACGGATGGCTTTCATATTGGAACCATGTGTTTCCAAAAAAGGTAGTAATGGTGACTAAAAAATTAATGAATGGGAAAGCAAAAGGGTTGGACAAATTGTGTAAATAGATTTTGAGGGGATGCTTCACTTCTTTGAAGAAATGGATCATTGATGTTTGTAATGCAAAATGCCTTTCTCATTCAAGCCTATTTGGATGAAACTCATTTTGGAATCTGTTGAGAGCAGTATGGGCACCCAAGGACTGACTAGACAAGGAAGCCAACGGAGAGAGTCAGAGCGAGGTGAAGGAGTAAGTAGACAAAGCAGTCGACGCAAATCTAGCAGATAGGCCCTTCAAATTTTTCCAAATCAACATCTTTATAACAGTGATTCTTATCACTAACAATCATTGTAAATACCATTTCATATTTTTGTAGCTCCATTTTGTGCAAGCCAAGGAGTCCTTGAGCTTGAGGAGCCTTAGAAGTACCTACATATCAATTTTCGTATTTTTTAGACTCCGTTTAAGCCCTCAAATTGGCCCTGGAACCTAATTTTTAACTAGGCCGGACACTAGATCTGGACAGGGCCAAAACCTAGTCAAAAACTATAAAAAGAGCTAGAGAGCTCATTTTTGAGGTTAGCTTGTAATTGAAACGAACTTGTAAGAGCTTTTTGAAAGTAATCTAAGAACTCCATTGCTTCTCACTCTTTGTCTTGCCGTGTGTGCGCGTGTGTGTGTATGTGTGTGCATGTTTGTGTGCTTCTCACTCACGCACTTGTGCCTCCACTTGCTCGAGGTCTTCATACCATCCTCACGTCTTCCCGGATTGACATTAAAGGAGGTGCTACTCATCATTGAGCTACACCAAATTTTGGTGCCATTGCCGGGGATCGAGCTTTGAGGACGAGCGTGTGATGGTAAGACGTAGATTGGAGACGTTGGCGTTGTAGGTAATTTCTCTACTTTTCCTATTTTTCTCTTTCTTACCTTACCACCATCATCACCATCATCATCATCACCATCTTCCACCTCCACTTCCATCATCGCGAAAATTTTAGTTTTTTTATCATATCACCTTCTCCACCTCATTTCCCTCATTTCACTTGTGAGAGAGAGCGAGAGAGCGAACTGTTGTGTGCTATTTTCTGCATGCTTTTGGAGTTTCTTGCAGGTTTCAGCAGCATCATCCCCTCCAGCACGTCGCGCATGTACGGAAATGTACAGAACTGTCTCGCAGTCGCCGACTCCTATCGATCGCGATTGACAGAAATTTTCACCTTTTGGTAAATCTGAGTGCACCACAGTGGACTAGAGACCCTGCACACCACATTTCCACAAAAATTTTTGAAAATTTTGCAAAATTTCAGTCCATCGCGATTGACAGCTCTGTCCATCGCGATTGACTGACTGTCCATCGCGATTGACAGCTCTGTCCATCGCGATTGACTGACTGTCCATCGCGATTGACTGACCCCTGTCCATCGCGATTGACTGACCCCTGTCCATCGCGATTGATTGCCTGTCCATCGCGATTGACTGACCCCTGTCCATCCCGATTGATTGCCTGTCCATCGCGATTGACTGACCCCTGTCCGTTGCGACCGACTCCTGTCCATCGTGATTGACTGACCCCTGTCCATCGCGATTGACTGACCCCTGTCCATCGCGATTGACTGACCCCTGTCCATCGCGATTGACTGACCGCCTGTCCATCGCGATTGATACTCTGTCCATCGCGATTGATACTCTGTCCATCACGATTGACAGCCCTGTCCATCGCGATTGACAGCCAATTTTAGCCAAATTTCTTAGGGTTTTTTAATTGAAGAGTTGGGCTAATTTTGGGCATAAACATTTTACTCTAGAGCACATAAGGAGGCCTTAGGAAAACAACTTGGGGAAAATTTGTTGCACAGTGATCCTGTTTGAACCCTGTCTTAACCCTAGAACCCTGAACGGTCATAACTTTTTCATACGAAATCCATTTTTTGAGCTCTAGGGCTTGTTGGAAAGCTTGTGGCATATACTACACGCCCTCAACTGTTTTTTATCAAGATAATGCGTTGATTTTTAGCTAGGGTATTTTGAAGTTGACCATACCCAGGGGGATCAAAGTCAGGGGTCTGAAGAATTGTTTTCCTAAAATTCACTATGAAAATTAGTATTTGTGCTACAGGAATGAGAATCATTGGTTCTGTCTTTGGAATTTAAATATTAAAGCTAACTTTGGAACTTTACAGATCTATTGAGAGCATCGAAAGGCGTTCTAAGCAAGTGTAAGTGCAAGCTTGGGAACACACGTCCTGAGCATACTAGGGCATCAACACAAGGAAAGGAACTCAAGGTTGGAATACTCTCAACTCCCTCTGTCATTTTCTAGTTCAGGTTAAGTACGAATAGTGCTAGAAGTAAGTCAGGGCGACGATAGGCAGTTATCAAGTTGAAGACTACCTAAAAACTCAAGTTCAAGTTAAAAACATAATCTCTGTACTGTCGATAACATAAAGGAAAAGAACCTAACGTGGAACGATCAACTCCAAGTACGAAAACTACTCAAGTATTCCTGACGATGCAATATCAGACAAGATCATAAACATGATAACACACTAAAAAAGAATCAAGTGACTGATACCAATTGATCGGCAATGAGGTTGTACTCTGGGCAAAAAATTGGGCTACTTAAATAGGCATATGAACCTTAGATCAGGACGACATCTAGTAAGGGATAGACAAAGCCTTAGGTCTTCAGAGGCTAGTGTCAACCACACTGCTAGGTCGTGGGCCCAGCAGTTGAGCCACCACTCATACTACCCAAGTTCTGAGACTAGTGAATCCGAGATGTCTCAAGGTATGGAGAGACCTACAGGAAGTTCAGGAGTGCCATACTTGCATAGGGTAGAAGGCCCTTACAAAACGCAGTTGGAATACCTTAGGACCAACCGATTAGGTGCCAGCATCTATGAGGACGGCCTAGGAAGATCTGTGGTACAGATTAACAATCCTGATCAATCCATTGGATTAGAGCACCCAGCTGTCAAGTTTGAAAATGGAGCATACTTGGACAAAGAAGGAACCATATACGTAGTCACCAGTCACCCAGATAGGACTGACGAATTTGGAAATGTGATCCCGGAAGCAGACTTAGGTGACCTGGAGCAAGGAAACATGGGTGCAGAACCTAGAACCCCTCGAGGTAAATCGGTTCTCACTAGGATTATCACACCGGAGTGGATTCCCCAGGATAATAAGAGCATAGATTTGCTCCTCAATCGAGAGACTGACGAAGCCTTTTGGAGGTACAAACCTGATCGGCCAATTGATATAGGAACAATCATGATACATGAGTTTAAGGATCCTGATAGCCCAGGTAGAGTGACCTACTTAGATCACGCTTCGGAGAGGATCTTTGTGGTGACAGAAAATGATAGGCATGCTTACACTTGGAAGGGTGAATTCGTTTTCCCCCTACCAAGATCGAATGTATCCTATGGTCACTCTGGAGCTGGAACAGCCCAAGCTCATGGAATGCAAAGAGACAGAAGTAGAGATAGACCAGAAGTAAGCTTTGCCAACCCAGTGGGCAGAGAAAGAACGAGGACGGAAACAAATAGAGTAGAACCTGAGATACTTAGAGCTCACAGGAATCAAAGAAATGCGGATGAGTTCCCTCTACCACGACCTAGAGAGCACACAAGGACTTTGAGACCGACTCAGCTAGTTAAGTCCATGAAGAACTACTTCGATGGCACTGGAGATCCATACGATCATGTGGCTGAGTTTAGGCAAGTCCTGAGAGCTGAACAAGTGGAGGATCTATTCACGCAGTACAATGCCTTTGGTCTGACCCTTAGGAACACTGCCCTGACATGGTTTCAGCCACTAAATGAGAGGTAGTTCAGGAGCATAGACCAACTCCTAGAGGCTTTCATTATTGAATTCTCTAAGAGTGGCATAAGGCATAATACCTCCTCGCTGATTCACAGCTTCAAGCAAACCCCTCAAGAAACCGTGAGACTTGCAGGAAGAAGATTTAGGCAATACTTAGAAGGATGCCCTGTTTCGGAGCTACCCACACCAGCTAAGCAAGTGGCTTTATTCTTGGATGGATTGCTAAGTACTAAATTGAGATCTTATGTGTACTTGAAGGACCCTAGGACCATAGAAGAGTGTGTGCGCATGTGCATTGACATCGAGGATAACCTAGGGGAGGAGTTAGAGCTTTCCAAGATATACAAAGATTCGGATAGTGCCTCTAACCTCTCTTCCACGCAATCCACATCAATCGAGGAACTTGCAGAGAAAGTAGCTCAGAAATTAGGTGTCACTAACAAACAAATCCCAAGGTTTGCCCCTGTGAAAAGGTGCTATACTTGTGGTGGCGACCACATGGCGAATGTATGTCCCGTTATGGCTCAACCCCAAGTTAATCCTAGTAGCCAGTATTGCACCATAGAACAGAGGTACACCAATCACACCGTGCAAGATTGCCCATACAACAAGCAGGCGGTTAGGCAACCCTACCCTCAGCCATACCCTCAGCAGGGAAGATACCAGAACCCGTACCCTCCACAGCCATATGGCAGGCCACAACAACCTTATCAGCAACCATACCAAAACCAACAAAGGCCCCAGCCTGTGTTAGCACAACAACCCCCTGCCCCAACTAATGTGATCCCAGTAAAATATGCAGCAGCAGAAGAAAACCTGAATAGAGCTATAGTCCCTGTAACACTAGTGCTTTCAGAAAGTGATCCCAGTGACCATAGCTTTGATTCTACACACGTTGATAGTCCCCAGGCTTACTACATGCAATCTCCTGAACATGGTGAGTCCTACTATAGTGAAGAGCCAAATGAACCTAGTTGGGAGTCAGATTACACAAACGACATGTATGCAAACCCCAACCCTAGACCTCAACCTAGGCAGGTAAGACCCCCATTCCCTAGAGGACCATGCTACAGATGTCAGGGGGATCACCTCATTCGTGATTGTCCCTTACCTCCACCTACACAGCCCCAGTCAGTGACGATTCAGGGCTTTTGCCAAGAGTGTGGAAAGGAACATCTCTTACGAGACTGCCCTAGGAATCCTAGTAATATGCCAAAAATTACTCCTATTAATGTTATTGGGTTAGTGGTAGATTCCACAGGAAGTGTCACTTCCACTACACCTGTGCAAGTGATCACTAGAGCGCAAGCATTGCAGCAAAACCCAGGGGTAAACCAGGAGAAGAGCCCAGATGGTAGTGAAACAGAGAGCATGACAAAAAAGAGGACTAGAGCTTGGAGAGATAGTCGTGAAAGAATGAAAAGGCAATGGGCAAAAAAGATGAGTGAACTCGAGGAAAGCCTCACAGAAACAAAGGCCAGGATAACTGAACTCACATCTCAAACTCCCTCTCACATTACCCCACTTCCACCATTCCCAACTCCATCCGACCCGCCACCTTCCGACCCGCCTCAACTAATTCCACCACCTCCTAGAGTAGGATCAGTCCTAGCAGATCCCACTCCCGAAGACCTTAATATGATGCTTAAAGCATATCAGGCCAGAATCCAAGAAGGGCCAAACGTAACTGATCATGAAAAGTGTTACCCAAGAGCAGAACTAGAGTTAGAATGAACCAAAATTTGTGCTAAGATGGTGGAATTGGCTCAGACCATGTTTGAGGCCAGTCGCCTATTTAACATCTCTAGTTCAGCGAAGACACAGTTGCACTTTGATGGACTGTTAGAAAGAATAGAGAAGCTAATTGCACAATCAGAAAAGGAACCGGCCTCTCAACACAAGGACAAGGCAAGTGAAAGATTAAGCATTCCTGCTCAGGAAGCCTATGTGCCTGAAGCCTATGTGTCTAACTCTACGGAGCCAGACACATCATCTTCTATGAATCGGTTCACACCAGAATTCCTACGCGAGATACAAGAAGACAAATGGGCTAAAGAGAGTGAAGTCCCTCCTCCTATTGAACTTGTGGATGATGCACACGACCAATTCCCACAAGACATCCCATCCATTTATGAGGAGCAGGAGAGCACTGTTGAAGCTCAAGGTTAAGGACAAAGCATGGAAGCACATCAAAGAAGTGGACATAGAAGAAGAGAGAGCAAGTAGGGAGCTCCAAGAAGTGTATGTCAAATTTTCAGAAGAATCCCCTACAAAAATAGTGATTTTCATCACTAGAAACCATTGTAAATACCATTATCTATTTTTAGTAACTCCATTTTGTTCAAGCCGAGGAGTCCTCGAGCTTGAGGAGTATTAGAAGTACCATCGTACCAATTTTCATAATTTTTAGACTTCGTTTGAGCCCTCAAATAAGCCCTGGAACCTAATTTTTAACTAGGCCGGACACTAGGTCTGGACAGGGCCAAAACTAGTCAAAAAACTATAAAAAGAGCTAGAGAGCTCATTTTTGGGGTTAGCTTGTTAGTGAATAGAACTTTTGTAAGAGAACTCTTTTGCAATCTAAGCTTTCCATTGTTCCTCTCTTTGATCTTACTTTGTGCGCGTGTGTGTGTATGTGTGTGCATGTTTGTGTGCTTTCACTCATGCACTTGTGCCTTCACTTGCTCGTGGTCTTCATACCGGTCCTCACGTCTCCGCGGATTGACAAGTAAAGGAGGTGGTGCTTACGCTTGAGCTACACTAAATTTTGGCGCCGTTGCCGGGGAGAGAGCTTCGAGGACGAGCGTTGTGATGGTAAGATCGTAGATTTGCGACGTTGGAAAGTAAAAAAACTGTCATTTCAGTTCATTTTCTGTTTTTTCCTCTTCATCTTCATCATCATCATCATCTCCACCTTCTTCCATCTTCTTCTTCATAGAAAATTCTTGTTTTTTAGTGCATTTTCACCATCTTCATACCATTTTTCATGCATTATTGTGTGGGAAGGAGTTAGGAGGTGCAAGGGAGAGCAAGCGCTGTATTTTTTTCATGATTTTCTGCTCATACGGAGCTCGCCATAGCCGGCGCTCAGAAATTTGAATTTCCCGCCAAAAAACGCGATTCTGTGATGAAAATCGCGATTCTGTGAAAATTCAAAATTTTTTGAAAAATCACGATTTTCAGTTTTCCCGCCAAAAAGTGGTTGAAAAAAATCGCGATTCTGTGTTTTTCTAAAAAAAAAAAAAAAAAAAAAAAAAACAAAAACACGATTCTCTGCTCAAAATCGCGATTCTCAAAAAAACACGATTCTCTGCTCAAAATCGCGATTCTCACCAATCACGATTTTCAGCAAAAACACGATTTTGTGAAAAACACGACCTTCTGCTCAAAATCGCGATTCTCACCAATCACGATTTTCAGCAAAAACACGATTTTGTGAAAAAGGCGATTCTGTGAAAACACGATTTTTTGCTCAAAATCGCGATTTTCAAAAACACGATTTTGTGCTCAACATCGCAATTTTCATGTGAAAAATACGATTTTCAAAAACACGATTTTGTGCTCAACATCGCGATTTTCATGTGAAAAATACGATTTTCAAAAAAACACGATTCTCTGCTCAAAATCGCGATTCTCACCAATCACGATTTTCAGCAAAAAAACACGATTTTGTGAAAAACACGACTTTCTGCTCAAAATCGCGATTCTCACAAATCACGATTTTCAGCCAAAAATACGATTTTGAGAAAAACACGATTCTGTGGGACAAAATCGCGATTTTCAAGTCAAAAACACGATTTGGAGAAAACACGAATTTTTGCTCAAAATCGCGATTTTCAATTCACGATTTTCTGCTCAAAATCGCGATTTTCATGTCAAAAACACGATTCTGAGAAAACACGATTTTCAGTCAAAAACACGATTTTGTGATCAACATCGCGATTCTCTGAAACACGATTTTGTGATCAAAATCGCGATTTTCAGAAACACGATTTTGTGATCAAAATCGCGATTTTCAGAAACACGATTTTGTGATCAACATCGCGATTTTCAAATCACGATTTTCTGCTCAAAATCGCGATTTTCAAAAACACGATTTTGTGCTCAACATCGCGATTTTTTTGACTTCACAGCATCGCGATTTTCAGAAAGTTCACAAAATCGCGATTTTCTCCAAAGGTCCTGTTTGCCTGTTTTGACCCCCAGGAGCCTGATTTGACATAACTTTCTCATCCAAAGTCCATTTTTTGAGCTCTATAATGCGTTGATTTTGAGATAGGATAATTTGAAGTTGACCCTCAGGTGGGACTAGGGAACCAAGGGGGCTCTAAAGAATTGTGAACCATACCAAAGGGAAAATTTGGACTCTTGACTAAAGCTTATGAACCTGAGATCTGGTAGACACTTAGGCAAGGATAAACAAAGCATTAGATCTTCTGAGGCTAGTGTCAACCATACATCCAAGTCTTGGGCACAACAACTAAGTGGTCATCTTTTACTCAGATCAGACACAAGTGATTCAGAAATGTCTTTTAGTATGGGAAAACCTGTAGGTGGCTCAGGGACTGCCCATCTACAAACACCGGAAGGTCCCTATAAGACACAGTTGGAATATATTCGGACCAACCAATTAGGTGCTCGCATCTATGAGGATGGTCTGAGGCGATCAGTGGTCCAACTCAAAAATCCAGATCAATCCTTTGGACTTGAACACCCGGTGGTCAAGTTCGAAGAGGGGTCATACATTGATAAGGAAGGAACCATGTATGTGGTTACCAACCAACCAGATAGGACCGATGAGTTTGGAAATATCATTCATGAGAATGAGATAGGAGACCTAGAACAAGGAAATATAGGACAAGGACCCCAGACTCCTAGAGGCAAGTCAGTTTTGACCCGAGTGATCACTCCAGACTGGATCCCTCAAGATAACAAAAGCATAGAACTATTTTTGAATAGAGAAACAGAGGAAGCCTTTTGGAGGTTCAAGCCAGATCAACCTAGCCAATTGGGCATAGTTATCATCTATGAATTCAAAGATCCTGAGATACCAGGCAAAGTTGTCTACCTGGATAACACATCAGAGAAAATTTTCTTGGTAACAGAACATGATAGACATGCATATACTTGGAAGAATGAAATGATTTTCCCCCCACCAAGATCCAATGTTTCCCATGGCCTCCAAGGGGTAGGATCATCCCAGGCTCATGAAGCCCAGAGAGAAAGAACTAGAGAGAGACCTGAGGTGAGTTTTGCACACACCGTGGGCAGGAATAGGTTAGGATTTGAAAATGAAAGACCTGAAAGGGAGAGACATCAAGCACATAGGCAACAAAGAGATGAACAGGATTTTCCTTTGCTTAGACCCCGGGAGTACCCAAGAACCCTTAGACCCATTCACGTGATCAAGGCAATGAAGAACTATTTCGATGGGACAGGGGATCCTTATGATCATGTGGCCGAGTACAAACAAGTGCTGAGAGCCGAACAAATTGAGGACTGGTTCACCCAGTACGAGGCATTTGGTTTGACCCTTAAAGGCACTGCCTTAGCTTGGTTTCAACCATTGAGTAGAAGCAGCTATCGCGATATAGGTCAACTGCTAGACGAATTCATTGTAGAATTTTCCAAGAGTGGTATCAGGCATAACACATCGTCCCTGATCCATAGTTTCAAGCAGACACCCCAAGAAACAGTGCGACTAGCAGGTAGAAGGTTCAGACAGTACCTAGAAAGATGCCCTACTCCAGAGTTACCCACACCAGCTAAACAAGTGGCTTTGTTCTTAGATGGCCTACTGAGCACAAAATTAAGATCATATGTGTACTTGAAAGAGCCTAGATCCATAGAAGAGTGCGTGCGGACGTGCATCGACATAGAAGATAACTTGGGTGAGGAGTTGGGGTTGGCCAAACTCTACAAAGATTCGGATAGTTCTACTAGTCATACTTCAAAGATCTCCACAGAAATAGAAGAGATAGCTGAGCAAGTGGCCAAGAAGCTGGGAGTCCAAAATCAACAAACACAGAGAGTCACTCCATTGAATCGGTGCTATACTTGCGGAGGTGACCACATGGCTAACGTATGCCCAATGCAAAACCAAAACATTAGAGAAAGGAATGCTCCATATTGCACTATTGAGAGAAAATACACAAACCACACGGCTCAAGATTGTCCCTACAATAGGCAGGCTGTTAGACAAAATTATCAGCAACCTTACCCACAAGGTAGGTATCAGAATCAATACCAACAGCCATATTACAGACCACAACAGCAATATCAGGTACCATATAGGCCACAACCTGTCTTGGTAAACCAACCACCAGCTCCAGCCAACGTGATTCCAGTCAAGTATGCTGTGGGAGAGGAAAATCCAAATAGAGCTTTGGTGCCACTAACCCCATTGATACCAGATAATGACTCTCATGCTCATAGTTCAGACTACTCCCATGAAGGTAGTCCACATGCTTATTACACAGAGTCACCTGAACATAGTGAGATTTACTCGTATCAATATGAGGCACCGCCTATGGAGCAAAATTGGGAGCCAGAATACTCCAATGTCATGTACACAAATCCTAACCCTAGGCCCCAGTTGAGACAAATGAGACCACAAGCCCCTAGAGGATCTTGTTTCAGATGTCATGGTGACCATTTCATTCGTGACTGTCCCCACCCACCATCTCCGAGTCAAGGACAGGCTATCACAATACAGGCTTTTTGTCCTGATTGTGGCAAAGACCATCTCCCCAGAGATTGTCCAAGAAACCCCTCTAGTGCACCCAAGATTACACCCATTAATGTGGTAGGCTTAGTGGCAGATCCAAGTTCAAGTAGTAGCAATGTGGCTCCTATACAAGCTGTCACTAGAGCACAAGCCTTAAAACAGGATAAACCAGTAGAACAATCAGAGTCGAGTGAATCGGGAGAGCCTAGTAAGAGGAAAACAAGAACATGGAAGGATACCAGAGAGAAGGCCAATCGCAAGTGGAAGAAAAAGTTATCGGAACTAGAAGAAAGCTTAAAAGAAGCGAAAACAAAAATAGAAGACATTGCATCTCAAAGCCCCTCGCATGCCGAAACTCCATCCACTCCACCTCATCCCACCCCACCACCCATTGTAAATAGACCGCAACCAGGGTCTGTTCTTGCAGATCCAACCCCAGAAGGCTTGGACATGATGTTCAAGGCCTACCAGGCTCGACTTCAAGAAGGGCCTACAGCGGCAAACCTAGACAAGAGTTACCCTAGAGCAGATTTAGAGATTGAACGGATGAAAATGTGCATGAAAATGGTAGAACAAGCTCAAGCCATACTTGAGACTAGTCAAAAGTTCAATCAGACAAACTCTATCAAATCGGATTTGCATTTCCAGGGCTTACTAGAACGATTAGAGCAGTTGGTAAATAAACCACAAGTTTCTCTACCTCCACAGGCTCAACCAGTTATTGAAAGAGGAAGCTCACCACCAAGGGGAGCTTATGTTCCTAATTCCACGGATGCTGGAATACCTCCTCCTATTCAACAGTACTCTCAAGAGTTCTTGCGGGAAATACAAGAGGAGAAATGGGCCAAGGAGAAGGGTAATTCCCCTCCTATTCCTGAGATTGATGATCTTCATGATCAATTTCCCCAAGACATTCCATCTATTTACGAAGATGAAGCAGAACAAGAAGACGAAAGATTAGATTTTGAATCTAATACCTTAGAAGAACTGCCTCAATTTCCAGGCCCATGGGAATCCGAATCTCTCCAGATTAGAGCTCCCACAATACTAGTAAGAAATGAAGACTCAGTGGTTCCAAGGAACACGGATGTCGTGAAGAACACTAAGGTTCAGTGTCATCTCACTGTAGAAGAGCTGCTCAAAGCAAAACCTGAGCTCTGGAATCATGTGAAGGATCAGGTTCCAGAACTTGATTCCAACATGCCAAAAGCAGGCTCCAAGCAAAGGGTACCAGAGATACCTCTAGACAAAATAGGGGACATGTGTGAGGGTGAAGAAGGTAATACTTATCTTCCCATCACCTACCAAGGTTACACAACCAAAGCAATCATAGATTCAGGTGCTGGTGTTGCTATTGCGACCACCTCCTTGTGGAAGCAATGGGGCAAGCCCACATTAAGACCAACTAGAATGAAGCTTCAAATGGCTGATGGTCATTTTGAAAGACCTCTAGGATTGCTAGAAGGGATCACTCTAACCACTTGTGGTGTAGAGTTTGAGCACACATTTGCTATATGTGACTTTGAGAAAAATAATGTCTATGAGATGATCCTAGGAAGACCCTTCCTACGACAATTGCAAATAGTACAGGATTGGGGAACTAACTCCTTGTACTTACAGCACTTAGGGGTTACCACCAAGGTCAATTTGAAGGATTACACCTTCAGAGATGTACCACCCCTACAGTGGAATTCTATCCACAAAGTGAAAGAAGATTCCATCTCTGTGCATTCTGAAAGTTCACCTGATCCATCATGGCTGCATGAAGATACTCATTTGTGGATGTGCAAAGTCGCAAAGGAAGAGGAAAAACGTTTAAAGGCAAGGGAAGAAGGAACTTCACTAGGAGATAGACCAGTTAGAGACCCAGCCTACACACCGATGATCTTTCCAGATGAGGAGTTTGAGCCTCATGGCTGGCCAGAAATCTTAGCCACCATGGACATTGCTGTCAATGAGGAACAGTGGACACCTCATTGTGATGAGGAGGGTTATGATATCTCAGTGTTCATGTGTCAACCCTTGCTAGAAGAATGTGACCCTAGTGATGTCATAGAAGAAGAAGAGAATGACGATGATCTGGAGTCTATTGTGATGGATAGTTGCTTTAACTCAGAGCAGCACTATCTAGAAGATATAGGAGTGTTCACCCAGAAAGAAGAAGAACCTCTCACAAGTATTAAAACAGTAAACTCAAAGGATGGAAGTGAGAGTAGTCAAAAGAAAAAGAAAAGAAAAGCAGTGAAACAAGAAAAGGAGGAATCATTGTTTGAAGTACCAGAAAACTTCAAGAAATATGAAGTTGACGACCGCAAAATTTTGGTACGAATGCCTAAGAGAGAGGCCATCATAGGAGAATCATATGATAATAAAGAAAAGACCAAGAAGATTGTAGTGACATTTGAAGAGAACGAAGAGAGATGCACATATATAGGAGATGACCTAAGTGCAAGAGAAGAAATGGAGCTCATAGCTCTATTAAGGGAATATAGGGATGTGTTTGCATGGCATTATAGAGACTTGAAAGGGGTAGATCCAAGAATTTGCTCTCATACTATCCCCATGACTGCTGATGCTAAGCCCACCAAACAGAAGCCCTACACATATAATGATACCTATGCAGCCAAAATCAAAGAAGAAATTGATAGGTTGATTGAGGCTGGATTCATCTATGAGATTGAGCATACCGAATGGGTGTCCCCCATTGTTGTGGTACCCAAGAAGAACGGGAAGTTGCGAGTGTGTATTAACCTTAAAAAAGTTAATGCCGCTACGATTAGAGATAGTTATCCACTTCCAATCACAGAACACCTATTGGAGCGTGTTGCAGGCAAGGAAGTTTATAGCTTCCTTGATGGATTTTCAGGTTACAATCAAGTAGCCATTGCCCCAGAAGATCAACACAAAACAGCTTTTGCTACAGAGTGGGGAATCTTTGCATTTCGGGTGATGCCATTTGGGCTCACCAATGCACCTGCAACATTCCAAAGGCTCATGTGTCATGTCTTCAAAGAGTTCTTGCGAAAGAGCTTAGAAGTGTATGTGGATGATTTATGTGCTCATTCCCAAGAAAGAAGATTTCACATCCCTGAGCTCAGACAGATCTTCAACAAGTGTAGAGAATATCGAGTGTGTCTGAACCCAGAAAAGTGTGTGTTCATGGTGCGTCAAGGTAAAATCCTCGGTCATATTGTTTCTAAGAACGGAATCTCAACGGATGAAGATAAGGTACGAGCCATAGCGGAGCTGCCAAGGCCAAGGAATGTTAAAGAGGTACAAGCCTTTATGGGCCATTGTGGATATTACCGTAGGTTTATCCACATGTACGCGATCATAGCTAGACCCCTTTATGCCTTGTTGTCTAATTTTGAGTGGAACGACGAATGCGATAATTCTTTCAATGAACTGAAGAAACGTTTGTGCACAGCACCAATATTGACCACTCCTGATTGGAATAAGCCATTCCATGTCCATGTGGATGCATCCAATCATGCCATAGGATGTGTGCTAGCACAACCCACAAGTGAAGGGAATTTAGATTTGCCCATAGCATATGCTAGTAGACAACTAAACCCAGCCGAAAGAAATTATACCACAACCGAGCGAGAAGGGTTAGGCATGGTATATGCTGTAAAGAAGTTTAGACACTATTTATTGGCCAACAAGTTCAAGTTTTTCACTGATCATCAAGCTTTGTTATATTTGGTCAATAAACCTTGCAATACTGGACGCTTAGTAAGATGGTTCCTCTTACTAATGGAGTATGACTTTGAAGTTGTTGTCAGGAAAGGTAGAACCCACCTTCGGGCAGATCACCTTTCTCGCATTACTTCAGGAGAGTCACCACAAGGAGTGTCTGATGAACTACCTAATGCTTATCTGTTCAATTTGGAAGTTGTTCCTAAATGGGCAAATAAGTTGGTACCAGTCCTAACCTTCGGCCCCGCAAATAAGAACGTGAAAACATCACAAGAAGAAATTGTAAAATCACAAAAATATCACATATTGGCAGGAAGCATGTACAAACAAGATACTGAGGGTGTTTTAGCTTGCTGTGTCGAGGATGATGAACATAGTAGTTGGTTGCAGCAAGCTCATGAGGGATTGCTAGGAAATCACTATTCTAAACAACGAACATTGCAGAATTTGAAACGTTTAGGAGTGTATTGGCCTAGCATGGACAAAGAAATACATGAGTGGATCAAGAATTGTCCAATGTGCAGAGAGAGACCACCAGTGGAGCATGCGACCCTTTATCAAGTATCATTAATTCCAGATTGGAGTGCTCCATTGGTAGAGTTTATGAGATCGGGAAGATTACCCAAAGAGGCCAGTCTAGC
Source organism: Ceratopteris richardii (assembly GCA_020310875.1). Classification (NCBI taxonomy): domain Eukaryota; kingdom Viridiplantae; phylum Streptophyta; class Polypodiopsida; order Polypodiales; family Pteridaceae; genus Ceratopteris; species Ceratopteris richardii. Next base: position 39,786,543 of record CM035415.1, read on the forward strand.
AAGAAGACGAAATATGGAGCAAGAGGCTCAAGGCTATGCCTTAGTAGGAGAGAACCTATACCGAAGAGGTAAAGATGGTTACTTAAGACTGTGCGTTCATGAATCAGACTATTTAAGGGTCTTAGAGACTGCACACAGTGGTGTTGCAGGTGGACATTTTGGTCCTGACCGAGTGATTAAGACCATTCTGTTCTCAGGACTTTGGTGGCCCACTCTTCATATGGATGCACATACCTATGTGAAGAAATGTGACACATGCCAACGTGCACAATATCCAGTGAGAAAAGACGAGATGCCCTTGAGGCCAATGATGGGAGGACGTGCATTTTCGAAGTGGGGCATAGACTTCATAGGTCCTATTAACCCCCCAGCTAGAAACTCCCATGCAGAGTACATCATTGTAGCCACAGATTACCTTACAAAGTGGGTAGAAGTCAAAGCCACAACAAAGAATGATGCTCAGACTACGGCTAAGTTCTTATTCGAGAATGTGTTCACGAGATATGGACTACCAATAGAGTTGGTGAGCGATAGAGGCACACACTTCTTGAATGAAGTCATTGAAAATCTTCTCCAAGAATTCTTGGTGATACATAAGAAATCCGCCCCCTATCATCCACAAGCCAACGGACAAGCCGAGAGTACCAATAAGATCCTCTGTAACGTATTGACAAAACTGGTGAATAATAAACGCTCTGATTGGGACAAACAACTTCATCATGCTGTTTGGGCTTATCGAGTTGCCTACAAAACGGTACTCAACGCCACCCCATTTCAGATGGTCTTCGGACAGAACGCTGTGCTACCATTAGATTTCTTAATCCCTGCCTTAAAAGTAGCACAAGAGTATGAGTGGAATGGGCATGAATTGTCCTCTAGGATCTTTGATCTCGAACGCTTGGGTGAAACGAGGCTACGAGCGGCAGCAGGCATCTACGCTGCAAAGAAGAGGCAAAAGGCATACTTTGATGCACACATCAAGGATAAGGGATTGAAAGAGGGAGATCTAGTGTTGGTATACACACTAAAACAACATGCCCGTAAGTTGGAAAAAAGAGGATATGGACCCATGATCATTAATAGAATTTCCACTAGTGGTGCAGTTCAGTTGGCCACTCTAGAAGGAGATATCTTGCCAAACTATATTAGTGGCTGTAGAGTCAAGCTATATCAAGAACCTCTTACTGAGGATATGCTAATGAGACTCAACACTGCGAAGAAGCGAAAAGAAGAAGAGTTAAGAGTGAGAGAAGAAGCACAGGTAGAGGCCAGAGAGCGTATTAGGCGAAATAAGTTAAGGCGATTAGGCCTAGATGTCAACTCCAAAGCCCCAAAATATCACATGGATATGTGTCAAAAGTCAGCCATTGCGACTTCTCAGGTCATTGACCGAAGACCCTTTGTGACCATAGAGATAGGACAAGGGAAGGGTGCAAGGACGGTGAAAGCATTGATTGACTCAGGTGCAGCAAGTAGTGCAGTTAAACTTTCCTACTGCCAAGACTTGGGGTTCAACATCGATCCCATAGAAGCTTATCTCATAGGATTGGGAGGTGTGGAAACCCCTTGTTTGGGCGAGGTGGAACTTCCCCTCTACCTTCAAGATGTTCCAATGAAAGTCAAAGCGCTAGTATGTCAAGATGAGAACCTTACAGAACCACTTGTCTTGGGTCAAGATTGGATCTATGACCATGCAGTTAACTTAAACCTAAGAAGTCAAATTCTTCAAGTTTGGGTACATGAACAATGCATTACATTAGAATTAGAGAACTGCATGCTCCTAGATCATGGCACCACACACTCTCTTAGTTCTTCCAAGACTAATCATATGAAAGAAGATGTTGTATGTGTCCAAAGCTCTATGATGCAGAAGGAGTCAATCGTGGAAGACCAGGTTCGAAGGCGGGTGGATCTTTTTTCTTCTCCAAAGACTCAAGTAGCCACAGTAGTGAGTCCACCACACAAGCAAACACAACCGTTCACGACAACTGCTACATCAAATAGAAAGACACCATTCGATAAAAAAGCGGTTCTGGGCATGAAGCAGATCTGGGTACGCAAAGGAGAGCAACCACCAGCCTTACCCCCACAAATCCCATCCATGCACACTAACCAAGCCAGAAGACGAAGGAAGCAGCTCAGACAAGCTCCATCACAAGATATCCAACAAGTTTGGGTGCCTAAGAAGTTAGCTGCAGCTCAACAAGGGCAATTACAGATGTGGGTACCTAAGAAAATCCTACAACCACAACAACCTTTGTTCTCCTACATGCAAAAGGTTTCAACAAAGAGGCCAAAAAGAGAAAAGGGTAAGAACCACGTACAGAGACCAAAGGAAGATCAAATCAGCTCTTCAACATTAGTAGGAAGACATGCAAAAAGGATATGGGTTTGGAAGCCAAAAGTTCAAGTAGCCTCCACCGAACCAAAGCATCAACCACACTGGATACCACAGTTCAGAAAGCATCCAAAGAGAAAGACGCCTGAAGTGACCTCTACAGTGCCAAATGATGTTCTAAAATGGACTCCCGTAAGGAGGATTACATCAGTTCGAGACTCAATGGATACCTCCACTAAGGCCGGCATCAACCTCCACAACTAACATCGAAAGCCTCGAACGAGCAACAACCATGTGCTCCTTGCACAACCCTGTCTTTTGCACCATTTAGGTCATGCATTTCCAAAGTATGCATTAATATAGGGCCACATTACACGGCCGTGCATAGACACACTTGAGAATCCCATGCACAAGAGCACAGTGACATATGTCGAACATTTCGATTGATACTAACTTTTGTGTTCTTGTTTTGTGATATCCTGTTCCTCTAAAAAAAAAAAAAAAAAAAAAAAAAAAAAAAAGAGAAGTGGGAGAAAGCTTGTTCCCAGTGTGTCTCGGCCAGCAGTGAGATTATTGCTGCCTTATCTGGTAGAGGACAAGAATTTGGCATGAACATGGCATCTACAACTATGATTTTCTCTTACCATGGTAGGAATGAAGAGCTTGAAGGTCCGCAACTTGCGTGATGCTTAACTACTTCATGTACCAGAGCATCCAAGGAGATATCTGCAAAAGGTAGTTCTGGAGGACAAGACTCCTGCATATGGTGAGCTAAAGAGCATATGTGAAACTCAGCTTGGTGTAGTTACCCGATGTTGCTTGCCAAGGAATATAAAGCAGTTCAATTCTCAGTATTTCCTGAACCAGTATGGAACAGTAGCACTGGTGAATGGTCTATGTCAATCAGCATGGTAATCTCTTAGAAACCGGCACGTGTCCAATATTCCTCTGAGTGTCAATATAGGGAAGTGAACGTGCATGAGCCCAAGCTCAGAAATGCACCTTGTTAGTGACAAATGTTGCTTTGAAAAGAGGAGAGGGGATCCACCACTCAAAAGATCTCATCAGTGGACAATCAACATGGACATTCATCAACCAGGTTCCATCCCAAAGGCCGAGTGTACAACACGAAGAGGCAAACATCCATCAACCTTCGCCATGGTACGTATCTTTACTCTCGAAACACCATAACCATGATAGTTTAGGAAACCTCTTCGTCAGCATACCCTTGAGCACTTAGCTCAAGACCCGCAATTTTTGCACCATACTTCTTCCAATGCATTTTCCAAGTAAGCATGCGTAGGGCTACATTACAAGGCCGTGCACAAGGCACATACTTTTTTCAACCCATGCACGAACACACTTACCCATCACTCAATATGGGTTATGAGTACTTGGCATGACTACTATGAAGATCAACTTTGGAAGATCTAGAAAACATCAACGGAGACTCACAACGACACAGTCATGCTGGAATACAAGGCAGAAGCACATACCAAGAGACTACAACCTGCAAAGACTCACAATGATAGATGAAGAACGTCGGACGACTTGTGTTCATACAGAAGGGACACTCCCTCTCAAGGCACTACTTGGAACAACCACTACAACAAGGGTCTGTCAGGGACGACAGACTCGAGAGGGGGGGGAGTGTTGAAGCTCAAGGTTAAGGACAAAGCATGGAAGCACATCAAAGAAGTGGACATAGAAGAAGAGAGAGCAAGTAGGGAGCTCCAAGAAGTGTATGTCAAATTTTCAGAAGAATCCCCTACAAAAATAGTGATTTTCATCACTAGAAACCATTGTAAATACCATTATCTATTTTTAGTAACTCCATTTTGTTCAAGCCGAGGAGTCCTCGAGCTTGAGGAGTATTAGAAGTACCATCGTACCAATTTTCATAATTTTTAGACTTCGTTTGAGCCCTCAAATAAGCCCTGGAACCTAATTTTTAACTAGGCCGGACACTAGGTCTGGACAGGGCCAAAACTAGTCAAAAAACTATAAAAAGAGCTAGAGAGCTCATTTTTGGGGTTAGCTTGTTAGTGAATAGAACTTTTGTAAGAGAACTCTTTTGCAATCTAAGCTTTCCATTGTTCCTCTCTTTGATCTTACTTTGTGCGCGTGTGTGTGTATGTGTGTGCATGTTTGTGTGCTTTCACTCATGCACTTGTGCCTTCACTTGCTCGTGGTCTTCATACCGGTCCTCACGTCTCCGCGGATTGACAAGTAAAGGAGGTGGTGCTTACGCTTGAGCTACAAGCACCCACTCTCAGGACAGACTAGACTTTGAGTCTAACTCTCTACAAGAATTACCCCACTTCACAGGCCCATGGGAAGCTAAGTCTACTTGTATGAGAGCACCCACGGTCATGGTACGAAATGAGGACTCAGTCTTACCTAGGAACACAGAGGTAGTGAAAAACACTAAAGTGCAGTGCAATCTCAAGTTAGAAGAGCTACTCAAGATTAGACCTGAATTATGGAAACATGTCGCCAAACAAGTACCAGAGATAGCAAAACCTCGTTCCCAGGTAGGATCCTAGAGAACAGTGCCAGAAATACCCTTGGATAAGATAGGAGATACGTGTGAAGGTGAAGAAGGTAACACCTATCTTCCCATTACCTACCAGGAGTACACCACCAAGGCAATTTTGGACTCAGGTGCAGGAGTTGCAATTGCCACCACTTCCCTATGGAAGCGTTGGGGCAAGCCAGCACTCAGGCCAACGAGAATGAAAATGCAGATGGCCGATGGTCATATTGAGAGACCCTTAGGATTGCTAGAAGGAATAACTCTCACCACTTGTGGTGTCGAGTTTGAGCATACATTTGTTATATGTGACTTCAGCAAAAATCATGCCTATGAGATGATTGTGGGAAGACCATTTATGCGACAGTTGCAAGTGGTACAGGACTGGGGAACCAATTCTTTGTACCTGCAACACCTAGATGTTACGACAAAAGTCAATCTCAAGGATTACTCTCATAGAGATGTTCCTCCCATCCAATGGAATCCCATCCATAGAACCAAAGATGATACGGAATCGGTGCATTCCATAGGGTCATGATCCTCTTGGATGCATGAAGACACCCACTTATGGATGTGCAAAGTAGCAGTAGACAAAGAGAAGAGAGAAAAAGCCAGAGAGGTAGGTGCAAAAGAAACCCATAGATCAATCCAAGACCCAGCCTATGCACCTGTAGTTTTTCTGGACGAAGAATTTGAACCTCACGGCTGGGCAGAAATTTTAGCAACCATGGATGTAGCCATCAATGAGGAACAATGGACACCTCATTGTGATGAGGATGGCTATGACATTTCAGTCTTCTCCATAGAGCCAATCATGGGAGAGGCAGTTCTAGAAGAATGCGAACCTAGCCCTGATGCATTTGAGGATGCAAGTGACTCCGATCTAGAGTCAATCATTATGGACCCACCATTTGCATCAGATGAAGAATACTTCCATGAAGTAGAATTTCAACCCCAGAGGCATGGAGAGCTTACAAATGATGTAAGATTAGCCACACATGTGACCCCGAAGGAAGAAGGAAAGAAACAAAAGAAGAGAGAAGTCTCACCAGAAGAGGAAGAATCTTTGTTTGAGGTCCCAGAGAATTTTAAGAAGTATGAGATAGACGACAGGAGAGTCATGATAAGAATGCCTAAACGAGAGGCACAATTAGGAGAGGCCTATGATAACAAAGAAACCACCAAGAAAATAGTAGTGGCCCTAGAAGAAGGAGAGGAGAGATGCACGTACATAGGCCATGACCTAACAGAGGAAGAAGAGCATGCGTTAATAGCCTTGCTAAGAGAATACAGAGATGTATTCGCTTGGAGTTACAGGGATTTGAAAGGTGTTGACCCTGACATATGCTCACACACTATCCCCATGACCTCAGATGCTAAACCCTCTAAGCAAAAGCCCTATACATATAACGATAATTACGCTGCCAAGATCAAAGAGGAGATAGATAGGCTCGTTGAAGCTGGATTTATCTATGAAATTGAGCACACTGAGTGGGTATCCCCCATCGTAGTGGTGCCCAAGAAGAATGGCAAGCTACGTGTATGCATTAACTTGAAGAAGGTTAATGCAGCCACGATTCGAGATAACTATCTGCTTCCCATCACAGAACATCTCTTAGAAAGAGTAGCAGGCAAGGAAGTGTACAGCTTCCTCGATGGATTTTCGGGCTACAATCAAGTAGCCATAGCTCCAGAAGATCAGCATAAAACAGCTTTTGCCACAGAGTGGGGTATATTTGCCTTTCGTGTAATGCCATTTGGGCTTACCAATGCACCAGCTACCTTCCAGAGACTAATGTGCCATGTATTTAAGGAGTTCTTGAGAAAGAATTTAGAAGTCTATGTTGATGATCTTTGTGCTCATTCCAACATTAGACAAACCCATATTCCTGAACTCAGACAAATCTTTGACAAATGTAGAGAATATCAAGTCTGCCTGAACCCAGAAAAGTGCGTTTTTATGGTCAGGCAAGGCAAGATTCTAGGACACATAGTGTCAAAAAATGGCATATCCATCGATGAAGAGAAAGTGAGGGCCATAGCAGAGCTACCTAGGCCAAGGAATGTCAAGGAAGTACAAGCTTTCATGGGACATTGTGGTTACTACCGCCGGTTCATTCACATGTATGTTGTCATTGCAAAGCCCATGTACGGACTTCTGACTAACTTTGAGTGGACGGATTGTAGCTCAGTGATGAGTAGCACCTCCTTTAATGTCAATCCGGGAAGACGTGAGGATGGTATGAAGACCTCGAGCAAGTGACGGCACAAGTGCGTGAGTGAGAAGCACACAAGCATGCACACACATACACACACACGCGCACACACGGCAAGACAAAGAGAGAGAATCAATGGAGTTCTTTAGAATACTTTCAAAAGCTCTTACAGGTTCGTTTCAATTACAATCTACCCTCAAAAATGAGCTCTCTAGCTCTTTTTATAGTTTTTGACTAGCTTTTGGCCCTGTCCAGACCTAGTGTCCGGCCTAGTTAAAAATTAGGTTCCAGGGCTTATTTGAGGGCTCAAACGAAGTCCAAAAATTATGAAATTTGGTACGATGGTACTTCTAATACTCCTCAAGCTCGAGGACTCCTCGGCTTGCACAAAATGGAGTCTAATCTACCAAAAACGGGATTTACAATGTTTGTGTAGTGATTAAAATCACTTGGGTTGTACATGATCTATGGGAAAAAATGATCTGGCCTTGTTGCCGTATTGTGCATGACTCCTTTGTTGCTTTGTATGCCAACACTCCCCCCTTCCTAGCGTCTGTCGCCCCTGACAGACCTTTGGTCGCGCGGGTGGTCGATGTAATATTGGATGACATTGGTGGCCAGTTCATGTTCTCCTATCCTTAAGCCTCTTGCTAGATCGGCTTCCAATGCCTCCCAATTTATTGCACCGGGGGTTTCTGGTTGCGGGGTGGTGTAGTACTCTGAATACATTGCTTGTTCACAAGCAAACAGTTGAAGCAGATGTGTCGGCTTTGGTGCGAAAATCTCCGAGTGGTACTCCCAGAAACCTGATCTGAACATTTCTTCGAAGGTCTGTTTGTAGCAGGCGGGGAGGTACTTGATGCGTGCATGCGAAGCGTAGGCCACACGGATACTGGGGGTGGTGCTCATGTCATACACCAAGTCGTAATTTCCATTGCTAAACCCCGGAAGACGTACCTGTGGTGCGGCTGCATTTCTAAAGGTCTTCAGCACTACTTGCATCATATCTAAGATTTTAAGCATCATTTGCGCTGCTACATCTTGCATGGGCTTCAAGCGCGGCATCCAGTGGCGAATGGTCCCCATCATATATGCTACCGATGGTGGTCCTTGTGGTGGCGCGATGTATGGGTAGTTCAGCCATTCCTTGCATTGCGCATTGTTCTGTACCTTGATATTAAATGCCTTCCACGACCTGCGGCGGGGGACTGGACCGTAGCATGGGTTGTACAGGAGGTGCAGCGGCGCGTTGTTCCATGTGCGTAGCATTTCTGGGTAAGTCTCTAACAGTTTCTGCCGCCATGTTGGTTGACGAATCTTGCCTTTTCTCACCTCTGGAGGAAGGTCTTCGGGTTGAAATTGGGTCGCAAAAGTGGGAATCTGACCCGTGACTCTTTGTATTTCTGCATTATAATCAGCCAAGATAATATAATATGGCCTGTACTGGAGTTCCGATGAGAGAATCAGGCGTCTCGATGACAAGTTCTTGAAGTAATCTGATTGTAAGACAGTCTCCTCTATGACCCTCATAGCCTGATTTTGCACTATGGTGCGCTCTTCATGCGAGGTCCCTATTTCCTCCACTTGTCGTAACCATGGCGGCCGTGGTGCCTCGAACGTGTCCTGCGCTTCTTCTGTTTGTTGGCCTCCGGGGAACGGTTGCGGATCATATTCTTCATCAAACGTTTGTTCCACAGGAATTTGCACAACTTCTTCGTCCGTGGGAGCCTCCGGAGGGGAAGATGGCCTCTCATATTGTAGTAGGCGTGTCTGCAATTCAGTTACCTGTTGCTGGAGATCTTTTATGGCCTCTGCGTCGGAGGGAAGCGAAGCTGCAGAGGGGGTGGTTGGAGGGGCAGCTGTTGGGCCTTGTTGGTGTTCCTGCTTCAGTTGTCCTAGCTCCTCTGATAGCTTATCATGTGCTTCGAGCAGCATGGCATAATCTTCCAATATAATCTTGATGTTATCGGGGGTCACTGCTTGAAACTTGGATGGGCTGATGGGTGCCCCCGGTGTGCTCTCAATAGCTGCCTCCAGGTTCTCTTGATTTTGTATTTGCAGACGTCTGTTCTCTTCCTGAGCAGCCGCAAGATGGCGTTTAAGTAGCGCCATATTTCGCTGAAGTTTTGAGTTGCGTTCCAGTTGTGTCCGTAGGTGACTTTCTACCACCTGCACTGCTTCCTGATCTACGTTCTGTAGCTGTACTTCCAATATATTATGGGCGTCTTGGAGGGTTTGGAACTGTGTGTGAAGGCGAGCGTTCTCCTCTTCTAGTACCGCAAGGCGGAGCTGTAGTGTCGCTGAGTGCTCTTGCAGGCGTGCGTTTTGTTGCTGGAGCTGAATGTAATCTGTTCTTAAATTTGATATACAAGCCAACATGGTGTCCAATGCATTACCTATAGATGAGTGGGGGGTGTTTACTGTGGAAGATGCATGGGAAGGGAATTGGGGAAGGGAGACAGTGAATGATGTGTCTACGAAAGTTGTGTGTGTGGGTGAAATTGGTGGAGGGGGAATGGGAGGAGGTGAAACCGTGGGTGGAGGTGCCGTGGGTGGTGAAATGTCCATACCTTCAGGAGTGGGTGTTAGTGTGGGGCCTGCCATATACATTGGTATGGTAGGTGGTGTGTGTGTGGAAGTGGTGAATAGATGTGACGTGGGGTGGGGAGCTGAAAAGACAGGGAATGGTTGAGGGCCTGGTTGAAAAGCCCTAGCAAAGATGTCCTGGAGGGATTGTAGAAATGGAGAGAGGGATATCGGGGGTTGGGGTCGTAAATTTGAGGAGGGCTGAAAGGGTTGCGTGGTAGCAGGGAAGCCCATGAATGTGGATCTAGGGTCAGGATGACCCGTGGCTGAGGGCGTTGGGGATGGTTGCCCTAGGGCAGGGTCTAGGAGGGGTTCGGCGGATTGTGTAGTGTTGGGGTTGTCTTCGAAGATAGGATTATCAGTGGTAGAGAATAGGGTGGCACTGGAGATCGGAGTACGGAAGATGAAGGTGGGGTCGGTGGGTTGAGTAGTCGATGTGGTTTCTACTGTTTCTCTTCTAGGAGGTGATGGTGGGGGAGTAGGTGGTAGTGGTTCGGTGGACTCCTCATGGGTGGCTGGGTGCTGTTGGCTAGCTGTCTGGGAGGTTGTTCTGATAGTTTCAGGTGTAGTAGTCGGCTCTTCTGCAACTGTAACGGGAATTTGTATATTTTTACCTGAGCGAGGTCGTGTCTGGAACCTTCGTGGGTCATATTGAACTGAAGGCCTCTGAATGGCAGTGCGCACAGCTTCTACAACTCCATATGTTTCTGCCATCAATAAGAGACCTTCCCTGTACTCTGAGTCAACTCCCGCTTCTTCCAACAACTGAGTCATAAGTACTCTGCTGCTCTGTTCAGTGAGTAATTGCTGCGATCGTACTCTTTCCATAATCTGATACAGCCTTCGGAGTTCGGCTGTATATGCTGGGGCTTCAGTGGTCTCTTCTTCATACGCTTCTTCTTCTTCCGGATGTCCGTGTTGTTGACTTTCCTGAGTGTCACTCCAATGGACATGTCTACCGTCTGTAGACTTTCTTCTTCTTCGTGAGGATGTGCCCTGCTCCTCTGCCTCTGAATAAAACTCCACATCAGAGAATTGTGTGCTTTGTAGGAATGCTTCGAAATCCTGGGGGTCCAGTCCTTCAGCCTCTCCAGTGGCAGCAAACTCAAATTCAGGTGTAACCGGAGGAGCCGATGGGGTGGGTTGTGTCGTAGTGTCAGATTCCGACCTGGGTATCCTAATGGTAAAAGGAGGTACAGTGCCCTCTCTTAATGGTGATGCCTCAGGAGTAGTCAGGACTTCCCTTGTCTGGACACACGGAATCGCGCCCCTCATGCGCTTGGACTGATGTGTGGATGTCTTGAGCCTTTTAAACATTTGTAATTGTGCCCAAGTTAAGGCACGCTCAATGGGGACATCATATGCCAAGCATCGGTAAATGATGCGTGTGAGTGCACAGCATCCGTTCACCACTAATTTCCTAGAAGCCCGTTTGTTCGCTTCATACAACTGATCTATAATCCACACTGGTAGCTTAATAGGTAGCGCACCTGCTTCCGCCAAGTAAAGAGCAAACCAGATCTTCTTGTGTGGTTGCGTGAATCGGTCTTGACCGGGGAAGGCGAAATGTTGCATGCACATGCGGAGAGGGATGGACACATTTGGGGTGAGGGCTGCCATGTCTTTCAGCTTCACTACTTTCCTGTCCTTCATGTTGTTGGGAACGAGAGCATCCTTTTCTGAGGGTACATGCGTGCCATGCATCTTTAAAGCATCACTCACTAGCTCCACAGTAAGTTCAAACCTCTTCAACTCGTTGTTGCCCAGCAATGAGGGGAGAACAAATGATCCGGGTTGGTCCTTATCTTCATGAGCTTGTAATGTAGAGACCAGATAGTAACATCGGAGGAGGTCGGGTTTAGGTAGTGGGGCTTCAAAATATTCCGCCAACCCTGCTCGTTGCCATATGGTCTGTAGATCTTCGGTGTTCTGTAAAGTCTCGAACTCCTTGGAGAAAAATTGGAATCGCACCCATGATCTGTCATACTCGCATTTAGACTCCCAGATATACTTGGCCTCACCTAATGGACCGGGCATGCCATTGAACCAATGAGAATTCGCATGAACTCTTTCCGTGATTCCTGTAGGGGGATCTGGCACCGGGAGTTGCTGGAGGTGTTGCATCTCCACTGGTCGTTCAGTCGGGGGCACATCCACAGGTAGGCTATCCACATCAATCCCTGCAGTGAGTATCCCTACTTGTGAGCCCGAACCTGTCGCTTCTGCCATTTTTCTTCTTGGTTTCTGATTCTGTGAGAATATAGAATCATGTGTTAACATCGTAATGGACAAAATAAATCCGTTGTTGTCCCTGTTACAACATTAACATGAGGTAGATGGTGAGTTAGTGGTTAGTAAGTGCACGAAGACAGTGAGTGTAGTTAACGTTTGTGTATTCCTAGGAGACTAATGCCGTTAGTAAGTGGGGTGAATTTACAAATCGGGGTCGGGGGGTTTATTACAGATCTTGGACTGCCAAATGCAGTGGATGGGCTTTGCTTTCGGTTTCGTAGAGACTCCAGAGAGCTGTGTCGGTGTCGCTGTTTGGGAGTGGGGCCTTTTAGGGACCCACTTATAAGTGATTACATGCATGCTCATGGGTCTTGGTGTGTTCCTAAGTGTTGAGCACGAGGGAATACTGGTTATACTCGTAGATGGGTTATGCTGCATAGGTTGTGGCCTTGGTGTAACTACTTGTGCCCTCAAGCAAGCCTTAGGCACCCAAATTTGTCTAGATTGTGGGCTTGCCTTCATCGACTTCTTGGGCACCCAAATAGATTTTACTTTAGCAGAAAAATTTCTGACAGACTTCTTATTAGCGTCGTGTTGTTGGTTACTAATAAGAGGCTTTGCCCGTGTAGTTGACGGTGGTGCGCCCGGTCGTTCGCCTTTCCGCACCCACACCTGGTTTATTTTCTGGGACATTCTGCTGCGCAGGTATTTTTGATCTCGGACATAGGTAGTACTCTGCTTCTTCTGCTTGTGATCCGCCTTTGGTTGCTGCCTCCTTCTGGTCTTTGGAAAAGAAGGGAGTTCCGTTGCATCCCTGACTCCTTTTTTGCAAATATTATTCCTCTGCAACACAGGGTTTTGAACAAGAACAGCATGGTCATCTTCATGTGTACCCCTGGAAGGACCAGGAGTCTGTGCCTTTCCTAGCTCCTTGAGTGCTCCATTGTCTAATTCTACTGTGACTCGACTATGATTGAGCCAAACCTGGAGAAGTCCACTTCTTAGGTTTAGATTGACTGCTTGGTCATAGATCCAATCCTGACCCAAGACGAGAGGTTCAGTGAGATCCTCATCTTGACACACTAGTACTTTAACAGTCATTGCCTCATCGTGAATGTAGAGGGGAAGTTCCACCTCGCCCATGCAAGGGGTTTCCACTCCTCCCAATCCTATAAGATATGCTTCCATAGGATTGACAGTCAATTGTAATTCTTGGCAGTAAGACAATTTAACAGCACTAGTGGCTGCACCTGAGTCAATCAAGGCTCTTACGGTCCTTGCACTCTTTCCGTGTCCTATATCTAAGGTTACGAAAGGACGTCTATCAATTATCCTATGCGAGCTTGTTCCTGCAACTTCACACATGGCCATAGGAAATCCTTGGTCTGCATAGTCATTCGCTCCAGGCTGATCTCTACCTTGCCTTCGTAAATTCATCCTTCTGATGCGTTCTAAAGCTTCAGCTTGAGCTTCTTCTCTAACTCGCTTTTCTTCCTCTTTGCGTTTTTTAGCAGTGTTGAGTCGACTGAGCATTTCCTCCGTGAGGGGTTCCTGATACAACTTGACTCTGCAACCGCTAATATAATTTGGGAGAACATCACCCTCTAATGTGGCCAATTGTACTGCTCCGCTCGTGGAGATCCTATTGATGATCATAGGTCCGTAGCCTCTCTTTTCTAGCTTCCTCGCGTGTTGTTTTAGTGTATAGACTAAGACTAGATCTCCTGCTTTCAAGCCTTTATCCTTCACGTGGGCATCAAAGTATGCCTTCTGTCTCTTCTTGGCTGCATATATCCCTGCAGCGGCTCTCAGTCTTGTTTCTCCTAATCGTTCAAGGTCAAAGATCCTAGAGGAGAGCTCATGACCTGTCCATTCGTGCTCTCGTGCTACTCTCAATGTAGGGATCAAGAAGTCCAAGGGTAACACAGCGTTTTGACCGAATACCATCTGAAAGGGAGTGGCTTGGAGTACCGTTTTGTAGGCCACTCGGTATGCCCAAACAGCATGGTGTAGCTGTTTGTCCCAATCAGAGCGTTTAGTGTTCACTAATTTTGTCAATACATTGCATAAAATCTTATTAGTGCTCTCAGCTTGTCCATTAGCTTGAGGGTGATAAGGGGCAGACTTCTTGTGTATTACCAAGAATTCTTGGAGTAGATTTTCAATCACTTCGTTCAAGAAATGAGTGCCTCTATCGCTTACAAGCTCTATAGGTAGCCCGTATCTCGTGAATACATTCTCAAACAAGAATTTGGCAGTTGTTTGAGCATCGTTCTTGGTTGTAGCTTTTACCTCTACCCACTTGGTGAGATAATCTGTTGCCACAATGATGTATTCCGCATGAGAACCCTTAGCTGGGGGATTAATAGGACCTACGAAGTCTATTCCCCACTTAGAGAATGCACGTCCACCCATCATAGGTTTCAGTGGCATCTCATCTTTGCGTATAGGATACTGAGTCCGTTGACAGATATCACACCGTTTCACATAGGTATGAGCATCCATGTGAAGTGTAGGCCACCAGAAGCCCGCAAATAATATCGCCTTGATTACCCGATCTGGTCCAAAGTGTCCTCCTGCTACACCTTGGTGAGCAGTCTCCAAGATTTTGAGATATTCACTTTCATGGACACATAACCTCAGGTAACCATCTTTACCGCGCTTATATAGATTATCACCTATGAGTGAATAATCCAGGGCTTCTTGTTCTAAACTCCTTTTCCTAGCTAGAGTCATGTCTGGGGGGAATGTGTTTGTCCGCAAGAATGATACTAGAGGTTCACTCCAATCTGGCACAATGGATACTTGATAGAGAGTGGCATGTTCCACAGGTGGTTTAGTGCAACAGATTGGGCATTCCTTGCACAACTTTTGGACATCAGCTTCCATAGTTGGCCAATGCACTCCGAATCTCTTTAGAGTCTGCAAAGTTCTTTGCTTTGAATGGTGTTGCTCTAACGCACCTACATGTGCTAATTGCAACCATTTAGCGTACTCATCCTCTTCTACGCAACAAGCCAAGATCCCTTGATCTGTGTGCTTGTACATGCTTCCTGCCATGATATGGTACTTTTGGGCTTTTACGATCTCTCTATTCCGTGTGTTTACGACTGGATGATTAGGCCCGTATGTCAATACTGGTATCAATGGCTTAGCCCACTGCGGTACAACTTCCAGATTAAACAAGTAAGCATCAGGAAGGTCATCTGATACTCCTTGTGGGGCTTCTCCCGATGTGAGCCTAGAGAGATGATCAGCTCTCAAATGAGTCCTACCTTTTCTTACCACAACCTCAAAGTCATATTCCATTAGCAAGAGAAACCATCTCACTAATCTTCCTGTATTGCATGGCTTGTTTACAAGATATAATAATGCCTGATGATCAGTAAAAAATTTAAACTTATTTGCAAGCAAATAGTGTCTAAATTTCTTGACTGCATAAACCATGCCTAAGCCTTCTCTCTCTGTAGTGGTGTAATTCCGTTCAACCGCATTCAATTGTCTACTGGCATAGGCAATTGGAAGATCCATATTACCTTCACCAGTAGGTTGTGCAAGCACACATCCAATAGCATAATTGGATGCATCAACATGAACATGGAATGGCTTATTCCAATCTGGTGTGGTCAAGATTGGTGCTGAACACAATCTTCGTTTAAGCTCCTGGAAGGAATTCTCGCATTCATCCGTCCACTCAAAGTTAGTCAGAAGTCCGTACATGGGCTTTGCAATGACAGCATACATGTGTATAAATCGTCGATAATAACCGCAATGCCCCATGAAAGCTTGTACTTCCTTGACATTCTTTGGCCTAGGTAGCTCTGCTATGGCTCTCACTTTCTCTTCGTCGGTAGATATGCCATTCTTTGACACTATGTGTCCTAGAATCTTGCCTTGCCTGACCATAAAAACGCACTTTTCTGGGTTTAGGCAGACTTGATATTCTCTACATTTGTCAAAGATTTGTCTGAGTTCAGGAATATGGGTTTGTCTAACGTTGGAATGAGCACAAAGATCATCAACATAGACTTCTAAACTCTTCCTTAGGAACTCCTTAAACACATGGCACATCAGTCTCTGGAAGGTAGCTGGTGCGTTGGTAAGCCCAAATGGCATTACTCTAAAAGCAAAAATGCCCCATTCTGTGGCAAAGGCTGTCTTATGCTGATCCTCTGGAGCTATGGCTACTTGATTGTAGCCAGAAAATCCATCAAGGAAGCTGTACACTTCCTTGCCTGCCACTCTTTCTAAGAGATGTTCTGTGATGGGAAGCGGATAGTTATCTCGAATCGTGGCAGCATTAACCTTTTTCAAGTTAATGCACACACGCAGCTTGCCATTCTTCTTGGGCACCACTACGATGGGGGACACCCATTCAGTGTGCTCAATTTCGTAGATAAATCCAGCTTCAACCAGTCTATCTATCTCTTCTTTGATCTTAGCAGCATAATTATCGTTATATGTATAAGGCTTTTGCTTCGAGGGTTTAGCATCTGAGGTCATGGGAATAGTGTGTGAGCATATGTCTGGGTCAACCCCTTTCAAATCCTTGTAACTCCAAGCGAATACATCTCTGTATTCTCTTAGCAAGGCAGTCAATTCATGCTCTTCTTCTTCTGTCAGGTCATGGCCTATATACGTGCATCTCTCCTCTCCTTCTTCTATGGCCACTACTATTTTCTTTGTGGTTTCTTTGTTATCATAGGCCTCTCCTGATTGTGCCTCTCGTTTAGGCATTCTTATCATGACTCTCCTGTCATCTATCTCATACTTCTTAAAATTTTCGGGGACCTCAAACAAAGATTCTTCCTCTTCTGGTGAGGCTTCTCTCTTCTTTCGTTTCTTTCCTTCTTCCTTTGGGGTCACATGCGTTGCTAATCTTACATCATTTGTAACCTCTCCATGCCTCTGGGTTTGAAATTCTACCTCATGGAAGTATTCTTCATCTGATGCAAATGGTGGATCCATAATGATTGACTCTAGATCGGAGTCACTTGCATCCTCAAATGCATCAGGGCTAGGTTCGCATTCTTCTAGAACTGCCTCTCCCATGATTGGCTCTATGGAGAAGACTGAAATGTCATAGCCATCCTCATCACAGTGAGGTGTCCATTGTTCTTCATTGATGGCTACGTCCATTGTTGCTAAGATTTCTGCCCAACCGTGAGGTTCAAATTCTTCGTCTGGAAAAACTACAGGTGCATAGGCTGGGTCTTGAATGGGTCTATGAGTTTCGTTCGCACCTACCTCTCTGGCTTTCTCTCTCTTCTCTTCTTCTACTGCTACCTTGCACATCCATAAGTGAGTATCTTCATGCATCCATGAGGATCCAGACCCTATGGAATGCACCGATTCTGTATCATCTTTGACTCTATGGATGGGATTCCATTGGATAGGAGGGACATCTCTATGAGAATAATCCTTGAGATTGACTTTGGTTGTAACACCTAAGTGCTGCAGGTACAAAGAATTGGTCCCCCAATCCTGTACCACTTGCAACTGTCGCATGAATGGTCTTCCTAAAATCATCTCATAGGCATGATTTTTGCTGAAGTCACATATGGCAAAGGTATGTTCAAACTCGACACCACAAGTGGTGAGAGTTATTCCTTCCAGCAATCCTAGGGGTCTCTCTATGTGACCATCGGCCATTTGCAATTTCATCCTCGTTGGCCTGAGTGCTGGCTTGCCCCAACGCTTCCATAAGGAGGTGGTGGCAATTGCAACTCCTGCACCTGAGTCCAAAATCGCTTTGGTGGTGTACTCCTGGTAGGTGATGGGAAGATAGGTGTTCCCTTCTTCACCTTCACACATATCTCCTATCTTATCCAAGGGAATTTCTGGCACTGTCCTATGGGATCCTACCTGGGAACGAGGTTTTGCTATCTCTGGTACTTGTTTGGCTACATGTTTCCATGATTCAGGTCTAACCTTGAGTAGCTCTTCTAACTTGAGATTACACTGCACGTTAGTGTTCTTCACTACCTCTGTGTTCCTAGGTATGACTGAGTCGTCGTTCCTTACCATGACTGTGGGTGCTCTCATACATGTGGACTTTTCTTCCCATGGACCTGTGAAGTGGGGTAGCTCTTGTATGGAATTAGACTCAAAGTCTAATCTCTCGTGAGACTGAACACTCTCATGCTCCCCGTAAATAGATGGGATGTCTTGTGGGAATTGGTCGTGTGCATCGTCCACAAGTTCAAAAGGAGGGGCGACCTCGCTTTCGTTATCCCATTTGTCTTCTTGAATCTCTCGTAGGAAGTCTGGTGCAAACCGATTCATAGAAGAAGAAGTGTCTGGCTCCGTAGAATTGGGCGCATAAGCAACCTGTGAAGGAGGGCTGATTCTATTGTTGACTCTCTCCTCGTTCTCGCAAATGGCTGGAGCACAAGCTTCTTGGGGAGGATTACTTATTCTATTACTTTTCCGAACAGGCTCACACATTCCCTGAGAAGGAATGTAGGCAACCTGTGGAGGTACTTGAGCTTTCGAGGGGGGCTCATCTGCCTTTTGGGGGGGAATATAAGCTTCTTGAGGAGGCCCACGGGCTTCCTGAAGAGGCTGGCTTACCCGTTCTCTTGCCCTTCCCTTTCTTTGAGGGGTAGATTCCTTTTCTGGCTATGCTATTGGCCTCTCTATTCTTTCTACGGAGGGGAAGTTGTCCGGTTTAGGGGCATTGGCCACATACACTTCTGATTGGGACTGATTCCTGTTTTTGCTTGCTTTTTCTTGGTCTTGATTTTTTTCTTCCTTGTCAGATCTTGCAATTATCCTCTCTAACTTCTCTAGGAATCCATCCAAGTGTAATTGCGTTTTGGCTGAGCCTGAGTAATTGAAAAGGCGACTGGCTTCAAACATAGTCTGAGCCAATGCGACCATTTTCGCGCATAGTTTGGTTCTTTCTATCTCTAGGTCAGCTCTAGGATAGCACTTGTCATGATCCGTGACGTTTGGCCCTTCTTGGATTCTGGCCTGATATGCTTTAAGCATCATGTCTATGTCTTCGGGAGTGGGATCAGCTAATACCGATCCTGTTTGGGGTGGTGGGTGGGTTACGTGGGCTGTCTTAGAGGGTGGAGGGGTGGAGGGTGATGGGGATGGTAGCGGTGGTAACGTGTGAGAGTGCGGTTGAGATGTGATCTCTATGATTTTAGCCTTGGTTTCTCGTAGACTTTCCTCAAGTTCACTCATCTTCTTTGCCCATTGCCTTTTCATACGTTCGCGGCTATCTTTCCAAGCTCTTGTTCTCTTTTTATTTTGGCTCTCAGTATCGCTAGCATCTGGACTCTTTTCCTGGCCTACCCCTTGGTTTTGCTGCAAAGCTTGAGCTCGAGTGACTACCTGTACTGGTGCAGTGGAAGTGACACTTCCTGAGGAGTCTACCACTAACCCCACAACGTTGATAGGGGTGATTTTTGGCATGCTATTGGGGTTCTTAGGGCAATCTCGTAAGAGATGCTCTTTTCCGCAGTCTTGGCAAAAGCCTTGGATAGTCACGGACTGAGTTTGTGTAGGCGGAGGTAAGGGACAATCACGAATGAGGTGATCACCTTGGCATCTGTAGCACGGCCCTCTTGGGAATGGAGGTCTGACTTGCCTAGATTGAGGCCTAGGATTGGGGTTTGTATACATGACGTTCGTGTAATCTGATTCCCAACTAGGTTCGTTCGGCTCTTCACTATAGTAGGACTCACCATGTTCTGGAGACTGCATGTAGTAAGCCTGGGGGCTATCCACATGGGTAGAATCAAAGCTATGATCACTTGGGTCATTTTCAGAGATCAAGGATGTTACAGGGACTATAGCTCTATTCAGGTTTTCTTCTGCAACAGCGTACTTTACCGGAATCACATTAGCTGGGGCTGGGGTTTGTTGTGCTAGCACAGGCTGAGGCCTTTGTTGGTTTTGATATTGAGGTTGGAAATTTTGTTGTGGCCTGCCATATGGTTGTGGAGGGTACTGGTTCTGGTATCTGCCTTGTTGGTAGGGCTGAGGGTAGGGTTGCCTAACCGCCTACTTGTTGTATGGGCAATCTTGTGCTGTGTGGTTGGTGTATCTCCGTTCTATGGTGCAGTACTGGCTACCAGGGTTTACTTGGGGTTGAGCCATAATGGGACAGACGTTCGCCATATGGTCACCACCGCATGTATAGCACCTTTGCACAGGAGCAAACCTTGGAATTTGTTTGCTAGTCACACCTAATTTCTGAGCTACTTTTTCGGCCAGTTCCTCAATTGATGTGGCTTGTGTGGAAGATTGACTAGATGCACTATCTGAATCTTTGTAAATTTTGGACAACTCTAGCTCTTCTCCTAGGTTATCTTCAATGTCAATGCACATACGTACACATTCTTCTATAGTCCTAGGGTCTTTCAGATACACATAGGATCTCAATTTTGGACTCAACAATCCGTCAAGGAATAAGGCTACTTGTTTAGCAGATGTGGGTAGCTCCGAAATAGGGCACCTTTCAAGATATTGTCTAAATCTTCTTCCGGCAAGTCTCACAGTCTCTTGAGGGGTTTGTTTGAAGCTGTGAATCAGTGAGGAGGTGTTGTGCCTTATGCCACTCTTGGAGAACTCAATAATAAATGCTTCTAGGAGTTGGTCTATGCTCCTGAACTGGCGCTCATCCAATGGTTGAAACCATGTAAGTGCCGTATTCCTCAGGGTTAGACCGAAGGCATTGTACTGCGTGAATAGATCCTCAACTTGTTCGGCTCTCAAGACTTGCTTGAACTCCGCCACATGATCATAGGGATCTCCTGTGCCGTCAAAGTAATTCTTCATGGACTTAACTAGCTGGGTGGGTCTCAAAGTTCTTGTGTGCTCCCTAGGTCTCGACAGAGGGAATCCATCTACATTTCTTTGGTTCCTGTGGGCTCTATGCATCTCGGGTTCTACCCTATTCGTCTCGGTTCTCGTTCTTTCTCTGCCCACTGGATTGGCAAAACTTACCTCTGGTCTATCTTTACTTCTGTCTCTTTGCATACCATGAGCCTGGGATGTTCCAGCTCCAGGGTGACCATAGGCTACATTTGATCTTGGTTGGGGGAAAATGAATTCGCCCTTCCAAGTGTAAGCATGCCTATCATTTTCTGTCACCACAAAGATCCGTTCTGAAGCATGATCTAAGTAGGTCACTCTGCCTGGGCTATCCGGATCCTTAAACTCATAGATCATGATATTTCCTATGTCTGTTGGCTGATTAGACTTATACCTCCAAAAGGCTTCATCAGTTTCTCGATTAAGGAGCAACTCTATGCTCTTGTTGTCTTGAGGGACCCATTCAGGCGTGATAAGCCTAGTGAGAACTGATTTACCTCGAGGGGTTCTAGGTTCCGCACCCATGTTCCCTTGTTCCAGGTCCCCTAAGTCCGCTTCTGAGATTACGTTCCCAAAGTCATCTGTCCTATCAGGGTGACTAGTGACTACATATATAGTTCCTTCTTTGTGCAGGTATGCACCATTTTCAAACTTGACAGCTGGGTGCTCTAGTCCAATGGATTGATCAGGGTTTTTAATCTGGACCACAGATCTTCCTAGGCCGTCCTCATAGATGCTAGCACCTAATCGGTTGGTCCTAAGGTACTCCAGCTGCGTTTTGTAAGGGCCTTCTACCCTGTACAGGTAAGGCACTCCTGAACTTCCCGTAGGTCTGTCCATGCCTTGAGACATTTCTGACTCACTGGTCTCAGAGCTAGGGTAGTATGAGTGGTGGCTCAACTGCTGGGCCCAAGACCTTGCAGTGTGATTGACACTAGCCTCTGAAGACCTAAGGCTTTGTCTTTCCCTTGCTAAATGTCGTCCTGATCTAAGGTTCATATGCCTAACTGATTAGCCCAATTTTTTTTCAGAGTACAACCTCGTTGCCGATTAATTGGTACCAGTCACTTGATTCTTTTTAGTTATTTTATCACGTTTGAGTTCTTGTCTGATATCACGTCGTCAGGAATGTTTGAATGTTGTTTCGCACTTGCAATTGATCGTTCCACATTAGGTTCTTTTCCTTTATGTTATCGGCAGTGCAGAGATTAAATTTTTAACTTGAACTTGAGTTTTTAGGTAGTCTTCAACTTGATAACTGCCTATCGTCGCCCTGACTTACTCCTACTTCTAATCGCTCTTAGCCTAGGCTAGGAATTGACGAAGAGGAGTTGAGAATATTCCGACCTTTCTTGCCGAACCTTGCTCTTTAGTGCTCGAGAAGTTGATTCTCAAGCGTGTGCCACACCCTTGCTTGGATACTCTCAATTGCTTCTCAATAGGCCTGCATAAATCCCAAGATTAGCTCCAAGTAGACCTTTCAATTGACAGACAATTTATTTCAGACACTTTGTTAATGACCCTTGTTCCCCCTTTTGCATTGTTAGAAATTTACTCTGTAGCTCCCTTGGTGTTCCTGCCCCTCAGTGTGTCAACTTCCAAATATCCTATCTGAAAATCAACGCGTTATTCTTATAAAAAACAGTTGAGGGCGTGTAGTATATGTCACGAGCTTTCCGACAAGCCCTAGAGCTCAGAAAATGGATTTCGTATGAAAAAGTTATGACCGTTCAGGGTTTAGGGGGTTAACTAGACAAACAGAACCTTTCGGGGGTTTTAATGCATTTTCTAAGGCCTTCGTAAGTAGATGAGTACATGAAAGTGCAAATATGCCCAAAATTTAGCCTAAATTTCCAAAAATTCACTCCTTAATTTTTTGCCGAAAATGCCTGTCTATCGCGATAGACGGTGTCTGTCGCGATAGACACAATCTATCGTGGGGGCTGTCTGTCGCGATAGACGGTGTCTGTCGCGATAGACGGTGTCTATCGTGGATTTCTGTCTGTCGCGATAGACGGTGTCTGTCGCGATAGACGGTGTCTATCGTGGATTTCTGTCTGTCGCGATAGACGGTGTCTGTCGCGATAGACAGTGTCTATCGTGGATTTTTGTCTGTCGCGATAGACGGTGTCTGTCGCGATAGACGGTGTCTATCGTGGATTTCTGTCTGTCGCGATAGACGGTGTCTGTCGCGATAGACGGTGTCTATCGTGGATTTCTGTCTGTCGCGATAGACGGTGTCTGTCGCGATAGACGGTGTCTATCGTGGATTTCTGTCTGTCGCGATAGACGGTGTCTGTCGCGATAGACGGTGTCTATCGTGGATTTCTGTCTGTCGCGATAGACGGTGTCTGTCGCGATAGACGGTGTCTGTCGCGATAGACGGTGTCTATCGTGGATTTCTGTCTGTCGCGATAGACGGTGTCTGTCGCGATAGACGGTGTCTATCGTGGATTTCTGTCTGTCGCGATAGACGGTGTCTGTCGCGATAGACGGTGTCTATCGTGGATTTCTGTCTGTCGCGATAGACGGTGTCTGTCGCGATAGACGGTGTCTGTCGCGATAGACGGTGTCTATCGTGGATTTCTGTCTGTCGCGATAGACGGTGTCTGTCGCGATAGACGGTGTCTATCGTGGATTTCTGTCTGTCGCGATAGACGGTGTCTGTCGCGATAGACGGTGTCTATCGTGGATTTCTGTCTGTCGCGATAGACGGTGTCTGTCGCGATAGACGGTGTCTGTCGCGATAGACAGAAAAAACGCAAATTTTTGAAAAACTTCTAGTGATCTAGAATGCCCTCAAGGTGTAGGTTACAGTGCTACTCATGCATTCACAAAATGTTAAGATTTTCTGTCTGTCGCGATAGACAGAGATCGTCGTCTCGGGAACTGTGCAGAGCCTGTCGTACCTGCGCACACTGCTGGGGATGATGGTACAGCAAAAAACCTGCAAAATAGCTCAAGAAACATGCAAAAACAGCGCATGCAAATTCGCTCTCTCGCTCTCTCTCACAAGAGAAATGAGGGAAATGAGGTGGAGATGGGGATATAGTCAAAAACTGAAATTTTTGCGATGATGGAGATGGAGGTGGGAGATGGGAATGATGATGATGGTGATGAAGATGGTGAAGAAAGTAAAAGAAATTCGATGAGAGTGAAGAAAATACCTACCACTCCAACGCGTCAACTCTACGTCTTACCATCACACGCTCGTCCTCAAAGCTCGATCCCCGGCAACGGCGCCAAAATTTGGTGTAGCTCAGTGATGAGTAGCACCTCCTTTAATGTCAATCCGGGAAGACGTGAGGATGGTATGAAGACCTCGAGCAAGTGACGGCACAAGTGCGTGAGTGAGAAGCACACAAGCATGCACACACATACACACACACGCGCACACACGGCAAGACAAAGAGAGAGAATCAATGGAGTTCTTTAGAATACTTTCAAAAGCTCTTACAGGTTCGTTTCAATTACAATCTACCCTCAAAAATGAGCTCTCTAGCTCTTTTTATAGTTTTTGACTAGCTTTTGGCCCTGTCCAGACCTAGTGTCCGGCCTAGTTAAAAATTAGGTTCCAGGGCTTATTTGAGGGCTCAAACGAAGTCCAAAAATTATGAAATTTGGTACGATGGTACTTCTAATACTCCTCAAGCTCGAGGACTCCTCGGCTTGCACAAAATGGAGTCTAATCTACCAAAAACGGGATTTACAATGTTTGTGTAGTGATTAAAATCACTTGGGTTGTACATGATCTATGGGAAAAAATGATCTGGCCTTGTTGCCGTATTGTGCATGACTCCTTTGTTGCTTTGTATGCCAACACGGATGAATGTGAGGATTCCTTCCAGGAGCTTAAACGAAGATTATGTTCAGCACCAATCATGACCACACCAGATTGGAATAAGCCATTCCATGTTCATGTGGATGCATCCAATTATGCCATTGGATGTGTGCTTGCACAACCTACTGGTGAAGGTAATATGGATCTTCCAATTGCCTACGCTAGTAGACAATTGAATGCAGCTGAATGAAATTACACCACTACGGAGAGAGAAGGCTTAGGCATGGTATATGCAGTTAAGAAATTTAGACACTATTTGCTTGCAAACAAGTTTAAATTTTTTACTGACCATCAAGCATTGTTATATCTCATAAACAAGCCATGCAATACAGGAAGATTAGTAAGATGGTTTCTCTTGCTAATGGAATATGATTTTGAGGTTGTGGTAAGGAAAGGTAGGACTCATTTGAGAGCAGATCATCTCTCTAGGCTCACATCTAGAGAAGCCCCACAAGGAGTGTCAGATGACCTTCCTGATGCTTACTTGTTTAATTTGGAAGTTGTACCGCAGTGGGCTAAGCCATTGGTACCAGTATTGACATACGGGCCTAACCATCCAGTAGTAAACACACAGAATAGAGAGGTTGTGAAAGCCCAAAAGTACCACATCATGGCAAGAAGCATGTACAAGCACACGGATCAAGGAATCTTGGCTTGTTGTGTAGAAGAGGACGAGTACAATAAATGGTTGCATTTAGCACATGTAGGTGCATTAGAGCAACACTACTCAAAGCAATGAACCTTACAGACGCTAAGGAGACTCGGAGTACATTGGCCAACTATGTTAGCTGATGTCCAAAGGTTGTGCAAGGAATGCCCAATCTGCTGCACTAAACCACCTGTGGAACATGCCACTCTTTATCAAGTGTCCATTGTGCCAGATTGGAGTGAACCACTAGTATCCTTCCTGAGGACGAAAACATTCCCTTCAGACATGACTCTGGCTAGGAAAAGGAGTTTAGAACAAGAAGCCCAGGATTACTCACTTATTGGTGATAATCTATACAAACGTGGTAAAGACGGTTACCTGAGACTATGTGTCCATGAGAGTGAGTATCTCAAGATCTTGGACACTGCTCACCAAGGTGTAGCAGGAGGACACTTTGGACCAGATCGGGTGATCAAGGCAATACTATTTGCGGGCTTCTGGTGGCCGACCCTTCACATGGACGCACATACCTATGTGAAACGGTGTGACGTTTGCCAGAGAACTCAGTATCCTATACGTAAAGACGAGATGCCACTGAAACCCATGATGGGTGGACGTGCATTCTCTAAGTGGGGAATAGACTTCGTAGGTCCTATTAATCCCCCAGCTAAGGGTTCTCATGCAGAATACATCATTGTTGCAACAGACTATCTAACTAAGTGGGTAGAGGTAAAAGCCACAACAAAGAACGACGCTCAAACAACTGCTAAATTCTTGTTTGAAAATGTATTCACAAGATATGGGCTACCTATAGAGCTAGTAAGTGATAGAGGCACTCATTTCTTGAACGAAGTGATTGAAAATCTACTCCAAGAATTCTTGGTAGTTCATAAGAAGTCTGCCCCCTATCACCCTCAAGCTAATGGACAAGCCGAAAGCACCAACAAGATCTTATGCAATGTACTGACAAAATTAGTGAACACTAAACGCTCTGATTGGGACAAACAGCTACACCATGCTGTTTGGGCATACCGAGTCGCCTACAAAACGGTACTCCAAGCCACCCCCTTTCAGATGGTATTTGGCCAAAACGCGGTGCTACCCTTGGACTTCTTGATACCTACATTGAAAGTAGCACAAGAGCACGAATGGACGGGTCATGAACTCTCCTCTAGACTTTTTGACCTTGAACGATTAGGAGAAACAAGACTGAGAGCAGCTGCAGGGATATATGCAGCTAAGAAGAGACAGAAGGCATACTTTGATGCCCACGTTAGGGATAAGGGCTTGAAAGCAGGAGATCTAGTTTTAGTCTACACATTGAAACAACACGTAAGGAAGCTAGAAAAGAGAGGCTACGGACCTATGATCATCAATAGGATCTCCACGAGTGGAGCCGTACAACTAGCCACTTTAGAGGGTGATGTTCTCCCAAACTATATTAGCGGATGCAGAGTCAAGTTGTATCAGGAACCTCTCACAGAGGAAATGCTAAGTCGACTCAACACTACTAAGAAACGCAAAGAGGAAGAAAAGCGAATTCGAGAAGAAGCTCAAGCAGAAGCCCTAGAGTGCATACGGAGATTGAAATTAAGAAGACAAGGTAGAGAGCACCCTAGGCAAGACGCATATGCAGATCAAGGATATGACGTAGCTATGTGTGAAGTTTCAGGTGTTAGCTCACATAGGATAACTGATCGACGTCCTTTCATAACCTTAGATATAGGACAAGGAAAGAGTGCAAGGACTGTAAGAGCCTTGATTGACTCAGGTGCAGCCACTAGTGCTGTTAAATTGTCTTACTGTCAAGAGTTGCAATTAACTGTCAATCCTGTGGAAGCATATCTCATAGGATTGGGAGGCGTGGAAACCCCTTGCATGGGCGAGGTGGAACTTCCCCTCTATATTCATGATGAGGCAATGACAGTTAAGGTACTAGTGTGTCAAGATGAGGGCCTCACTGAACCCCTTGTCTTGGGTCAAGACTGGATCTATAACCAAGCAGTCAACTTAAACCTAAGAAGTGGAATTCTTCAGGTATGGGTGAATCATACTACAATTACAATTGAGTTAAATAATGGAGCACTCAAGGAACTAGAAAAGACACGGACTCCTGGTCCCTCCAGGGGTGCACATGAAGTTGACCATGATGTTCTTGTCCAAGGCTATGTGATGCAGAAGAATGAAGATCTCAAAGAAGGAGTCAGAACCACAATGGAACTCCCTTCTTTTCCAAAGGCCAGAAGGAGGCAGCAACTAAGGGAAGATCAATCACTGAAGACTCTCCAGGCAAGAGACCAAAAGAACGCGCGAAGCAGAACAACTCAGCCGATGAAACAAATGTGGGTGCGGAAAGATGAGCTGCCGACCGTAACTAAGTTGCAACAACGGTCTCAACTTCCTATTAGTAATCAACGACTTGATGCTAATAAGAGGACTCCTAAAACCTCTGTTGAGAAAGTGAAGTCCATTTGGGTACCCAAGAAGTCGATGAAGGCTGACCCACAATCAAGACAAATTTGGGTGCCTAAGGCTTGCTTGCGGGCTCAAATAACCCCACACAATTCACATCATACAACACTCTACAGAAGAAGTAAAGACCCTCCGGAAATAGGTGGCAGAACTCCAAGCACGCCTCTTACCATATGAAAGGCCACCCTCGCCCATTGAAGAACCAGAACATGAAACAGTAGTGGAAATCCCCGTCGATGACAGCTATGAAGAGCCATATGAGCCGATGCCGACACCCGGTGGTCGAACTACAGAGGAAGGGCAAGACACTTTAGAAATTCAAGTTCCAGATTGGGTCAAAAGGGTCAAGAAAGTGGGTAAGACACATGATGATCGTGTGGCCGTGCAAATGCAATCTCTCACAAATCTGGAAGAAACTGTCCTTCCGTCTTCTTACTTTCAAAATCTATCCCATCAACGGTTAATCACAACATCAGAGTCGCAATACATGCCGTATTTTGTCTTGCTACATGATTATAATGCAGAAGTCAAGAGACATACAGGGAAGGATCCCACATTCGCCACTCAATTTGAGCTAGGGGATTTACCGACAGATGCACGTGCTGACTCGATCTTCCAACCTAATTGGCATGCACGTCTACTAACCGATTACCTAGAGATGATGAGCACCTTGGCAACCATGCCACTATATATCAAGTATAATCCATGCTATTGCCCAGTGGTACGTCGCAGATCCTGGCAAGCATTTGCAATCAAGGTACGCAACAATAGAGAATGCTCGGCTTGGGTTAACTATCCATATTTTGCTCCACCTCGAGGGACCCCAACCGTAGCCTACATGATATCAACAATTCGGCACTGGTCTACACGTCTAAATAATGTACCCGACATAGCAGCAAAAATGTGTATGAAGATATTCGAGCTCATGACCATTGTCTTCAAAACCTTTCGGAATGTACAAGCTCCATACATCTCTGCCCCTGGATTCTCTCAAGGTAACAAGGATTTAGTCTACGACATGAGCCAGACTCCCTCGGTCACTATAATCTTTGCCTGGCATGCACGAATAAAGTACTTACCCGCATGCTTCAAGCAGACATTTGAGGAAATGTTCTCTACGGGATTCTGGGAATATCATTCCGAAATCTTCATTCCCAGACCCACACATTTGCTACATCTATTCGCAGTAGAACAAGTGATCCATGCAGATCAGTTACGTCTGCCACATCCGGACATTCCAGGACCAATTGATTGGGATCGTATGATGACAGACTTGGCCAGAGGACTACGCCTACAAGAACATCAGCTTGCCACTCAGGTTGTGGAATATTACATCCAACACTCCCAGCAACAAGGGTCTGTCAGGGACGAGAGACGCGAGAGAGGGGGGGTGTTGAGAGAAGTATGGGCACCCAAGGACTGACTAGACAAGGAAGCCAGCGGAGAGAGTCAGAGCGAGGTGAAGGAGTAAGTAGACAAAGCAGTCGACGTAAATCTAGCAGATAGGCCCTTCAAATTTTTCCAAATCAACATCTTTATAACAGTGATTCTTATCACTAACAATCATTGTAAATACCATTTCATATTTTTGTAGCTCCATTTTGTGCAAGCCAAGGAGTCCTTGAGCTTGAGGAGCCTTAGAAGTACCTACATATCAATTTTCGTATTTTTTAGACTCCGTTTAAGCCCTCAAATTGGCCCTAGAACCTAATTTTTAACTAGGCCGGACACTAGATCTGGACAGGGCCAAAACCTAGTCAAAAACTATAAAAAGAGCTAGAGAGCTCATTTTTGAGGTTAGCTTGTAATTGAAACGAACTTGTAAGAGCTTTTTGAAAGTAATCTAAGAACTCCATTGCTTCTCACTCTTTGTCTTGCCGTGTGTGCACGTGTGTGTGTATGTGTGTGCATGTTTGTGTGCTTCTCACTCACGCACTTGTGCCTCCACTTGCTCGAGGTCTTCATACCATCCTCACGTCTTCCCGGATTGACATTAAAGGAGGTGCTACTCATCACTGAGCTACAGAATCTAATATACCAATGATATGATTTTTTGCTAAATTCTCTATTTGCATATTGAAAACCATCATTAATAGTGGTATAACCAAGAAAATTGGGCTTTGCACATAAAAATAAACTTTTTACATCATTTTAATAGTGAAGCTAGCGATTGAGCATGTTATTCAATCAAAAGAGGAGTGATTATGCATACAAATAGAGCTTTAAGAAATCACTTCATTTAGACCTCACTTCAATAGCCATGCCAAAACTTGGTTTTGGTGTTCTCACATGGTTTTTTTGCTTGAAAAAGATAGTGCATAAGGTAATTATCATATTGTCTAACCCTTTTCATATATCCCATTTTGTAAGGCAATTTTGTCCTCGGTCCATTATGTCTTGACCTCCTTGCCCATGTTCCATCTTCTTAAAGTGAAAGTGCAATCCAATTCATATATGGAATCTCTCTCCATGGAAGACAAAAAATTGCAATGGGATTTGCAAATAACACATTGATTTTTTAGGTCTTTGCTCATAATCTTTGCTCACACAAATGCATAATGATGTAAGAATTTGAGCCTAGGATAAGCCATCACTTTTTCAAAAGATATTTAAGTGGCTCAAACCTGGTGGAAAATAGCTGACCACAGATTATTGCAAGTCCTCGAATGTGTCTTCTTTAGATTTTTAGGGGTACATCAAGCAAAGAGGATATGATCCACATGATGTTGATGTGTATGGCCAAGTAAGTGGTCCTACTATGATATAACATATGATAGTTACCAAATATGATATAACCAAGTTTGATCAGGCTACAATTGGCTGCTTCCTGCTTCAATTCTATGTCCAATTGTGCCATCCAGTTACACCTAGTTTGACTCAGTTACACCTAGTTGTGCCATCAAGTTACACCTAGTTAGTTTGTGGTTCAACTCATCCAACATCTATAAATAGATCATAGGACCAGAGGATCATTTTACAAATGTGCAAGTCGAGATAGAGCACGCAACGCAAAAGAGCACAGAGAGAAAAAGAGCGGAAAAAACTTAAGCAAAGAAAATATCAACAATGGAGAAGAAGGGAGCTAGAGAAAAAATTCACAGGTAACCTAAATTTACCCTAGCAATTAAAGATTCCAAAAACATTCCTTTTGAAAACCCTAGAAATTACACTAATTTTCGTGAAGTAATTCACATTTTTGTTCTAGTTCAATGTCATGAAATTAGATGGCAAGCATCAACACTATAGAAAAAGTCAATGCCAAGCATCGATTTTTATCTACAAGTCAATGCCAAGCATCAACTTGGGCAAGGAATTCAATGATAGGCATCAAATTGGACAACAAGGTTGATGCCAAACATCGAATTGGGTGACGAGGTTGATGTGAGGCATTGATCTAGCCTCCAAGTCGATGCCAGGCATCAAGTTGGGTGAGCAAGTCGATGTCTGGCATCGACTTGGTTGCATCGACCCAGTGGTTCATGTCGATGCTTGGCATCGATTTTCTTGCCCAACTCGATGCATGGCATCGACTTGGAGGCCAGGTCGATTTTGGCATTGACCTTGTCGCCAAAATCGATGCTTAGCATCGAGTTCCTCACCCAAGTTGATGCCTGGCATTGAGTGTGTCACCTAATTTGATGCCTGATATCAAGGTGCTCCATATAAGATCGATGCTTAGCATCGAATCTACCCCCAAATTCAATGCTTGGCATCAAATTGGATGAAGGTGCTCATGTCTTGCATAGGCTTGACCTCCAAATTTGATGTTTGGCATTGCCTTGGGCATTAAGCTTGATGCTTGGTATCGATTTATAGGCAATATTCGATGTCAGGCATTGACCTATAGCAGAAGCTTGATGCCTCGCATCAAGTTGGCACCCAAACATTGAGATGGATGTTATCCCTAGGACAATATCATGCCCTTGGCTAACAAAGATTGTTTCACTTCAAGGACATCGAGAAGAGAGAGGAGAAACCCTTTAAGAAGTTGAAGGTGACCATAAGCAGCTCAAGGGAGGGTGCGCGAGATAGAAGCATTGGACATATGCTAAAGCAAAAGAAGAGCATATTGTCTTTGTCCTCTGAGCATGCAAGTAATCCAATGGTCATATCATCAAGTGGTCATAGCAATGTCAAGCCCATTGAGGGAGAGCTAGGAAGAAATGATAAATCCAAAGAGACTAAAGTCAGTAGGAAAGATAGACCACTTCAATACTGTAACATGACAAATCTGGAGTGGTGCCTTCAGTACATAGAGGAGAAAAATGCAACTTTGCTTCTGTTTGTTGGTGCCTATGAGAGGGGAAAGATTACCACAATGCAAGTTTTTCAATATGGCCTTGGGTTCAAGGTGGACTATGAAGATGAGGACTCAAATAACCTCCTTTTCCTATTGGAGATTGAGGAGTGTTGTGTTCCAAAGAGGTTCACTCAAATCTGCAGGGAATCAAAAAATTTGATTGCAGATCTTTGCCATGGATACAGGGGAATATCATGCCAAGCCAGCAGAGGAAGATGACACTTATAAATTCAAAGGGCAAGCAACCCATACAAAAGAGGCCCCAGACGAAGACCAAGCCAACTAATGTGGAATCAATAGAAAGCTCAGACTCTGAGGATGATATAGTTGCCCTTGGAGGAGAGCTTACTTCTAACATATTGCTTCCAGAAAAGAATAAGATAAGGGAGGAGATTGCCAACAAGAAGCTCATGAAAAAGGGGCAACTTTTCCACCTCCCCATTATTATAATCAACAGATCCCCAATACACCCACTTATAGGAAGGAGGGCTCTTGAGATAAGGGAGCCAAATAATCTACATGTAAAGAACCTTAAGAAGAAGATTAAGATAAACCCACATGCAACTGTCATACCTTTCTTTGGTAATCATAGATCCAAACAAATGTGAGCCAGTGGAGGAATTCAATGAAGCTTTGTTTGAGGACTATACAACCTATGTTATTGGAGGATCAGACTCTGCAGAGGCCCAAAGATAGCTCGTAAAAGAGCATCCAACTACATACTTCTTCAGGTATGCAGAGTGTAAAATCTATGTTGGTTTGAGTATAGAGGAGGCCAAAATCCTAGCTTGGGACCACAACAATGACAATGATTACATGCAGAAAATGTCTTCAATTGAGTGTATTTGATTCTTCCACCATGAGTATGTTGATGCCCTCAAGGCAGATGGTGGAAGGATCCATCCAAATTTGAGAAAGAAATGTCCGATAGAGGTAGGGATAGCAGTGGATGACAATGTGAAGTCAGATGCATTCTCTAAATTTGACCCATGGTTCCAACTCGCCTTCAAGACAGGGGAAATCTAGGATCTCCAGGATAAAATATTCATGATGTGGGATAATAAAGAGCTGAAAGACCAGAAACAAAAAAAAAGGCAAAAGTAGATCCTCATGTGAATGTAACAGGAAAGGGAAAGAAAGTTGATCTCTCCATTGAAGAGGCTATTGAGGATATGAAACTCACACCTTGGAGAGCATTGCAAGGCATAAAGGATGACACTTTGATAATTTCAACATTATCAAGGGTCATTTCCAAAGACCTAAGCCTTGAGGAGATGGTCATTGAGCTAAATAAGTAAGTAGAGTCTTGTCATTGATCAGTTTTTCTCGCTCTTTCAGTAACTCAGAGTGTTTCTTTAAAACTCACAATGCAGTCACAAGGTTTATATGAAGATTTAAGAGGTGATGATGAGGAGACTTGGGTTTTTCACATGGATTGAAGTCCAAGCAGAGTATGTGACCATCTCCTCATACAAAGCATTGTTAGAATGCTTTATATTGTTCAAGTGGGTGAGTTCTCTTGCTCATTACAATATAATATGATTGAGTTTCTCAATCAGTTGGTCCTATTTGATGTTGGGCATCAAGTTATAGGAACAGATATGCTAGAAGTCGATGCCTAGCATCGAATATCAGAGAATTCCTATGTGCAACAACAACCTTTAGTCAAAATTCAATGCCATGCATCAAATTTCACTAGGATTCCGATGCTAGGACCGTATTGTACCATAGAACTAACTCCAGGTATAGCTTGCCATAACTAGTCAATGCATAGCATCGACTTTAAGCAAGTTGTATGGAAGTTGGCCTCTAACTATCTATTCATTGAAGTCTCCTAGCAAAGATTTATTCAATGCTAAGAATCAGGACTATTGATATATGTTACACTTTTTAAACAATCTTTGAGTTGAGTGTAAGCCGCCGGATTGGCATTCTGTATTTTTTATAATCCCTATATTTTTCCCATACCACACAAACCGAAAGGTTGTTGCGAAGAGATGTATCTATTTAGCAACTAATGAAAGGGTATTGCGGTGACACTCCGGTGACGACGAATAGTATCGCCAGACTATCTGTCTGGGCGATTGCGGTCTGGGAAGTCGCTATGGTGCCGTGTTCGAGAAATCTGAGTATTACTGTTTTCGTCTTTGTTTAATTACATTAAATTGTGATTAACACAGTCCCATTAAGTTAAGGATCATAAATATGTGTTACGGTAATGAATAACTCCGGTGCTACGTACTAAGAAAGTATTAACCCGAGTATGAACAATAAGTCTGTGAGAGGACTAACCAGAATCTTGACAGTGACTCGTATTAAATAGAGTTTTGTACATTAATGTACTGCGACTCGGATAAGTTAACCGGGAAAATCAAGTTACAGGGCCTCTGATTTATCAGACCCCTACCACTCCCAAGAACCCGAAAGAACTTAAAATGCCTGTAATGAAGAAGTGCATTTTAACACTGGCGCCGTCTGTGGGAAGGTGGCACAAACTGTGAATAATCAGTAAGGTGGAGTAGTACACAAGAGGTGCAGAGGTGATATATGCTGGTTACTCGGTCCGCCGAGTTGTACCCGAAGTACAGAAGAGACCAGCATCCCTGGAGAGTACCAAATTTGTAAGGGACACCCCTAGGGGCCAGAAGAGTAGACCCGTTAAGCACAGTTATCGAAGGAACAGAGCCAGCTAGCAGTGATTCCGATAGAATTCTGGTGACATAGGAGGAAATTCCAGTAGATTCCAATGTAATTTCGGAACAGTCTGCAGAAGGTACAGTAACTTTGGAGTGTACGGGGACGCAGTGCGTAGTTGACCCGACACCGTCTGGTTAGGATTCGACCCTTTTCGAGGATAAATTTGTGTTACCCAAAGAGATCATTGTCGGTGAAAGAATACCCTATTTTGGGGAAAGTTCGACAAATTCCGATGACACTTCGGTCCTAGTTGCAGGGAATTTATAGTTTTTCGGTGATAGTGTGATACTTTCTGGTGAATCTTCATTCCGGACACCACTATTTGGGGCAAATTTTCCTACCAGGGATATCCAAGTTGAGGATAGGTTCTTCGATTTGGAGATCCGTAAGAGACTGAACGTTATTTTCAAGCCGGAAGGTGAACAATCTGACCATACAGACTCTGAAGGTCAAGAAACGCCACCTCAGAACTCAGGAGATAGCAACGGTACCACGGCTAGCACTATGAGTGGCCAACAGCAACAACAGCAATAGCAACAGCCCCTTCCACTTCGATCGGTTCCAACAGGGGTAACTTACACAAAGTTCGGTGGATTTCCAGGTGACGATCCTGATGCCCATGTACGCACCTTTGATATAAGTTATGCAGTGCCAAACCATCCACCCGATCCGGCATACAAGGCCATCGTATTTCAGTCAACATTAGTCAATGAAGCAGCTCGATGGTTAACAGAGTATGATATCAACCATTTTGTTACCTATGAGGCGGTAAGGGATGCGTTTTTACAGAGGTTCCGGTTGAAGAAAAATCCTGCCGAAATCTTCGATTACTTGCAGAACAATAGGCAGAAGCTTCATCATACTGTTCAGGAATATGCCACATTATTTAGAACTCATTTAAGACAATTGCCTCCGGCACATGCTAATTTATCAGATGATGTTATAACCCAGTGGTTCATTAATGGTTTAATCCCACAACTACGGCAAATTATGATCATCCGTTGTGTGGGTGCTATGACACTGGATGCTGTTATAGTGATGGCCCTGCAACTAGAGCATAAGTTTGGAGGATTCACTGAAGACTTGGAATGGTTGAAAGCCAGTAAGCATGGTATAGATGATCAGGCTAAACAGATGTATTGCATGAAGTGCAAAAACCCCGGGCATACCAGCGCTACCTGTGCCCTTAATCAGATGTATTGCGCCATCTGCAATATCACCAGGAGGTGTGTGAAGAGGAAGACATCCATCAGTCAGGAAAGTTAACAACGTATCATAATAGGTAGGTTGCTTTGGATGTTCGAGAGATTCGTCACGAGCTGATTCAGCAGCGTAAATTGCTGGTGTGGTATCGTCCACGCCCACCGGAGCTTCGTCGGAATCCAACCGAGAGAGAAAGTCTGCTAAGGCATGGGCTGTACCTGGTCGATAAATCACTTTGTAGTCGAACTCTTGTAGCAATAAGACCCAACGAGCCAAGCGACCACCTAAATGTTGCTGTCAGACCAGATATACAAGTGCAACATGATCCACGTGAAAGGTGAATTTTCGGCCTAGCAAATAATGCCTGAATTTCTTTACAAAATATACCAATCCGAGACATTCTCGTTCATTCACATAATAATTCCTTTCCGCAAGAGCGAGTCGGCAACTTGCATAGTAAACAGGCCGAAACCATTTGTCCGTTTGCTGCATTAAAACACTGCCAATGGCTATATCCGATGCATCTACAAAGACATGGAATGGGCGTTCCCAATCAGGAGGTTGCAAAATGGGAGCCTGCATCAATAATCCTTTTAGACGATCGAATGTAGTTTGGCATTCTGAAGTCCATTCGAACTGTCGTGGAGTACTAGTCATTAACCGATTTAGTGGTGTTGCTAAATGGCCGAGCCACGTAGATGCCTGCCATGCCACCGAATTTGACCCAAGAAGTGCATAACCTCTTTCTGTGTTGTAGGAACGGGTGCTTCCAACACAGCTGCGACTTTGTCAGGATCAACTTGGATAACTTGTGCCGATATGATATGTCCAAGGAGTTTACCACAAGACACTGCAAAAACAGATTTTGACGGGTTCAGGGAGAGTCGGTATTCACGGCATTTCTCAAAACCACCGTAAATGATACAGGTGCGCCGCAATCTTGCCAAATAAGGAGAAGTCATCTAAATAGACTTGTATAAAAGTGGTTAGGTAGGGTGAGAAAACTTCCTGCATACAACGTTGAAATGTGATGGGATGTTTCAACGTTGGGAACATTCCGTAACCCAAACCACATGACCGTACAAGCAAAAACACCAGTTTGTAATGAAATTTGTTTTCGGTATGTCTTGTTCAACCATTCTGACATGGTTATAACCACTGTAGCCGTCCAAAAAGGAGTACATCTCATGCCCGGCCACTCTGTCAAGCATTGTGTCAAGAAAAGGAAGAGGAAATGGATCAGGTACCGTGGCCGCATTCAGTTTCTGGTAATCCACACAGATTCGTAGCTGCTTATTTTTCTTAGGAATAATAACGATCGGAGATATCCATTCAGCGTGTTCTATTGGTACGATGAATCCCACCTTCAATAACCTATCAAGCTCTGCTTTGACCTGTGCTGCATAATTGGGATTCATGCGGTAACTGGATTGTCTAATTGGCTTCACTTCCAGCTTAAGCACCACTCGATGTTGATAGATCCGCAGATCCAGACCTTTCATATCTCGATAATCCCACGCAAAAACATCAGAAAACTCACGCAGGAGTCGGATCAAATCTTCTTGAAATGCCTCGGACAATCCTGCCTTAATCTTAATAGGACGCGGGTTGCTTTCATCCCCCAAGTTATAGGTTACTAACTGGTCTTCCGAGACATAGAATTGACGAGGTTTCCTCGGATCGTCAGCTGACTGTAAAAGTTGTTGCAGAGTGGCTTCATCCATAGCAACATTATCATCTACATTCGTGTCTCCGGTCACGGGAACAACCATACATGCTGCCAGACTCCAGTTGTCTGCGACAGATTGCAGATCTACTGTACCTAAGGAAATCAAATCTTTATTATTCTTCAGAAATGCTTCTTCTTCGTCGTCAGATAAGCCATCCAACATGTGGACTGGCTCTGCTACATAGGGCATGGCATGAAGCTCACAGGGTTGAATGGCATCTAGTTTGACAACATATTTACAGTGATTATCTTTAAAAGTCAATTCCTATGCTGACCAATCCTGTATAACTTTGGCCTGTTTCAACCATGGTGGACCGAACAGAAGATTATAGTCGAGGCTGGATTCTGGTAGTTCTAAGACTACGAAAGTCATTTTAAATGTGGTGCCCTGCAAAGTAATGGGGTACGAGTCCCATCGAATGAACTCGGGATTGATCTGCCATTCTGAGAAAGAATTGAACGGGCTCGATTTGGGTCCACACTAACTTCTTGCAGAGAGCTGTCATTGCTATGTTCACACCAGAACCACCATCAATTAACACTTGTGTAATCTTGTGATTTTTATGCCATATCATAATTAAGGGGACTGAATGATCCACCGTAGAATCAGTTTCCGCTTGTATTGTTGTTGTGGCCGGAGTACTGGGAGATCCAGGACTAACTTGTTGTTGAAACTGCTGCCGAACTCCGGGCACCAAGGCGAGTAGCTGCCCCAAGGGGAGTGTAATTGAAGCCTTAGAGAGAATATCCCATACCTGCTCTGTTTGAGTTGTACTCTGCACCGATTCTGATGATGATTCTCCTATTACTGGAGTACAGTCTTGTTCATGTGCTCTCATCTTTGGCAGGGGAACCTGTGTCACTGGAAATGGATCCGAGAACATGGTAGGCTCTTTGGTGGTCCATTGGCTGGCTTCGGTATACATTCGATGTTGTTCACGGATGCCAGGTTCAAACACCTCAGCTGCAGGTTGCAACTGCTTATCGGATCTTGTCTAGACCACTGCTGCTTGCGATTCTACTGGTGAGATATAGACCATGTTGGTCAGCGGATTTTGATGCTCTTTCTTTCTTTTACCATATTTGGCTGCATCCTTGTAGAATCTCCGGATGTGGCCAAGTTCACCGCAAAAGTGGCATCAAGGTGGTTGCAGAGAAGTACCTTCCGGTGATGTACCTGTCTACCAGCAATTTGTATTGAAGTTAGTACTCCACTGTCCCCGGTAATTCCTGTATCCTTGCGACTGATTGTTTTGCATCTGCGGTGGTACGTAGTGAGTTGCTGGCTGTCATGGTTCCAATATAATGGCATTTACAGTTGCTCGTCCCTGCACTTTGGCATTATATGCACAATTTTCGGTGGAGTGGGGGGTATGCGACAGAAGATTGCAGTTTATAGTCTCCGATTCCGGTTGCTGGTAGGACAGTTGTACTATATGGACCACACTGGTGTATTACTTCGTTGCATTCCGCCACATGAAGCAAACTAAGTCATCAGTATGGCACATTCAATACCCTTCGGTGGACATTTTGTTGCAGATCTCACTCATCGGAAGATTTTACAAAGTGGGCTTTGGTGGCCAACCATGTATAAAGACATACTTCAGTTTGTGAAGCACTGCGATACTTGTCAACGGGTTGGACAGCCATTATAGAGACACTTTTTTCCTCTACAACCTGTATTACCTTTGGAACCTTTTCAAAGGTGGGGTCTTGATTTTATTAGACCAATCACACCTCCAGCGACCCTTAGCAACAATCGCTACATTCTGACATGCACAGATTATGCTACCAGATGGGCAGAAGCTTGGGCCTTACGGTCCGCTACAGCTGTTTCGGTGGCAAAATGCCTGATGAAGGACGTATTCCCGCGTTATGGATTACCTCTGGAACTTATGACAGATCAAGGAACACACTTTGCTAACAATTTAATGCGAGTAATAACGCACACTTTTCAAATTCTGCATAAATTCAGTTCATAGTACTATCCTCGTGCTAATGGTTTAGCTGAAAGTACCAACAAGACACTGTTAAGTATGCTTCGCAAATTGATTGTGGAATCACCAGAAAGATGGGATCAGTTACTGCCTGCAGTCTTATGGGCATACCGGACTACATACAAAGTTGCAACCGGACTGACTCCTTTCAAGCTTGCTTATGGGTTGGAAGCAATCGCGCCTATGGAAATTGTCGTGCCAAGCTTACACGTGGCCATAACTCAGAAACTGTTACCCGAAGACTCTTTTTCATTTCGGTTGGAAGCACTCAGAGACTTGGATGAACATCGTTGGGAAAGCTTTCTAACTCTTCACGAAGATCAGTTGCGGCAAGCCCGGACTCATGATCGTTTCCTCAAGACTCCTATGTTTACGGTGGGCCAACTTGTGTTGTTTTATAATGCTAAATCAAATCGTTCTGCTGGGAACTTTAAATTACGGTGGTTTGGTCCTTACCAGATTAGTGAGCAAGTGGGACCAGCTACTTTTCAGTTGACTACCTTGACCGGAGTTCCTCTTCCTAAAGTGATCAATGGTTCAAAGTTGTGGCCGTATCACCAAGCGCCTGATTCTCGTTGACGTGTTCTTCATTTTTTCGCGTGTCACTTACTTTCTTTTTATTTCTGCATGTTGGTTGAATGAAGACCATAAAACTCTTCGTTTTGCTACCTCATCATGATTAATCGCCGTCTGTGTTATTGATTCTGCTCATGCATGCCCGCCGTAATTATGAAGGTTATCATCTCAATACCGTGCGATGATTAGGGTTTTCGATCGCCTCCCATTGCCGAGTATCTACTTAATCTTCTTCTTTTGCCTGTTAATCGCTATTGTGTCTGTGTGCTTTGAGTGCTCTGTGTTTTCTGTGTTTACGGCGTATTCGTGCTTTTGTGACTTCGCGTGCACATCATGGAGGCTCTAGCTAATTTTGTTGTCTTTCGTGAGGGACTTACTCCTGACGTGAGTGAGTTCTTGCGAGCCCGAGGCCTATTGAACTTCGCTGAAATGCCTTGGCACTCAGTGGAGTGTCACCCGTTTTATGCGCAGATCATATCTTCCATAGCCGCCACACCTGCTATCGAGCAGAGTTGGCCGATTACATGTTTACCGTCTCGTGTAGTAATCACGTTAGCGTCATTCGCTGAAGCCTTTCGTCTGCCCTTGGAAGGCATAGAGAATGGTCCTCTCCTTCCTATTGCAACTATGGTAGAATTGTTCCCACGGCACTCATCGAATGAGTACGCCATTCTCTGTCGCCCTGACCCTGAACGTACTGCCTTACAGTTTCTAGTGGCTATCCTTAATTTACAGAAATGTACTTATGGCATTTCTCGCCGCTTTTACTCGATGGTTGACATGGCTTCTTGTGAGCCTGTTAACTTTGCCTCTTTCTATTTCCGACGCATTCACCGTGAATGTGTTACGGTTATTAAGCACGTTAACAAGGGAGATCTTCCGCGTTCGCGTTTGCCACATATCCTTACCTTTTTGTTCCCCGCCATTCAAGCAGCACAACCCCCGCCAAGAGCTCCAATTTTGTATCATGAAGAATCTGCCCAAGTGCTCGAAGATACAGAAGATGATGATGAAGATCTCTTCCAGCTTCTCCACCGGAAACGCAGACGGATAAGCCCCTCTGAGAGTCAAGTACAAGGCGCCAACACAGGAAATGAAGAAGAAATTTTCCACGATACCGCTACTTCAATCCATGTGGAATCTTCTGGGCATTCTTCTTCGAATAAGCAGTAGGAACAAACTGCGTCCACCACTGCATCTGACGCAATTTCTACTAAGGAGGAATTCTAGCAACAGACAACCGAAGATGTGCAAGATATTGTTGCAGAAATTCGCAATGAAGTGATCGCTTTGGTGGAGTCTGTCATCACCAGAACTGAAGCGACTACACAGCAACCTACCGGAATAGTGTTGGTGCCCAACACCCTAATACCTACTCCTCCACCCATGACTTCGGTTACACCCATTGTACCTATTCAACCGATTGTTCCTGAAGAACCTGCTACTTCATCTTCTTCTCCCACTTATTCTCCACCGTCTTCCCCTCCCTTACTAGAAGCTTCGTCATCCAAGCCACTCCCTCCTCTTTCTCTTCCAGTCCCCATGTTTACTGAGTTAGCATCCATGGGTCGTATGTTGATCCAATTGTCGTAGCAACTACCAATGCAAATGAAGGAGGTTACTGACAATCTCAGACAACAATTACAACACAAGGTCGATGTACTCGAAGTGGATATTACTCCATTGCAAGAGGAAGTAGATGCAGTGAAAGCTGAAAACCATGCTTTGCATGTACAGATTCAACAGCTCCAGGCTAGACTTGCTGAACAGGATTCGTTGATCAATCAAAGAGATGTTGTGTTGGCTGAGTTAAGAGCCAAAGATGATTTATTAAGTGCTTGTGATGCAGAGATTCTCCAGTTAAAACAATTAGTACAGGATAAAGAAGATGTTCGTGTAGCACTTGGGAACTTATTGGAAGAAACGCGAGTCCAGCAAGATGAAGTTGTGCAGAAAGGACAGGAGATGGCTGATTTAGCCAAGCAAACTAATACAGAACTCCAGCTCGCAAACGCCAATCTATTTGAAGCAAATTCTGCTCTTAAAACCCAGATGACTTTAACCGCTCAACTCCAAAAGGAGGCCGCAGGGATTCGCAAGGAACGCGATACATATTACCAGACTATCCAGTATCAAGCCCATGAACTGGAGAGAAGAGAAAAGCAGCGCGCGTATCAAGCAGAACGTTTATCCCGAATCGATAAACAGATTGAAGACATGAAATTGAGTCGTGACGCAGCCCTTGCAAATGACTTCTACCTGCAAGAGGCATTTTTGCAGACACAGACAGAAATTTTGTTGAGTCAAGTCATTGCGGCCAGTTCTGTTCGTACTGACGCGCAGTTACTTGAACCCGACACTTTAAAGCAAATGTTGGATAGTTTGAAGCAGAAAATTTCCATAACCTTTAAATTAGCCTGAACCATGTATATCCAGGGTATAGTAGATGAGCCCTAAATTTTGTATCACTGTGGGTTCAAGTCCACCATGCGTGCCAGTGTAAGCCGCCGAATTGGCATTCTGTATTTTTTATAATCCCTATATTTTTCCCATACCACACAAACCAAAAGGTTGTTGCGAAGAGATATATCTGTTTAGCAACTAATGAAAGGGTATTGCGGTGACACTCCGGTGACGACGAGCAATATCGCCAGACTATCTGTCTGGGCGATTGCGGTTTGGGACGTCGTTGTGGTGCCGTGTTTGAGAAATCTAAGTATTACTATTTTTGTCTTTGTTTAATTACATTAACTTGTGATTAACACAATCCCATTAAGTTAAGGATCATAAATCTGTGTTACGATAATGAATAACTCCGTTGCTACGTACTGAGAAAGTATTAACCCGAGTATGAACAGTAAGTCTGTGAGAGGACTAACCAGAATCTTGATAGTGACTCGTATTAAATAGAGTTTTGTACATTAATGTACTGCGACTTGGATAAGTTAACCGGGAAAATCAAGTTACAGGGCCTCTGATTTATCAGACCCCTACCACTCCCAAGAACCCGAAAGAACTTAAAATGCATGTAATGAAGAAGTGCATTTTAACACTGGCGCCGTCTGTGGGAAGGTGGCACAACTGTGAATAATCAGTAAGGTGGAGTAGTACGCAAGAGGTGCAGAGGTGATATATGCCGGTTACTCGGTCCGGTGAGTCGTACCCGAAGTACAGAAGAGACCAGCATCCCTAGACAGTACCAAATTTGTTAGGGACACCCCCAGGGGCCAGAAGAGTAGACCCGTTAAGCACAGTTGTCGAAGGAACAAAACCGAAAGGTTGTTGCGAAGAGATGTATCTGTTTACCAACTAATGAAAGGGTATTGCGGTGACACTCCGGTGACGACGAGCAGTATCGCCAGATTGTCTGTCTGGGCGATTGCGGTCTGGGAAGTCGTTGTGGTGCCGTGTTCAAGAAATCTGAGTGTTACTATTTTCGTCTTTGTTTAATTACATTAACTT
This sequence comes from Ceratopteris richardii, assembly GCA_020310875.1. Taxonomy (NCBI): domain Eukaryota; kingdom Viridiplantae; phylum Streptophyta; class Polypodiopsida; order Polypodiales; family Pteridaceae; genus Ceratopteris; species Ceratopteris richardii. The sequence continues at coordinate 39,830,203 of CM035415.1, forward strand.
GTGATTAACACAGTCCCATTAAGTTAAGGATCATAAATCTGTGTTACGGTAATGAATAACTCCGGTGCTACGTACTGAGAAAGTATTAACCCGAGTATGAACAGTAAGTCTGTGAGAGGACTAACCAGAATCTTGACAGTGACTCGTATTAAATAGAGTTTTGTACATTAATGTACTACGACTTGGATAAGTTAACTGGGAAAATCAAGTTACAGGGCCTCTGATTTATCAGACCCCTACCACTCCCAAGAACCCAAAAGAACTTAAAATGCCTGTAATGAAGAAGTGCATTTTAACATGACACTCGTCCTTTATTTGTAAAAACCTTGAAAGAAGAATGGTGATCTGAATGAAGACTGTCCTCCTGCCTTACTAGCTCATATCCAAAGGGCAAGGCATGAGAAGTCTAGAATAAAGGCAAAGGAGATGGAGTTCGAGGATGAGTCCTCAGGACTAAAGTGTTTTTCAAACCCCATAGAACCCCTTAGGCCATTGTATTACAATATTATTGTGATGATGTAAATAACATTTGTATAGTAGTACCTAGGAATCATTATTCCCTTTTAATAGAAAACATCCCATATGGCTTTAGAATGACAAACACCCATAGATACAAAAGATGGTGATAGATTTTGTTGAATTGACCATGTCACCACTCTAGAGGATTGTCATTTTTCATAGTAGGGACCAATCCTTCTCTATCTCAATAGCATTAAAGTCAAGGTGTCATGCTGTCAAGTTTCTTACATGGTATGTACTTGCTTTTTGTCTTTCTAGAAATTGCACGTGACATTGTTCTTAAAATTATAAATTTTCAAGGTAAAGACAAATGTAAATCACACACCAAGACATAGGTTCATTAGTGCTACCAAGTGCCTTATAGTTGGTACTATGATGAAGTTAGTAAAAGAAGGGTCAAGGAACATTGTAGTGAGGATGGAATTTTGAATGTGCTAATGTTCCTTGCATTTACAAAGAAGCATTGTCATGTGGCAGGAGAAAAGACATTGGTTAATCCTTATCAAAAGCCCAAAAAGCTTATAATGAGTTTAATCCAATTGTTCTCCAATGATGATGATTGGATCTTGGACTTGTTTTCTAGCACAGGTACTTCTAATTGCAATCTTGCTGATTGACACTCTTTGTAGCATCACGTGTAATTGATTTGTTTGTTTTCAAGGACGACACTCGCATATGCCCTCAAAAATGTTCAGGCACTGCATTGTTGTGGAGAAGGATGAAGCCCAAGTTAGCTTCATTAGGATGCAGATTAATGGCTTGAATGAATGCCCATATGAGGAGCAAGAGGTTGGGAAGAAACATATAGCAGACATAGAGAGATTCCAGCCTGCATCAAGGAAGTCGGTGCCACCATTGGCAGATGAGCCAGGAGACATGGCTGACCTTGACGAGCCAGTTCCAGAGCAAGCCCTCGAAACCTTCTCAAGTCCTTGAAGATGTTGTTATGAAAGAGGCCGAGCATTTATATGATCAGCTATTGTAAAAAGATTGTTGAACTTTGTAAACATATAAATTTGTAATGATTTGATTATTGGAATATAAGGAACAATGTTTCTGTCATTAATGCTTAGCATTCTATGCATTTGTGTTGGATTGGTATGTGGTTTGTTTTACATTTATGGTTGATTAAGGTCATATTGTTGGAGTGGTAATTGGAATAGCTTGGACCTAGAATAGAAGTATGCAAAAGAGCTCCTCCAATGTTTATGTAGAAAAGCTCCTCCAATGTCAAATGATGTGATGTTATCTATATTGAACCTTGAAAAGTGTATTTTATTTCTCCACGTAGTGTAACTCAAATTCTTATAAGAATGAAAACATAAATCTCACATCAAGAGTGCCAAGTGCTACATCAAGAGATTGAGTTTCTTTGTTTGTGGCATTTTTGCCACTACTTTTTGAAATTGGAAACTCTAACACGAGGTGTTGGTCATTTGATGGCCTTTTCTTGCATTAAAAAAAATTTAGTAAGCTTCTTCATGAATCTGATGCCTCAATGGTGGTTTTTCATGGTACTAATTGAAAATGAAATAATGTTTTTCACTACGGAATAGGAAAATGAGCCGTTTTTCCAACATTTTATCCATTTTTCTCAAATAAGAAAGAGAACATGTCTCTGTTCTCGTTTGTTATGACTCAGTGGTCTCTCTCTCTCTATCTCTCTCTCTCTTTCTTTCTTTTTTCCTTTCATTCTCTCTCTTTATTTCTTTCTCTCTCTAGCCATACGTGGGCCACAAATGACCCACCCACTTTAAGCTTATTGATGTGGATTGATGACAACAAAAGGAAGTCTAGCTGATTGACGAAGCTAGAGGACGATGAGCTTCATGCAAAGAATCTAGCTAGTAATGATTAGAACCTTGTGTCAGGAGGCATGAGACAACATGTGGCCTTGATTATCATAATGCAGGTGGAGTAGGATTCGTAGAGAGTTGATCCCCACGTGGACATCTGGGTGTGTTGGCCAGACTTACCCAAGGTGATTGGCAAATTGGGCCACAAGAAGGCATTGAGGAACAATATACACAGAATTAACCAGAAGAGAGAAAGGAAGCATACCCGACAAGCAATGACAATTCTATGAAAATGTGAAGCTCAATGCGCATATTTTTATTAAGTCAATGTTTTCTCTTATAAAAGAAGAGGCACCAGTTCATAGGGGTCTTACAACCTTTCAAAACTCACTTCATGCCCCTTCAATTAGCCTTCAAATGAAACCTTTACACTTCATAAATTAAAAATCCAACTATCAAGATATTCTAAATGCTTCCCCTAACATTTCTGATCAAAATACCTTGTATTCTAATTTCTCTTTGTGAAGACACTTATGATGCATAAATTGCATCAATTCCTTGCCATAATCTTTGAAGCTCTTCATCAAAAGGTGCTAGGTAAACATCCATATTCTTGACTTTATATTTCCCTAGTATAATTAATGGCAACATCAAATGTCCTTTCTTGATCATGAGCCATGGTGGGATGTTGTAATCCAATAAGCACATAGGCCATGTACTCCATGAAGAGATTTTTAATCCATAAGGATTCAATATATACATAGCTAAACCCAATTGTAAATTTTGAGGCTCGATTTTAAATCGAGGCCATTGTTTCTCAATGTGTTTCCATGCCTTAGAATATATAGGGACATGAAATATATCATTTGTAGATCTATTTGATGCACGACATTGCATCAGCTATAGAGTGACATCATAACATATTCTTTAATCAATGAACTATAAAAAAGGGAGGTAGAACTTTTATCAACATAGACTATCCAAGTGAATCTTGTTTTTGTCGTTTTTCTCTACATTTAGGACATTCTTGATTATTTGCAAGTTCCCTTCAATATAAAAAACAATCATTTGTACATGCATGGATCTTGTTGTAGTCCATATCTATTAATGTAAGTAACTTTTTTGCATCCACACGAGATGGTGGCATTTCATTTCCTATGGGTAATACTTTCTCTATTAATAGTTCAAAGAGAGTAGTGGAACTTGTTTCTCACCACCCATACACTGTCTGTAAATTTATAAATGTAAGAAATGTTTGATGAATAGAGATATTTTCATCTTTATATATTGGATGATGATACAATGTTTGTAATACATATTTTGATGTTTCAATATCAATCGTATGTTCACGATGATCATGCTCAAAGATAGTCAAAAGTAGTCAAACAACTATAATAAAGAGATAAAGAGCTCATTTTTTGTGTTAGCTTTTTGATAGCTTGTGAGAGAGTTTGCTTAGTAGAGAATGAAGCTTTTGTAAGAGAGTTCTTTTGTAATCAAAAGCTTTCCATTGTTCCTTTCTTTGATCATGCCTTGTGTACGCATGTGTTTTCATGCATGTATGTGCTTGTCACTCACATTAGCTCACCACAATTGCTCACGATCTTCATATCATCCTCATGTCTCCATAGATTGACAAGTAAAGGAGGTGGTTCCCATGCTTAGGCTACACCAAATTTTGGCACTGTTGCCAGGGAGTGTTGCTTGAGGACCAATGTTGTGATGGCAAGATCATAGATTTGCGATGCTGGAAGGTAAAAAATAGTTATTTTCAATTATTTTGCTAATTTTTCTTCTTCACCTTCATCACCATCTTCTTCCATCTTCATCTTCACAGAAATTTTTTGTTTTTCACTATATGTTCCACATTTTCACCTCATTTTTCATTCGTGGGTGTGCGAGAGAGAGAGAGAGGCAAAGTATTGATGTGTGCAAGTTTTTGTGATTTTTGCGATCTCTGTGGAACACATAGGCTTCGGCATTGAAATTCAAAGTTCCCACCAAGGATCTCAAAAAATCATGATTCTGTGGTGAAAATCATGATTTTGTGAAAAAATCAATTTTTTTTTAAAATCGTAATTCTCTTACTATTGGAATTTCCCCCTAAAATCGTTATAAAAAAAAGAAGATTTTGAGGTCATTATCAGAATCGCGATTCTCAAGCTGTGCTCAAAATAGTGATTCTCTGGTTGTTTCAAAAACATGAATTTCACGTCATTCTCAAAATCGCGATTTTCAAGTGAAAAACACGATTTCCAAGAAAAAAACACGATTTTCAAGAAAAAACATGATCCTCAGTGAAAATCGCGATTTTCAAGTCATTCTCAAGACCGTGATTTTCAAGGGGAAAAAACACGATCCTAAGGAAAAACACAATTTTCAACAAAAACACGATTTTTTGGAGAAAAAAACACGATTCTCAAGAAAACTCGATTTTTAGGTCATTCTCAAAATCACGATTTTCAAAAAAAAACATGACTCTCAGACAAGATCACGATTTTTTTAGGCGATTTTCAAAAATGTGATTCTCCATTAGGATCGTCATTTTCGGTATTGCTCAAGATCGCTATCCTTTCAAGATGTCTCAAAAATGCGACCTTCACTCAAAATTGTGATTTCTTTGGCAATTCTCAAAAACGCAATTCTGAGTCAAGATCGTGATTTTTTGTCGATTCTCAAAAACACGATTCTGAGTCAAGATCGTGATTTTTGGGGTTGTTCAAGAGCGATCCTCACTCAAAATTGTGATTTTCAAAGTGTTTCAAAATGCGATCCTCAATGAAGATCATGATCTTCTCATTGCATCTTGTTTTGTTTGTCTGTTTTGACCCCTAGGAGCTTGATTTGACATAACTTTTTCATCCAAAACCTGTTTTTGAGCTCTAAAGTGCATTGGAAAGCTCCATTTGAATCCCACATAGGCTCAAATGTTTTTTTTTTAAATAATGTGTTCATTTTTAGATAGGGTAATTTGAAGTTGACCCTCAAGTGGGATTAGGAAGCCAAGGGGGCTCCAGAGGATTTTGAGCAATAGAAAGGGGAAAATTGGGACTAGTAGACAAAGCTTATGAACTCAGATCACGTAGACACCTAGGAAAAGATAGACGAAGCATCAGATCATCTGAAGCTAGTGTCAATCACACAGCTAGGTCATGGGCATAACAACTTAGTGATTATCCCTATGTACTAAGTTCAAAAACAAGTGATTCACAAATGTCTTTTAGCATGGAGAGACCTGCAGGTAGCTCAAGCACTACCTATTTACAAACACCAAAAGGTCCCTACAAGACGTAGTTGGAGTATATTAGGACCAACCAACTAGGTGCACGCATCTATGAGGATGGTCTGAGGCGATCAGTTGTCCAACTCAAAAATCCCAATCAACCCTTTGAACTTGAACACCTAATGGTTGAATTCAAAGAGGGTTCATACATTCATAAGCAACGAACCATGTATGTGATTACCAGCTTACCATACAGGACAAATGATCTTGGAAATTTCATTCCTGAGAACGAAATAGGAGACTTAGAGCAAGGAGACCTAGGATGAGAACTGAAGACTCCCCGAGGCAAATCCATCTTGACTAGAGTGATAACTCCAAAGTGGATTCCCCAAGACAAAAAAAGCATAGAAATGTTCTTGAATAGAGAAACTGAGGAGGCTTTTTGGAGATTCAAGCTAGATCAACTTAGCAAAATAGGTGGACTCACCATCTACGAGCTCAAGGATCCTGAGATACCAGGCAAAGTTGTCTATCTGGATAACACATCGGAGAGAATGTTCTTGGTAACAAAGCATGGCAAGCATGTAGGGCGAATTGATTTTTCCTCCACCAAGATCTAATGTTTCCCATGGCCTCCAAGGAGCAGCATCATCCAAGACTCATGAAAACCAAAGGGAAAGAGCCAGAGAGAGACTTGAGGTAAGCTTTGCACACAAAATGGGCAGAGATAGATCAGGATTTGAAAGTGAAATGCCTGAAAGAGAGAGATATCGAGCACATAGGCATCAAAGAAATGAACATGATTTTCCATTACCTAGACCCCGAGAGTATCCAAGAATCCTTAGACCCTCTCAAGTGGTCAAGACAATGAAAAACTACTTTGATGGGTCAAGAGATCCTTATGATCATGTGGCCGAATTCAAACAAGTGTTAAGAGCTAAACTGGTCGAGGACTTGTTCATCGAGTTCAAGACATTTGGTTTGACACTCAAGGGTACTGCTTTAGCTTGGCTCCAGCCCCTCAATAGTCGTAACTACCAGAATATAGGCCAACTGCTAGAAGCATTCATCATAGAATTTTCCAAGAGTGGCATCAAGCATAACACATCATCCTTGATCCACATCTTCAAGCAGACACCCCAAGAAACAGTTCGACTAGCCGAACACAAATTTAAACAATACGTGGAAAGATGTCTCACACCTGAATTACCTACACAAGCGAAACAAGTTTCCTCATTTTAAGATAGACTTCTAAGTGGGAAACTTAGATCATATGTACATCTCAAGGAGCCAAGCACACCAGATCAATGCTTGGGAATGTGTATTGATATAGAAGATAACGTGGTTGAGGATTTAGAATTGTCCAAACTCTATAAGGATTCTAATAGTTCTTCTAGTCATACTTCGAGACCCTCCACTAAGATAGATAAGCTAGCTGAGCAGGTTTCCAAGAAGCTAGGAGTTCAGAATAGACAAACACCTAGGGTCACCTCGTTGAAGTGATGTTATACTTGTGGAGGCGACCACATGGCTAACATATGCCCAATGCAAAACCAAAACATAAGAGAACTGAATGCTCCATATTGCACTATTGAGAGAAAATACATGAACCATACATCTCAAGATTGTCCATACAATAGGTAGGTTGTTAGACAAACTTGTGAGCAACCATACCAATAGGGTAGGTATCAAAACCAATATGAAGAGTCATATCATAGGCTAGAACAACAATATCAACCTCAATACAAGTACATATAGGCCACAATTTGTTCTAAGAAACCAACCGCCACCTCCTACCAATGTGATTCCAGTTAAGTATGTAGTGGCAGAAGAGAACCCTAATAGAGCATTGGTTCATATGACCCCTTTGGTCTCAAAAAATGACCATCATGCTCAGAATTCTAACTACACCCATGAAGATAGTCCACAAGACTATTATAGATAGTCACATGAGCATAGTGAGACGTATCCATATCAATATGAGGTACTACCTATGGAACCGAATTGGGAGCCAGAATATTCCAATATCATGTATATGAATCCTTACCCCATGCCCCAATTGAGACAAATGAGACCACAATCCCCTAGAGGACCCTATTTTAGATGTCAGGGTGACCATTTCATTCATGAATGTCCCCACCCATAGAACATCACAATACAAGGCTTTTGTCCTAAGTGTGGCAAAGAACATCTCCCGAGAGATTGTCCAAGGAACCCCTCTAGTGCACCCAAGTTTAAACCCATTAATGTGGTAGGCTTAGTTGTGGATTCAAGTTCAAGTAGCATTAACATGACTCCTATACAAGCAGTCACTAGGGCACAAGCCTTAAAACAGACCAAACCAGCTGAACAATCAGAGTCAAGTGAATCATGAGAGCCTAGCAAGAGGAAAACAATAACATGGAAGGATGCCAGGAAAAAGGCCGATTGTAAGTGGGTTAGAAAGCTATCTAAACTAGAAGAAATCCTTAAATATGCAAAAACAAAAATAGCTGACATCGCATCTCAAAACCCCTTGCATGCCAAAACTCCATTCACTCCACTTCATCCCACCCCACCACTCATTGTAAATAGACCACAACCAGGGTCTGTTCTTGCATATCCAACCCCAAAAGGCTTGGACATGATGTTCAAGGCCTACCAAGCTTGACTTCAAGAAGGACCAACAATTGGAAACCTAGACAAGAGTTACCCTAGAGCAGATTTAGAGATTGAACAGACAAAATTTTGCATGAAAATGGTAGAACTAGCTCAAGCTATGTTTGAGGCCAATCAATTGTTCAATTAGAAAAATTCTATCAAACTGAGTTTTCATTTCCAAGGCTTATTAGAAAGATTAGAGTAGCTGGTAAACAAGCCAGAGGTTTCTTTACTTCCATTTTATAATACCTATCAATTGTTCCATCAGGCTTATGCTTAAGCTTGTATACCCACTTAGTGCAAATGGCCTTCTTGCCAAGAGGCAAGTCACATAAAGACCAGGTAGCATTTTTCATTATAGCATCATATTCAAATTGCATAGCAGCCATCCAATTTTTTTAATTTTGTGCTTCATCAATCAAAATAGGCTCATTCTCATCACTGATACTAGAGGTAGCCATAGCATAGCAATCAAATGCAAAAGGGGCACTATGAGAACCTAAACGAGTATGATATGATATAGATGCATCTAATTTGTTGTCGTGCAAAGTCTACATCAGCCATTTTGGCATAGTTTTTGCCTCCTCAATATCAGCTCTCTCATCAACAAGTGCATCATGCAAATCTACATCAAAAATGGAATGATCTGCATCATCACATGAAACCTATAAAGGTTGAGAAGTTGCCTCATTAGGACCAGCACTAGACTATCCACCTATAAAAAGAGGTAGCAAAGCATCATACATGTATTTGGAGCTAAAAGATGTCTCCTTAGTACATGAAAGTAGTGGCTGAATAGCATCTTCGACAAAAACATCATGGCTAACCAAAATGTGTTTATTTTGTGGGTGATACAAACGATAGCCTTTGCTTTCACAACTGTACCACACAAAAATTCATTTCACTACTTTATCATCCAATTTCCTGTGTTGTTGTTCAGGCACTAATGCATATGCCAGGCAACCAAAAACACACAAGTGAGCAACAGATGGCTTGCAACCATGCCAAGCCTCATATGGAGTGATAGAATGCAATGCTGTTGGAAGTGAGGTAGAGCGTGCCATGACCAGTGAGGAACTGAAAGCATTTAAAGGCACCACTAGGAAGGCTAGAAAGTCAAGCAAAGGCAGAGCCGGAAAGCGGATGAGAGGTACTATCCCATGCCTACAAGTCCCAGAATCACCCTCTCCACAACCATCTCTAAAGCAGTCACCAACAGCAGCCACTCCCACGGTACCACCAATTCGTATACGGTTATCAAGACCAGTTACGCCGGAGGGCACCACCAGTACTGTTGCACCCCAAGCAGCCACAACCACAGAACCTATCACCACAGCAGCTGAACTTCCCACCACTATTGGTGCGGAAGCTTTCTCTTTTCCAATACCCCATTTAGAACCAGGACAAGCAGAGCCACTGGACCAAACTTTTGATTTTGAGATGCCTGATGCATTCTCCAATGAGTTCCAGTTTTCAGAAGGACAATTGTTTTCTCAAGAATTTGAAAGGCCTAGCTACCCTACCACACCCAGGGATCAGCCACAAGGACAGATCGTGTCCAGCTCTGATGACGAAAGAACAGCAACCGATGACGACGAAGGAGACGACGAAGCTAGCCAGGGAACACAGGAATCCCAAGAGCATGAACAGACAGATGGCCAAGGCCAACAAACAGACACACATGGTGATAGAAGTACCCATGAAGATGAAACTTACGAAGCAGCAGCTTACACACTGGCTATCAAGAAGCTGTATAGAACTATGGAAAAAGTTTGGGCACGCAAAAAGCTGACAGAGGAAGAGAGTCAAACAATAATAGAACAAGAACTTATCACAGGCGGATTCGAAGACGCATACATCAAAGGATTCAGAGATTTAGTCAAATCAGTAGGCTCCAACGAAGCCCTCAGGTACTTGCAACGAAAGCCACTACCACAGTTTGACCCCCGCAGAGTACGACTACTTTCAAAGCCCGGCGAATATATTCGTGTACCAACAGGAGCACAGTCTTCTGAACAAACCAAGGAGGCACGCCTCGTCCCCGAAAGTTCGTTGGCCATAGAAACCATCTTTGTAGATTCCCCACCCCGCGCTACAGCTGTACAAACCTCAGTAGTCACTGAAGTACCGACCACCCCAACCGCTCCTCTCTCACCGCCCGTCCATCCAGCCTCCCCTCTTCACCCTCCTTCCCCTAGACCAACATCTTCATTCGTCGGTGGCGTTGCAGAAATTGTCTTTACGACCACTAACCCCACAATTCTCGCACCCATTAGCCCTAGTCTACCCCCTCCCACACCCACCTTTCTATCCAACCCATTCCTCCATCCATCTTTTCCATCTTTCCCCACAACTCCAAGACCCCTTTTTCCATTCCCACCGCCATTAACCTTCTCCCCCGTCTCACCTCCCCGACCCACTGTAACCCCTCTTTCCCCTTTCCACCAAGCTGCTCCAGCCAGCCCCCCTGTAAATTACCCCTCAACCTTTGTAAATCCCGTATTTACACCAGCACGAGCACCCACGATCACACCCATATTCACGGTCACCGCACTAGATACGTCCACTGACATGGACATCTCACCAACCACTGCACCATCACTCACTTCACTCACGGCACAAACATTTTTAGGCACATCACAATTTTCAACAATCACTACATCATCCACCTTCCCACCCCCATTCCCCATTCCTGTTGCACCTACACCAACTGCATCTTCATTTAGCACCCCATTAATACTATCACCCACTGTAGATAATGCATTCCGACAGATGTTCATGTGTATGACGCAAGTAAGAGATGAGTTCACATCTCTTGGTGATAATTATCAGCAGCTGCAGAGGACAACCAATGACTTACAGTCACAGCTTAATTTATTGTCTATTGAGAATGCCTCTCTGAACACCCGCTACCAGGAATTACGCGAGGCTTATCACAAATTGGAACTAGAAAGCGAAGAAAAGACCAAGGAAGCCACTGCTGACCTGGATAACTTATTAAGAGCCCAGACAGTCCGCAATGCAACGTTAACACGAAACATGGGCTTACTACGAAGACACCTAGCAGCCGCCAAGGAAGAAAACCAGCGCTTACAGGATCAGAACCGAGAAAACTTAGAAGCAGCACTCGACCACCCAGACCAACCACTCAGTCCTAGCAGGTTCAAAGCCATTCCTTCAGACTCGATGAGGATGCTGCTAGACGGTCATGTAAGATTACTAGATGAATACGACCGCATGAACGAGGAGTTACAGAAACTCAAAGAAGATCACAAATTACTCCAGTTACGAGAACCGGCACACCAAGACATACCAGCACCTGTGCACCCCTCTCCTGACCTCCTAGAGGAACTCAACTCATTACGGGCCCAGGTATCGACCCTTGAATCAAGGATTGCAGTATGTGAAGCGCCACCAAGGCCAGATTCCCCACCTGAGCTTCCAGCTGAGGAAGAAACGGTCACCATCCCGGTGGAGGAAACATTTGAAGAAGCGTACAAGCCACAACCCATCCCAGGCGGACGCGTCACGGCCGAAGGTCAGATGACGTACGAACTTCTGACCCCCGCGTGGATGAAGACTATTGAGGAACTTGGAACAACGCACTCAGCTAGAGTAGAGGCACAATTACACGCCATGGCGATGATAGAAGAAAGAATATTACAGTCTCCATTCTTTGCTCATTTGGCCCCGCGACGATACATATCTGGGCATGAGCTACAGTATAAACCGTATTTCATGTTAATGACTGAATACCAGTTAGCCATTGAGAAAGAGACAGGTAAGAAACCATCGCATGCAACTCAATTCGAGGCGGATGATTTGCCACTAGATGCACAACAAGGAAGGATCTATCAACCAGAGTGGCGAAAAGATTTACTACAGCAGTATCCAGAGATGATGAGTACATGGGTAAAGGCACCTTTGCACTTAAAGTACAACCCGTGTTGGGGACCAGTGCCACGACGCCGCTCCTGGACTGCCTTTGCCATTAAGGTACAAAACAATAAGCAGTGCCAAGACTGCTTGAATTACCCCTATTTTAAGCCACCCCTCGAGTTACCAACTGTTGGCTACATGATGGCTACAATTCGCCACTGGCTCCCTAGATTAAAGCATATGGACGATATAGCGGCGCATATGACTGTCAAAATCTTTGACATGATGCAAATGATTTTTAAAGTCTTCCGACGTGTCAAGGCACCCCATGTCAACACCCCGGGCTTTGAGCATGGCAATTTTGACCTGGTATATGATATGAGTACAACGCCATCGCTACGGGTGTGTTATGCCTGGCACTGCAGAATAAAGTACCTACCGGCGTGCTACAAGCAGACATTCGAAGAGATGTTCACAACCGGCTTCTGGGAATACCATTCAGAGGTATTCATAAGCAGGCCTACACATTTATTACACTTATTTTCCTGTGAACGAATGGTCTATTCCACACACTATCAGCTCCCACCACCGGAAGAACCGCAACCAATCGACTGGGAGAAACTCGAGGCAGATCTGGCCCGAGGCATTCGTATCTCCGAGCACACCCTCGCTCAAGACCTCCTACAGAACTATATCCGGCAGACCTCACAGCAAGGTTCTGTCAGGGACGAAAGAAGCGAGAGGGAGGGGGGTGTTGGAAGCAGCCAGAGCACAGACGACACGGAAGCATGTAACGACAGAGCAGGGAGCCAGTCGAATCGTTTTTCAAAGAATTATGTTTTCAAATACTTTCCAAAAACCTCCAACAGTGATTTTTATCACTATTGTAACATATGTAACATAGAAAACCCCATTTTGTAATCCATAGCTCCATTTTGTGCAAGTCGAGGAGTCCTCGAGCTTGAGGAGCTTAGGTAGAACAAGCATATCAATTTTCGTTATTTTTAGACATCGTTTACCCTTCCAAATAGCATCGAGGACCTAATTTTTAACTATGCCGGTCACTAGATGTGAAACCGGTCAAAACTAGTCTAGAAACTATAAAAAGAGCTAGAGAGCTCATTTTTTAGGTTAGCTTGTTGGAGTAGAGAAGAGCTTAGAGCTATTTTTGAGCTTGTAATAGTGTTCTTGAGCAATAGAGCTAATTTCCCACCTTCCATTGTGTCTTGCTTGTCTCTTCATTGTGTGTGTGTATGTGTGTGTGCATCTTGGTGCTTCTCACCTTCACTCTCACTTCATCTCACATTCACGATCTTCATATCACTCCTATCTCTTCCGCGGATTGACATTAAGGAGGTGGAGCTTCTTAACGTGGTTCTCACCATTGTGCTAGAGCAACACTCATGTCATAGGTCCATGGTTCCATAGTTCCAGTCATGTACAACATTAATTCCAGCAATCTTCCATATTGACAAAACATGAACATACCACAACTTAATCATACAAATGATGAGATAAAGATAGAGAAAGAATAGACGACATGTGTAAGGTGTTACGTAAGCCATCGCTTACTCATAGTATCATATATACCAATGTTCAATGTACAATGTGGGAGCAAAACTCTCAACCACTCTATGTGATGAGAAATAGATGTATGAGTGAATGTACAATGTAACAAACATATTCAGATGTATGGGCAGTAATCTGAATATACATGAGATGTGTGACCTTATAGGTTATAGAAGAGTGAATATGAGTGACTGAAAGAGGAAGGATCAGTGTGAAACTGATAGTCAACAAACCCTCATCTGAACTTAGGCTATGGAAGACCCTAAGTTAGATACGTGTGTGAAAAGATCACATACTTATAAAGTAGCATAGAATGCTAACAAGTTTGCTGCTAGAAATCCTCATACTCATGTGAACACACCTTCTCAAACACCTCATCAAAATATGCATAAAGCATATATGTACTGATTCTCTTGTACCTATGCTGAATAGCACTCCTCCTGATATGAACGCCACGGCCTCCATAAACTTCAAGTAGTACATGTGTGCATAAAGAGAATATGTACCTGAATACTTAACATAAGATGTAAATCTTATGTTAACCATCATCCAATGTCTTTGAAGTAGCCCGACATCTTCTTGTAGAAGACAATCTTCAACCTAATATCTTCTTGTAGAAGATAATCTTCAAATACACCATATAGATGGCCAATCCTCACCATCAAGCTGCTAATGACCAAGTCTTCTTGCCATGAACAAGAGATAACCTCCTCTCCATGAGCTAGAGTGTGAGCACACCCTTCATCTTCTCCAAGAAGAATCATTAAGAAGAACTCCATAGCTGCTCCTCAACATGCTTCAAGTTAGCACCATGGCTGCCCCATGTGCTAGACGAAACACCACCTCTACTGAGGTCCAAGCTCTAGAAAGCTTGTGTTGATCCTAGGTGAAGGATGCATACAATGAGCCCAATACTCTCCTTATATAGTTTTGATTGTCCTCCAAAAGCTCCATGATCACTATGTGATTGTATAAAGCAAAAGCTATCGCCGTCCGCTGTTTAACGCAATCTGTCGCTGTACGCTATCCATATGCTTTTAAGAAAAGCTTGAATAAAAATTAATCACGATCGCGCTGTTGGAGTGGGGAATTGAACCATAGTCGCCTGTATGAGAGGGTCTTCACCTATCCATGGCCTCCAGCGCCATGGATAGGCTATACAAGAGAACAGAGGCTATACATGCTGTGGCCGCGCATCTTTTTGCAGAGCAACTAGAAAAGATTACTACATGCTCTAAATTGTTGGAGCATTGAACCAATAAGGCATTGTTTTTCCAACAATTCCCCCTGCAATGTCATATTGGTACAAATTGGACTGGATCTGCAAACTTCATAAGCTGCAAACTATCACGAGCTTCAAGCTTGTACTCCCGCACTTTAGAACTTGTTCTTTAAAAGTCTTCTTTCAAAACTGAATTTGACTTTCTTCAAAAAACCTAAACTTGTTGAATATGAACCATAATACCTGAGAAAATATGCAAACGAGATATCCAATAGTGTACACATCAAGCAATCACTTGCTTGACAACAAATATAGCATGAACTGTCTCCGAACCTGCTATCTCCTGTCTTCAAAAACCTGAAAACAGACACTAGGATCCATATATTTGCATTTACCTTCCAAAAAGATTTCTCAATGTACTTCTATTGCGTCATGTAAAATACACTAAACAAAATCAGGAATTGAATCCTGGAACCTGTGACTGACAACTCACAATTTAGTGTATTATGAACACTGTTGGTTCATCTCTAACTGTACTCAAGTAAATCAACTCAACTCAATTGAAATCAACTGAAATGTGAGTCAAAAAATCTATGATGTCATCGTGTCTTCATCCTTTAAATCCTTCATACCTCTTTCCTTCAGAACTTGGTATAAACATATATGTGCGCACTTCTGAAATATACCTTTCTGAAATATCAAGCTTCTCTTCAATAGAACTTTGGAACCTTCTCCTGAATAGGATCACCTAACGGGAACTTTCTCCAAACATTCTTCTTCTTCCTTCTTCTTTCAAAGCTAGAACATAAAGAGAACCTGACAAAGGAAATATAGGAATACCTGAAATTGGAATACATGTAGGTATGACTCTGCATTCTTTTACATATGGCTGAAAATAAGTCTTCATGTTTAATCACCCCCCTAGATGACTTAACATTAGTATCCAGTATTCTTCAAATATATCAGACTTTATGAAATCTGGAACGTCTTCCTTCATAAATCTGATGTTCAGTGATCAATACCTGTATGTGAAACAAAATCTCTGAACCCTTTTTATTAGCACTGCAGTTGCTAATAGCTTTCACTGTAAGTCTTAAGCTTTCCAAATTGTAGAATAAGGTTAGCTGATCCTAACATAACAAAACCTTGCTGAAAGCATTTTAGGATTCATAACCTTTTGTAACATAACAAGTATTTCTATCTCTCTGCAACACAAATCTGATAGAATCTGAATCTTTGACTTACTTCTTCCAATGCTAAGAATCTTCACAAACAAAGGATAGACAATTGAATCATAAATACTCAAGATCATACAAGATCATACAAGATCAATGATCTCTCTTGTGTAGAATCTGCTATTATCAAACCTTCATGATTGAATGTTTGATTTATTACCTGAATGTCTCCAAGTGTCCATGCTTAAAAAGTTGTAAAACTTTCCTTCAAAAAAAATCCTTCAAGGAATATGCAATTCCTACTTGAAATATAAGTGGACAAACTTCTCACCTTGAGAACTCCAAAAGCTGCAAGTTGATACTTCATAACTTTCATATTTTACCCGGGTGAAATGTGATAGTACCTGCTTGATTTTCTTTTGGCTAACTCCACTTCTCAATCAAGTGATAGGATCTGATGGAACACATTTTTGAATACAAACATGTATCCAAAAAATCAAGACAATCATAGAAAGTAGATTCTTCAACTGACTGGTACATCAACAAGATTCTGAATTTTTTGAAGTTTTCTGAAGATATTGAATATGAGGTAACCTTTTCCAAACATAAAACCACAACCCAAGTCTTCAACATCTGCTACAAAAAAATCTTTTACCTTAAGAGTTAGATAAAGAAGAAATATACTTCTCTGCAACTTGTCATATACCAAGTAGCTTTGTATTGACACTCCAAGAATCCTTTGAGGGAACATATAAGCTGCTTTTCTTTCTCTCAATGCAATTCTTTGTCAAATCTACTAAATCATGACCAAGTGTAATGCAAAACAAGAAACTGCTTCTTCTTTAAACAAGATGTTCTCGTAGACTTGTCTTTGGGTGTAGAGGATAAAATAGGAAAAGTATATGGAAAATATATGAGAAAAGGAAGCCTTACTTTTCTTTTGGAAATGATGGACTTTCTTTTTCTGCATCTTTCTTCCACTTGATGATGTCAACATCTTCAAACTTCTCTTCGATACCTTTTGTTCTCTTCATCTTGAAGTAGCAAACACTCTTGACTTCTTCAACTGAACTTTTCTCTTCCTCTAATGCTAAGAGTAAGAGATAAAACAAACATGGTATACAAATGGAAGTGAATATAGAAACATGTTTTATCATCTCCTCATATCTCTTAATCAAAATTCTGCTTCAAATGTCTGAAATGACTAAATTCACCAATCGTTGTCTGAATGATGAATTTCCCTTCTAGAGTTACCTCTCTAGATACATTTGTACCTTGATATCCAACCAACTTACAACAGAAAATTGGCTGAAAAACTCATCCCATCTTCACATTTGTCTTCTTAGATGAACTTTCTTGCCATGAAAGAGATCTCTCAAAGCTCTCTAGAAAAACCTCTAGACACCTGTTTTGATGTAGCCTTTAACTTTCAAAAAATGAAAGTGTATAAAAGCATTCCTTGAATTTCTTCAAATCTCTTCATACCTGCTCTTCTAAGATATGACCTACAAATGATAATCTGATAGTAAAAACTGATACCTGTGATTTGATGTTGATATGATTCCTTCATCTTCTCTAAACCATTGTTCTTCCTTGAATTTGAAGTAGTCTTCTCTTCATCAAGTCTGGGTCTTCAAACAATACTTTTGTAAAGTATTTGCATACTCTTCCAAAAATATTCGGCTGCTAACAGATCATCAACTTCATACTCCACACTGATGAATACACATGTAACTGAATTGTCTAATTCTCAAATCTCTACTCATCTAGATTAAGTGTGTATGTCAAATGTCAAATGTTAGAAGATGCTTTCAAATCATATGTTGTAAATCTGGAATTCTGGGAACTTGGGATTATGAATGAGCCTTAATGCATTGATGCCAAAGACCTAAAGTTCTGAAACAATACCAAATGTTGGAAGTGGATGTGGAGTCAAGTTATATCAAGAACCTCTTATAGAGGATATGCTCATGAGACTCAACCTTGCTAAGAAGCAAAAAGAAGAAGAGCTAAGGGTCAGAGAAGAAGCATAGGTAGAGGCCAGAGAGCACATTAGGTGAAATACATTAAGGCTGCAACACCTAGATGTCAATCCCAATGCCCCAAGATATCACATGGTCATGTGCCAAACATCGGGCACAGTTTCTCCTTGAATAATGGATCGATGCCCCTTTGTGACCATAGAGATAGGACAAGGAAAGAGTGTAAGGATTGTGCGAACCTTGATTGACTCAGGTGCGTCAACTAGTGCAGTTAGAATTTCATACTACCAATACCTACAATTGAACATCAATCCCATAGAAGACTATCTCAGAGGGTTGGTAGGTGTGGAAACACCTTGTTTGGGAGAGGTGGAGCTTCCCATCTACCTTCAATATGTCCCAATGACAATCAAAATGCTAGTGTGTGAAGATGAGGATCTTACAGAACCACTTATCTTGGGCCAAGATAGGATCTATGTCCATGCAGTCAACTTAAACCTAAGAAGTCAACTTCTATAAGTTTGGCTACATGAATACATTACATTAGAATTAGAGAATTGCATCCTCACAAAGCCAAGTGTCACACATTCTTTTAGTTCTTCTAAGACTAATAGTGGAGAAGAAGATATTGTAGGTATCAAAAACTCTATGATTCAAAAGGACTCAATCATGGAAGAACAGGCTCAAAGGTGAACAAATCTCTCTTCTTTTTCAAAGGATGATGCAGCCATAGTAGTTCAACCACCGAGGCAAATGAAACAATACAAGACTATTGCTATATCAAATAGACAAAGAAGATTCAAGAAGAAGGTAGTTCTAGGCATGAAGAAGATCTGAGTACGAAAGGGAGAGCAGTCAATCACACCATTGCAACCAAACTTGTTACCCAAGAAGCAATCGATACAGCCAAGGCAACAAGTAGTAGAACAACCAAGATCTCAATCTCAAATATTACTCCAAATTTGGGTACCAAAACCATTTATGAAGGCTGACCACAATAACGTACAAGTTTGGGTGCCCAAGGAATTAGTTGTAGCTCAACAAGGGAAATCACGCATGTGGGTATCGAAGGAACTCTTACATGCACAAAAGCCTATGCTCTCCCTCATGAGAAAAGTCTCAACAAAGAAGCCAAGGAGAGGCAAGGGTCAGAACCAAGGTCAAAGATCAACTCACCTCTTCGGCAATGGTAAGAAGACAATCATCAAAGATATGGGTTTGACAGCCAAAAGCACTAGTAGCATCCACAAAACCAAAGATCCAATTATGTCAAATACAAGATTTAAGCAACCATCCAAAGATGAAGAAGCCAAAGGTAATCTATATGCAGCCAAACACTGTTCTAAAATGGATCCCTATAAGGAGGAATGATCAATTGTCATTTTGAAATCCAATGGATACCTTTGGAAAAGGTTGCATCAACATGTGCAAGAACATTGAAAGCCTCAACATCCAACAACCATGTGCCTTTGGCATAACCTTGTCTTTTGCACCATTTAGGTCATGCATTTCCAAAGTATGCATTAATATAGGGCCACATTACATGGCCATGCATAGACACAATTAAGAATCCCAGGCACATGAGACACATTTGACATATGTATACTATTTTATTGATACTAACATCTTTCTTCTTGGTTTGTGACATTGTTCAAAAAAAAAAGGAGAGAAAAAAAGGAGAAGCAATTGGACCATGTGATCAAAGAATCTCCTCAAGGAATCATCAACAAGGACACTCCTCAACAAAAAAAGAAAAGCCAATGGTCAATCACAGTGATGGGAGTACAACACTAAGAGATCAACATTGATTGATCCTTCACCATGCTAAGAAGTCACTACTTGGGCAACATGATAACAATGATAGATTATGACACCTCTTCATCAGCATACTCTTGAGCAATTAGCTCAAGATCCAATTTCTTGCACCATATTTCTTCCAATGCATTCCCCAAGTACGCATGCATAGGGCCTCACTACAAGGTCGTGCACAAGGTGATGGAGAATGTTAATCTCCAAAAGAATAACTTACTCTTGTGATTAGAGCACCTCTATACCAAGAGTAAGTCAAACACTTCACTAATTTAGAGGATCAATTGCTAACTTATCAGAAATTAACAAATCTGTGAAGAAGATGAAACACAGAAAAGTCTGCTGCATTGTTCATTCAGATTGACCTATCAAATCTGTAAAGTTTTTGATGAAACTTTATACGAATCATCTCCTAGAGATTGCGCAACTACTCCAAGTTGAATTACTCCAAAAGGTTAAGTATAACTTGAGAAATTGATTTCACAAGTTACCTATGTCAGAAACTGTTATCCAAAACAGTCGACTTTACACCTGTAACTTTTAAGACTTGGTTCTCCTTGAATAGAACCCGTTTTACAAAATGCTTCTAGACATAAGTAGCTTATCTTCCAACTTAAAGATTAAGCCCTCACTCATGCAAAACTTTAAACTGTGCTGGGAGCAATGACCAAAACATTGACTTCGAAATCTGCGCCTGTTTTAGGAACTAGTGAACATGCTTCACATATGAATGTTCCTACACTTAATTCACTCAGCCTGATTACAATTGGAAGCTGAAACTTTGCACAGAGGTCAAGCAACTCTCAACTTAGACTTGTACAAAAGCATTTCACAATTGATCTACTGTAGAAGGAGAACACGCAGAAACATCGGGCGCAAAATTTTTCATTTACTCAGAGAAAATACAACTGAGTGATGAGAGCAAACTCAAATTCACTTTCCTCTATCTTATGACTTCTATCTCCCTCATTCTTGACTTCTAACTAATGTCACATAAGCTCTCATACATGCCCCGACTTTTCTCAAGGTATTTATAGATAATTTGTACATAATTCTTACTGAACAAAAGATCTAAGTCATCTATGACTATGCTAATGTACATATGTGTACACTTCTCTTGTCCTCTGATTTTAATCTTCTTCCACACTTTAGGAATTGATTCTTCCTTCATCATTTGATCTTTCAAGCCTTCAATTGGTGATTGGTATGCACCAACAGCTCCCCCTCAATCATCAATTGAGGTCTTCTCTGTCTTCTTGATACTTGCCATGTCTTTGAACCTTTGTAACTTAGGTCCATCCAAACTCTTTGTCATCATATCTGCCACCTGTTCTTTTGTTGGAGTGTACATCACTTCAATCTCTTTATCTAGTACCTTTTCCCTCAAGAAATGATACTGAATCTCTATATGCTTAGTCCTGGCATGAAAAACAGGGTTAGCTGCCAAATACAAAGAACTCATATTGTCTCCAAAAATTATTGGAGTACTATGATCAAACTCAAAACTCTTCATCAAGGTCTTCAACCATATCACTTCTTTTGCAGCTTCTACCATTCCCTTATACTCAGCTTCTGTGGATGATAAAGCAACTGTATGTTGCTTCTTTGAACACCAAGACACTAACTTGTCTCCAACATAACATAGATATCCATGGGTAGACCTTCTATCATCTGAGTCACCTGCCCAATCTGCATCACTAAACACTTTGATTCTTGTGTCAGAAGTGAAACCATAATACAAACCTTCACTTAGGGTTCCCTTAATATATCTGAGTACCCTTTGGGCTGCAATCCAATGAGTCTTCTTTGGACAATGCATAAATTGTGACAACACACCTACTGCATATGATAGATCTGGCCTTGTCAAGGTAGCATAGATTAGACTACCTACCAAACTCTGATATTTCTTCATGTCATTGAACTCTTCACCTCCATACCTGCTTAATTTATGATTTACCTCCAATGGAGTGGTTGAGATCTTGCAATCTTCCATGTTAAACTTGATCAAAAGATTCTTCAAGTATCTCTCTTGTGAAACATATACTCCATGTTGAGTATACACAATCTGCATTCCTAGAAAATAAGATAAGTTTCCCAAGTCACTTATCTTAAACTCCTTCTCTATTTGCTTCTTGAGTTCATTGATTCCTTGAGCATCTGTTCCTGTAACAATAATATCATCAACATAAATGCACATGTAAATGTATCCATTTTCACTTGCCTTCACTAGCA
This sequence comes from Ceratopteris richardii, assembly GCA_020310875.1. Lineage (NCBI taxonomy): Eukaryota > Viridiplantae > Streptophyta > Polypodiopsida > Polypodiales > Pteridaceae > Ceratopteris > Ceratopteris richardii. The sequence goes on from CM035415.1 coordinate 39,852,249, forward strand.
AGCTACTATCTGCCTTTGATGCTTGAAAACCACATTCATTCAAGAACTTGACCAATCTGTAATTCCAAGCTCTTGGGGCTTGCTTCAACCCATATAAAGCTCTCTTGAGCTTACACACATAATCTGACCCAATTGACTCCATGAAGCCTTCTGGTTGCTCCATATATACTTCATCTGCAATGTAACCATTAAGAAATGCATTCTTCACATCCAATTGTGATAATTTCCATCCTTTGCAAGTAGCAATAGCAATCAATGTCCTAATTGTAGACATCTTAGCAACAGGACTAAAGGTTTCATCATAATCTACCCCATAAGTTTGGGCATAACCTTTAACCACAAGTCTAGCCTTATATCTAGACACCTTACCATCTGCAAACCTCTTTGTTTTATATACCCACTTGCATCCAATGACTTTCTGATTCTTTGGTCTTGGTACTAATTCCCAAGTTTCATTTTCAAGTAGAGCATCATACTCTTCTTGCATTGCCTTCTCCCAATTCTGTTTACCTTTGGCTTCTTCATAAGTGGTTGGATCTTCTTCTGTTTTCACAATGTAGGCATAATCTTTTGTTGTTAGGAAAGATGTATCATAACTATACCTTATAGGCTCTTTCCTTTCTCTTGTAGATCTCCTGATTTCTGCACTTCTTGAAGTTTCAGCCTCATTTGATTCTGGATCAAATCTTGACCCTTCTTCTACATGATCCTGCACTCTACATCTAGAGTCAACTTCATCAACAATTTCTTCACATACTTTTACCTTTGCCTTTCCTTTCCTTTGTATTTCTTCAACACCTACATACTCATTTGGTGATCCTGTATACCACATGTTTTGCTCATCAAATGTTACATCTTTAGTAACAAGAAATTGCTTTGTGGATGGACTCCACAACCTATACCAATAAACACATACTTCTCTGCCTTTGGTTCTAGCTTATGTCTTAATTGTGAAGGAACATAAGCATAAGCAATACATCCAAATACTTTACAATGATCAAGACTAGGCTTCTTACCCCACCATGCTTCATAAGGGGTTCCTCCATCCAAAGCTTTGCAAGGCAACCTATTCACAAGGTATGTTGCAGTGTTAATGGCTTCTGCCCATAAGTAATTTGGACAATTCTTTTCCTTCATCATGGCTCTTGCAAACTCTACAAGAGTCCTATTCCTCCTTTCTGCTACTCCATTTTGTTGAGGGGAGTACCTGCAAGTCACTTCTCTTTTGATACCTGCATTCCACAAATAATCATCAAACTCTTTTGAGAAATACTCTCCCCCTCCATCTGATCTTAACCTCTTTAGCTTTTGTCCTGTGATCCTTTCTGCATAAGCATGGAAATGTTTGAATGTCTTGAAGACTTCTGATTTATCCTTGATTACATACAAAGTAATCCACCTGGTTGCATCATCAACAAACAACACATAATATCTGGATCCATTTATGCTATAGTCCCTTGAGGGACCCCATACATCTGTATGAACCAATTCAAGCATATTTGAATACTTGTACCCTGATTTGTTATAAGAACTTTTATGTGCTTTACCTAATTGACAAGCTTCACACTTGTACACCATATGTTGCCCTTCAATGTTTGGCAATCCAAGCACCACCTGATTCTTTGACATCTCCTTTATAGCTCTCTCATTGAAATGACCTAGCCTCTTATGCCATAGGTCTAATTCAGACACCTTTTGACCTCCATAGGTAAACAATGCATGTCCCACATTACCTTGGACTTTGAGAGTAAACAATCTTCCTTCCTTTTTACCTGCAATTATGTTTCTATATCCCTGATTTGGATCTTGTACATAGACACCATCATTTGTAAATCTTACCTCATATCCTTTCTCCACAATTTGCCCTACACTTATCAAATTTTTAGGAATAGTAGGAACATAAAGTACCTTACTCAGAAGTGTACTTCCACTCTTTGTCTTAACTGATCCAATGCTCTCCACTTTATGTTTGGTATTGTCACCTGTTTGAACTGTATGTCCATTCACCCTTGCTTCCATATCAGTCATCAAGGATAGATTCCCACTCAGATGGTTGCTGCACCCTGAGTCAATATAAAACACTCTTTGATCTTCTCCCATTGATTCATGAGTTGCATTTAAGATAAGAGTCATGTCATCCTTCTGATCTGATGCATAATTGTAATAATTATTGTTGTAGGACTGAGATTGGAAGTTTCTTCCACCTCCTCTACCATATGATGTCCTACCACCTCTTCCTCTGAAGTTGCCTCTTTGGTTTCTGCCTCCTCTACCTCTTTGACTATAATTCTGATTGTTGTATCCTCCACTTTGATTATTATACCAACAATCATTTGCCAAATGATTTGTTCTGCCACAAATCCAACAAGCTTTAGCATTATCTTTGTTCTTACCTCCTCTTCCTTTACCTCTGAAATTTGTCTTCCCTTTTGTGAAGTTGGCTTGATTTGAATTCCCTTCATCATCATTTGATTGCTTTCCCTTGCCATTCTTTTTCTTGTCCTTGGAGTACATAGCTTGACTTGTACTTCTATCATTGTCTCCTTTAAGATCCTGCTCAAAGGTTAGCATATGTCCTAGCAATTGATTAAGGTCAGGAGTAAAGTGATCAAGTGACAACTCTATGGACAAGATAAAAGGCTTCCACTTCTCATCACCTCTTAGACCTGTAAGTATTTGTCTTACCAACTTTTCCTCTTCAATGTCTTCATCCACTGCTCCCAAGCTATCTGCAATATCTTTCATCTTTGCCACATAATCTGAAATTGATTGTGAGCTCTTCTTCTTGAAGGTTGTGAACTCAGCCCATAGTGAGGACTTCCTTGACTTAGTTGTATTTTGGAAATGCTCTTCCAAGGCATTCCAAACATCTGTAGCACTTTCTAAACCTCTGATGTGAGGTAGAAGGTAATCATTTACAGCCATGTAGATGATACTCCTTGCTTGAGCATCCTTTCTCATCCAAGTTTTCAACATTGCAAGTTCTTCCCTAGTAGGAATACTTGGATCTGCAAATTCTGGTTTTTCTTCATCTCCTGTAATAAATGATATGAGATCTTTGCTCATGAGATGTGCTTCCATCCTCATGGACCATGCTGGATAGTTCTCCCTATCTAGCTTATCAATCTGCAAGCTTTCTCCCATCTTGTATCCACCTGTGTATTGAAACTTCAAGCTTTACAAACAATGTATGTACCTTTACTTCGAATTGAACTCCTTTTGCCTTTCTTGATGTCAATTTGTCTTCTCCCCAAGCTTTGACTCCAAGCTTTCACTTCTTGATCCTTCAAGTGTTGAATCTCTTGAAGCTGCAGCAGTCGGGATTCTCCTTTTCTTGAAATTGATGTCTCCTGCTCTGATACCACTGATGGAGAATGTTAATCTCCAAAAGAATAACTTACTCTTGTGATTAGAGCACCTCTATACCAAGAGTAAGTCAAACACTTCACTAATTTAGAGGATCAATTGCTAACTTATCAGAAATTAACAAATCTGTGAAGAAGATGAAACACAGAAAAGTCTGCTGCATTGTTCATTCAGATTGACCTATCAAATCTGTAAAGTTTTTGATGAAACTTTATACGAATCATCTCCTAGAGATTGCGCAACTACTCCAAGTTGAATTACTCCAAAAGGTTAAGTATAACTTGAGAAATTGATTTCACAAGTTACCTATGTCAGAAACTGTTATCCAAAACAGTCGACTTTACACCTGTAACTTTTAAGACTTGGTTCTCCTTGAATAGAACCCGTTTTACAAAATGCTTCTAGACATAAGTAGCTTATCTTCCAACTTAAAGATTAAGCCCTCACTCATGCAAAACTTTAAACTGTGCTGGGAGCAATGACCAAAACATTGACTTCGAAATCTGCGCCTGTTTTAGGAACTAGTGAACATGCTTCACATATGAATGTTCCTACACTTAATTCACTCAGCCTGATTACAATTGGAAGCTGAAACTTTGCACAGAGGTCAAGCAACTCTCAACTTAGACTTGTACAAAAGCATTTCACAATTGATCTACTGTAGAAGGAGAACACGCAGAAACATCGGGCGCAAAATTTTTCATTTACTCAGAGAAAATACAACTGAGTGATGAGAGCAAACTCAAATTCACTTTCCTCTATCTTATGACTTCTATCTCCCTCATTCTTGACTTCTAACTAATGTCACATAAGCTCTCATACATGCCCCGACTTTTCTCAAGGTATTTATAGATAATTTGTACATAATTCTTACTGAACAAAAGATCTAAGTCATCTATGACTATGCTAATGTACATATGTGTACACTTCTCTTGTCCTCTGATTTTAATCTTCTTCCACACTTTAGGAATTGATTCTTCCTTCATCATTTGATCTTTCAAGCCTTCAATTGGTGATTGGTATGCACCAACACAAGGCACATATTTTTTCAACCCATGCACTAATGCACTTACCCATCATTCATTATGGGTCATGAGTACTTGCATGAAAACTATGAAAACCCATGTTTGGAAGATCTAGAGGAAATCAAGGTTACAACATCAATACCTATGAAGCAATGCACAGCCTATAGCTACTCAAAATCAACATTGACCTCTTTTGAGCAACTAGAAATCTTTGGAAGCTCACAAATACACCATCATGCTGGAATCCAAGGATGAAGTACATACAAGGGGACTAAAACTTGCAAAGGCTAGTAGGATAGAGGGCTTACTAGTGCATAATGCTATGTAAAGCTCAACCTGGGCCATGCTTATATAGCTTTTACAAGGCGGTTCGGTATAGATAAACGTAGTCGGGAGATACAACATAGTTGGTAAAATATATGATCCGACAATATCTCCACGACCAAAAGTCCTACCGTCTCGGCCCCATGGGCCGGGGGGATAGGCCCCTTGGACCCCGTAGAAGGGGGCAAGCCCCCCTCTGCACTCCCCCCATTAAGGTTCTATGGGGAAACCGCACGATGCCACAGGGCCTTTATTTTCACCTCAAATGGCGACCTAATGGCCTGGAAGTTTATGCCCTACCTAACCTAATGGCTAGGCTCACAAAGACCATCTACAACCATCAATGGTCACACATAGACCTCATCTAACTTGGAAGTTAGGGTCACATGAGGGTGGAGTATTGAGCATATCTAACGCCCCCCCTCAATGTCCACCCGATGGTGAACTACCTCCTTGGTCCAATCCCAAGCTTTGGAAAGTGTCGAAGAAGTTTCTCTCTCCCAAGAGCCTTGGTGAAGATGTCTGCTCCATTTTCTTCAGTAGGGCAATAAGTTATCTCCACGACCCCATCCTCAATCAACTCACGCACATAGTGATATTGAATTTCTATGTGTTTGGTACGTGCATGGAAAATAGGATTTTTTTTTGGCATTGGCCATGCAACTTTGGTTGTCACACTTCAACTCTGTAGTCTCCCATCCTTGTATCCTATGTGCCATAGGATCCTCCTCAACCATACTGCTTCACATGCTGCAACGCATGCAGCTTTGTACTCAGCTTCAGTAGAAGATAATGCTACAGTCGGTTGCTTCTTACTGATCCAAGAGAAAATCCATGATCCTAAAGAAAAGCAATATCTAGAAACTGATTTTCTGGTATCAATATCTCCTGCCCAATCTGAGTCACAGTATCCAACCAGAGATGATCCTTCTTCACAAAGGATACCATAATCAGTAGTTCCTTTCACATACCTGAGTATCCACATGCTTGCCTTCCAATGAGTTTGGCAAGGCTTATTAGAGAACCTGCTTACTACTCCAACAACATAAGAGATGTCTGGTCTGCTATTACACAAGTAGATTAGGCTTCCAACTAATTTCCTATATCTTCCAATATCCACTGGAGGTGAAGTATCTTCAATAGATAATTTTGTGTTGACCTCCATAGGTGTAGAAATTTCCTTGGAATCCTCCATGTCGAATGCCTTCAATATTTGTCTTGCATACTTTTGTTGAGAGATGAAAATCTTCCCTGGTTCCTGCCAAACTTCAAGACCTAAGCAATAATGCATTAAGCCCAAGTCTGTCATTTCAAATTCTGAACTCAAGGCATCTTTTGTTTGTTGAAGAAGAGCATCATCATTTCCTGTAATCACAAGGTCATATACATAGAGTACAAGCACAATTGTCTTCCCCTCCTCTCTTTAGAACATACAAGTTAGCATCAGAAGCACATCTTTTGAAACCTAAGTCCAAGAGATACTTATCTATCCGCTGGTACCATGTTCTAGGGGCTTGTTTTAGCCCATATAATGCCTTCTTAAGCTTACATACCTTGTTCTCTGAATCAAGAGCCTCAAACCCTGGTGGCTGAGACACATATACCTCCTCCTTGAGGCCTCCATTCAAGAACGCTGACTTGACATCCATGTGATAGATTGGCCAATGCTTATGTGCAGCCACAGCTAGTACTACTCGGATAGTAGTCATTCTTGCAGTCGGGGCAAATGATTCAAAAACTCAATGCCTTCAACTTGTGAGTAGCCCTGTGCAACAAGTCTTGCTTTATATTTTTCTAGAGTACCATCAACCTTGTACTTTAGCTTCCAAACCCACTTGGTGCCAATGACTTTACGCTTAGGGGGTCGATCCACTAGCTCCCAAGTTCCAGTCTTCATGATATTGTTGTATTTTGTTTGCATGGCAGCCCTCCAATTCGGATCGTGGAGTGCCTCTTCCACATTGCTTGGTTCCTTCGCTTCTTCTTGAATGAGGTCAGCCATCAAGGCTGTGTTTACAATATGGGCACTTGCCCGTCTCTGTTCCTCTATTCTCTGTGATCGCCTCGGTCCATCTGCAACCTGTTCTAGTGACTCTGGGATGGGGTTTGCAGAATCATAGAGCTGCCTCACCCAACGTGGCAATGGCTTTTCCACTTGGGTGTCGATAGGTGACTTTCAGACTCATCATCTGAAGATGATGCTTCCTTCTCTTGTGTAGAAGGGATAGCTCTTGGGCCAGGTTCATAGTGGATTGCCCCTTCGCCTGATGATAAAGTGGAAGCTCTCTTTTCTTCCTCCACTGCATGTGGCTGCTCCTCCTTGAACACCACATCACGACTCGCCATGATCTTCTTAGCCTCAGGGTCATAAAGCTTATAAGCCTTCTTATCTTTGTTGTACCCCATGAAGATACATTTGATGCTTTTTGGTTGAAGCTTGTTTCTCTCCCTATCTGGAACATGTACATAACATTCACTTCCAAATACTTTGAAATGGGAAACAGAAGGCTTTTTACCAGTGTAGGCTTCTTGTGGAGTCTTTCCATCAAGTGCCTTGGTGTAGCTTCGATTCAAGATGTAGACAGTAGTGTTGACAGCCTCTGCCCAAAATTGATGAGGCAAACCCTTTCCTTTCAACATGCACCTTTCCATCTCCATGATGGTTTGATTCCGGCATTCTGCAACACCATTCTGTTGAGGACTATGTGCCACTCTGAGTTGATGCTTGATTCCCTTACTCTTGCAAAAATCTTCAAACTCTATTGATGTGAACTCACCACCACCGTCTTTCCTGAATTTCTTCATCTTCTTCCATGTTTCAGTTTCAACAAGCTGAAGCCATTCTTTAAACTTACCAAAAGCTTGAGCCTTATCACGAAGGAAGTACACCCACATCTTCCTGCTATAGTCGTCGACAAGTAACATGAAGTAGGAAGATCCGCCCAAGGCCTGTGTAAGCATTTTTCCGCACAAGTCAGCATGCACCAACTCTAGAGGATAGCTTGCCCTGTTCTTGCTTTCTTGTGGAAACACCTTCCTCTGTTGCTTGCCCATCATGCAAGCTTCACATGGTTCCTTCATTTCTGCAATCGATGGTAGGTGTGCAACCATACCTCTGCGATGCATCTCCTTCAGTACAGGGTATCCAATGTGGCCGAATCTCTCATGCCATAGCTTACTTGTGCCCACGTTTGTAGTGGTTGTAAGAGCACACAACTCATACAGGTTGTTCCTCGTTATGCCAGTCCTAACAATGTTGTTGTTACCGTCCATAATCTTAGCTTTCGTCTTACTGAAAGATACTTGATGACCTTGATCAGCTATAGAAGCTACTGAAAGTAGATTTTGTTTTACTTGTGGAACATACAGCACATTTGAAAGCTTTCTGATATCGCCATTAGAGTTAATGAAAGAAACCGTACCTTTGCCCTCTACATGACATCTTGATTTTTTCCTACCTTTATTGTGATGGGTTCCTTTAGAGGCTATAAGGAACTATAAAGGTCTTTTCTACTCGTCATGTGACAAGATGCACCACTCTCCAACACCCATGAGTCATCTATTCCTGAATCTTCAGCCGAGGAGCACACCTCCTCTATCATAACAAATAACTCAAGCTTTGTTTCTGTTGTGTTGGCAGACTCCTTGCCCTTGAGCCGCAGCTCCTCCTCCATGAGTAAGGCACTAAATTCTTCAAAAGTTAGTGGTTGAGGTCTGATTTGAGTGTTAATAGCAGTTACGAGACCATCAAACTTAAGTGGAGAGATTCGAATGTGGAGAATGAGTTCTCCTATGCGCAACGGAAGTGTGTAGTGAGCCCTTGTATGTCCAGCACTTGGACAAACATTTGCACCTTAGATAGCTTGCTGCTCTCAATACAAACCTCAAATGGACTTGAGACTTTAGTCAATCAAAGTAGACAAAGAGAGCTTTCTAACAAGCTATAAATGACTTAATTTGGACAAGTTTTGATTAGGAAACACAACTGTCAAAGATGAACTACCTGTCCACACAGGTATGCTGAAGAACTAAGCTTCACTCTCGGACTGATAGCTCTCTGAATATATATCTTTTGAGAAAGATATTTAGCACAGAGAAAGTAGACACAAGTAGCTTTCCAACAAGCTAAAAATCAAGTAATTTGGATGAGTTTTGATCAGGAAACTCAACTCACCAAGATAGACCACCTGCACACATAAGTACACTATAAAACTAGACTTTACTATCTGACAGATATCTCACAGAATATAAATGATCTCAATGAGATATTTGAGACAATGAAAGTAGATGTCAAGATCTTTCCAACAAGACAAAAATCACGCAATTTGGATATGTTTTGGTCAGGAAATGTAACCGACCAAAATAGACTACCTATCTACACAGGTATACTGAAAACCTCGACTTCACTATTTCACTGATATCTCACAGACTACATAAGCTTTCAAAGAGATATTTGATATGCAGAAAGTACACAAGATAAGCTTTCCAACGAGTGCTTAAACGCACAAAATGGTTACATATGCACTGAGATATGAGCTCTGCAACAGAGCTATGTACAAACTGACGTGCGGCTGGAAGGAGTCTAAGGGAAAGCCAAAATGACAAAATGGCTAGATCCGACTACTGGGAGCTCTTGCATCTTTCTCTCCTTGTTTTGAATGTGCTCCCACTTCACTTTTATAACCAATGAGCATGTGAAGAAGTTTGTGCCTTCTTCTTAACTCACCACTTTCTCCACTACATGCTACTAACTACAAGGCAAGATATTGTATCTCTTACTCATCATGAATTTTGACTAGACTTTTTCTTTTATTATTTTTTCCGGTAAATTTATCCAAGTATGGCTCATATGAAAATGAGCTTGTACATTTATCTTCAACATCGAAGACACCGTCGAGCTAGCTCTTCACTTGAGTTTTGAACACCTGCTCCCGCCATTTGATCTCGTAGATTCTTTATGTGAGTGATAAATACCTCTGCAGTCTCCCCATCAGCAAACCGTTCTACTGCAAGCTGATTCTCCAAGTTCTGAATCCGTGTCTGATTACGAGTTTCATATTGATTTCTCTATATGTTCCATGCTTCACATGCCTTCGTATTATGTTGAATGAGAGTCAGAACACTATCAGAAGTACTTGTAACAAGAGCACAGAGTGCATCTGCATTTCTACGTTTCCAAGCACGTAGAAGATTAGCATCAAGAGGAATCATTCGACCAGGATTATTTGGATCAGGTCTTTCTTGGGGTTCATGATCAGTCCCAAGAACAGTCTCCAAAAGCTCATACGAATCAAGAATAGAAGTGATTTTGAACTTCCACAGGGTGTAGTTCGTACCATCAAGTTTACCTTCTGTGAAGGCTAGTGGCCGTATCCGCAACGTTGGGATGATTGGCATCATTGCTGCTCCTACTTGTGCACCACCTACTCCTGTTGATGAACCACCTTGGCCCCCAGTCGTAGATGATGACACACAGCTTGACATCTTCTCTCTTTTATTGTTCAGACCTCTGCAACCTCTGCGTTTCTGCTTCTGCACCACTCAGAGCCTCTTGAGCTCTGATACCATGTAAGAAAGTTACAGCACAGCGGAATAGACTTGTAGACAGAGTTGAGAGAAAAACGCAGACAAAGATAGACGCAGATGGAGAGATAGAGAACTCAAATTCTCAGATTGCCGAGCGTAATGCAGTTACAATGATGGTGCTGTCCACCCATGCGCTCCCACTGTGGAGCTTAGATGGTGATCTAGATAGACTCTAGATGAAGGGCTTACTGGTGCGCAATGCTATGTAAAGCTCAACCTGGGCCGTGCTTATATAGCTTTTACAAGGCGGTTCGGTATAGATAAACGTAGTTGGGAGAAACAAAATAGTCGGTAAAATATATGATCCGACAATATCTCCACGACCAAAAGTCCTACGGTCTCGGCCCTATGGTCCAGGGGGATAGGCCCCCCGGACCCCGTAGAAGGGGGCAAGCCCCCCTCTACACTCCCCCCATTAAGGTTCTATGGGGAAACCGCGCGACACCACAGGGCCTTTATTTTCACCTCAAATGGCAACCTAATGGCCTGGAATTTTATGCCCTACCTAACCTAACGGCTAGGCTCACAAAGATCATCTACAACCATCAATGGTCACACATAGACCTCATCTAACTTGGAAGTTAGGATTCCACAAATGTCCGGGCTCTCATAATGGCTTCTCCTCATAATGGGGTCCTTACAACTTAGAGCACCATGGATCATTTGTGGTCACATGAGGGTGGAGTATTGAGCATATCTAACATACTCTACATGGGAGTTTCTGGTTGGGGGGTTAATAGGACCTACAAAATCTATCCCCAACTTTGAGGATGCATATCCTTCCATCATTGGTCTCAAAGGCATCTCATCTTTTTTTATCGAATATTGTGCATGTTGGAAAGTGTCACACCTCTTCACATAGGTATGTGCATCCATATGAAGAGTGGGCCACCAAAGTCATGAGAATAGAATGTTCTTAATTACTCTGTCAATCCCAAAGTGTCCACTTGCAACACCACTATGTGCAGTTTCTAAGATTGTCAAATAGTCTGATTCGTGAATGCAGAGTCTCAAGTAACCATGCTTTGTTTTCTTGCTAGACTAGCCTCGTTGGGTAGTGTTCCTGATCTCATAAATTCTACCAATGAAGCATTCCATTCTGGGATTAACGACACGTGTTAAAGGGTAGCGTACTCTAGTGGGGGTCTCTTCTAGCACCCTAGACAATTCTTAACACTCTCATCTATTTCTCTATCCATGCTAGGCCAATACAGTCCTAAATGTTTTCATATTCTACAATCTTTGTTGTTTAGAATAGTGATTTCCTAGCGATCCTTCATGGGCTTGTTGCAACCAACTGTTATGTTCATCCTCCTCAACACAACAAGCTAGTACATCCTTTGTATCTTTGTTTGTACATATTACTTGCTAATATTTGATATTTTTTTTATTTTATAATTTCATCTTTGTTCATTTTCACATTCTTATTTGTGGGTCCAAAGGTTAGGACAAATACCAACTTATTTGCACATTTAGGAACACCTTCTACATTGAACAGATAAGCATCAGGCAATTCATCAAACACTCCTTGCAGTGACTCTCCTAAAGTGATGCAAGAAAGGTGATCTGCCTTGAGGTGGGTCCTACCTTTCCTAAAACCCACTTCAAAGTCGTATCCCATTAGTAAGAGGAACCATCTTACTAAGAATCCAGGTTTATTGACTAAATATAATAAAGCTTGATTATTAGTGAAAAACTTGAACTTGTTGGCCAATAGATAGTGTCTAAAATTCTTCATGGCATATACCATGCTAAAGCCTTCTCTTTTGGTTGTTGTATAGTTTCATTAAACTGTGTTCAATTTTCTGTTAGCAGATGCTATAGGTAAATCTAGATTTCCTTCATTTGTGGGTTGTGCTAGCACACATCCTATTGCATAATTGGATGCATGTACACGGACATGGAATGGTTTATTCCAATCAAGAGTGGTTAGTATTGGTGTTGTGCACAAACATCTCTTCAACTCATTAAAGGAATTTTTACATTCATCGTTCCACTCAAAATTTCTCAACAAAGAGTAAAGAGGTTTAGCTATGATTGCATAAATGTGGATAAACCTGTAGTAATATCCACAATGTCCCATAAAGACTTGTACCTCCTTAATGTTCCTTGGCCTCAGAAACTCTTCTATGGCTCTTACTTTGAACCTCACATGTTGATATTCCGTTCTTAGAAACAATATGACTTAAGATCTTACCTTGAAGTACCAGGAACACAAACAATTCTGGGTTCAAACACACACGATATTCTCTACACTTCTTGAAGATTTGTCTGAGCTCTAGGATGTAGTGTCTTCTTTCTTGGGAATGAGCACAAAAATTTTCCGCATATACTTTTAAGCTCTTTCACAAGAACTCTTTGAAGACATGACACATGAGCCTTTGGAACATTGCAAGTGCATTGGTAAGCCCAAATGGCATCACAAAAAATGCAAAGATTCCCCACTCTATGGCGAAGTTCGTTTTATGGTGACCTTTCGGGGCAATGGCTATTTGGTTGTAACCTGAAAATCTGTCAAGGAAGCTATAAACTTCCTTGCCAGCAACATGCTCCAATAAATGTTAGGTGATTGGAAGTGGATAAATATCTCTTATTGTAGTAGCATTAACTTTTTTAAGGTTAATACACACCCAAAAGTTTGTGTTCTTCTTGGGCACCACTATGATGGGGGACACCCATTTAGTATGCTCAATCTCATAGATAAATCTAGCTTCAATCAGTCTATCAATATCTTCTTTTATTTTGGCTGGATAAGTATCATTATTTGTGTAGGGCTTCTGTTTGTCGGCTTGGCATCAGCTATCATGGGAATTGTATGAGAGCATGTTTTCAGATCTACCCCCTTCAAGTCTCTATAGGTCAATGCAAACACATCCCTATATTCCCTTAATAAAGCTACAAGCTCTACTTCTTCTTCTTCACTTAGGTCTTCTTCTATATACGTACATCGCTCTTCATTCTCTTCAACGCTTACTACAATTTTTTTGGCCTTCTCTTTATTATCATACGATTCTCCTGTGATGACCTCTCTCTTAGGCATTCGTACCAAAACTTTCCGTTCTACAACTTCATATTTCTTGAAATTCTTTGGTACTTCAAACAATGATTCCTCCTTTCCTTCTTTCACTCCTTTTCTTTTCTTTTTCTTATAACTTCCTTCACTTTCCTCCCTTCAATTTATAGTTTCAATGCTTGTGATAGGTTCTTCTTCTTTTTGGGTAAATACTCCTACATTTTCTAGGTAGTGCTCCTTTGATTCAAAGCAATTATCAATCACAATGCACTCTAGATCGTCGCTTGGCCCATTTCTCTTCTTGTATTTCCCACAAGAACTATTGAGAGTACTATTCAATTGAAAGAGGTGTTCTAGCATCCATGGAATCAGGAACATAAACTTTCATTGGTGGTGAGCTTTCTCTTTCAACAACTGGTTGAGCTTGTGGAGGTAAAGAAACATGGGGCTTGTTTACCAACTACTCTAATCTTTCTAATAAGCTCTCAAAATCCAAACCCGGTTTGATATAATTTATCTGATTGAACAATTGATTGGTCTCAAGCATAGCTTGAGCTAGTTCTACCATTTTCATTCAAATTTTTGTCCGCTCAATCTCTAAATCTGCTCTAGGGTAAGTCTTGTCTAGGTTTGTAGTTGTTGGCTCTTCTTGACGTCGAGCCTCGTAGGCCTTGAACATCATGTCCAAGCCTTTTGGGGTTGGATCTACGAAAACAGACCCAAGTCGTGGTCTATTCATAATGAGTGGTTGGGTGGGATGAAGTGGAGTGGATGGAGTTATGGCATACAAGGGGTTTTGAGATGGATTGTCTACCATTTTTATTTTTGCATCTCTCAGGCTTTCTTCTGGTTCAGATAACTTTCTAGACCACTTATGATTAGGCTTCTCCCTAGTATCCTTCCATTACCTTGTTTTCCTCTTACTAGGCTCTCTTGATTCACTTGACTTTGATTGGTCAATTGGTTTCGCTTGTTTTAAGGCTTTTGATGTAGTGATTGCCTGTATAGGAGCCATGTTAATGCTACTTGAACTTGAATCCACCACTAAGCCTGCCACATTAATGGGTGTAGCCTTGGTCTCACTATAGGGGTTTCTTGGACAATCTTTCAGGAGATCTTCTTTATCGCACTCAAGACAAAAGCCTTGAATTGTGATGTTCTATCCTTGTCCCAAAGCCAGTGGGTGATGACATTCACAAAACCAAGAACATTCTCTCCGACGTGTTATCTAGATAGATACCTTTGCCTAGTATCTCAGAATCTTTGAACCTGTAAATGGTGACTCCACCTATTTTGCTAAGTTGATCTCACTTGAATCTCCAAAAAGCTTCCTCTATTTCTCTATTCAAGAATAGTTATATGCTTTTGTTGTCTTGGGGAACCCACTCTAGGGTAATCACTCTGGTCAAGATGGATTTGCCTTGAGGAGTGTTGGGTTCTCATCTAGATCTCCTTACTTTAGGTCTCCTATCTCGTTCTCGAGAATGGCATTTCCAAACTCATTTGTCTTGTATGGTTCTATGCACTCTTTCTTGATAGTCGATCAGATGTCCTCTAGCTGTGGAGTGATCTCTCCCTTCTCTCATATGCTATTCAACTTTATCCTCATATCTGTAAGTCCAGTGTGAAATTCCTCCTGATCTCATGAGTGCTTCTTGCGAATAACAAGAAGCTCCTCTTGGATGGACTGGTTTTCCTTCTCCAAGGCTACTACCTTGGCTTTGAGGGGGACGACTCTACGGGTGATCGTGTTCAATCCCGAATCCCCTTTTTTCTTATGTTTCTCTATCAACTCTCGGAGAGTATGCTCTAAAGTGGCGAGTTGTTCCTCCAACTTGGGAGGCATGGAGAGAGAGAGAGAGAGAGAGAGAGTTAAGGTAGGCTAGGGTTAGGGTTTCAACTAAGTTCGAACTAGGGTTAGATGCACGTTAGGGTTAAGGTTTCAAGAAGATCATAAAGAGGAGGGGGTCCGAGAAGGTCAACCAGGAGATTCATGGTTTGGTTTAGGATTAGGTTTAGGTTTTTTGGTAAGATCGAGTTAGAGTTTTGATGGGATTAGGGTTTTGAGGGTTTCAAACAACCAAATTCAGGCAATGATTAGGGTTTCAATAGCAACAACTGGAGAGAGAGAGTAGCAAGGCGATGGGTTGCTTCAACAAAAGCTCAAGATTTCCACTAGTAGAGAGCAGCAAGGAGAGAGAGAGAGAGAGAGATGGATACATGAGACTTTTTCCACATGTTAGAATGGTCATCTTGTTCACAAAGAGACCAAATTTTCTTTCCATTTTCAAATCATACAATGATTTGGAGCTTCTTAGGTCTGCAAAGACCAAATTTGCTTATATGTGCATTGTGATGGAGAGATTGCTTCAAGTGAGGCAATCACTTATTGAGAGAGTGGCTAGCATAGAATGTCCATACAACCAAAAAACAAGAGATGGTACACATTACTTGTTTGAATGATTGATTCTGGAGAGAGGTAGAGGCTTTGGTGGGAGTGATGTACCCTCTACACTCCATGCTATGCATCATTGACATGGAGGGGAGTACTCTTGGCCTCGTCTATGAGTATATGGACTATGTTGGGGAGTCCCTTGCTCGATGCACTTCTATTTCTTCAGACAGGTATGGAATATGCATTTTGATAATGTTACATTGAAATTTTGTTGTTCTTACTTTTATTACCAATGACATGCTTAAGTCTTGATTCTTCATTCTTGAATAAATAGGCTTGATGAGATTAAATCTATATGGAGGGATTGATGGGATTGGTTCCATCGGCAGATTCATGGCATGAATCATATTCTACACCCCTTATGGAGGTTTGAGAGGTAGATGTTGGGTCATGAGCTTGACAGTGCATGGACTTTATACATATATAGATTATATTCTCATGATGTTGATATGTGTTTGACACTTGAGGATGAACTCCTACTATTCTAGAACTATGGGGGTAGTTTTGGGAGAGACACCGCCATGCTATGGTCTAGTTAGTTGTTGTTGCTCTAGCACAATGGTGAGAACCACGTTAAGAAGCTTCACCTCCTTAATTGTCAATCCGCGGAAGAGGTAGGAGTGATATGAAGATCGTGAATGTGAGATGATGTGAGAGTGAAGGTGAGAAGCACCAAGATGCACACACACATACACACACACAATGAAGAGACAAGCAAGACACAATGGAAGGTGAGGAATCAACTCTATTACTCAAGAACACTATTACAAGCTCAAAATAGCTCTAAGCTCTTCTCTACTCCAACAAGCTAACCTCAAAAATGAGCTCTCTAGCTCTTTTTATAGTTTCTAGACTAGTTTTGACCGGTTTCACATCTAGTGACCGGCATAGTTAAAAATTAGGTCCTAGATGCTATTTGGAAGGGTAAACGATGTCCAAAAATAACAAAAATTGATACGCTTGTTCTACCTAAGCTCCTCAAGCTCGAGGACTCCTCGGCTTGCACAAAATGGAGCTATGGATTACAAAATGGGGTTTTCTATGTTACATATGTTACAATAGTGATAAAAATCACTGTTGGAGGTTTTTGGAAAGTATTTGAAAACATAATTCTTTGAAAAACGATTCGACTGGCTCCCTGCTCTGTCGTTACATGCTTCCGTGTCGTCTGTGCCTCTGGCTACTTCCAACACCCCCCTCCCTCTCGCTTCTGTCGTCCCTGACAGAACCTTGCTGTGAGGTCTGCCGGATATAGTTCTGTAGGAGGTCTTGAGCGAGGGTGTGCTCGGAGATACGAATGCCTCGGGCCAGGTCTGCCTCGAGTTTCTCCCAGTCGATTGGTTGCGGTTCTTCCGGTGGCGGGAGCTGATAGTGTGTGGAATAGACCATTCGTTCACAGGCAAATAATTGTAATAAATGTGTAGGCCTGCTTATGAATACCTCTGAATGGTATTCCCAGAAGCCGGTTGTGAACATCTCTTCGAACGTCTGCTTGTAGCACACCGGTAGGTACTTTATTCTGCAGTGCCAGGCATAACACACCCGTAGCGATGGCGTTGTACTCATATCATATACCAGGTCGAAATTGCCATGCTCAAAGCCCGGGTGTTGACATGTGGTGCCTTGACGCGTCGGAAGACTTTAAAAATCATTTGCATCATGTCAAAGATTTTGACAGTCATATGCGCCGCTATATCATCCATATGCTTTAATCTAGGGAGCCAGTGGCGAATTGTAGCCATCATGTAGCCTACAGTTGGTAACTCAATGGGTGGCTTAAAATAGGGGTAATTCAACCAGTCTTGGCACTGCTTATTGTTTTGTACCTTAATAGCAAAGGCAGTCCAGGAGCGGTGTCGTGGTACTGGTCCCCAACACGGATTGTACTTCAAATGCAAAGGTGCCTTTACCCATGTACTCATCATCTCTGGATACTGCTGTAGTAAATCTTTTCGCCACTCTGGTTGATAGATCCTTCCTTTCTGTGCATCTAGTGGCAAATCATCCGCCTCGAATTGAGTTGCATGCGATGGTTTCTTACCTGTCTCTTTCTCAATGGCTAACTGGTATTCGGCCATTAACATGAAATACGGTTTATACTGTAGCTCGTGCCCAGATATGTATCGTCGCGGGGCCAAATGAGCAAAGAATGGAGACTGTAATATTCTTTCTTCTATCATCGCCATGGCATGTAATTGTGCCTCTACTCTCGCTGAGTGCGTTGTTCCAAGTTCCTCAATAGTCTTCATCCACGCGGGGGTCGGAAGTTCGTACATCATCTGACCTTCGGCCGTGACGCGTCCGCCTGGGATGGGTTGTGGCTCGTACGCTTCTTCAAATGTTTCCTCCACCGGGATGGTGACCGTTTCTTCCTCAACTGGAAGCTCAAGTGGGGAATCTGGCCTTGGTGGCGCTTCATATACTGCAATCCTTGATTCAAGGGTCGATACCTGGGCCCGTAATGAGTTGAGTTCCTCTAGGAGGTCAGGAGAGGGGTCCACAAGTGCTGGTATGGCTTGGTGTGCCGGTTCTCGTAACTGGAGTAATTTATGATCTTCTTTGAGTTTCTGTAACTCCTCGTTCATGCGGTCGTATTCATCTAGCAATCTCACATGATCGTCTAGCAGCATCCTCATCGAGTCTAAAGGAATGGCTTTGAACCTGCTAGGACTGAGTGGTTGGTCTGGGTGGTCGAGCGCTGCTTCTAAGTTTTCTCGGTTCTGATCCTGTAAGCGCTGGTTTTCTTCCTTGGCGGCTGCTAGGTGTCTTCGTAGTAAGCCCAAGTTTCGTGTTAGCGTTGCATTGCGGACTGTCTGGGTTCTTAATAAGTTATCCAGGTTAGCAGTTGCTTCCTTGGTCTTTTCTTCGCTTTCTAGTTCCAATTTGTGGTAAGCCTCACGTAATTCCTGGTAGCGGGTGTTCAGAGAGGCATTCTCAATAGACAATAAATTAAGCTGCGACTGTAAGTCATTGGTTGTCCTCTGCAGCTGCTGATAATTATCACCAAGAGATGTGAACTCATCTCTTACTTGCGTTATACACATGAACATCTATCGGAATGCATTATCTACAGTGGGTGATAGTATTAATGGGGTGCTAAATGAAGATGCAGCTGGTGTAGATGCAACGGGAATGGGGGATGGGGATGGGAAGGTGGATGATGTAGTGATTGTTGAAAATTGTGATGTGCTTAAAAATGTTTGGGCCGTGAGTGAAGTGAGTGATGGTGTAGTGGGTGGTGAGATGTCCATGTCAGTGGACGTATCTAGTGCGGTGACCGTGAATATGGGTGTGATCGTGGGTGCTCGTGCTGGTGTAAATACGGGATTTACAAAGGTTGAGGGGTAATTTACAGGGGGGCTGGCTGGAGCAGCTTGGTGGAAAGGGGAAAGAGGGGTTACAGTGGGTCGGGGAGGTGAGACGGGGGAGAAGGTAAATGGCGGTGGGAATGGGAAAAGGGGTCTTGGAGTTGTGGGGAAAGATGGAAAAGATTGATGAAGGAATGGGTTGGATAGAAAGGTGGGTGTGGGAGGGGGCAGACTAGGGCTAATGGGCGCGGGAATTGTGGGGTTAGTGGTCGTAAAGACAATTTCTGCAACACCACCGGCGAATGAAGATGTTGGTCTGGGGGAAGGAGGGTGAAGAGGGGAGGCTGGAGGGATGGGCGGTGATGGAGGAGCGGTTGGGGTGGTCGGTACTTCAGTGACTACTGGGGTTTGTACAGCTGTAGCGCGGGGTGGGGAATCTACAAAGATGGTTTCGACAGCTAACGAACTTTCGGGGACGAGGCGTGCCTCCCTGGCTTGTTCTGAAGATTGTGCTCCGGTTGGTACATGTTGAGAGCAGTACGGGCACCCAAGGACTGACTAGACAAGGAAGCCAGCGGAGAGAGTCAGAGCGAGGTGAAGGAGTAAGTAGACAAAGCAGTCGACGCAAATCTGGCAGATAGGCCCTTCAAATTTTTTCCAAATCAACACCTTTTAACAGTGATTCTTATCACTAACAATCATTGTAAATACCATTTCATATTTTTGTAGCTCCATTTTGTGCAAGCCAAGGAGTCCTTGAGCTTGAGGAGCCTTAGAAGTACCTACATATCAATTTTCGTATTTTTTAGACTCCGTTTAAGCCCTCAAATTGGCCTTGGAACCTAATTTTTAACTAGGCCGGACACTAGGTCTGGACAGGGCCATAACCTAGTCAAAAACTATAAAAAGAGCTAGAGAGCTCATTTTTTAGGTTAGATTGTAATTGAAACGAACTTGTAAGAGCTTTTTGAAAGTAATCTAAGAACTCCATTGCTTTTCACTCTTTGTCTTGCCGTGTGTGCGCGTGTGTGTGTATGTGTGTGCATGCTTGTGTGCTTCTCACTCACGCACTTGTGCCTCCACTTGTTCGAGGTCTTCATACCATCCTCACGTCTTCCTGGATTGACATTAAAGGAGGTGCTACTCATCACTGAGCTACACCAAATTTTGGCGCCGTTGCCGGGGATCGAGCTTTGAGGACGAGCGTGTGATGGTAAGACGTAGATTGGAGACGTTGGCGTTGTAGGTAATTTCTCTACTTTTCCTATTTTTCTCTTTCTTACTTTACCACCATCATCACCATCATCATCACCACCATCTTCCACCTCCACTTCCATCATCGCAAAAATTTCAGTTTTTTGATTATATCACCTTCTCCACCTCATTTCCCTCATTTCACTTGTGAGAGAGAGCGAGAGAGTGAACTGTTGTGTGCTATTTTCTGCATGTTCTTGGAGTGTCTTGCAGGTTTCAGCATCATCATCCCCTCCAGCACGTCGCGCAGGTACGAAAATGTGCAGAACTGTCTCGCAGTCGCCGACTCCTGTCGATCGCGATTGACAAAAATTTTCAGCTGTTGGTAAATCTGAGTGCACCACAGTGGACTAGAGACCCTGCACACCACCTTTCCACCAAAATTTTTGAAAATCTTGCAAAATTTCAGTCCATCGCGATTGACAGCTCTGTCCATCGCGATTGACTGACCCCTGTCCATCGCGATTGACTGACCCCGGTCCATCGCGATTGACTGAACCCCCTGTCCATCGCGACCGATAGCTTGTCCATCGCGATTGACTGAACCCCCTGTCCATCGCGACCGATAGCCTGTCCATCGCGATTGACTGAAACCCCTGTCCATCGTGATTGACTGAAACCCCTGTCCATCGCGATTGACTGAAACCCCTGTCCATCGCGATTGACTGAACCCCCTGTCCATCGCGACCGATAGCCTGTCCATCGCGATTGACTGAACCCCCTGTCCATCGCGACCGATAGCTTGTCCATCGCGATTGACTGAAACCCCTGTCCATCGCGATTGACTGACCCCTGTCCATCGCGATTGACTGACCCCGGTCCATCGCGATTGACTGAAACCCCTGTCCATCGCGATTGACTGAACCCCCTTGTCCATAGCGACCGATAGCCTGTCCATCGCGATTGACTGAACCCCCTGTCCATCGCAATTGATTGTCTGTCCATCGCGATTGACTGACCCCTGTCCATCGCGATTGATACCCTGTCCATCGCGATTGACAGCCCTGTCCATCGCGATTGACAGCCCTGTCCATCGCGATTGACAGCCAATTTTAGCCAAATTTTTAAAGGATTTGTTAATTGAAGAGTTGGGCTAATTTTGGGCATAAACATTTTACTCTAGAGCACATAAGGAGGCCTTAGGAAAACAACTTGGGAAAACCTGTTGCACAGTGATCCTGTTTGAACCCTGTCTTAACCCTAGAACCCTGAACGGTCATAACTTTCTCATACGAAATCTGTTTGCCCTGTTACGGTTAAATTAAGATCAGGAATATTAGATAGGGTGTTTTTAAGTTGACCATACCCAAGGGGAACAAAATTCAGGGATCTCTAGAGTTGTGTCCAAAAAGTCATAGTGCAAATTGGTGAAGTGTTACATGAATGAAAGTGATTGGTTCTGTCTTTTGAATTTAAGTCTTGAGCTAACAGTGGGCCTTTTACACGTTCTTTGAGAGCATCGAAGGGTACGCAAAGCAAGAGTAAGTGCAGGCTTGGGAACACGCGTCCTGGGCACACCAGGGCAACAACACAAGGAAAGGAACTCAAGGTTGGAAAACCCGCAACACCCTCTGTCAATTCTTAGTTTAGGCTAAGTGCGGGTAGTGTTAGAAGTAATTCCAGGCAACGATATGCACGAGATAAATCAAAGACTGTCTAAGAAATCAAGTTCAAGTCAAGAGATAACCTGTGTGTGTGAACGACAACATAAAGAAAAAAAAAACCTAACGTGGAACGATCAACTCCAAGTACGAAAACTACTCAAGTATTCCTGACGACGCAATACCAGACAAGATCATAAACACGATAACACACTAAAAAAAGAATCAAGTGACTGATACCAATTGATCGGCAACGAGGTTGTACTCTGGGCAAAAAATTGGGCTACTTAAATAGGCATATGAACCTTAGATCAGGACGACATCTAGTAAGGGATAGACAAAGCCTTAGGTCTTCAGAGGCTAGTGTCAACCACACTGCTAGGTCGTGGGCCCAACAGTTGAGCCACCACTCATACTACCCAAGTTCTGAGACTAGTGAATCCGAGATGTCTCAAGGTATGGAGAGACCTACAGGAAGTTCAGGGGTGCCATACTTGCACAGGGTAGAAGGCCCTTACAAAACGCAGTTGGAGTACCTTAGGACCAACCGATTAGGTGCCAGCATCTATGAGGACGGCCTAGGAAGATCTGTGGTACAGATTAAGAATCCTGATCAATCCATTGGACTAGAGCACCCAGCTGTCAAGTTTGAAAACGGAGCATACTTGGACAAACAAGGAACCATATACGTAGTCACCAGTCACCCAGATAGGACGGACGAATTTGGAAACGTGATTCCCGAAGCAAACTTAGGTGACCTGGAGCAAGGAAACATGGGTGCAGAACCTAGAACCCCTCGAGGTAAATCGGTTCTCACTAGGATTATCACACCAGAGTGGATTCCCCAGGATAATAAGAGCATAGATTTGCTCCTCAATCGAGAGATGGACGAAGCCTTTTGGAGGTACAAACCTGATCGGCCAATTGATATAGGAACAATCATGATCTATGAGTTTAAGGATCCTGATAGCCCAGGTAGAGTGACCTACTTAGATCACGCTTCGGAGAGGATCTTTGTGGTGACAGAAAATGATAGGCATGCTTACACGTGGAAGGGTGAATTCGTTTTCCCCCAACCAAGATCGAATGTATCCTATGGTCACCCTGGTGCTGGAACATCCCAGGCTCATGGAATGCAAAGAGACAGAAATAGAGATAGACCAGAAGTAAGCTTTGCCAACCCAGTGGGCAGAGAAAGAACGAGGACGGAAACAAATAGAGTAGAACCTGAGATGCTTAGAGCTCATAGGAATCAAAGAAATGCGGATGAGTTCCCTCTACCACGACCTAGAGAGCACACAAGGACTTTGAGACCGACTCAGCTAGTTAAGTCCATGAAGAACTACTTCGATGGCACTGGAGATCCATACGATCATGTGGCCGAGTTTAGGCAGGTCTTGAGAGCTGAACAAGTGGAGGATCTATTCACGCAGTACAATGCCTTTGGTCTGACCCTTAGGAACACTGCCCTGACATGGTTTCAGCCACTAAATGAGAGGCAGTTCAGGAGCATAGACCAACTCCTAGAGGCTTTCATTATTGAGTTCTCTAAGAGTGGCATAAGGCATAATACCTCCTCGCTGATTCACAGCTTCAAGCAAACCCCTCAAGAAACCGTGAGACTTGCAGGAAGAAGATTTAGGCAATACTTAGAAAGATGCCCTGTTTCGGAGCTACCCACACCAGTTAAGAAAGTGGCTTTATTCCTGGATGGATTGCTAAGTACTAAATTGAGATCTTATGTGTACTTGAAGGACCCTAGGACCATAGAAGAGTTTGTGCGCATGTGCATTGACATCGAGAATAACCTAGGGGAGGAGTTAGAGCTTTCCAAGATATACAAAGATTCGGATAGTGCCTCTAACCTCTCTTCCACGCAATCCACATCAATCGAGGAACTTGCAGAGAAAGTAGCTCAGAAATTAGGTGTAACTAGCAAACAAATCCCAAGGTTTGCCCCTGTGAAAAGGTGCTATACTTGTGGTGGCGACCACATGGCGAATGTATGTCCCATTATGGCCCAACCCCAAGTTAATCCTAGTAGCCAGTACTGCACTATAGAACGAAGGTACACCAATCACACCGCGCAAGATTGCCCCTACAATAAGCAAACCGTTAGGCAGACGTACCCACAGCCATACCCTCAACAAGGAAGATACCAAAACCAGTACCCACCTCAGCAGTATGCTAGGCCTCAACAAACCTACCAACCCTATCAAAACCAACAAAGGCCTCAGCCTGTGCTAGCACAACAATCCCCAGCTCCAGCTAATGTGATTCCGGTAAAGTATGCTGTTGCAGAAGAAAACCTGAATAGAGCTATAGTCCCTATAACACCAGTGCTTTCAGAAAATGATCCCAGTGACCATAGCTTTGATTCTACACATGTTGATAGTCCCCAGGCTTACTACATGCAATCTCCTGAACATGGTGAGTCCTACTATAGTGAAGAGCCAAATGAACCTAGTTGGGAGTCAGATTACACAAACGTCATGTATGCAAACCCCAATCCTAGGCCTCAATCTAGGCAGGTAAGACCTCCATTCCCTAGAGGACCATGCTACAGATGTCAAGGAGATCATCTCATTCGTGATTGCCCTGTGCCTCCACCGACACAACCCCAGTCAGTAACGATCCAGGGTTTTTGCCAAGACTGTGGAAAGGAACATCTCTTACGAGACTGCCCTAGGAATCCTAGTAATATGCCAAAAATTACCCCTATTAACGTTATTGGGTTAGTGGTAGATTCCACAGGAAGTGTCACTTCCACTACACCCGTGCAAGTGATCACTAGAGCTCAAGCATTGCAGCAAAACCAAGGTGTAGACCAGGAGAAGAGCCCAGATGTTAGTGAAACAGAGAGCATGAAAAAGAAGAGGACAAGAGCTTGGAGAGATAGCCGTGAACGTATGAAAAGGCAATGGGCAAAGAAGATGAGTGATCTTGAGGAAAGTCTACGAGAAACCAAGGCCAAAATCATAGAGATCACATCCCAACCGCACTCTCACACATTCCCACCACTACCATCCCCATCACCCTCCATCCCTCCACCCGCTAATACACCCCACGTAACCCACCCACCACCCCAAGCAGGATCAGTATTAGCTGATCCCACTCCCGAAGACCTTAATATGATGCTTAAAGCATATCAGGCCAGAATCCAAGAAGGGCCAAACGTAACTGATCATGAAAAGTGTTACCCAAGAGCAGAATTAGAGCTAGAACGAACCAAAATTTGTGCTAAGATGGTGGAATTGGCTCAGACCATGTTTGAGGCCAGTCGCCTATTTAACATCTCTAGTTCAGCGAAGACACAGTTGCACTTTGATGGACTGTTAGAAAGAATAGAGAAGCTGATTGCACAATCAGAGAAGGAACCCGCCTCTCAACACAA
The DNA here is from genome assembly GCA_020310875.1 of Ceratopteris richardii. Taxonomy (NCBI): domain Eukaryota; kingdom Viridiplantae; phylum Streptophyta; class Polypodiopsida; order Polypodiales; family Pteridaceae; genus Ceratopteris; species Ceratopteris richardii. Next base: position 39,877,575 of record CM035415.1, read on the forward strand.
GGACAAGGCAAGTGAAAGATTAAGCATTCCTGCTCAAGAAGCCAATGTGCCTGAAGCCTATGTGCCTAACTCTACGGAGCCAGACACATCATCTTCTATGAATCGGTTCACACCAGAATTCCTACGCGAGATTCAAGAAGATAAATGGGCTAAAGAGAGTGAAGTCCCTCCTCCTATTGAACTTGTGGATGATGCACACGACCAATTCCCACAAGACATCCCATCCATTTATGGGGAGCAGGAGAGCACCCAATCTCAAGAAAGATTAGACTTCGAATCTAACTCTTTACAAGAATTACCCCACTTCACAGGCCCATGGGAAGCTAAGTCTACTTGTATGAGAGCACCCACGGTCATGGTACGAAATGAGGACTCAGTCTTACCTAGGAACACAGAAGTAGTGAAAAACACTAGAGTGCAGTGCAATCTCAAGTTAGAAGAGCTACTCAAGGTTAGACCTGAATTATGGAAACATGTAGCCAAACAAGTACCAGAGATAGCAAAACCTCGTTCCCAGGTAGGATCACATACGACAGTGCCAGAAATACCCTTGGATAAGATAGGAGATATGTGTGAAGGTGAAGAAGGGAACACCTATCTTCCCATTACCTTCCAAGAGTATACCAGCAAGGCAATTTTGGACTCAGGTGCAGGAGTTGCAATTGCCACCAGTTCCCTATGGAAGCGTTGGGGCAAGCCAGCACTCATGCCAACGAGAATGAAATTGCAGATGGCTGATGGTCATATTGAGAGACCCTTAGGATTGCTAGAAGGAATAACTCTCACCACCTCTGGTGTCGAGTTTGAGCATACATTTGCCATATGTGACTTCAGCAAAAATCATGCCTTGAGATGATTTTGGGAAGACCATTTATGCGACAGTTGCAAGTGGTACAGGACTGGGGAACCAACTCCTTGTATTTACAACACTTAGGTGTTACGACCAAAGTCAATCTCAAGGATTACTCTCATAGAGATGTCCCTCCTATCCAATGGAACCCCATCCATAGAGCCAAAGATGATACGGAATCGGTGCATTCCATGGGATCAGGATCCTCATGGATGCATGAAGACACCCACTTATGGATGTGCAAAGTAGCAGTAGACAAAGAGAAGAGAGAAAAAGCCAGAGAGGTAGGTGCAAAAGAAACCCATAGATCAATCCAAGACCCAGCCTATGCACCTGTAGTTTTTCCAGACAAAGAATTTGAACCTCACGGCTGGGCAGAAATTTTAGCAACCATGGATGTAGCCATCAATGAGGAACAATGGACACCTCACTGTGATGAGGATGGCTATGACATTTCAGTCTTCTCCATAGAGCCAATCATGGGAGAGTCAGTTCTAGAACAATGCGAACCTAGCCCTGATGCAATTGAGGATGCAAGTGACTCCGATCTAGAGTCAATCATTATGGACCCACCATTTGCATCAGATGAAGAATACTTCCATGAAGTAGAATTTCAACCCCAGAGGCATGGAGAGCTTACAAATGATGTAAGGTTAGCAACACATGTGACCCCGAAAGAAGAAGGAAAGAAAAGAAAGAAGAGAGAAGTTACACCAGAAGAGGAAGAATCTTTGTTTGAGGTCCGAGAAAATTTTAAGAAGTATGAGATAGATGACAGGAGAGTCATGATCAGAATGCCGAAACGAGAGGCACAATCAGGAGAGGCCTATGATAACAAAGAAACCACCAAGAAAATAGTAGTGGCCCTAGAAGAAGGAGAGGAGAGATGCACATACATAGGCCATGACCTAACAGAGGAAGAAGAGCATGCGTTAATAGCCTTGCTAAGAGAATACAGAGATGTATTCGCTTGGAGTTACAAGGATTTGAAAGGTGTTGACCCTGACATATGCTCACACACCATCCCCATGACTTCAGATGCCAAACCCTCTAAGCAAAAGCCCTATACATATAACAATAACTACGCTGCTAAGATCAAAGAGGAGATAGATAGACTGGTCGAAGCTGGATTTATCTATGAAATTGAGCACACTGAGTGGGTATCCCCCATCGTAGTGGTGCCCAAGAAGAATGGCAAGCTACGTGTATGCATTAACTTGAAGAAGGTTAATGCAGCCACGATTCGAGATAACTATCTGCTTCCCATCACAGAACATCTCTTAGAAAGAGTAGCAGGCAAGGAAGTGTACAGCTTTCTTGATGGATTCTCGGGCTACAATCAAGTAGCCATAGCTCCAGAAGATCAGCATAAGACAGCTTTTGCCACAGAGTGGGGTATATTTGCCTTTCGTGTAATGCCATTTGGGCTTACCAATGCACCAGCAACCTTCCAAAGACTAATGTGCCATGTATTTAAAGAGTTCCTGAGGAAGAATTTAGAAGTCTATGTTGATGATCTTTGTGCTCATTCCAACATTAGACAAACCCATATTCCTGAACTCAGACAAATCTTTGACAAATGTAGAGAATATCAAGTCTGCCTAAACCCAGAAAAGTGCGTTTTTATGGTCAGGCAAGGCAAGATTCTAGGACACATAGTGTCAAAAAATGGCATATCCACCGATGAAGAGAAAGTGAGAGCCATAGCAGAGCTACCTAGGCCAAGGAATGTCAAGGAAGTACAAGCTTTCATGGGACATTGTGGTTACTACCGCCGGTTCATTCACATGTATGCTGTCATTGCAAAGCCCATGTACGGACTTCTGACTAACTTTGAGTGGACGGATGAATGTGAGAATTCCTTCCAGGAGCTTAAACGAAGATTGTGTTCAGCACCAATCTTGACCACACCAGATTGGAGCAAGCCATTCCATGTTCATGTGGATGCCTCCAATTATGCTATTGGATGCATACTTGCACAACCTACGGGTGAAGGTAACATGGATCTTCCAATTGCCTATGCCTGTAGACAATTGAATGCAGCTGAACGAAATTACACCACTACGGAGAGAGAAGGCTTAGGCATGGTATATGCAGTTAAAAAGTTTAGACATTATTTGCTTGCAAATAAGTTTAAATTTTTTACTGATCATCAGGCATTGCTATACCTCGTAAACAAGCCGTGCAATACAGGAAGATTAGTAAGATGGTTTCTCTTACTAATGGAATATGATTTCGAGGTTGTGGTAAGGAAAGGGAGGACTCATTTGAGAGCTGATCATCTTTCTAGGCTCACATCTGGAGAAGCCCCACAAGGAGTATCAGATGACCTTCCTGATGCTTACTTGTTTAATTTGGAAGTGGTGCCGCAGTGGGCTAAGCCATTGGTACCAGTGTTAACATATGGACCTAACCACCCAATAATAGCCACACAGAATAGAGAGGTATTAAAAGCCCAAAAGTACCACATCATGGTTGGTAGTATGTACAAGCACACAGATCAAGGAATCTTGGCTTGTTGTGTAGAAGAGGACGAGTATGCGAAGTGGTTGCAATTAGCACATGTAGGTGCATTAGAGCAACACTACTCAAAACAACGAACCCTACAGACACTAAGGAGACTCGGAGTGCATTGGCCAACTATGGAAGCGGATGTCCAAAGGTTGTGCAAAGAATGCCCAATCTGTCGCACTAAACCACCGGTGGAACATGCCACTCATTATCAAGTGTCCATAGTGCCAGATTGGAGTGAACCACTAGTATCCTTCCTGAGGACAAAAACATTCCCTCCAGACATGACTCTGGCGAGGAAAAGGATTTTAGAACAAGAAGCCCAGGATTACTCTCTCATTGGCGATAATCTATACAAACGTAGTTACTTGAGACTATGTGTCCATGAGAGTGAGTATCTCAAGATCTTGGACCCTGCTCACCAAGGTGTAGCAGGAGGACACTTTGGACCAGATCGGGTGATCAAGGCAATACTATTTGCGGGCTTCTGGTGGCCGACCCTTCACATGGACGCACATACCTATGTGAAACGGTGTGACGTTTGCCAGAGAACTCAGTATCCTATACGTAAAGACGAGATGCCACTGAAACCCATGATGGGTGGACGTGCATTCTCTAAGTGGGGAATAGACTTCGTAGGTCCGATTAATCCCCCAGCTAAGGGTTCTCATGCAGAATACATCATTGTTGCAACAGACTATCTAACTAAGTGGATAGAGGTAAAAGCCACAACGAAGAACGATGCTCAAACAACTGCTAAATTCTTATTTGAGAATGTGTTCACTAGATACGGGCTACCTATAGAGCTAGTTAGTGATAGAGGCACTCATTTCTTGAACGAAGTGATTGAAAATCTACTCCAAGAATTCTTGGTAGTTCATAAGAAGTCTGCCCCCTATCACCCTCAAGCTAATGGGCAAGCCGAAAGCACCAACAAGATCTTATGCAATGTACTGACAAAATTAGTGAACACTAAACGCTCTGATTGGGACAAACAGCTACACCATGCTGTTTGGGCATACCGAGTCGCCTACAAGACGGTACTCCAAGACACCCCCTTTCAGATGGTGTTTGGCCAAAACGCCGTGCTACCCTTGGACTTCTTGATACCTACATTGAAGGTAGCACAAGAGCACAAATGGACGGGTCATGAACTCTCCTCTAGACTTTTTGACCTTGAACGATTAGGAGAAACAAGACTGAGAGCAGCTGCAGGGATATACGCAGCTAAGAAGAGACAGAAGGCATACTTTGATGCCCATGTGAAGGATAAGGGCTTGAAAGCAAGAGATCTAGTTTTAGTCTACACATTGAAACAACACGCAAGGAAGCTAGAAAAGAGAGGCTACGGACCTATGATAATCAATAAGATCTCCACGAGTGGAGCAGTACAACTAGCCACTTTAGAGGGTGATGTTCTCCCAAACTATATTAGCGGATGCAGAGTCAAGTTGTACCAGGAACCTCTCACAGAGGAAATGCTTAGTCGACTCAATACTGCTAAGAAACGTAAAGAGGAGGAAAAACGAATTCGAGAAGAAGCTCAAGCAGAAGCCCTAGAGCGCATACGGAGAATGAAATTAAGAAGACAAGGTAGAGAGCACCCTAGGCAAGGTGCATATGCAGATCAAGGCTATGACGTGGCTATGTGTGAAGTTTCCGGTGTTAGCTCACATAGGATAACTGATCGACGTCCTTTCATAACCTTAGATATAGGGCAAGGAAAGAGTGCAAGGACTGTAAGAGCCTTGATTGACTCAGGCGCAGCCACTAGTGCTGTTAAATTGTCTTACTGTCAAGAGTTGCAATAAACTGTCAATCCTGTGGAAGCATATCTCATAGGATTGGGAGGCGTGGAAACCCCTTGCATGGGCGAGGTGGAACTTCCCCTCTATATTCATGATGAGGCAATGACAGTTAAAGTACTAGTGTGTCAAGATGAGGACCTCACTGAACCCCTTGTCTTGGGTCAAGACTGGATCTATAACCAAGCAGTCAACTTAAACCTAAGAAGTGGAATTCTTCAGGTATGGGTGAATCAGACTAGAATTACAATTGAGTTAAATAATGGAGCACTCAAGGAACTAGGAAAGACACGGACTCCTGGTCCCTCCAGGGGCGCACATGAAGTTGACCATGCTGTTCTTGTCCAAGGCTATGTGATGCAGAAGAATGAAGATCTCAAAGAAGGAGTCAGAGCCACAATGGAACTCTCTTCTTTTCCAAAGGCCAGAAGGAGGCAGCAACTAAGGGCAGATCAATCATTGAAGACTCTCCAGACAAGAGGCCAAAAGAACGCGCGAAGCAGAACAACTCAGCCGATGAAACAAATGTGGGTGCGGAAAGACAAGCGGCCGACCGTAACTAAGTCACAACAACGGTCTCAACTTCCTATTAGTAATCAACGACTTGATGCTAATAAGAGGACTCCTAAAACCTCTGTTGAGAAAGTGAAGTCCATTTGGGTACCCAAGAAGTCAATGAAGGCTGACCCACAATCAAGACAAATTTGGGTGCCTAAGGCTTGCTTGTGGGCTCAAATAACCCCACACAATTCACATCATACACGACAGGGTTCACTCGCTCAAGCAGCGGCCACCCACTCTTGTCTGATACACTCGAACACACTGCCACCTAGAAGCACGCACGGACTCACTCGTAGATGGGTCCTTAAACAGCCCCCTTTTTCAAGTAAATACCCTATCACACTTTCTAGAGCCTCCACAAAGTCAAACTCAAAGCCTATCCGTTGCATTTGGCAACCTAAGACTTGTAACAAACCCCCGGACCCCAATTGTAAATCCATGACCACCTACTAACCGCTTCACTCTCACATCACATCATTTCGCTTAGCTCTTAGGTCTACCTAATTCCTAACTACACACACTAGCACCGAGCACTTACTAACCCCTAACCTCTCCCGAACTTTAAGTTAATGTGGTAACAGGGGACACCGTGTCATTTTTGTGTCCATTGCAATGTTAACATTTATTCATATATTCTCACAGAACCAGCTGCGAAGTTTCCAACATGGCTGAGGCAGCAGGAACTAGCTCTCACACAGAAACAAGCCCGCAAGTGGTGGACTTAGACAGTTTACCCGTTTTGCCTGAGACAAATGAAAGACCAGAAGAATTGCAGGCCGTCAAAATCATACCTATTGCGGACCCTCCGCGTGGCCACACCATGCCCGTAGGAAAGACTTCCCATTGGTTTACCGAGGTGGCAGGACCCTTGGGTGAAGGAACGTACCTATGGGAATTAGAGTTGGACTTCAATGGGAAGCAAGGCAGATACCATTTCTTTACAAGAGAATTTGAGAAATTACAAAATGCAGAAGGTCTACGTCCGATATGGGAAAAGGCAGGATTGAGTGCCTATTTCAGTGCACGACTCCCAAAACCTGACTTCATGCGATGCTACTATCTCATCAACACCTTGACTCCAAACCAGAACCCAAAAGGTGCAAGCTCATTTGTGATTCCATCTCTGACAAAGGGGAATGAGCTCAAGAGGTTCAGGCTATCAAACAACTTGGTGAGAGAGGCTCTAGATATGCGCGGAATGCATATTCCTACAGAGAAGGAAACCCTAGTATCGGATTACATGAAGAATCGAAGTCTCACCAAGCTCAAGGACATGGTGTCCATGACGCCTAATATTGCAATACACCTTCGCATGTGCATGCAACACTTTGCTTTCCCGGCACAAGATAGATTCATCATGCCGCCCAAAAATATTTGGTTTAGTTTGTATCTGGCAGAGACACAGAGCCTCACCATCAACTTACCCCACTGGATAATTGATCAGATACACCTAGCTCACAAACGATGGCCGCGGAAACAGGTTTTATATGGTTGCTGTGCTCTGACGAGAATCATTTATAGGTGTTTGGCTTATGACATTCCTATTCAACGGGCCCTAATGTGGAATCGGGTAGAGCAGTTTAGAGGCAGGACATCCACTGGACCCCCTTCTAAGAAGATGAGAGGCACTGTCCAAGTCCCATGTGCTCAACCACGTGGAGCCACCCTAACACCAGACGTCACCCCTCCACCCCGAAGAGTCCGACCATTCACACTCCGACTTCCAAGACGCAGCACCGATGGTTCTACCTTGATATTCCCTCCTATCCCAACCGATCTTGAATTTCCCAGTGGTGCACCTTTGGAAGAACTCACTAATGAAGATTTCGAACAATTATTACAAGATGTAGAGCTGGAGGCAGAAGAGGCACAACAAGCGAAAAACGTGCAAACGCAGGCCACGACCTCCCAAGCACCTGTCACACCAGTTGAAGTGGATGAAGAGGATGACGGAGATGAAGAACAGGAGGAAGATGAGGAGGACTATAATCAAGAGCATCAAGAGGAGCAACAAGAAGTGCCAGAACTTGTAGGTGCACCAGCATATACAGCTCAACTACGAAGTTATACGACACAATCAAAGCAGTACAAGAAAGGCATCAACTCTCTCTTGTATCCGGTCAAGCTTTGATGCAAGAAATGCTATCAGATGAAGGGGTGGACCAACATTTCATTGACACCCTCAAATTAGTGTCAGAATCTTTAGGAGTTTCGGAGGCTGTCCACACTGCAGTCCGCCAATCCGTAAGGTATGACAAACGCAGAGTTGACACGTTACCACGAGCAGGTAAGACTATCAGGATACCCGTCACAGAACAAGAAGCACCCATTGAAACAACAGCTACCCCCACAACCACCACTGACCTCTCTGCCGAAACCTTCGTTCAGACATCACCCATCTCGCCCCAGCATCCTCCATCACCACCTTCTCCACCCCCACCACCACCTCCCACCATGGAAGAAACGACAGTCATCACCTCTACCTTCACTTATAACCCATCCTCATTCAAATCATTCTCATTTCGAGAACCCACCTCACAAGACACCCTCTTCTCCTTCGTCACCAATCCCTTGTACACTTCATCCCTTCTATCCTCTGAACCCATGACTGGCCATCCCATAATTCCAAGTGTAGTTGGAAACCCAGCACCCACCGAAGGCACCCTGTGTTTCCCAGCCTATTCCCCACTACGGGCACCTCCATTCCATGACCCTCACTTCCCATCTGGCCCCTACCCTTCTTTCAACCTGACCTCACCACCCCAATACCCGTCCTTTGTGGAGCAGTTCATCTGCTCTCCAATGTTTCAGAGGCACATTTCCCCGATGATCGCAACGACATCAATTTACACAAACACCACACTCACTTCACCTACCATACCCACTTACATGGTAGCCCCTATACACACCACTTTGTCTGACCCAATGGACATTTCACCAACCATAGCACCTCTCCCCACGATTCCACCATCTCCCCCTCCCTTACCCCCCACCTCACCACTCACATCATTGGCACACACAACATTCACTACCCCCCTACCCAATCCCACCTCCCCTACACTTCAAACTTTTCCCCTTGCATCTCATAATGTAAATAGCACGTTCAACACCTTACTTCAGTGTGCACATCAACTACAACAAGAATACCATCAATTGGAAGAACGCACTACGGCCCTCCAAGCAGAATCTCAACGTCTGCAAGCTAGAGTCACCACTCTTGAAGCTGACTACCAGACGCTCCTAACCGAGCATACAACCTTACAGCAGGCTCACTCCGAATTGGAATCAAAGACATCAACAGTAGATGACCAAGCAGTCAAGGAACTAGAAACAGTGCTTCAAGCGCAAATGATATCTAACGCTACACTCAGACGCAACATTGGGCTATTAAGGAAGCATATGGCAGCAGCACTAGAAGAGAACAAGAGACTTCAACAACAAAACCAAGACAACCTTGAAGCGGCTATGGAAGGAACTGTAGGAGCAACCATTAGCCCTACCAGATATAGAGCAGTCCCATCGGAAGACATTCGCATCTTACTTGAGGAGCATGCAAATTTCTTGGAGTCATATGAAAAGTTAGAGACTGAATGTGCAGATCTAAAGAAACAGATAGCCAGTGTCCCCACAGCTCAACAGGAGCCGGTAATCTTGCAACACTCTACAGAAGAAATAGAGACCCTCCGGAAACAGGTGGCAGAACTCCAAGCACGCCTCTTACCATATGAAAGGCCACCCTTGCCCATTGAAGAACCAGAACCTGAGACAGTAGTGGAAATCCCCGTCGATGACAGCTATGAAGAGCCATACGAGCCTATGCCGACACCCGGTGGTCGAACTACAGAGGAAGGACAAGACACTTTAGAAATTCAAGTTCCAGATTGGGTCAAAAGGGTCGAGAAAGTGGGTAAGACACATGATGATCGTGTGGCCGTGCAAATGCAATCTCTCACAAATCTGGAAGAAACTGTCCTTCGGTCTTCCTATTTTCAAAACTTATCCCATCAACGGTTAATCACAACATCAGAGTCGCAATACATGCCTTATTTTGTCTTACTACATGATTATAATGCAGAAGTCAAAAGACATACAGGGAAGGAGCCCACATTCGCCACTCAATTTGAGATAGGGGATTTACTGACAGATGCACGTGCTGGCTCGATCTTCCAACCTAATTGGCGTGCACGCCTACTAACCGACTACCCAGAGATGATGAGCACCTGGGCAACCATGCCACTATATATCAAGTATAATCCATGCTATTGCCCAGTGGTACGTCGCAGATCCTGGCAAGCATTTGCAATCAAGGTACGCAGCAATAAAGAATGTTCGGCTTGGGTTAACTATCCATATTTTGCTCCACCTCGAGGGACCCCAACCGTAGCCTACATGATATCAACAATTCCGCACTGGTCTACACGTCTAAATAATGTACCCGACATAGCAGCAAAAATGTGTATGAAGATATTCGAGCTCATGACCATTGTCTTCAAAACCTTTCGGAATGTACAAGCTCCATACATCTCTGCCCCCGGATTCTCTCAAGGTAACAAGGATTTAGTCTACGACATGAGCCAGACTCCCTCGGTCACTATAATCTTTGCCTGGCATGCACGAATAAAGTACCTATCCGCATGCTTCAAGCAGACATTTGAGGAAATGTTCTCTACGGGATTCTGGGAATACCATTCCGAAATTTTCATTCCCAGACCCACACATTTGCTACATCTATTCGCAGTAGAACAAGCGATCCATGCAGATCAGTTACGTCTGCCACACCCGGACATTCCAGGACCAAGTGATTGGGATCGTATGATGACAGACTTGGCCAGAGGACTATGCATACAAGAACATCAGCTTGCCACTCAGGTTGTGGAATATTACATCCAACACTCCCAGCAACAAGAGTCTGTCAGGGACGACAGACGCGAGAGAGGGGGGGGTGTTGAGAGCAGTACGGGCACCCAAGGACTGACTAGACAAGGAAGCCAGCGAAGAGAGTCAGAGCGAGGTGAAGGAGTAAGTAGACTAAGCAGTCGACGCAAATCTGGCAGATAGGCCCTTCAATTTTTTTCCAAATCAACACCTTTTAACAGTGATTCTTATCACTAACAATCATTGTAAATACCATTTCATATTTTTGTAGCTCCATTTTGTGCAAGCCAAGGAGTCCTTGAGCTTGAGGAGCCTTAGAAGTACCTACATATCAATTTTCGTATTTTTTAGACTCCGTTTAAGCCCTCAAATTGGCCCTGGAACCTAATTTTTAACTAGGCCGGACACTAGGTCTGGACAGGGCCAAAACCTAGTCAAAAGCTATAAAAAGAGCTAGAGAGCTCATTTTTGAGGTTAGATTGTAATTGAAACGAACTTGTAAGAGCTTTTTGAAAGTAATCTAAGAACTCCATTGCTTTTCACTCTTTGTCTTGCCGTGTGTGCGCGTGTGTGTGTATGTGTGTGCATGCTTGTGTGCTTCTCACTCACGCACTTGTGCCTCCACTTGCTCGAGGTCTTCATACCATCCTCACGTCTTCCCGGATTGACATTAAAGGAGGTGCTACTCATCACTGAGCTACAGTACACGAATGTATTCGCTGGGCTTTGAAAGTAGTCGTACTCTGCGGGGGTCAAACTGTGGTAGTGGCTTTCGTTGCAAGTACCTGAGTGCTTCGTTGGAGCCTACTGATTTGACTAACTCTCTGAATCCTTTGATGTATGCGTCTTCGAATCCGCCTGTGACAAGTTCTTGTTCTATTATTGTTTTACTCTCTTCCTCTGTCAGCTTTTTGCGTGCCCAAACTTTTTCCATAGTTCTATACAGCTTCTTGATAGCTAGTGTGTAAGCTGCTGCTTCGTAAGTTTCATCTTCATGGGTACTTGTATCACCATGTGTGTCTGTTTGTTGGCCTTGGCCATCTGTCTGTTCATGTTCTTGGGATTCCTGAGTTCCCTGGCTAGCTTCGTCGTCTCCTTCGTCGTCATCGGTTGCTGTTCTTTCATCATCAGAGCTGGACACGATCTGTCCTTGTGGCTGATCCCTGGGTGTGGTAGGGTAGCTAGGCCTTTCAAATTCTTGAGAAAACAATTGTCCTTCTGAAAACTGGAACTCATTGGAGAATGCATCGGGCATCTCAAAATCAAAAGTTTGGTCCAGTGGCTCTGCTTGTCCTGCTTCTAAATGGGGTATTGGAAAAGAGAAAGCTTCCGCACCAATAGTGGTGGGAAGTTCAGCTGCTGTGGTGATAGGTTCTGTGGTTGTGGCTGCTTGGGGTGCAACAGTACTGGTGGTGCCCTCCGGCGTAACTGGTCTTGATAACCGTATACGAATTGGTGGTACCGTGGGAGTGGCTGCTGTTGGTGACTGCTCTGGAGATGGTTGTGGAGAGGGTGATTCTGGGACTTGTAGGCATGGGATAGTACCTCTCATCCACTTTCCGGCTCTGCCTTTGCTAGACTTTCTAGCCTTCCTAGTGGTGCCTTTAAATGCTTTCACTTCCTCACTGGTCATGGCACGCTCAATTGGTAAGTCATACGCCAAGCACATATATATGATCCTGGTGAGGGCGCAGCATCCATTGATTACCTTCTTTCGCTCCCACCTATGTTGTGCCAAGTAGAGCTGATCAATGATCCAGCTGGCTAGATCAACTGTTTGCGGTCCAGTACATGCTAAGTATAATCCAAACCAGATTCTCTTGTGGGGCATGGTAAAACGATCCTGAGCTGGGAAAGCAAAGTGCTGCATGCATATCCGTAATGGCTTAGAGAGCTCAGGTGTTATAGCAGAAATATCCTCCCATTTAGTTACGTCACCCCGTTTCATCTGCTCTGGGACTAGCCGTTCTCTCTCCGTCGGAGTATGTGTTCCATGTATTTTCAGAGCTGCGCGAATTAAATCTTTAGACAAATAAAACCTTCTGACTGGAGGATCATTTACCAAGGATGGTAACATGAATGTGCCAGGTAGATCCTTGTTTTCTGAAGCTGTTAAGGTGGTTACCAAGTAAAAACATCTGTAAAAATCGGGTTTAGGTAGAGGGTCACTAAAGTATTCTGTAAATCCCGCTCGTGCCCAAACGTGCGTTAAATCTTGTGTATTCTACAGTCCTTCAAATTCTCTTGAAAAGAACTAGTACTTGGCCCATGTGCGTAAATCAAATGCCAAATTGGCATCAAATATGAAATCAGCATCCGCTAATGGTCTTGCTAGGCCTTGAAACCAGTGAGAATTACGATGAATCTTCTCGGTATATCCTCTAGGAGGATCATCGATTGGCATGGGTCCTGGAAAACCTTGAAACTCTGGTGGTTGCATAGTAGGATAAGATTCCGCGAGTAATTCTCCAATAGTGGCCATCGGTGCACTGGGGCCAGCTTCTGATGGTCCTGCTTCGGTTTGCATGATGACTGATGAGCTAATGGAAAAGATCTGCTACAAAAGATTAACACATTAGTATGGAAATTAATTATGATCCCATTAAGGTGAGACCGCAATCCTTTTCCATGACCGATGTGTAACCCGTGTAGCCAAGTGTCGTGAAGTGATTGATGCAATGATCTTTTTGCATAGCTAATGCAAGTCTCTAGACACCTACATGGTTCAGATTATGCCTACAATTCTTGATGAGCTTTTATTATGCATGATGTGGGGTTTGGGTGTGTGAATTTATACAAGGTTTGGTTGAGGGTGAATTATTACAAGGGTGGAGTTTAAACGGGGTGGGAGAATTGTTAGATAATGGGGTACAAGAAGACGTTTGGATACGTTTCGGTATCCATTTCCTAAGAGTCTTTGAGTGGATGGTGTGTTTCTTCTGAGGGACAAAAAGTGGTATCGGGTTTGGTGGTATCGAAGGATGAAACGATTTCTGAGGGGTATATATTACATGGCTAGAGGGTTGGGCTATAATACATTGTTTGGGTACCCAAATCTGCATGGGTGTGGGTCTATGGATAAGGTATTTCTTGGCGATCCAAATCTGTCGAGTAATTGTAGAAGAAGATCGAGGGGACTTTGGATGCTGACTCTGCTTTTGTTGAAACTTTGTCCTGTCCTCGTCTCCAGTGTTGCCAATAGCCTGTGGTTGTTGTCCTTTTGGCACCCATATTTGTCTCGTGCCACTTGTTCTGTGATGTTGATACTGCTGCTTTCCTTGCCTTGTCTGGTGGTTTTGTCGGTCTGGGTTCCTCTGTTGTGGTTGACTCCTTCGAGGTTGGGTTTGAGAGGTCCAATGGACGCTCTGCTTTGGAAAAGAAGGGAGATCCAACACTTGCGTGACCTGCCCATTAGGAAGTGATTCGTTCTTTATCTTTAATCTAGGCCAGTCCGCAGCAAGTTTGGAAGGATGAGCACCGCAGGGTGTTGTGCTCATTTGGCCGCTGATGCAACCCACCTGACCGCTGATTGTGTTCATCTACCCTAGCGGTTGGGTAGCTGCCCCTTCTAGTTTGCAGGAAGCCCCAGGGAAGATCTCCTGTCGTTCTTCTGATTGACAATTGTCCCTAGCCAAGCCCGAGTGGGTTGGAGTAGACGTAACGTGACTGGTCTGACCCAAGATCTTCCGGTCTTCCGTCGCATGCATTTCATAGGGTCTAGGGTTACAAACCTCAATCGAAATGCAATTAGGGAAGTCAAGCGGTATCACTCGCTTCTGCTCTAAGGTTCCAATCTGTAAGGAGCCTTGTCTAAGATTTAGGTCCACTGAGTGATCGTATAGCCAATCTTGGCCAAGGATTAGGGGTTCTATCAGGTCGTCATCATGGCACACTAGTAGCTTCGCTGTCATGGTCACATCCTTAATGAGGATAGGAAGGTCCACCTCACCCATGCAAGGGGTTTCCATGCCTCCTAGGCCTATGAGGTATGCCTCAATTGGCCGCATTTCTATTCCTGAATCCTTATAGTGGGACCATCTAATCGCACTAGTCGCGGCACCTGAGTCAATTAAAGCCCTGAGCTCTTGGAAAGGGTTGCCGTGCTCTAGCCTGACTGTAATGAATGGTCTCCTGTCCACTATACTAGGATGAGTGGTTGACTTTACTTGACACATGGCCATGGGATATCTGGGTGTAGTTTCCAGATGGTTATAATGTTCTCTCCCTAGTCCTTGTCTTCTTAACTTCATGCGTTTAATGCGTTCTATTGCTTCTGCCTGAGCTTCCGCTCGTATTCTATTTTCTTCCTCCTTACGCTTCTTTGCCAACGTGAGTCGTCTAAGCATATCCTCAGTAAGAGGTTCCTGATATAACTTGACTCTACAGCCACTAATGTAATTAGGCATTATATCTCCTTCTAACGTGGCTAATTGTACTGCTCCACTTGTTGAGAGTCTGTTAATGATCATAGGTCCATAACCTCGCTTTTCTAACTTACGTGCCTGTTGCTTTAGCGTATATACTAGAACTAAATCTCCTTCTTTTAGGCCTTTATCTTTCACATGTGCATCAAAATATGCTTTCTGTCGCTTCTTTGCTACATATATTCCTGTTGCTGCCTTTAGCCTAGTTTCTCCTAATCGTTCCAAGTCCATTATCCTCGCTGATAATTCATGGCCGGTCCACAGATGTTCTTATGCAACCTTAAGGGTCGGTATCAAGAAGTCCAAAGGAAGCACTGCATTCTGACCAAAAACCATCTGAAAGGGAGTTGCATTGAGTACGGTCTTGTAGGCCACTCGATATGCCCAAACAGCGTGGTGTAACTGTTTGTCCCAATCTGAACGTTTGTTGTTCACGAGTTTCGTCAGTACGTTACAAAGGATCTTATTAGTGCTTTCAGCCTGACCATTGGCCTGAGGATGATATGGTGCGGATTTCTTGTGAATCACCATAAAATCCTGTAACAAATATTCAATGACTTGGTTTAGAAAGTGAGTGCCTCGATCGCTCACTAACTCTATAGGCAATCCATATCTTGTAAAGACATTCTCAAATAAGAATTTTGCAGTTGTGTGTGCATCATTCTTTTTTGTGGCTTTTGCCTCTACCCATTTCGTAAGATAATCTGTGGCAACAATAATGTATTCAGCATGTGTACCTTTTGCAGGGGGGTTAATGGGTCCTACAAAGTCTATACCCCACTTAGAAAATGCACGTCCGCCCATCATGGGTTTCAATGGCATCTCATCTCTGCGAGTAGGAAACTGAGTTCTTTGGCACACATCACATCTCTTTACATAGGTATGAGCATCCATGTGAAGATTGGGCCACCATAATCCTGCAAAGACGATGGCTTTGATTATCCTATCGGGTCCAAAATGACCTCCTGCAACACCTTGGTGTGCGGTCTCTAGTATGCTCAGATAATCGTCTCATGAACACATTGTCTTAGATATCCATCTCGTCCTCTTTTGTATAGGTTATCGCCAATAAGTGAATAGTCGTGAGCTTCCTGCTCTAGACTACGTTGTCGAGCTAAGGTCATGCCTTGAGGGAATGTCTTCGTCCTCAAGTATGTCACTAACTGTTCACTCCAGTCTGGTGTGAGAGACACGTGATATAATGTAGCATGCTCTACTGGCGGTCTTTCACAACAAACATTGCATTCCTTACACAACCTGCAGACATCTGCTTCCATCGTAGGCCAATATACTCCTAATCTATGCAGAGTCTGTAATGTTCGATGTTTTGAATGATGTTGCTTTAATGCACCTATGTGTGCTAATTGCAACCAATTCGCATGTTCTGATTCATCTACACAACAAGCAAGAATCTTTTGATTATCCTGTTTATATATGCTTCCTGCCATTATTTGGTATCTCTGCGACTTGTTAATCTCTCCCTCTTTGATCTTTATCCTAGGATTCTTGGGTCCGTATGTCAGAATAGGGACTAAAGGCTTAGCCCATTCTGGTGCTATCTCAAGATTAAACAAATAAGCATCTGGTAATTCATCCGCTATTCCTTGAGGAGCTTCTCCTGAGGTTAATCTCGAAAGGTGGTCAGCTCTAAGATGCGTCTTTCCTTTCCTGACTACGACTTCAAAATCATACTCCATGAGTAATAGAAACCAACGTATTAGTCATCCTGTGTTACATGGCTTGTTGACTAAATACAATAGTGCTTGATGATCTGTAAAGAACTTGAACTTGTTTGCCAACAAATAATGTCTGAATTTCTTTACCGCGTAGATCATCCCTAATCCCTCTCGTTCCGTTGTGGTGTAATTTCTTTCTGCTGCGTTCAATTGTCTGCTCGCGTAAGCTATGGGGAGATCTATGTTACCTTCATTCGTGGGTTGTGCTAACACACATCCTATGGCGTAATTGGATGCATCCACATGTACATGGAATGGCTTACTCCAATCTGGGGTAGTCAATATAGGTGTTGAGCACAAGCGTCGTTTAAGTTCATTGAATGAATTTTCACATTCACCTGTCCATTCAAAATTGGTTAAAAGAGAGTACAAAGGCTTGGCTATGATTGCATACATGTGTATGAATCTCCTATAATATCCGCAATGGCCCATAAATGTCTGTACCTCTTTCACATTAGTTGGTCTAGGTAATTCTGCAATTACTTTCACCTTTTCCTCATCTGTAGAGATTCCATTTTTTGACACAATGTGTCCTAGAATTTTGCCTTGTCTGACCATGAAGACGCATTTTTCTGGGTTCAAACAAACCTGCTATTCTCGACATTTGTCAAATATTTGTCTTAACTCTGGGATATGTGTCTGTCTTACATTTGAATGTGCACATAAGTCATCGACATAAACTTCCAAACTCTTGCGTAAGAATTCCTTGAAAACATGACACATGAGTCGCTGGAAAGTGGCGGGTGCATTTGTTAAGCCAAATGGCATCACACGAAATGCAAATATACCCCATTCAGTGGCAAATGCCGTCTTGTGTTGGTCTTCTGGAGCAATGGCTACTTGATTATAGCCTGAAAAACCATCAAGAAAGCTATAAACTTCCTTGCCCGCAACTCTTTCCAATAGATGTTCCGTGATAGGAAGAGGATAACTATCTCTAATCGTTGCGGCATTAACTTTTTTAAGGTTAATACACACACGCAATTTTCCATTCTTCTTGGGCACAACCACAATGGGGGATACCCATTCGGTATGCTCAATTTCGTAAATGAATCCTGCTTCTATCAAGCGATCTATCTCCTCTTTAATCTTCGCAGCGTAGTTATCATTGTACGTGTACGGTTTCTGTTTTGTCGGTTTTGCATCTGGAGTCATAGGGATTCTATGAGAACATATATCTGGATCTACTCCTTTCAAATCTTTGTAACTCCAAGCAAAAACATCTCTATATTCACGCAATAGGGCAACTAGCTCTTCTTCTTCTTCCTTCGACAAATCATGCCCTATGTATGTACATTTTTCTTCTTCTCCTTCTATGGCAACTATTACTTTCTTGGTTTTCTCTCGGTTATCATATACTTGTCCGTCATTTGCCTTTCTATTAGGCATTCGTACCATGATTCTTCTATCTTCGATTTCATACTTCTTGAAGTTCTCGGGTACTTCAAATAAAGATTCTTCTTTTTCTGACATGGTTTCTTTCTTCTTTCTTTTCTTGCCTTCACTCTTGGTAGTCACTTGAGTGGCTAACCTCACCTCATTCGTAATTTCCTCGTGTCTCTGAGTGTGAGTCTCTACCTCGAAAAAATATTCTTCCTCTGATGCAAATGGAGAGTCCATGATAATTGATTCTAAATCGAAATCACTCGCATCCTCAAATGCATCAGTGTTAGGTTCACACTCTTCTAAAATTGCATCGCACATGATTGGCTCTATCGTGAAAACTGAAATGTCATAGCCATCCTCGTCACAGTGGGGTGTCCATTGTTCTTCATTGATGGCTACATCCATGGTTGCTAGGATTTATGCCCAACCATGGGGTTCAAACTCTTCGTCTGGGAATACTACAGGTGCGTAGGCTGGATCTTGAAGGGTTCGTGGATGTTGTTCTGCACCTAAGGTCCTGGCTTCTAACCTTTCTTCCTCTTGTTTGGCTACTTTACACATCCATAAATGAGTATCCTCATGCAACCAAGAAGGATCTGATTCTAATGAGTGCACGGATTTCGTCTCTACTGGTGTCTTATGGATGGTATTCCATTGTATTGGGGGTACATCTCGATGTGAATAGTCTTTAAGATTGACTTTGGTAGTCACTCCTAAATGTTGCAAGTACAAAGAATTAGTTCCCCAATCTTGTACAATTTGCAACTGACGCATGAATGGTCGTCCCAATATCATCTCATAAGCATGGTTTTTTGCAAAGTCACAAATGGCAAAGGTATGCTCAAATTCTACACCACAAGTGGTGAGTGATATGCCTTCTAGTAAGCCTAATGGTTTTTCTATGTGTCCGTCAGCCATTTGTAGCTTCATCCTGGTGGGTCTTAATGCTGGCTTACCCCAATGTTTCCATAAGGCGGTGGTAGCGATGGCTACGCCGGCTCCTGAATCTAAGATGGCTTTCGTGGTGTAGCCCTGATGGGTTATCGAAAGATAAGTGTTACCTTCCTCTCCTTCGCTTACATCTCCAATCTTTTCTATGGGTATTTCTGGTACCTTATTTTGTGATCCTATTTGTGAGGGAGTAGTAGCAAGCTCTGGGAATTGATTTGCTACATGTTTCCACAATTCTGGTTTTACCTTTAACAACTCCTCTAGAGTGAGATTACATTGTACTTTAGTGTTCTTGATCACTTCCGTGTTTCTAGGGATTACTGATTCTTCATTCCTCACTATTATCGTGGGTGCTCTCATACTAATAGACTTTGATTCCCAAGGTCCTGTGAACTGAGGTAATTCTTGTAAAGAATTAGATTCAAATCCTGTGTGTTCACTCAGTTGTTCTTCCTCTACACCATCGTAAATAGAGGGAATGTCTTGGGGAAATTGTTCTTGCAAGTCGTCTATTTCTTGAATAGGAGGACGGGTTCCTTGTTCCTTTCTCCATTTCTCTTCTTGGATCTCTCTCAAAAATTCATGTGAGTACCTATGTATGGAAGATAGGTTGTCTTGAATTTCTGTATTGGGTACTTGAGACAGGGATGGTGCATTCCTTTCCTGTGTCTCTGAGATAATAGGGTTCCTATGCTGATCCTTTTTCTCTTTGCTTTCTATCAAGTATTCTAGCCTCTCCATTAGTCCTTGAAAGTGTAGTTCCGGTTTTGCCATGTTATTCCAATTAAGATATCTAGAGGCTTCGAACAAAGCTTGTGCTAATTCTACCATCTTCATGCAAAGTTTAGTTCTCTCAATTTCTAGATCAACTCGAGGGTAGTTTTTGCTCATTTCAGCTACCTGAGGCCCCTCTTTTAATCTAGCCTGATATGCACGGAACATCATGTCTAGGTTTTTTGGTATGGGTTCCGCTAAAACTGATCCTGCTTTCTGAGCTGGATTCTCTTGATTCAATTCATGTGAAGTCAATTCTTGGATTTTGGCTCTAGATTCCTTTAAACTTCCTTCCAACTCCGTTATCTTTTTACTCCACTTTCTCTTTATTCTTTCTCTATAATCTTTCCAAGATTTTGTCTTTTTACTACTAGATTCTGCAACTTCACTACTTCCGGCTACTTTCTCTTGATTAAGCTTTTGGTTCTGTAAGAGCGCCTGGGCTCTTGTTATGGCTTGGATAGGCACGTATGTAGGATTGGATCCATCTGCGTTATTTACAATACCTATCACATTGATCGGTATCACATTCGAAGCATTAACTGGATTTTTAGGACAACCTTTGATTATGTGCTCTTTGCCACAATCGGCACAAAAGCCTTGGATGTTATAGTACTGTGACTGTCCTGATATCGGGGGATGTGGACAATCCTTTATGAAATGATCTCCTTGGCACCTAAAGCATGGTCCTCTAGGGCCCTGTGGTCTTTGTTGTCTCAATTGGGGCCGTGGATTTGGGTTTGTATACATCACATGAGCGTAGTCGGGCTCCCAACTAGGTTCCACTGGTGGACTATCATAATGATATGTTTCTACGTGTTCTGGTGACTCCGTGTAATATGCGGGTGGACTATCTACATGCGTGGAGTCAAAACTGGTCGAATTCGGGTCACCCTCTGTGATCAAAGGTGAAGAAGGCACTAAGGCCCTATTTAGATTCTCTTCTACAGCAGCGTATTTGACTGAGATGACATTCGCTGGTGGGGGTGGCTGCTGAGCTAAGACAGGTTGAGGTCTCTGTTGAGCCTGGTATGGGTAGTTCTAAGGAGGCCTATAGTAATAAGGTTGAGCATTGTATTGGCCTTGATACCTACCTGGCTGCGCGTATGCTTGCGGGTAGTTCTGTCTCACGGTTTGTTTGTTGTACGGGTAGTCCTGAGCCGTATGATTCGTGTATCTTCTCTCAATTGTACAATATTGGCCACTAGGGTTGGCTTGTGGCTGTGGTGCATTGGGACACACATTTGCCATATGGTCACCACCACAGGTGTAACAACGCTTGTTCATTAGCACCCTAGGTTTACTAGAAACTCCTAGCTTCTGGGCCACTTTTTCTGCAAGGTCTTCTATTGAGCTAGACAATTTTGTGGACGTTAGAGATGAACAGTCTGAGTCCTTATAGACCTTTGAGAGTTCCAACTCATCTCCTAAGTTGTCCTCAATGTCTATATAAATTCTTACACATTGCTCTAGCGTTCTGGGTTCTTTTAGGTACACGTAGGAGCGTAGTTTAGAGCTCAACAAGCCATCTAGAAACAATGACACTTGCTTAGCTTGTGAGGGTAGCTCTTGCATTGGACATCGTTCAACATATTGTCTAAACCTACGTCCTGCCAGTCTAACTGTTTCCTGAGGGGTCTGTTTAAAGCTATGAATCAACAAAGACGTGTCATGTCTAATCCCACTTTTAGAGAATTCGGTGATGAATGACTCTAAAAAGTGATGGATGTCTCTAAATAGCCTCTGTTGCAATGGTTGGAACCAAGTTAAAGCCGTATTCTTTAACGTTAGTCCAAATGCGTTGTATTGCGTGAACATGTCTTCAACTTGTTCTGCTCTTAGTACTTGCTTGAATTCTGCAACGTGGTCATAGGGATCTCCTGTCCCATCAAAATAATTCTTCATTGATTTTACTAATTGAGTGGGTCTCAATATTCTTGCGTGTTCGCGTGGTATAGGTAGAGGAAAATCATCTCTACCACCTAGTATTCCATGATCTCTTTGTCTATCCGCTCTATTAGTGTTCGTGGTTGTTCTATCTCTCCCTATGGGGTGATTAAAGCTTACTTCCGGTCTCTCTTTATTTCCCTCTCTTTGATTTCCATGGGCTGAGGATGTTCCTGCCCCTTGTTGACTTGTATTCATGTTTGTTCTAGATGGAGGGAATACCAATTCACCTCTCCATGTGTATGTGTTTTTAGCGCGGTCAGGCACCACAAAGACTCTTTCTGAAGTCTCATCCAGGTATACGACCTTTCCATGTGTATCTGGGTCCTTGAACTCGTATATAGTGATGATACCTACTTCACTAAGTATTTCGGTCTTGTATCTCCAAAAGGCTTCATCAGTTTCTTTATTTACAAACAACTCTATGCTTCTGTTGTCCTGAGGGATCCAATCCGGGATTAGTACTCGTGTCAGTACAGATTTCCCTCTAGGTGTTCTAGGCTCTTCTAATGGTTCTTTTCCTTGAGATTTTGCTTACGTTTCTGGTTGAATCACGCCAAACTCATTGGTATTGTTTGGCTCCGTACTTAAGATGTAGATCGTTCCTTTCTTGTCTATGTACGCGTCTCTCTCGAATTTCACCACTGGACGTTCCAATCCAATGGGTTGATCGGGGTTGTGCATTTGCACCACTTGCCTTCGCAAACCATCCTCATAGATGCGAGCACCTAATCGGTTGGTTCGGAGAAACTCTAGTTGTGTTCTATAGGGTCCTTCTGGCTTTTCTAAATAGGCTACATTAGACCCTCCTTCTGGTCTTTCTACGCTAAATGCCATTTCTGATTCGCTAGTGTCTGAGCTCTCGTAGGGGTAATTACTATTCAATTGCTGAGCCCACGATCGTGCAGTAGTTCTTACACTTGCCTCTGATGATCTAAGGCTTCGCCGGTCTGCCTTACCTATATATTTGCCCGATCTAAGGTTCATTAATTTTGTTCCTTGCACACTTAGTACACACTCCGATCGTCAATGATTCTTTGTTATTACTGTCTTGATTCTTTTTAAATTTCTTTAGATTCTTGTCTTACTGTATGCGTCAGGAATTCGACTTTCTGTTATAATTTTGAGTTCTCGTTCCGTCATACTTATGTTCTTTCCTTTAGGTTTTCGTGTCACACACCTTTATCTGTAGTCTTAGACTTGAAAGAATTAAATATCTTGAACTTGAGGCATTCCTATCGTCTTTAATCCACAATGCTAACGTTTTTCCTAAGCTAAGAATTGACTGAGGGGGTTGAGTAATCTTCCAACCTCGAGTCAGCTTTTCTGGTTGCTCTGATGCCCAAGAAGCCGCGCTTCCCAAGCTTTATGCCCTTCACTGCCTTGCCTTGGTTGCCTTCGATTGCCCTTGCTAGACCTATAAAAATCCAATATTAGACCAATTCACAGCTGGATGATCAAGCACTTGAGTATATGCACCTTTTAAGTCCCTTCCCTTTTGCCCAACTTTTCAATGTTTGCCCCCTGGCTTTCTAATCCCAAACTAGGTCAACCTCAAAATAGCTTATCTAAAAATACACGTATTCTTTAAGAAAAAAACAATTGAGGTCACGTAGTACTCGTCAAGAGCTTTCTAATGAGCTATTAAGCTCAAAAAACGGACTTCAGATGAAAAAGTTATGACCGTTCAGGCCCTGGGGGGGGTAAAAACTGACAAACAGGTTTTTCTCCAAATATGAGCTAAGGGGTCTCCTATGAGTCTAATCACCCAAAAATTTCCCAAAAATAGCCCCAAAATTGGCCAAAAAATAAAACCCTAAAATTTGCGATGGGGGTGCACAATCGCGATGGTCTGAGACAATCGCGATGGTCTGGGACCGTCGCGATGGCGTGAGGGTGAACCGTCGCGATGGCGTGAAAGTGGACAATCGCGATGGCGTGAAAGTGGACAATCGCGATGGCTCGATCAGGCGGACAATCGCGATGGCGTCAGTCAACGGTCAACGTGAACAATCGCGATGGTCCAAAGTGAACCGTCGCGATGGTCACAGATGCGATGGCTTGAGCCAATCGCGATGGTCTGGGCGCGATGGCGTGAGCCAATCGCGATGGTCTGAATTTTTGAAGTGTCGCGATGGTGTGAGGGTGTCGTCGCGATGGTCCAAAAAATGAACCGTCGCGATGGTCTAGCTTGCCACGTGGCACCGTCGGCGCGATGGCGTGAGCCAATCGCGATGGTGTGAGGTCAACCGAACAGTCGCGATGGTCCGCGAACCGTCACGATGGTCCAAATGAACCGTCGCGATGGCGTGAGACCGTCGCGATGGTCCGGCCGAGCCGTCGCGATGGTGTGACACAATCGCGATGGTCTGAGACCGTCGCGATGGTCCACCAAACTATGAATTTTTGAGATGCACCTGTGGATTCGTGCAAGCGCAAGGGTCGCCTACCTCGTGGTGTGGTCGCCTACCAAAAATACCGAAGGTTGCAGACCATCGCGATGGTCTGACACACTCGGAAATTTCTGACAGAAGGTGGTTTTCTTACCTTTTTGCAGCCTTCCTGATGCACTGGAGTACTGTTCCTGCAAGAAAACTCAAGAAAGCAAAAGCCAAACAAGCACAAAAGCTCTCTCTCACTCTCTCGCATGCACAAATGAGGGGAAATGAGGAGAATGGGTGGATATGGTGAATTTTCTGATTTTTTGGAGATGAAGATGATGATGCGGTGATGAAGATGGAGTGTGGGGGAGGTGAAAAACACTAAAAACTAAGTAAAAACAACAACAAAAACTGAAATTTTTACCTTCCAACGCCACTTCTTGCTATACTCTTACCATCACACATTCTTCCTAGACTCGATCCCCGGCAACGGCGCCAAATTTGGTGTTGCTCTAGCACAATGGTGAGAACCACGTTAAGAAGCTTCACCTCCTTAATTGTCAATCCGCGGAAGAGGTAGGAGTGATATGAAGATCGTGAATGTGAGATGATGTGAGAGTGAAGGTGAGAAGCACCAAGATGCACACACACATACACACACACAATGAAGAGACAAGCAAGACACAATGGAAGGTGAGGAATCAACTCTATTACTCAAGAACACTATTACAAACTCAAAATAGCTCTAAGCTCTTCTCTACTCCAACAAGCTAACCTCAAAAATGAGCTCTCTAGCTCTTTTTATAGTTTCTAGACTAGTTTTGACCGGTTTCACATCTAGTGACCGGCATAGTTAAAAATTAGGTCCTAGATGCTATTTGGAAGGGTAAACGATGTCTAAAAATAACAAAAATTGATACGCTTGTTCTACCTAAGCTCCTCAAGCTCGAGAACTCCTCGGCTTGCACAAAATGGAGCTATGGATTACAAAATGGGGTTTTCTATGTTACATATGTTACAATAGTGATAAAAATCACTGTTGGAGGTTTTTGGAAAGTATTTGAAAACATAATTCCTTGAAAAATGATTCGACTGGCTCCCTGCTCTATCGTTACATGCTTCTGTGTCGTCTGTGCCTCTGGCTGCTTCCAACAGTTGTCACCTGTGTCTTGGTGGGAGAAATGATATATCTCCACGTGAGTTGGTAAGTACTAACTTTGAAGTCGCATTTAATTCATAATTTCTAACTCATAATTCAAGAAAATAATGCATTTTTTGTATGAAACATGTAGAGATCACTTGCCATGTGCATTCTTTTACAGTATTGTAATGTTAGTCCCTATGAAAAAAACTGGAACACTTGGGCCCTCTTCCACACAAAAAAGAGGACTCGATTATCTACTATATGGTTGGAGTGGCTAGTATATTGCGAGTTCAACTTGCGCCTTGTGGAGATTGGAGGTCACAGAACGGTAATTTGTGATTGCAACTTGCACCTTTTGGAGATCGGAGATCACATAACAAATGTGTGGTAGGTCAACATTGACCATATTGACATAGAAAAGATCCGTGAGATGCTTGCTATACTTTCAGAGGAGTTATACCTTTATAACATGCTATTTAAAGAGTTGATTGAGTCACAACATCAGACTCATTCCCACATACGTGCTCGATCATGAGCCATAGATTTTGCATTGACTTTGGGGGTATCTACTAGTTCTTCTCCACATTGTAGAGAGGATGAGGATGAGATTTTAACAGACATCGAGCCAGATTTTGATGATTGACTATTGGATCTTGGTTTATTTTGATTTATACTTGTATATTTATTTGGACATGTCACATGACTCATGAGTCATTGATCAATGACTATGGATATGTATTTGTGACATTTAGATGATATTATAATTTTCTTGACTCTTGACTCTTGAGATGACTCATCTATATGCATTGTAATTGTAATTTATTATTTGTGCCCACTTCCATCTTGAGTATTGAAGTTTTAATGGTGAATTTATTGAATATTCATATGAATTCGTGAATATAAGTCTTGATTTTAAAATATGATATATTTAGTATTGTCAACCTTAAAATTTAATGTGCATTGTGATTAAATTTCTAAGTTGAAATACATGTTAGAAGTCGATGTTGGATGACCTATATATGACATGTTTAATGTTGATATATAATGCTATATTTCTTTCTTTCTTTCTTCTCTCTCTCTCTCTCTCTCTCTCTCTCTCTCTCTCTCTCTCTCTCCCTCCCTCCCTCCCTCCCTCCCTCCCTCCCTCCCTCCCTCCCTCCCTCCCTCCCTCCCTCCCTCCCTCCCTCTCTCTCTCTCTCTCTCTCTCTCTCTCTCTCTCTCTCTCTCTCTCTCTCTCTCTCTCTCTCTCTCTCTCTCTCTCTCTCTCTCTCTCTCTCTCTCTCTCTCTCTCTCTCTACCACAAGTTTCCATGCTTTAGAAAGGGATCCAAGGGAGATTTTTTTCTTTTTCTTTGGGACCAAAGGGGGATAGGGTGTGGCGATCTGCTACAATGGGGAGGCCTTCTTTGCCTAGCCCGCAAGGAAACAAACGGTGTTGGAAGGATTTCCTTACCTGGATTTATATATAGAAAAATAAAAACATTTTGATTAAAAGTCAAACAGTTGATATCTCTGTCTCAATATTTTTTAATGCATTGGTTTAAAATGACTAATGTTTTTCTTGGATACCTACAGGAAAAAGAAGAAATTATATGCAGAATGAAAGGATAATTGATTCTTACTCTTACTCTTCATTTTAAGATTATTATATGTTTTTAAAATTATGTATATGTGCATTTATAAATTTAAGAATGTTCATTTGTGTGTGCCTATGTTGGTTTATGAGGTTTAATATTTGGTACCATATGAAAAGTGCATCTTCATTTAAAATGCATGTGTATTAACCATAAGTATCTACCCATGCGAATTTATGTATAAAGGCATGTAAATGTAATTAACTATATCTATGAAACCATGTGAATGGGTATGGGGTATTTTAACTTCGATAGAAACAACATTCATAAGTTTTTATAATGTTAAAAACCTTACAAATAGATGTTTTGTGTATAAAAGTTGTTCCTATTAACCTTAATAAACATTATTATATTATATATTAGGTGATAGTAAATTTAATTAAAAACTAAAGGATTTAATATAATATATACTAGTTTATATAAATATTTTAAACTAAATCATTAATTAAAACTCATTCGTAGAAAATTAGAAGTCTAACTTTAAATATGTATTAGGGATTGTTAGTATGCATGAAGTCTAGTTAGTTAACTAGTTAATTAACTAGTTAGACTAACCAGTTAACTAACTCTAACTTTTAGTTCTTCATGCTGACATTTATCTATAAATATAAGTTATTCATTGTTATTTTTTCCTAATCACTTCCTGTAGGTACGACAAATCCCTGACTAGAGAGAGAGAGAGATCATTGCAAAGGAGATTACGAGTTTACGAGATTACAAATTTACGAGATTACAACATTACGAGATTGAAGCAGCTTATGAAAATTAAAAATACAAATTTGCATAGGAATTTTCTTTGGAAATGTATTAGAACTTATTAGAATTGTATTAGAAGTTATTTTTGTATAGGTTTAGAATTGATCCAATAGATTTTCATAATTTCACTTTTTTATTTAATTGAGATTTTATTTCTCACTTTCATATGTCTAAGCATTTAGCAATGATAAGAAAATCTGTTATGACAAATGAAAAATTAGATACTTCTTTTGAATCTTAGTTTTTAGATTACACTCAAATAGATTAAAAAGCTTTAGCTTTTATCATTCATAAACTGAAATCTCAATCGAAAACCCCAAGCATACTTAGAAGCACCCTGCGTGTAGTCACATGGTTAGGTTAGCGTGAATCTTTTAGATGAACGTCTGCCTCCCTTCACACCCCTCTACGACAACCTTGGTGAACCCGACGTGAAGCATGACGATAGTGTGCTTAGGGTTTATGTTGTATTTTTTAGCTTTTATTTAAATAATTAATTTTATCTTCTTCTTGTATGCAGGAAAGTGAAGAAAGAAACTGCAACGAAAATATGAATATTTTGTTGCTTTCTTTTTCCCTTGGTGTTGAGGGCTGGTCTTATGACCTGAGCGCCTCCACGGGAAGAAGGATATCTAACCGGAGGAGCTTCGTCACTTCAAACCCCTCCCCCATCAACGTACAAGAAGATCAAGACTTTTTCACATTCACTTTTAGCTTGTACTTAGGAATTACTAAAAAAAGGTTTGTAAAAATATATCACATGCACTTTAGAACCTCTACATCAAGCAAACTTCAAGTAAGATGTTTTTCAAGTTCCTTTTAGTTCAATTACACCGCTAAAAAAGAAATTTGTATTCATGTGCACTAGGAATTAGGCACTTTCATACTTGCATTGAAAGAATATTAAAACATTTCTTTTTTATTTAGAAAAGATAGTTTTGGAAAAGTTTTATAAAAAGATTATTTTTACTGCACCAAAAAGAAAAGATTTTATTTTTGAAACAGAAAGATTGATTGTTTATTTCATTGCACAACAAGAAGTTTATAGCATAAAAAGAGTTTAGATTTAAGATCTTTTGGTTTAGAGTTATTGCGTTTATTTCTTTCTTGTTTTTTATCCAAAATCAAAGAAAATATTATTAAGAGAATTAATAGTATTTTTTGTTAAAAAAACCAAAAGATCTAAATCAAGGAAATATATTCTATAAAATTTATCTACCTTACTAGAGAAATCTTAGAATTAAATATTCAAAGTTTTAAAAATTAAGCTCTAAAAAGTTCTGAAAAATTAAAAACTTATCTACTTATAAATTCAAAAGATTAAGTTAAAGAGATAAGTATAAATTTAGGTTTAAGAAAACAAAAGGATTTAAGAAAAGAAGATTAGAAATAGTAAAGCCTAGGACTAGGTAAAGCCATCATCCCTGTGGCTTTATCAATGAGTGATAGGTTTAGGTAGTTTAGAGAACAATTAGAACCTACCATTAGGGATCTTCTACTGCATTCAAAGCATTATCAAAAACGCAAAATAGAGGAGATGTTCAGAAGGGGAGTTTTCTATTTTTCACCGTCATAATTAAAAAAAATATGAACGAGAGTTTTCTATTTTTTCTCCCTCACAATTTTAAAAAAAAATATGATCGGGAGCTTTGTATTTTTCTCCCTCACAATGAAAAAAAAATATGATCGGGAGTTTTGTATTTTTCTCCCTCACAATTAAAAAAATATGATCAGGAGTTTTGTATTTTTCTCCCTCATAATTAAAAAAAGATATGATCGAGAGTTTTGTATTTTTCTCCCTCACAATTAAAAAAAATATGAACGGGATTTTTGTATTTTTCTCCCTCACAATAAAATATATATATATATATATATATATATATGATAAAAATGGGAGTTTTATCTTCTCCTCATCAAAAAGGTAGGTATGATACTCAATACGATGCACGCCATAAACTAACAAAACATTGGTTCGGACCTTATGTTGTTGTTTTAGTTTTTGAAACATGTACTTATAAATTACGAGAATTTGATGGTTCCATGTTAAGAAATTTGATTGCAGGAAAAAGAATCAAGTTATTTAAAAGAAGAGAAATCAATAAGTTCGAGTTAGACGAAAACTTCCTGGAGGACGAAGATGAAGCCGAAGAATAATCAGGTGACTTCATTCTAATTATTCTTAACTGTTTATAACAGTGTTTCTTTTTCATGCATTCATAAATAGGGGTTTATTTGTTTCTGATATAAAGAGGGAATTTATTAAAATTATGTAAATAATAAATGAGAAATCAAGGTAGGAATATGTATATAGGTTGAAGGTCTAATTTAGAGAGCTTGTAATGCGTTGTGAAGATAGGAGAGCAGAAAACTTGAATTGCGACCCCTAGTAAAAGATAAATGTACTTTATACTAGTAGAATTCTTTACTTTCTGAACCAGTCTAGTAAATGAGATCCTAATTCTCACTGTAGCAAATTTCTAGATCCTCTCCTCTGATTAGGGGTTAAGCCTTTCCCGTTAAACAAAAAAGTTACGAAGAAAATTTAAGAAAAGAGAAAAATGAGAACATCAAGCAGTATATTAATGGCTACTGTAAGATGGGAAAAAGAAAGAAAAAAGAAAGGGAAAAAAAAAAGAGAATACAAAAGAAAAGAAAAAGAAAAATATGATTCAGTTGTGGTCTCGAATCCACTTCTGAAATACTATGCGGGCTATATGAGGAAGAGGCTTGCTGCAGGAGAGTTAATTAGATGTATCTTATTGCGGATGTCTAGGAAATAAAAGAAAGCATACTTCTATAAATTAAATTTTACTTAAGAACAGGGTTAATGGAATAGTAAGTATCTCAAATATCTAAATAACCTTTATAGAATTTTCTAAATTTATATTTTTGACTATATACACTAACCAAAACTATTTTTAATTCATATTTATGTAATTTTAGGAATTTTCTTTATTATCAGAAACATAATTAGAAATTAAAAGCATTTTTTATAATATTATTTAGAGTTAAATTATAGATTTTTATCAAAGAATTTGATACTGCTTTCCTATTGAACTGCAGGTTGGCCCATCGAGGGCGATGTGCAGGTTTGGTGGGGGCAGATGTCGGAAGGATTTCGTTACCTGGATTTATATATAGAAAAATAAAAACATTTTGATTAAAAGTTAAACAGTTGATATCTCTCTCTCATATTTTTTAATGCATTGGTTTAAAATGACTAATGTTTTTCTTGGATACCTGCAAAAAAAAGAAGAAATTATATGCAGAATGAAACGATAATTGATTCTTACTCTTACTCTTCATTTTAAGATTATTATATGTTCTTGAAATTATGTATATGGGTATATGTGCATTCATAAATTTAAGAATGTTCATTTGTGTGTGCCTATGTTGGTTTATGAGGTTTAATATTTGGTACCATATGAATAGAACCTTAATATATATAAAAGTGCATCCTCATTTAAAATGCATGTGTATTAACCATAAGTGTCTACTCATGCAAATTTATGTGTAAAGGCATGTGAATGTAATTAATTATATCTATGAAACCATGTGAATGGGTATGGGGTATTTTAACTTCTATAGAAACAACATTCATAAGTTTTTATAATGTTAAAAACCTTATGAATAGATGTTTTGTGCATAAAAGTTGCTCCCATTAACCTTAATAAACATTATTATATTATATATTAGATAATAGTAAATTTAATTAAAAACTAAAGGATTTAATATAATACATACTAGTTTATATAAATATTTTAAACTAAATTAAAACTCATTCGTAGAAAATTAGAAGTCTAACTTTAAATATGTATTAGTGATTGTTAGTATGCATGAAGTCTAGTTAGTTAACTAGTTAATTAACTAGTTAGACTAACCAGTTAACTAACTCTAACTTTTAGTTCTTCATGCTGACATTTATCTATAAATATAAGTTGTTCATTGTTATTTTTTCCTAATCACTTCCTGCAGGTACGAAGAATTCTTGATGAGAGAGAGAGAGAGATCATTGCAAAGGAGATTACAAGTTTACGAGATTACGAATTTACGTGATTACAACATTACGACATTGAAGCAGCTTATGAAAATTAAAAATACAAATTTGTATAGGAATTCTTTTTGGAAATGTATTAGAACTTATTTTTGTATAGGTTTAGAATTGATCCAAGAGATTTTCATAATTTCACTTTTTGATTTGATTGAGATTTTATTTCTCACTTTCATATGTCTAAGCATCTAGCAATGATAAGAAAATATGTTATGATAAATGAAAAATTAGATAGTTCTTTTGAATCTTAGTTTTTATATTACACTCAAATAGATTAAAAAACTTTAGCTTTTATCATTCATAAACTGAAATCTCAACCCAAAACCTGAAGCATACTTAGAAGCACCCTACGTGTAGTCACATGGTTAGGTTAGCGTGAATCTTTTAGATGAATGTCTTCCTCCCTTCACACCCCTCTACGAAAACCTTGGTGAGAGAGAGAGGTATCTGTTTCCTTCACACCCCTCTTCGTGCATCCACAGCCGGGAGAGAGAGAGAGAGGTATCTGTTTCCTCCCCCACTTCTTCTCCAGTAGCAGACACGCTTCGCGCATCCACAACCGAGAGAGAGAGAGAAAGAAAGAGAGAGAGAGAGAGAGAGAGAGAGAGAGAGAAAGAAAGAGAAAGAGAGAGAGAGTAATTGATCCCTCTGCACCTACCCCCTTCTCCTCCAACAACAGACGCGCTTCGCGCATCCACAGCCGAGAGAGAGAGAGAGAAAGAAAAAGAGAGAGAGAGAGAGAGAGAGAGAGAGAGAGAGAGAAAGAGAAAGAGAGAGAGAGATAAATACCTCTGCATCTCCCCCCCTTCTCCTCCAACAATAGACGCGCTTCGTGCATCCACAGCCGAGAGAGAGAACGAGAGAGAGAGAGAGAGAGAGAGAGAAATAAACCTCTGCACCTCCCCCCCCCCCTTCTTCTCTAGCAACAGACGCGCTTCGCACATCCACAGCCGGGAGGGGGAGAGAGAGAGAGAGAGAGAGAGAGAGAGAGAGAGAGAGAGAGAGAGAGAGAGAGAGAGAGAGAGAGAGAGAGGAGAGACAGAGAGAGAGAGAGAGAAAGAGAGAGAGAGAGAGAGAGAGAGAGAGTTATGTATGACTGTTGTGCATGACAAATAGAGATGATCATGAGGGGAGTCCTAGCTAATCCATCATCGAGAGGCATGTACGGTTACCACTTCCATTATAGTTATGCACAATTTGTCACAACAAGGCAAACCACCCATGCACCAATGTGGGTTGGATAGAAAACCAGGGAGGAGGCAAGGGGGCATGGCATCCACCCCCTCTCGGACAAAAGTCTCATCCTCGAATTTTGGGGCAATGTCCTTAGTACCATGGGTTCTAAGGGAAACTTAACTTATGCAAGAGAGGTGCAAACCTAATACTGTCGATCTAGCTTGGAGCAAAGGGACTACTTAGGATTTACACGAACAACATGCCCCACTCAAACTGCATCGAGACATGCCAAGCTCCACATGAGCCGTAGTTTGCACAAAGCAAATCTCGCAGTTTGGGTCACAATACCTTGCCTCTACTTAGGTTGAATATGCTGCTTCAGTTCCAAGAACTTCCAAGAAGATCCTATCATCATAGAGATGGTGAGTCCCTCTAAGTGAGTTCATGACCGGTTGTCCACATGCCCTTTGTCCTCAAAACGGCTAATTAGGCCAATTGGGCCATTCTGCACACGACAAGAGCCCAAGTGAAACACTAAGGCCACAAGCCAATTTCATGTAAAAATTGCCCCATCTCAAGCAGATAAAATGATAAATCCCAAGCCCATTATGTGATGGGACAAGCCCACAACCAATCCACCTATAACTTTTGGTTCCTTTACAACTTTCCACAATTACTTAGGGTGCAACGAAGCCCAAACAACAAGCATCGGCCAAGGTAACTCCCACCTAGAAAATGGAGGCATGTCGATGACCCACCTTACTATGTTCCAAAAAAAAGCATGAACATGCCAGACATCGTTGTGACTTACGGCACGCACGAATTACAATGATAAATGCAACTCACGGCAAATGTTTCTCCAGACTTATTGGGCAACGTTTTATGGCTCGTTGACATAACTTACTGCATGAAACAATTTATGCATGTTGATCAGACCAAGCCCTTAGGACAAATCCCCAACCACAAACAAAATCTGACAACCTCAAGCATGGACAAGATGGCATTTTGCCGCCTTACATACCTATGGAGCTATGGCATGATGACTTACATACTCGTCGACCACCCAAAAATGGGCCTATTGTCAACCCACACTGTGTTGCATTCCTAAGGCATCAACATGTGGCACATAGTGCCGCTTACAGTCATGCCTTCCAACTTAAAATTTTGCCCGAGTCAAAAAGGGATCCAAGGGCGACTTCCACAAGAGGGCACACACAAAAGGGAAGGCCACAAACCCGTGGCCACATATTTAAACTGCATATACCCAAGCCCCGAAAGGCCCCACAAGTGGCACGACACCACTTAAAATGACTCTCGACACACAGGCACAAGGGTAAAAGATGGGGACTTTGTTTCCATCCATATCGATTTTGGCCTCAGAGAGCTCACTACCCAAACCAATGCAATTCCCTCGTAGAAGAATACGTTTACGTTGGCCTTTTTGCTTCCATAACGCATGCTTACCCTGTCGACCCACTCCTAGTGGAGCACAGAGGGACTACCATGTGTTGCTCCCCATTTTCATTTCACGGATTGGACCCCCACCCTCAAGGGGACACATCTTACAATGCCTCGTGCGACTTACAATGCTACCTCGGACAAGAGAACTCGATTGCCTTACCTACATATGGAGCACAGCCACTACGGTTGTAGCATATTCGTCTACACCGGTCCAACTAATGAGGAAATACACGAGCAGGAGTGGGCTGAAGAGCAAGTCGGGCCTATAAATATGTTAATAGGCGATCATTGTGCCTTTCCAAAGGATCATAAAGGATTGGGGTGCCTTGCCCACACCAACCCCATGACCCATGCCATCCGGGCATGAAGCTTTGATCCACTGCCGATTGTCGATGACCCAAGCAAGGGTAGATGGTAGACAATGGGATGTCCATAAAAACAAATTTCCATTATGCCAAAAACGGACGGGTATCCAAGCGAAGATCGATGGCGATGTATCTCATGTTTTTAAAAAAAAAATCCCTTTGCCAATAGATCGACAACCGGCACCGCTGATGATGGATGTGCAAACCGACCAAGAGTCGAAGCCCTGATACCAAATGTGATGGTCCACTCTAAAGGGAAGCCTTCTTTGCCTAGCCCGCAAGTAAAAGGACGACCACTGAGTCAAAGGAGTGAATCCCCATGGGCTGTCCAAGAGCAAGCAAGACTTAAGTTGACTTGGCTCGAAGGACGAATGCAAAGCAAAAGCTTGACTTAACTCAAAAAGGTGAAGGGGTGACCGCCGAGGATAGGCCAACCTTGCATTGAGTTGCCATCAAGTCCAAGTTATTGTTTGCCTAGAGGCATAGTGGATCTCCATTGCCACACACATCCATGGCCTCTTTGAGTGAGGAGGCGAAATGAGGGCGAGTCGGCTAGTGTCGGCCTTCCCAATCACCAAGGTGCAAGGCCTGCCAAGGCATTGACGAGAGGGTTCCCATGAAGACTCAGGAAGGAAAGTCTCATCATGTATGCCCCAATGCATCATCACTCAGATGTTGGACGGTACTCCTAGCCAGTCCGTCGTCTAGAGGCATGCACGGTAAGTATAGTGGGTGCAATTTGGAGCAACAAGACAAACCACCCTGGCACCAAGATTGATTGGATAGAAACAAGGGGGAGAGAGAGAGAGAGAGAGAGAGGTTATGAACATCTATAAGAAGCCAAATCTTATCCTTAAGGGAAAAAAATTGTGAGCATACACGTGTAGCAAATCAATCTTGGTGCAAATTCAAAACAAATGCATATGACAATGTTTTGCAATATATGATACAAAGTCAAAGCTCAAAATTGTGTAATAATAATAGGATGGGATGTGTGCAATTACATGCAATCATAGTACAATCCCAATAATGCAAAGATACTCATAAGAGTAGAATAGAAAGCCAAGTCATCTAATTGTAGTCAAATCTATCCCTTGCCTCTAGAAAAGGCCTAGGTGCAACAAAAGCACTACAAAACAAGCCACATGGATCATCTGAAGAATGAGCACCACCGTATGAACAAATGTCTAAATCAACATAGGAGATGTAGCATGCCCCGAATTAACATTATCCAATGGTTTTAACTACTTGTGTTCAATCATCCAAGGAAATATCATGAAAAATACTCACTGTAAATATGAGGGAATATAGTGTTGGAGACATCATGCCAATATTATTGCAATATACATAAGTGATGAGTTGACCATTGCACTGAATAGCCACCCTTTAATGCCAAGCTCCTAAAACAAGACGTGACGTCACTATGATTAACAATAAAAGCCAAAAAAAAAAACTTCACCATTTCACCCCTTTACATCATGATGAAGATGCATGATTATGCATACAACAAGTCAATATAATCCCCTCTTGGCATAAGCATACATTACCTCAACAAACCAACATAATCCCCTTTTCACATAAGCATACATTACCTCTTCGTCTCTGATAGATATATGACCCTTCAAGGACCCTCTATGTAAAAAAGCCACCCAATGCACGGAGATGTGACTATAACCCACAATTAAACTCTTAAGATGAAAGAAAATATTAGAAAATTAAAAATTACATATTAAGAAATAAAATTTTAAAAGAAAAAGAGCAACCTTGAATCATCCCAATAATACTAGTTTACGTATATGAAGGATCTTCATGGCATTGTAACCATCCTAATACACGCTCATATAGACATAGACACCCCATAGGACAATATCTACAACCTCTAAACTATGTAATCTACATAGGAGAGTCTCACACAATAAACGTCTAATGGAAATCCAAAAAGAAAAAAATGCATTCAAATGTATCAATGTCTCTAAAGCATCATGAAGCAAAAATATAATCAACATCTCCAAACTCTAACCTAATCAATCAATCTTCTCAAGATGAAGATATGGCCTATAATGAAGAAAACCCATGAAGTTACCTCACCTAATGTGTTGACTCAAGCTCTCTCACAATTATGGCATGATTAGAGAAAGAAAGACAAGTACATCAAAAGAAAATTCACATCCTAAGATGTAAAAATGATACATAAATGTGAAACCAGAAAACCTAAGCAAGTCACAAAGAAACATATCCTTTAATCGTCTTACCCAAGTAAAACAAAAACCTCACTGGCGTGACATTTACACTAGATGCCATCAGCAAGCAATTATTAACTTGATAGGAGGTCAGAGGGTGCACCAGCAGATGAAAGACATAGTAGTTTCCTCTTGACCACAAAATACAGTGAAGTGATGAGCAGGGTAATCAAGACAAATAAAAGTTCACATATTAATGTCAACGGCAAACAACTGCTCTTCAACTGATATAGTCATTATTTTCATTATATTATTTATCAACAAAAATGGTGTGCCCTGCTAAAAGCAAGACACATACTGCAGAAGGTTCATAATACCACATAAGATTGCTTAAAACAAATTGAAAATGAAAAATGAAAAGCAACAAAACCCAGAAAAAAGAAAAATCATAAATTAGCAAGTGAATGTTCACGTCACCATACTCCTAGCACTTAATTCTCTTCAAAAGCTTGCCTCCCTTTGGTATATGGAAATAATGAGAAAGGGACACTATTGTACCCAAAGAAATTAGCATCTGATCTCATATGAGCCTGCACGAGTAATATATCGAACCCATTCAACTGTACTATAGCCACTCTTCTCCCAAACCTGCATGAAACAAAAGAAGCCCATTTATAGGCATAAATATGAAGGAAGACATCGTGAAGGCATATTGCCATCTAAGAACCAAAACTAACCTTCAGAAACCTGACTCGCAGTCCAGATGCTGTGAACATAGGAACCTGCATAATTTGGAAGTATTGGATGAGTCAAACCAAACCTGCAGCTGTGTACTTTCATGTGCATTGATACCAAATTCAGTAATAAAGATCGCTGTGAAACAGAACGTAAATGAAAGGGGTAAGGGGGAAGATGAAAGAAGCAGAGAATACGTGTGTTCTTTAACAAAGAGTCCAGGATACAAGCGTAGGGGGTGAATCAACATACACAAACAGACGCTACAAAGTCAGTTTTTTGAGGACACAAAGAGAGAGACCTGAAATTCCATTTGAATAGGAGGACGTGTCCAGGACTTTTTCTCTGCGAGTGTTGAGATCAACTCCACTTCTGCACTCATAGTTGCCTCAGTTTGGCCTGGAAACTTACGCACCCTAGAAAAACAGGATTCAGCTTTCCAGCACCAGTTGTGGACTACTACTTTTCACGCAAATAACTCATTACTTACTTCCAGACTAAGCTATCAAGTGTTGCATTATATTTAGCTTTGCCATTAGTAACCTGAAAACTTGCTTTTGCAGTCTGCTTTGGAACAGGCACTTTGACTACAACTCCTAAAGCAAACATTTTTGCACCGAAAACACTTTTCACCTGGAAACAGTAATGAAGATAATTACAGACGAGAAAGAAGGGTTAACACACAACAGAAGAGGCAGCTTTCAAGTTCAACAGCATATATCAGTACATTTATGAAGTAAAGGATTTCACTAAAACCATAATTAGTAAGAATGTTTTTGACCTTCACATTGACTTCCATTCGTGTTCTACCAAGCTCTTTGATACTCGGAAACACACGGAAAGGCAAGCTGATCCCCTCTGTAATGCGATATCTGATCCAGCAATAAATTCATAACTTAAACAATGCAACTAACCATATTCGCAAAAGATATTGAAACCGACTCCAACGCCCACTTTAAAGCATGACCGTTTGCATGTTCAGCAAGCGAACTCCGGTTTAAAAAAAAAAAAAAAATAGTATGTGACATGTCCGTCAGTGCATGTATGTATATATACATGCAAATGCGTATCTATGTATGTGTACCTGACCTCTATGTCTTAAGGTTTTCTTTTAATTTGATGAGACTCGAATTATTCTTCTGATCATTCTTTCTCCATGGGCACGTATATACGTTAATATGGATACCATTAATATGAATACCATGCATGTACATCCATCCGTCCATCAATATGTATGGGCATGCCTACTTGCACATGCACACGTGCATGCATCCACCCACACCTGCATGTCCATGTGTCAGCACGTGTGCATGTATGCATATACATGCACCCACACACATGAAACATCCACCCCACATATGCACATAAACGTGTAAGCACACGTGTGTGTGTGTGTGTGTGTGTGTGTGTGTGTGTGTGTGTGTGTGTGTGTGTGTGTGTGTGTGTGTGTGTGTGTGTGTGTGTGTGTGTGTGTGTTATGTTATGTGTGTAAGTGCACATGCACACACATTCCCATACGTGTGCGCATGCATTTATCCAGGGGATGAAAATCCGATCTCCATGTTTTGCCCCAAGTCGCAAACAATCATACCATCCTTAGTTTAACAGCCTACTGCCTGAATAGACAGGACGCCTAAGGTGTTTCCAATGGGCGATATGTGTTGGAGATACATATGTCATACATATATATGCATACATACATACATTATTACATCCATGCATACATACATTATTACATCCATCCATCCCTAAGTTCGTATGTATATACATACATGTGTACGTATGTACATACATACATACGTACATACATACATACATACACACACATGTATGTACATACATACGCGCATACGTACATTCATTGAAGGATGTTTCCTGACAGAGATTCTGAGACATAGGGATTCACTCTTACCACTAACACGCTACACAGATGGAGAAGAGACAGCTGCAGCTCACTGATTTTTCCCAAACATCTAAAGTCCCCCCCCCCCCAAAAAAACCCGATTCCCAGCGAGGAGTGACACTTTAGCAGGCTGAGGTGAGTCGAGCTAGATGACAACCACGAGTCACAGGTCTCAGAGGAGTGAGGCTATACCATCCCCAGATATGATTCGAGCCCGACATCGCGAGGCAACTGCGGAGCGAGTAGCCCAGATGAGAGCAGATCCTATAGCTTTCATACAGGCAGCCCTAGCACCAGCTCAACCTATGTATCACATCCTCCATCCCTCCATCGCCACTGGATGGAGCTAGTAGACAGATGCATTTTTCATGATTGTATTGCCCTTGCCATATAGACATGCATATACCCCCAGAGATAGGGTTCCATCACCCTTAGTATTTCACCACCCATGTTTGAGACTAGATTGTATTAGCTTTTATGATTTGTTTTATCTTTGTGACAGCCGGATGACATCCACATCATGTATCTTATGTTTTGCCTTATAGGCTGACTTTGGCCTATCATAGACGTAAAATCCCTGCCT
>CM035415.1:39937762-40335262 GCA_020310875.1 Ceratopteris richardii
TACATACATTCCCACTCATTCAACTGCAATAATGACCTCCAACATGTACATTCAAGAAGTACGACATTGAAAACACCTGTGAGAGTCTATTTCAGCCCCGAAAAAAGGATTCTTTGTGACTAAATCGTGTAAAAATGTGAGATTTTGTGTCGGCTATGGTACAGCTGAAAAAAACTTTCAGTTGCAAAAGCTTTGTCATGAAGAAACTTGAAAAGAGTTCTCATGCGAGATGAAAAAGGAGGAAGAGAGCAATGTGGCTATGTGTCTGGTTGCACCAAAACACAAAAAGGGTGAGTTGCTGCATGAGGAGAGAGAATATACAAAGAGCATTGTTCAGAAATTTGAAGAGGAAAATGGAGGAGCTGAAGTTTTAGGAGTCCGAACTAATTATGTGACTCTGGGACCAAGTTGTATTGAAAAGTGACTTTTAAGTCACTTGGGCACGTTCACACATGTCCAATGACAAAAAGTCATAAAATCATATAAATGTCTGTAACCCCAATTTGGGTTCCAAAAATGCAAATAGAAATGCATGGATAGCTCTTGAAGAGATCTACCATCTCGAAGGGTGAAAATGTACATAAATACACACTTTGGGGCCTTTCTCCCCAACGGTTCATACTCCCTATTCCTTCTCTCTTTACCCCTCTTTTGAAACCCCCTACTTTCTTTTATTAGCAAGTTAACTCATGCTAAGTTTGCATGTCCATGACTATCCAAACCAATATTTTTTAGTGTCATACTTTAAAAAATCGCACTATTTCTATATTTTATGGAATGTTTTGTTCGCTAGAGCAATTTAAGTTGTAAGTAATGTTTTTTTTTTCAAGTAATTCATAATAATAATAACAATAATAAATTAAAAATAAAAATAAAATTTGGGTCACATTTTATAGAACCTTCCCCTCTGACAACAGCCCATGCACGATATTGTGTGCTCACCCTTGCATTTTTTCCTCCCCATAGCGCTCCCCTAAACGCCATCTGCTCCCAAATGCTCCCAAAAGGAGCTAAACGGACTTCCATCATAGTTACCAGCACGGCTAGAAACGTTCGGTTCAGACCGGCCAGAAACGGAGTTTCTGAGTTTCCAAAAATCTGAAAACGGTAAGAAACGGGGAACGGTAATTAAAAATTTAAAAAGAAAAAAAAAAAAAAATATATATATATATATATATATATATATGCATCAGGATTCATATGATATGAAACACACATATGCACATTGCATAATGGATAAACATTATGTGACATGATATGTCATACATGTGTACACAATTTACACACATGTGACGTGTACTTGCACATGCATGATGCAGCACATAGAATGCCATACACATACAAGATCCTTATTCTCAAGACTCAAGTCTGGGACACAATCATGCACATGAATTTCATTATAATTTTATCGAAATAGTATGCATTTATCATCTATATAGTATGCACACATGCATGATGCAAGTGATGAAGCAAAAATACATATGCAACATAGAGCAACATATATGAATAATGAAACACACACACATGCACATTGCATGGATAAACATTACGTGATATGAACAAATTAATAATTACTAATTACACAACACTTGTAAGTTGTTTCTCAGTCAAGTTTCAGTTTTCATTGCAAATCTCTTTAATCTTATGTCACATGTGTGCACAATGCACATGTCATAGATGCATCATGCACTATAGTCTATGCACATCGATTATAGAAGCTCTTGCTCAAGTATCACAAAACATATGGAGCAAGAACCAGAATCAGACGACTAAACTCGAAACGTGGTCAAAATCAACCTAAGCATGGGCATAAAAAAAAGTACACCTGAAACGGTCCCGGGAAACAGCCGAACCATTTCAGGACCCCAGAAATGCCGTTTCCGGTAACTATGACTTCCTTCAAGGACAAACTTACATGTGCCTTCCCTGTCCTTGTTGGGGGAGGAGGTTAGTTGCTTTCATGTCACTACCCTTCATGGGATCCCCTAGATCTGAGATCACGCCTGTACTTCCGCCCTTGGATGCCGCCTTGGGGATTGGCCACCTCGGGTATGTAATATGTATCCCTTTAGGTGCCACAGCCCACCCACAAGAAGTTTCACCCTAAATCAAGGTTGGATTGTGATGCTGTTACTGACCTAGCTGACATCAAAACAGATGATTTCTGACGTGTTTATTGCAGAGAAATAACTTCACTTAAAAGGTCCCCCAGCAGAAACTTTTCATTCAAACCCTTTGTGCACTAGGTTGCTGCCACT
Organism: Ceratopteris richardii; assembly: GCA_020310875.1. Classification (NCBI taxonomy): domain Eukaryota; kingdom Viridiplantae; phylum Streptophyta; class Polypodiopsida; order Polypodiales; family Pteridaceae; genus Ceratopteris; species Ceratopteris richardii. The sequence continues at coordinate 39,940,021 of CM035415.1, forward strand.
CATAACTTCAAGCCTCAAAGTTCAACTTGTTAAATATTCTGTAAATCACACTATTTGTACACACTTGGAGATTATTAATTTGCATACCCCAGATCAACAAAAGATTGCTTCATAGTAGAATATAATACCAAAACCATACCCTTCCAAAAGAAAGGCTAAGGACAAAAAATTGTAGAAGCAATTAGCAGCAAAGTAAATGACACTGCGACTACAAACTCCCCTTTTCAGAAACAACGGCCACAGGAGAAATGACACAAAGAGAACATTTAAAAGAGATTTAAGTACCTTTCGAAGACATTAAGAGGTTCACGCTTTCTATAATATCAAGAAACACCTGCAAAAATAAATTGAATCCTCAAAATAAGCCATCAAATTGCACCCGCTCATATAGCAGCTATATCTCTAAAAATGCAAAGGATGATAAAGTCACCTCATTCTTCTTATAAACTAAACCTTCTCGACGCCAACCAACTGCTCCAGTCACTTGAAGGGTTGCATTGGCTGGCGGCCTTGAATCTTGTGGCTTGATAGGCAAATGATTGGTATAGGTTTAACAAAAGGACAAAAATAAATACAAACAGATGCTGAAAATAAACCCAGCATATATAGCTTAAAATAGTGCATCTACCTTGGAAGAAAAAGGTGACCTAACACCTTCTTGTGTGATATAGAGTTTCAAGATCTCAGGAGACAAGTTCTGAGGATATCCAAAATCCATAATTTCTGCACCACAACCATACATGTTATAGTCATTCCAAGTTGTGGTAACAAAAAGATTAGTATAAAGGCAGAAGAAATAAGTAAAGCTATTTTTATACCATCCAAAAGCTCATAAATAAGCACAAAATTGTTGCGGATTGCATCTTCATCAAATGCACCACCAAAATAGGATTTGAAAAGTGCCACTGCCTGGTCCGAAAACCAAACACAGTCAAGCATCATACAAGATCTGCATCATTAAGTTGCTCCTAAAGGGTTCTCCAGGGGATACCTCAACAACAAATCTTAATGCACATGCTGCATTGGCATTGCTGCTAACAACAATCACTATATAGACATTGCTGATGCGCATATACATGAAAGAACATCCACCAATTTGCTTTACAGGACAGGTTCCAAGATCTTTAGTTTGCAAAATATGCATCCTGAAGGCATCCACCATATTTCCCCTTCAAAACAAAACAAAAACAAGGGCTTTCTCAGAAAGATCAATCGCATATGATTTATACTCTCAAAAATGTATGAAATTGCACTCTCAACAGGTATAGTCCTTGTATTCTTGCTTCCATGCATGTTTTGTTTCTCTATGTACTACTATGATGAGATGAAGTGTAACCAATTTACAACACACTAAGACAAAAAAGAGTTCAGATCGGACTTGGATATATTGCAGAAACAATCAAGAGAGAACCTGCTGACAAACGGATAAAGCGCATAGCAAGTACAGAATAGCAATGCAAGCTATAGTTCATCACATCCGAAGCCAGGGAATCGCAAGATCACATCCTTAGCTAACAAAAAAAGAGGAGGGGAATGGAGTATGGAAATTAATTTTTTCTTTTTTTTTCCTTTTTTTTTTTTTTTTTTTTTTTGGGTGGGGGGGGGGGGGGGGTGGTGTGGTGGTGGTGGTATATATGTAAGTTAAAAGCAAAAATCAACCCATGAGACAAGTCATTTATCACACACATAGAAGATCTAGTCAACATCATCAGAATAAGCAAGTAAAAAATGGAAATCTGTGTGCATAGGAAGAAAATGGCCATATACGATAAGGATCAGATAGAAGTATGCTGATGTGTAAAGGCATATTTTTTTTGTTTTTAAGACAGATGGAGATGGGCATTCACCATATAGATGAGCCATGGAAATGCAACAAGGCTCCATGACACATGTCTAAGATGTGAAGTGGTATGAAGCTTATGCAACACAGTAGGATCTGAAGAGCTCAATTTTCTTCAAAAGAGCTTGAGGTGGCTCTTTGTGCAACCTGAACACTGACTCATCAATCACAAGCTCAAACACTCTGGGTCTCATTATGGTGGATTCTTTTAAACTCTGAAGCCTGTGAGGGTCGAGTATCAAGGTGCTCTCTAGCTCTCCAGCTCAAATGTGAGTCGTGACACTTGTCTTTGTGTTAATTCTCCTGTCAAGTCTTCACCTTCTCTCTCGCTTACGAGTGTCTGAGTAAATTCTCTTTGTCAAATTAGTAAATAATCTTCAGCATGTACCAGTTTTAACCATCAACCTGGACATATTTGGTATCGATGCAAAGCTCTCAAGTTCTCTTTTGAAAATTTTCTCACTTAGATGACATTCTATATGCCACTTTATGCCCTAGTGATCCCTTTGCATTCAATGTATAAGACATGGATGACATTCTATGTGCCACAGGCTCACAGCATGCCCAATGCAAAGCTCTCAAGCTTCTCTTTTAGGAATCGTCTCAGTTAGATGACATTCTATATGCCACTATATGTCCTAGTGATCCTCTTGCTTTCAATGTATAAGAATGGATGACATTCTATGTGCCACAGCATGCCCTAGTGATCCCCTTGCATTTAATGTACAAGACATGCAGATTACAGAATATAATGTTATTGATGCATGTACCATTGATGGGATTGGTACTATCCATTTAGCCCTTGAAAATGGGCAAGAACTTGTACTCCAAAATATTATTATGAATTCAGGTGCAAACTTGCCTATAAGTCTATCAAGGGCATCTTCATAGGTTATGGAGATGAAGGTGACATGCGCTATGAAATATAGCTCCCTAAATTTAGGAAGATTTGCTGAAACGTAATGCAAGCACTCATGTAGACTCTAAAAGAGTCAAGTTTCCGCATGTACAGCCATCCAATCTGCATGAAAAAGCGCCTCAAGATGCATCACAAAATGCTGATAATCATGACAAGCCTATAGTGTTTGAGCCAAAAGATAACGGAAAGTCATTGCAAGCTCCTTGAGGTGATGTACTACCATAAGGACATGTTGATATAGGGCTGAAATGATGTGAAGCAACCCATGCTTGACGAAAATAGTTTGTTTACATGATCTAGAACCCATACCAAGTAGCATTGATCATTGTCTAAGGAAGTCTACTAGGCCTAACAAGGAAGCTTCAAACATTTAATCCCTCCTTGCATTATGTCATGTTGATTGATGAGGGGCATATGAGATAGCCAAAAGGATTTGTTATCCCAAGAAAAGAACATCAGCGTGCAAATGTAAACTCCATTTGTATGGCGAAAACAAGCCCTTGGGAATGATACAAAAAGTATGATAGGTTCATGCTCCCTCTAAAATTTAGACTCACCCAAGTTGATCGCAATTTATACACCAAGAAAGATGCAAATGGAAACCCATCCAAACCTTTTGTATGCTGATGGCATGCTACTTGCTGGAAAACACAAGAGTACAATTGATTCTCCTAAAAATTCACTGAGTTCAGCCTTTTATATGAAAGATTAAGGTTCATCTAAGTATATTTGTTGCATATGAATTAAGAGAAATAAGAAGCAACTAAGCAAATTTTGGGCATGCGAATTAAGAGAAGTACATTGTAAAGCTACTAGATGCTTTAATATGGCTGATTTAAGTGCTATTATAGCTACATGTAAAATTTTGTCCAAAAGAATAGCAAACAGCCCCCATGCATAGTGTAAAAATTCGTTATACCCTCAAATAAAATTTGTTTAGTTCGTGATCCAACTAATTCGTGAAATGTGAATTTTATACCATTTTTGCCGACTTTTTTCCTTCACTTTGTACTTCGAATGCGTGCCCTATGAGTTTGTTTTTTTGAACTTAGTGCTTCATTTTATATATATATATATATATATATATATATATATATATATATATATATATATATATATATATATATGTGTGTGTGTGTGTGTATGTATATATGTGTGTGTAAAAAAAATAAAATTCTCTCCAAATGGATAAAATTCCCGAATTTTATTTTGGATCTCAACGAACTAAACGAATTAATCAAATAATTCCCGAATTAATTCTCTCGTTCGTATTATGGACTCTGGAGCCCCCATGAAACGAAGGTCATCCCCTATGCTTAAGCTTCTAGATCTTCAAAAGGAGGGGTTGGCCACATATATTCTCAGTCTTGTCAATGCCAGTCTTGGGAGATCACCATGAAAATACTCTCCAAGTTCCGGTTCGAGTTCTGTCTTGTCCTTTGTTCTAGTCTTGTCTAGTCTTGTATCCTAGACATTTTGTCTTCTCATGTTGTAATCTCATAGTACAAAATCCTATCGAGTTATTTCTTGTATCTAGTTCATCTCCTTGAAGGGAGTTCTTGTAATCCAGATATGTTGCTTCATACCTACGGTTCCGAGTTGTGGGATCTCTTGTATCATCTATAGTCAAGTTATCCATACCTATCAGTCCCGAGGTGTGGGATGTCTTGTATCAGTTATATATTCTTGTATTATTTTCCACAAAGTGATTCCAAATCTGGAAAAGACCCAAAAAATAGAAGCTCCTTGAAAACTCAAGAAAAGTGCAAATTTGGGCAATTGATCATCAATAATTCCAATGTGGCTTGCATATGTCTCACTTGGTGATCATATTCATTCGAGATCTTAAAAATGACTCCATAGTCAACCTCAATAATCATACAAGCATAGATTACAATGCTTGAAGAATACTCCATTAGATCTTTGCATGCAAACCTAAGCCATGTTGCGGAAAAGTGGTATACTTTCTTTACTCTGATACCACTCCTTGTCGACGCGACGAAGGCTAAACCTTAGTAAGCCTGCGGAAATCGCCACGCCCAAGAAGAACTAAGCTAGAGTGATTCAGAACACTTCTGTAATCAACCAATAGCTTAGCGAAGTCTAGCTCTTAACATAAAAGACTGTGTTCTAAATTCTCTGGAAGAAATTTCACCGAAACTTTACCGGACTGTCACTGGACTGACACCGTAATCGTACCGGAATTGTACCGGAATGAACTTCAAATCTATTTATAATTACTTCAAGTGAACATACATGAAGTAATGAGGTGATGCGTGAACTTTCTTGACTTACTGAACTCTTTCTGAAGTTTAAGAGAAAACTCCACCAGTTCAGACAACCTTTTTCGGTCACACTTTGTACTTTGTATAGATATCTTTTTCACCAGAAACTTTGATCAACTGAAAGTAGAGATGTCTAGCTACAGAATGAGCTATCTCTCACACAAAACTTCGCATTACTCTGCGAAATCTACTTCGTTCTTCTACCGGAAAATACTTTTACAGTAAGAACTGCAACTGACCGAGAATGCGGTTACTGAGGAAACGTTAACTGTTAACTAACTTTAAAACATACTCTGTTTCTTCCGCACACAAACAATACGCACAAACATCCACATGAACATGTGTTTTTATTAGAGAAGATGTGTACAAGTGAGCTTGGCCTCTTCTTGCTCAAGCTGCAGAAACTCTCCTATACTGAGTAGTTTCTTATTACCATCTTTCTCTCGGATGAATACCCGATATCTCAGGCTTCTGTTATTCATCTATACATACGCGATCTCTGGCGTCTTCTACGTTACATACGCGATCTATGGCGTCTTCTACCTCTCTCTCTCTGTATGTCTGTATCTCTGCGTCTCTGCGCATTTGCTATCTCTCTTCACCTCTCTCTCTCTCTCTCTGTTTTCGATTCTTGATTGATATATATATATAGTCCTCATTCTTCCATGCTCTTCCGTGCACGTTCTTGTTCGCACTTCCCTTCTATTATTCCTTTGCACGTTCTCTCTATGTACATTTTGATTCGGTGTACCGTATTCTGATTCTGGGAGATTCTGTACTGTACATAACGGTCGTGGATTTGTCCCTCCACTAAGGCTTTTGATTTTCTCTGATTCTGCTTCCCTTTTTTTTTCTTTCTTTTTATGTCTGTTTGTCGAATTCGTGAGTGTTTCTTCAACAGCTCCCCCTCAATCACTAATTTGACATCTTCCGGTCTTTCATATATCTTTCTTTCTTTTATACCTGCCATTTCTTTGAATCTGCTTGTCTTCGTTCCATCCAAACTTTTTGTAAGCATATCTGCAATCTGATCTTTTGTCGGAGTGTATACTATTTCTATTTCTTTCTCCATTACCTTTTCCCTCAGGAAATGATACTGAATTTCTATGTGCTTTGTTCTTGCATGAAATACTGGGTTTGCTCCAAGATATAACGAACTCATATTATCTCCATGTATGATAGGTATACCTTGATCAATACCCATGCTTTTGAACAAGGTCTACATCCATATTAGTTCTTTAGCTTCTTCTACAAGTCCTTTATACTCTGCTTCTGTTGACGATAACGCTACGGTGTGTTGCTTCTTTGAACACAAGCTTACCTGCTTATCTCCTAGGTATATCATATACCCGTGTGTTGATCTTCTGTCATCTTGACTTCCAGCCCAGTCCAAGTCACTGTATGCTCTGAGTTTTATGTTGGACGTAAAAGGATAATATAATCCTTCTTTTATAGTTCTTTTAATATATCTAAGAACTCTCTGCCCTGTAACCCAATGTTGATCTGTCGGACAATGCATAAACTGTGAGAGAACTCCCACTGCATAACTAAGATCCGGTCTTGTTAGCGTAGCGTAGATTAAGCTTCCTACTAATGATTGATATTTCTTCATATCTTTGAACTCTGGTCCACTGTATCTACTGAGTTTATGATTTACTTCAAGCGGTGTTGAAGCTTCTCTACAATTCTCTATATTAAACTTCTTTAGTAAGTTTAGGAGATACCTTTCTTGTGTCACATATACACCATGATCTGTGTATGTGATTTCCATTCCTAGAAAGTATGACAACTTTCCTAGGTCACTGATCTTGAACTCTCTTTCGAGCAGTTTCTTTACTTCTGTAATTCCTTCATCTGATGTTCCTGTGATTATTAAGTCGTCTACATAAATACAAATGTAGATCATTCCTTCTTCTGTTCTCTTTATGAGTAGACTTGCGTCTGCTTTCGAACTTTGGTATCCAAGTTCGTTTAGATATTTCACAAGTCTGTAATTCCAGGCTCTTGGAGCTTGCTTCAGTCCATAAAGTGCTTTTCTTAACTTACAGACAAAATTCGGGTATCTGGAACTTTCGAACCCTTCAGGTTGTTCCATGTACACTTCATCAGAAATGTATCCATTCAGAAATGCGTTCTTTATATCTAGCTGACTTAGCTTCCATCCTTTTGATGCAGCTACAGCGATTACTGTTCTTATGGTTGACATCCTTGCCACCGGACTAAACGTCTCATCGTAATCTATGCCATGCTTCTGGGCATAGCCTTTGACCACCAGCCTTGCTTTGTGTCTGGCTATCCTCCCATCTGCAAATTTCTTTATTTTGAAAACCCATTTATTTCTGATTACTTTCTTACCATTTGGTTTCGGAACAAGTTCCCATGTCTTGTTCTCTTCCAATGCACTGATTTCTTCTTCCATTGCTTCTTTCCATTGCTTTTTGTCTTTAGCTTCATCATAGCTCTGTGGTTCTTCATCATCTTTGACCATATATGCATAGTCTTTCTGAGTTATGTATGACGTATCATACGAGTACCTTTCTGGTTGTCTTCTATTCCTGTTTGACCTTCTTGGTTCAAACTCTTCATATGTATCTGAATGCACTTCTTCATTGTCTTCATTTCTCATACCTGATCCGTTCCTGGACGTACTTGCTTGCATGTGGTTTTCATCTCTGTTTACCTGAACAATTGATTTCCCTTTCTCTCTTCTTTTTATTTCTTCTTCGAATTCTTCAGTCGTATGACTTTGATCTGCATACCAGCTTTTCTGTTCATCAAATGTAACATCTCTGGACACAGTAAATTGTTTGGTTAGAGGATTCCATAACCTGTATCCCATCTTCTTTTCATCATATCCGACGAACACATATTTCTCTGCTTTTGGTTCAAGCTTATGTCTGAGTTGAGACGGTACATAAGCATACGCTACTGATCCAAACACTTTGCAGTGATCAAGTGTTGGCTTCTTTCCCCACCATGCTTCATAAGGGGTCATTCCTTCCAATGCTGTACATGGTAATCTGTTTACCAAGTATGTAGCTGTGTTTACAGCTTCAGCCCAAAGATAATTTGGACAATCTTTTTCATTTAGCATAGCTCGTGCGAACTCGACTAGAACTCGGTTCCTTCTTTATGCTACTCCATTTTGTTGTGGTGTATATCTGCAGGTTATTTCTCTTTTAATACCTGCATTCCAAAGATAGTCATTGAACTCTCGGGAGAAGTATTCTCCCCCTCCATCAGACCTCAGTCTTTTAAGTTTTCGTCCGGTAAGTCTTTCAGCATATGCATGAAAATGCCTGAAGGCTCCAAACACTTCTGATTTCTCTTTCAAAACATAAAGAGTTATCCACCTTGTTGCATCATCAATGAATAGAACATAGTACCTTGATCCGTTGATTGATCCTTCTTTCGTTGGCCCCCATACATCTGTATGAATAAGCTCGAGTACTTCATCATGTTTGAATCCTTTCTTCTGGAAAGGTAGCCTATGGGCTTTTCCCAACTGACATACTTCACACTTATGAATCATATGTTGATTCTGTATATTTGGTAATCCCAATACTGACTGATTCGTTATCATAGCTTTAATTCCTTTTTCATTGAAATGACCCAAACTCTTATGCCATAAATCAAGTTCTGTAATTACCTTTTCTCCATGTGTGAGCAACGCTTGGCCAATGTTCCCTTGTACTCTTAAAGTAAAGAGTCTTCCTTCTTTCTTTCCAGAAACGATCTGATTGTATCCGTTCTCGGGATCTTCTACAAATACACCTTTATTTGTAAATCTGACCTGAAAACCTTTCTCAACTATCTGTCCCACGCTAATCAAATTTTTCGGTATTGTTGGAACATACAAAACATTGGTTAGCAAATCTGCTCCATTCTTGCATTTTACTTTTCCAATTGAGTGTACGCTATGTCTTGTATTGTCACCTGTTTGAACAGTGTGACTAGAACTACCTTTTTCTAGTTCTGACATCGGTTCTATATTTCCTGACAGATGATTAGAGCATCCAGAATCAATGTAAAATACCTTTAGGTCTTCGTTTTCCGATGTGCTGATAGAGTTCATCATCAACGATGTATGACTTTCATTCTGCGTGTCGTTTGCGTAGTTGTTGTAGGTGGTGTTGTAGGATTGATTCTGTCCCCAACTTCTTATTCCACCTCTACCATAGCCTCCTCTTTGATTTTATCATCTTCAAAGGTCGGCTTCTTTTCTTCTCCGGTCACATACATCATTAAGTCCTTACTCATAAGTAAGGCTTCCATGCGCATTACCCATGCGGGATAATTATCTCTGTCCAACTTATCAATAGTAACGTGGTCTGCCATGATCTTCTTGTTTCTGTTACTTCCGGTGAGCTTTTATGAATCTTTCTCCTCTTCAGAATCTTTCTCGTTCTGGCTCTACCAGCTTGTTTCCAATGATGGTAAATACTCTTGGCTCTGATTAGATATGCCTAACTCTGGCTCTGATTAGATACGCCTAGCTCTGGCTCTGATTAGATACGCTTAGCTCTGGTTCTGATTAGATACGCCTAGCTCTGGCTCTGATACCACTGTTGCGGAAAAGTGGTATACTTTCTTTACTCTGATACCACTCCTTATCGACGCGACGAAGGCTGAACCTTAGTAAGCCTGCGGAAATCGCCACTCCCAAGAAGAACTAAGCTAGAGTGATTCAGAACACTTCTGTAATCAACCAATAGCTTAGCGAAGTCTAGCTCTTAACATAAAAGACTGTGTTCTAAATTCTCTGGATCACTGGACTGACACCGTAATCGTACCGGAATTGTACAGGAATGAACTTCAAATCTATTTATAATTACTTCAAGTGAACATACATGAAGTAAGGAGGTGATGCGTGAACTTTCTTGACTTACTGAACTCTTTCTGAAGTTTAAGAGAAAACTCCACCAGTTCAGACAACCTTTTTCGGTCACACTTTGTACTGTGTATAGATATCTTTTTCACAGGAAACTTTGATCAACTGAAAGTAGAGATGTCTAGCTACAGAATGAGCTATCTCTCACACAAAACTTCGCATTACTCTGCGAAATCTACTTCGTTCTTCTACCGGAAAATACTTTTACAGTAAGAACTGCAACTGACCGAGAATGCGGTTACTGAGGAAACGTTAACTGTTAACTAACTTTAAAACATACTCTGTTTCTTCCGCACACAAACAATACGCACAAACATCCACATGAACATGTGTTTTTATTAGAGAAGATGTGTACAAGTGAGCTTGGCCTCTTCTTGCTCAAGCTGCAGAAACTCTCCTATACTGAGTAGTTTCTTATTACCATATTTCTCTCATATGAATACCCGATATCTCAGGCTTCTGTTATTCATCTATACATACGCGATCTCTGGCGTCTTCTACGTTACATACGCGATCTATGGCGTCTTCTACCTCTCTCTCTGTATGTCTGTATCTCTGCGTCTCTGCGCATTTGCTATATCTCTCTTCACCTCTCTCTCTCTCTGTTTTCAATTCTTGATTGATATATATATAGTCCTCATTCTTCCATGCTCTTCCGCGCACGTTCTTGTTCGCACTTCCCTTCTATTATTCCTTTGCACGTTCTCTCTATGTACAGTTTGATTCGGTGTACCGTATTCTGATTCTGGGAGATTCTGTACTGTACATAACGGTCGTGGATTTGTCCCTCCACTAAGGCTTTTGATTTTCTCTGATTCTGCTTCCCTTTTTTTTTCTTTCTTTTTATGTCTGTTTGTCAAATTCGTGAGTGTTTCTTCAACAAGCCATTCACCAATTTAGTCACTCTAAACCATTATTTCATACATGGACCAACCATTTATAGAGGCTCTAGGGTCTATAGAACAATCAAGAAAGAAAAACCATAGTGAAAAGAAAATATGTATATAATTAAATCATCGTGAAAAGAAAATATGTATATAGTGAAAAGAAAATATGCCATTTATAGAGGCTCTAGGGTCTATAAAACAATCGAGAAAGAAAAACCATAGTGAAAAGAAAATATGTATATAATTAAATCTAAAATCTAAAATCTAAAATCATCTCTTCATGGCATAACCTCTTCTTAAGATATAGTAATGAACCCTGATTCCTTGTAAACTATTTATACGTGTATAGGAAAAATAATTAAGCTTAAAAATGTCAATCTCCCTCATCTAGTTGATTTGCTTTCCCGAAAACCACCTATCAAAAGCAATATCATTGATTTAATTTTTTTGTATTTAAATAATGTGGCTATAAGACCTATATTCACCCTAAAAAATAGAAAAATCCATTATTCCCAAGATAAAACTCACATGAAAAGTTTCTCCTCATTGAAAACATGTTCTTGCCCATTGTGACAAGGCCTAAAAGTAGTTTGTATTATCCTAGAAAAGAAAGGATTACTCATGATTCTACTACTCTATACTAAACGATATAGAGATCTTACTCTTATAAGAAAAAAAACATAATAACCTTAGTTCTTCCATTGGGTATAATTGGTTGGGATTAATGCATGTTGATTCTTTTTCCAAATATAAGCCTTCAATAAATGGCTTTCCCCATCCAGATAAGGTCTAAAAGGAGCTATTCTCCTAAAGAGGAGACTATTATGCATGCTTCTTCTAATATCCTATTCTAAAGGATAAAGAAATCTCACTCTCATGAGAAAACAAATTGCATAATAAAAAAACAACATTAATGACACATAGTGCAAGTCTACACTTGACTTTTGACTTCAAGTATTCAATTTGGTTGGGACGAATGTATGTTGATTCTCTTTCCAATGTTTTCTCTATTCTAAATTATTACTTTTCCAAGTCCAGGGTAAGTAAGCCGAACAAATGTAAGTGCAAGCTTATCTCTAACGTTTATTTATCTCGCCTTATCCACTACATAATACATATCCACTTACTCTAAATAGCTATGAATTGTCGAGCAAGGAACAGTTTGAAAAATAAAGAAACAAATAAATGCAACTAATGTGGTTCTCCCTTTAAACTGCAAAAATATCCTCCACATGGTCCAAAAATGAGAGCAAAATGTGAGCAATGTGAAGCATAGACGGCCATCGAAATAAGTTGTAAGCAAAAAAATGTGATGATGTAAGCCAAGCAAAACTCCTCATGTGGATACATAACTATAAGGCATTTCAAAAATTTCCATAAACATGTATATGACCGGTTGATGGTGACTGTATATTGTGTTTCATGACAACATGGCATACAAGGAGTAATACCTCCTTGAGTTAAGAACTTCAATTTTCCATCTCTTTAACAAGGTAAGCACTTGCGTGAGCAATGATTCAAAACCAAAATAAATGTTGCGTTCTCAACAACAAATTTTTACTATATCACAGAACTGAACATATCAGTTACCATCCAACCTCAGACGTCAGTAAAGTTATTACTGCAGACCTCCCCAAAGAGGTATCAATGTTCTAGACCTTTTCTTAATTTATGTTACGTTGATTCTATTAGAAATCAGAAACAGATGATTACGTTCTAAGCATTCTTACATCTATCAAGGGAGTTACTGTTCCTATCTATTCTTCATCACATGTTTTGATCTAATCTTTTATATTCAAGTACAAGAAAAATGACATGGAAGCAAAGGCAACAGCAATTACTCCAAAAGCTAGAAAAGCTAAAATTAAGTGTAATATCAATGCCTCTACTGGGAAAGCCTGAGTGTTTGTTGGCGTTGAGCAATGGACCTAAGAAACACCCCAGACAGAATTTCAAATGAGGGTACATACTATAAAAAGGTTCATGTGGAAACAAGCTGGTGTCAGATTTGAGTTCCACAGTGGAATTTCTTGAAATCGATGAAGTCATGTTATCTACAAGGAGCTGCTTTTAGAAACTGTTTGTATTATACTATCAGGATGAGGAAGATCAGGACAAATTGAATCCAGAGGTGATGATTGACGTGTAAAATCTCGAATGTTGATCCTACGTTTTCTGGAACCCATTTTCTGAGCTCTTTTTGTTTGAAAAAGACTTAATTTACAATGCGATACCTCGTAGTTGAATATCATAAACGAATTTTACAATTTTCCATAGGCACACAAGCACCAAACATAAGCAATGAGCCACATTGGCAAACGATAGAAACTAAAAGTATAGTATTTTGCCCGCCTTGAACACAAACAAATGAGATCCACATGGAAACGTGATGAGATGAAATAGAGGGAAAAGACAGCTACCCGACATCATCACGATATAGACGATTGATGAGGATATCACCCCTCAAATTCAAGAAATAGATAGCAGAAGCGGCCACAGGCATTTCGTTCTGATCAAACTTGCTGTTTTTGCCTCCCAAACTTCGCGATCAACCTAGTTCTGATTATTTCAAATGAAATGCGTAATATCTTGAGGGAAAATCTACATAGCTACTCGTCTCAGATCCTTGCTCATCCGGGCAACCAATTGCATATATCCATGCATAATCAAGCAAGATGGCACTGGCCGATTCGATTGGTGAGACTGTAGAGTGCCTGCAAATTGCGATTATTTTTCCTCGCTCTTCCCTGGGCTGGGGTAGAGTCGATTTCGGTTCAGGAGTAACTCTGATGCCAGCTGCTCAAATGGAAGAGACAGTGGAAAAGAGACTTTTTATACATCATCGTTGAAAGGAAAGATACGAATACGTAAATTTAAAAGAAGAAATCGTAGTTATACTAGGATGTTCTTATATATAAGATGCTATTCGGAAATTTTTAAAGGAATTTTCACTTTTGAAGGAAAAAATAAGTCAAAATTTTAAAGAAATTTTCACTTTTGAAAGAAAAATTAAGTCATTTCATTGTCAAAATTTATCTTCATCTATTAGAGATTGAGCTCTTACTAAATCGATGGTTATCACCATGCATGTTCATGTGTATATGCAAGGATTCAAAAGTTGATTATTAGCTTTTTCCACACATTCCATCATTTTCTTAACACACGACCAATAAAGTCACTTATAATATATTGGAACCCATTTTATTCTCAAACTCCAACCTACCCTCACAATACTTATGCAAAAAAGGAAGAAAAATCAATAATCATCACCACTTCTTTATTCCCTTTTCTTTGATCAACTCCATTCTCAATGATATTTTAAGTTTGCATTCTCATAGTATGATTTGGTACTAATGTTTGTGAACATATTAAGGACCATCCAAGGACTTTTTTCTCTATAGGATGTTTTTCCCTAGCTTACATATATGAATGTAACCTTAGCGGATGACTTATCTTTGTATATTCCACACTCAACAATAAATTGTATATCTTGATCACGAGCTTCTTGTCTCTCCATGTATTGTTTGTGTGTGTTTTCAACTTAAAAACTCCAAAAATTGGTATTAGATAGATTCATTGCATTTTGAGGTGCATTTCCACCTTATCCCATTCACTTTCTGAAACTATCCCATTCACTTTCTAAAATTGCTACAAGATTTGGTGAGCTTTGTTCAAGGAAATAAATGTTGCAAGTGAGGCTTAAGAGCTGAAAATAATCAAAATATTGATTCAATATCGTTTTGGCCTTTGACACACTATCATTGTCATTATGTAACTAATACATTGTGTTGATTTTCTTTTAAGATTTGTTGATTGATACAATTGTACCAAAGTTTGTTGTAGGTGTAAAGGACTTCCATTGGATACATCATGTATAGTCATTGGTCACAATTGAGAGTACTGATATATTCCATATTTTGTTTGTTCAGGATAAATTGGATAATTTCAATTACCCATTGTGGACATGTGTAATGCAACATGTATTAGTTGTAAAGAGATTTTAAAATATTGTGCAAGGTGTTGAAATATGTAATGGTGTAGTTACAAATACCTACATGTGATTAATATAAGTATTGTTAAGGATGTTGCATGTTCTAGTTTCATGTTCATAGTCCTCTTATACCTCTTATTTTGAGTATTTTCAAAGTACCACCAAGGCCCATATCCACTAATGAGAAACTTTGATGGGAGTCTAGAGAGTCACATGCATGTGCCTTGATTGCTTTGTCTATCAAAAATGTAATGATCCCTCATATTTGTTCATGCAAAAAGCTAACGATGCTTGGGAAACTCTTGCCACATTGTAATCAGACAAGAAATGAGGTTCATTTTGCTTATCTTCAAAATGATTGGAGGGTCAACACATGACTGACTATGATTCTACAGACAATTTTCTTACAAAGATCAAAGTTTTGAAGGAGAAGTTGATTGTTGCAAATGAAATTTTTCTAGACAGTTCACTTTTGCAAATTGATCTTAAATGAAATTTTGATACTTATCAAATTTTTGCTTCTACTCTTTAATTGATAATGAAAGGAAATCCAAATGCTTTACCATTTGAAGAGATAGTTTTCGTTTTGCTACATGAAGTTTAGTATGACCAAAATAGATCCATTATGTATGTCCAAAATCAAGCTTTGATTGTTACATCACAATAGAATCAGGGTTTTGCCACGTGTATCTTGATTGCAACCATCATAATTTATGTATAAATATACATTGCTATGAACACATTGAAGGCAATTTTTGCATTTTTCAATCGGTGTACTAGTTGCAATATTGGTCCATATGTTTGTCAGAAACCAAGTTTATAAAATAACCATTTTGGGATTCAAAAAATAGAAAATAAATTTCTATTGTTATGCACATCACTATATGCATTGAAATAACCATTGGTAATTTAAAAAAAAAAAAGATAAAAATGATTCTCCTATGCCTATGTAGGCTTATGTAAACATGTGTATGCATAGTTCGACACAACATGAACCTTCATAACTTGCATAAACCCGAAAATCATCATGATATCATGGAGATGCAATATCGATCCATGTGGTCTTTCCTATAGGTGAAACATCTGAGAAGGAGTCTAAGAAGGATTCGAATGTGTGTATCATTGGCCATGCCATGAAAAATACATATTCACACACTACATCACATAAATAGATAAGGATATCAATCTCTTTCTGCTTTCTGATCTAGATCCAATTCCACCAAAAGTATGCTATCGTTCTCCATAAGTGTCAAATATGTATCATCATCTACTATATTATCCTCCTCCTAGGATGACTGAGTATCCTCATGTGCTTGCTCAAGAGAAGGTTCTATTTATCATGTTGCATGGTATTTGAAGGAGGCATTAGATTTGAATCAGGTACAATTTTTGGTATATCATGATCTTGGAATATGTGTTTCTTTATTGGATCCACTTATATGACATACCAAAAGTTTTATCAACATTATTTGGAATGTACATTATTTGTTTGCATTGTTAAGGAAATGCAAATGTGCCATGATCATTAGACCATAATTTTGTTGCAACTATTTGTACAAAACTAGTAGGAACTTTTCGTATGGTTGCATTTTGGATATTGATTATCACTTTAAACCATATGAGATCAAATAGATGTTGGTGCAAGAGAATCCAAGTCCACATACTTGGATGATTAACATATTTTGTCATGAAGTCTTATATGATCAATCCCTTGTAAAATCAAGTACATTTACTCTTGTAAAAGTGCACCACTTGCATGTGGAATTAGAAAGAATCAAATTTCGATTCATTTGGTAGTTGAGGGATGAGGGGATATATCCTTTACTTTAGGATTCACTTTTAGGTGAACTTTTGAATTTGAATTCAAAAGGCTGGCTCCAAACTTAACTATAAAAGGAGGATCAAAAGACCCACCTGATATCCCCACTCCATGATATCATTTTGATAGGGATACATTGTGAATTCAGAGCTCACTTCATAGCTCATTCACCTCCCACTCGTTGAGCAATTGAGTATTGCCAATGACATTGTATTTGTACATGATTTAATACATACATTTCATTATGTCTTCACTTCACTTCTCTGCCATGACTACATCAATATAGTGATCTTCTCAGAGCTTGTTCTGAGAGTATGATTGATCATTTGTAGTGATTTAAAGCACGATATATTTAGTATATTGTCCAATATATTGTTACAAAATCTCATTATCATTGCTTCTCTAAATCGTGAGATATTAACATTTCATTGCTCCCTAGTCTACTAATTGATGCACCCCATAAATATCGGGCATGTCCTGTGATTTGCTAAACATCATAATCAGCATGTAGTTCATCATTTTTTATGAAATTACTCATGATTGGTAGCTGTCCAAGCTAATTAGACATCACCAAAAGGAATTAAGCTAATTGCTACTCTGCTTAGAGAACTGTTCAACATACTGAGCAAGTGTAGAGACAAGAATAACAAGATTTTGATCTTGATTAATTTTCTTCCTATCTATTTTGATCCATTGATTTGTGGATCATGTTCCAAACATCATAAGTGATTATTTATTATCATTAGCTAGCCAAAGAGGCCCACTACACTCTCCATCAATTTTTTTGGCTGGTGTGAAGCAGGTTTAAGCAACACCATTTCATCTCTAAAGAATATCCACCATCTCCTCCAACAGTGGTATTAGAGCAACAACAAGCAAGATGGGAGATGGATTTCCATCATTCATTGACAAATTGGATAGGAGAAACTACTCAGCATGTATGCACAAGAAAGAGGCATTGATTTTGATGAAACCTTTGCTCCTACTTGCCGAATGACTACTCTTCGTAGCATGTGCACTTGCAACTCATCATGGTTGGAATGTACATCAGTTGGACATTAAAACTACATTTTTGAATGGTGACTTGCATGAAGAAGTGTATGTTTTCAACCTCGTGACTTTGTGCAGAAAGGGCATGAAAACCAAGTGTGCAAGTTAAAGAAGGCATTATATGGTGGACATTGCTTATGGAGTAAGTACATTAAGCCTATTTACGCGTGCACCAAGAAAGCCTCACATGGAAGCTACCAAGAGGGTACTAAAGTATTTAAAGGGTACCATGAATGAAGGGTTGTTTTATCCCTTCACTTATGACTTAGACATAAAGATGTACTCTGATGCAAATTGGACTGGCTCCAAGGATGATAGGAGAAGCACCTCAGGATACTTGTCTTTTGTAGGTTCAAAGCTTATATCATGGTCATCTAAGAAGCAACCAACTACGGCTTTATCATCTACAGAAGCAAAATATAGAGGACTAGCAAATGCAACACTAGAGGCTATGTGGCTCAAGCAACTCTATGCAGATTTAGGGTTACACTCTTACACTCCAATAATCTTTGGAGACAATACTAGTTCACTTCATTTGGTTGCTAATCCTATATATCATGCAAGGACTAAGCACATTGAAATGCACTATCATTATGTAAGGGAGAATTTTCTTAGCAAGGATATTCGACTATCCTATGTATCAACTCATGTACAATGTGCAGATATACTCACAAAATCTTTGGATGGAGCCAAGATGAATAGATTCAAAATGATGATTGGTTTGCACAAGATCAAGAGGAATGAAGACCAATCATGTTAGGCTTGAGGGGGAGTTGTTGGTGTAAGAGAATCCAAGCCCACATACTTGGATGATTAGCATATTTTGTCATGAAGTCTTATATGATCAATCCCTTGTAAAATCAAGTATATTTACTCTTGTAAAAGTGCACCACCTGCACGTGGAATTAAAAAGAATCAAATGTCAATTCATTTGGTATTTGAGTGATGAGGAATATATCCTATACTTTAGGATTCACTTTTAGTTGAACTTTTGAATTTGAATTCAAAAGGTTGACTCCAAACTTAACTATAAAAGGAGGATCAAAAGACCCGCACGATTTCTCGACTCCATGAGATCATTTTGATAGGGATACATTGTGAATTGAGAGCTCACTTAATAGCTCATTCACTTCCCACACATTAATCAATTGAGTATTGCCAATGACATTGTATTTGTACATGATTTAATACATACATTTCACTATATCTTCACTTCACTTCTCTGCCATGACTACTATCAGTTTAATGATCTTCTCAGAGCTTGTTCTCAGTGTATGATTGATGATTTGTAGTGATTCATGATATATTCAGTATATTGTCCACTATATTGCTAAATCTCATTATCATTGCTTCTCTAAATCGTGAGATATTAGCATTTCATTGCTCTCTAGTCTGTAGATTGATGCACCCCAAAAATATCGAGCATTTCTTGTGATTTGCTAAACATCATACTCAACATTTCGTTCATCATTTTTTATAAAATCACTCATGATTGGTAGCTGTCTAAGCTAATTAAACATCACCAAAAGGAATTAAGCTAATTGCTACTGTGCTAAGAGAACTGTTCAACATAGTAAACAAGTGTAGAGTCAAGAATAGCAAGATTTTGATTTTGGTTAATTTTCTTCCTATCTGTTTTGATCCACTGATTAGTGGATTATGTTCCAAACATCATAAGTGATTATTTATGATCATTAGCTAGCCAATGAGGCCCACTACACTCTCTAGAAATTGTTTTTGGCCGGTGTGAAGCAGGTTTAAGCAACACCATTTCATCTCTTAAGAATATCCACCATCTCCTCCAACAGTGGTATCAGAGCAACAACAAGCAAGATGGGAGATGGGTTTCCATAATTCATTGACAAATTGGATAGGAGCAACTACTCATCATGGTCACTAAGGATGCAAGCTTACCTTCAAGGGAGAAGTCTATATGGATACATCTGAGGAGATGAAGAGATGCCAACATTGAGGAGCAAGCATCACCCTAGAAGGGAAGAGCAAGAAAGGTTGGCCACATGGTGTGCAAAGGATGCCCTTGCAAGGTCTCATCTATGAAACTCAATATCTCATTTCTTATTGCCTCACATTAGGAATTGCAAGACCTCCCAAGAGGCTTGAGAAGTACTCTCATCATATTTCTCATCAAATACAAGAGCTAGGAAGAACCAGCTATGGATGGAGTTTACAAATCTAAAGAAGCAACCAAAGCAAGGTTTGGCTGATTATGTAACCAAGATGAAGGATGTGGTTGACCAGATTGCAAGCATTGGAGAGGAGATAGAAGAAGAACACATAGTATGGCAGATCATTAATGTCATCAAAGCTGATGATAAGGGGGAGTCCTTCACCACATAAATGGACCTTTATATGGATATGCAAATACCTAACCTCAACACCTTGATGGGGCAACTCTTCACTCAAGAGACAAAGCTCAACAAGAATGGTGACAACTCTAGAGGTAACCAATCTTCTGCCCTTTATACAGATAAGAATAAAAGTAAGGACAACGAGAAGGGCAAGAAGAATGAATAAAAGGCTAGTATCTCTCAAGTTCATTACACAGGTAGAGGAAGAGGTACTAGAAAAAGGGACAGAGGTGGAAACCAAGGTAGAGGGAGGTCTTACAACACTCCACCTTGCAACATCTATGGCCTTACCAACCACATCACAGACAGATGCTTCAAGAACACAAGGAATCAAAGGGGAAGAGGCTTCCATAGAGGTAGCTATGGACAATCGAGAGGCAAATTCAACAATGGAGGAAGCAATTACATTCACAACTATAACCAAGGATACAATAACAACAATTATCAAGGAGGTTTTAGAGGAAGAAGAGATTATAACAACTACACAAAAGACCAAGAGGATTCTCTACTCATCATGAACATGAAATCCAAGCAAGGTAAAGATGATGAGCATCTTTTCTATATTGATTCAAGTTGTTCCAATCATGTGGCTGGAAATGTAGCATTGTTGTCTGATCTTGAAGAACCCAAAGGGAAGCATGAAGTGGAGATAGGTGATGATACTAGACACTCTGTCAAGAAAATTAGAAATGTCAAGGCTTCTGATGGTGACATGAACATCTTAAGTAAAGTCTTGTATGTGCCAACTATAACCAAAAACCTAATATAGTTGGACAGATTGTTGAGAAAGGCCTACAAGTCAGATTCACAAGGAATGGAGCATATGTGGAAGACCCTCAACAAGGCTTCAAGACGATTGCAAACGGTGAGTTGATTCAAGTTGTTCCAATCATGTGGCTGGAAATGTAGCATTGTTGTCTGATCTTGAAGAACCCAAAGGGAAGCATGAAGTGGAGATAGGTGATGATACTAGACACTCTGTCAAGAAAATTAGAAATGTCAAGGCTTCTGATGGTGACATGAACATCTTAAGTAAAGTCTTGTATGTGCCAACTATAACCAAAAACCTAATATTGTTGGACAGATTGTTGAGAAAGGCCTACAAGTCAGATTCACAAGGAATGGAGCATATGTGGAAGACCCTCAACAAGGCTTCAAGACGATTGCAAATGGTGAGAAATATGGTAGACTCTTTACATTTGAGATTGAAGACACCAAAAACATAGCACTCTTCAATTACAAAGAAGAAAATCTAACTGAACTAGAGATATGGCACAAAAGGCTAGGTCATATAGGAGAAAGAACATTAGAGGAAATGTGAAAGGATAAGAGTGTGCTTGGCATCCCCAATGTGTCCAAGCAACACATGATTTACAAGTGTGGAGCATGCCAATTTGGCAAAGCTCACAAGCAACCATTCAACAAGAAAGGGTACATGTATGAAGACTACTTGGAGCTTGTACACATTGATATGTGGGGTCCTAGCAAAGGTCCATCAATCTCCGGTTCAAGGTACTATGTTTCATTTATAGATGATTACAATAGACAGACGATCATTTATTTCATGAAGCATAAGGATGAAATATTTACATGTTTCAAAAAGTATTTCGCATTGGTTGAGAACCAAACAAGTAGAAGCTTGAAGAGGATCAGAGAGGTGGTGAGTACTTTTCACATGAATTTGATTCATTCTTACATGACAGAGGTATAAAAAGAGAAGTCACAACAAGATATACACCTGAACTAAATGGAGTGGTAGAGAGAAGGAACAAGTTGATAGTAGGACCTGCAAGGTCAATATTGAATGGGAAGAAACTACCCAATTACCTATGGTAGAGGTTGTTTCTATAGCCACTTATTTGGTTAATAGACTCTCATCCAAATCCTTGGATGGAATGACATCCTATGAAGCATGGAATGGCACGAGACCCTCATTCGACCATTGCAAAGTATTTCGGTGCATTGCTTATTGTGTTGACCTAAGTACCAACTTAGGGACTTGCGGAGAAAGAGACTATACCTCAATCCCCTCTCAAGTGCATATAGTGGGGATACACGCTTTTAATTATCAATCCAAAGAGTATACAAACCTAGCCGAGTGTATGAGGACATGCAATCATGTAATGATCAATGCAAATGAACTACTCAAAGAGTGTAAATAAGGCAAAGACTTATCCAAACAAGCTCCAACTATTGGTCATGGCGAAACGATACTTGGTGCAGCAGCCGTCAGTATTTTGGACTTTTCTCCCAGTTCCGAGCTCCAAATATAGCGAATAGCATATGCGTTTCGAAGCTCTCGAGAAGACGCATCCAATGGCAGTGGTTTCACTCAATTCTGACGCTCCTACTTCAAGTTATGAGCAAAATACTGAGTCGCGGGAAATACTTTCCTACACTTCAGCACTTCCTACACTTCAGCACTTCCTACACTTCGCACACACCTTACCTACAACAAATAAACACTTTCATGGATAGACAACACTCACAAGCACTCTTTCCAAGCAATACACATGCATACAAGCTCACAGAGAAGAAGATACAGAGTGAAGAAGACACAAATTCGAATTTCTGTGCTCTCTATTCTCTCAATGGCAAAAAGTTCTTTACAAAGAGTCACATTTGACTTATATATTAGTGCCCTAAAAATGGTCCTTTCACACAAGAGACCGGCACTTTATTCACTAAAAGACTAATTTCCTACTATTTTACATGGGTAAATCTCCAATCTTCTGTGGGGATGCATCTAGAGGACTCCTCTAGTGCATTTACAACGGAAAATATATTACAAGAATGATTATGATACAAAAATATGATGTCCAAATCGGAAAAATTTTGGGGCCCGTCTTTTTCTCTGCTTTGTGCTTTCTTTAGCTCTGCAACACTCTCCCCCTCTTCGTCTCTGTCGTCCCTTGACAGGCTTTGCTTCTTGTCCTCAGTTTGTTGTCCGCACGCATCCCGTGGCCAGTTTTGCCTGATTCTTGATCTTGCATTACGTTTTAGAGGCGCTCTGATTTGTCCTGGTTGCACACATCGGACCTGGTTGCATTACTCCAAGCCGGTTGATTCGGTTTGCCACGCACGCCATTAGTGCACATATGCGGATGTAGCTCGTAAGCCTTGATCTGAATCCTCTATAACTCAAGAGGTTGAAGCACCATCATATGTGATACTTGTTGGCCCTGATTCCTCCTTCCAGCTGCGTGCTTTTCCTTGGTGTGTGCGCCCCTGCGGGCTCTGTGCAGAGATGGGTGTTGCACCCCTGCGGGGCTTCCTGCAGAGATATGTCTTCGGATATTTCTATTAGTGAAGCTTCTTCTTTCGTTGCCTTCTTCTTTTCTTCTTTTTACTCGACTCTCCCTCAACACTGCCCCCCTCCTGGACTCTGTCGTCCCCGACAGGCTTTGATAAGCGACAGGCATATGTCTGGATAGCTGCTTGCTCTCTTTGATTCAGCAAATTAGTGTGACATAGCATAAAGCTCTTCCATTGTTGGGATTTTACTCCATCTTCTGGTGCTTGTCGATGGTCCGCAAAAAAACTTGTTTCATAAGCGACCAGCCTCGCATTTAAATTAGATGTCATTTTTACAAAAATCTCAGAGTCGATTTCAAAAAAACCGGTAAAAAATGCTTCTTCAAAAGTCTGCATATATGTCGAGGGCAAAAACATGATGCGAGAATAATAGGCCATAAGTGTTAACCGGCTGGGAATAGTAGATAAATAAAAAATTAATGCCTCCGATCCTTGCGTAATGCCGATGAAATTAAAAAATGTATATCGTGCATGTTGGAACACTTTTATTACAGTCAGGAACATGCTAAAGATTTTATTTGTCATTTTGACTGCTAAATCTGGAACGGTAGCATATCTTGCAAGCCAAAATTCCATGGTTTTGACCATGTATTCCTCTGTCGGTAGGTAGTTATGTGGTGGACTAGGTAACAGTGGATAATTTAACCACTGATTATTAATACTGCCCTGTCGTTGACCTTCCCAAAATTGCATCCAGGCTCTTCTACGGGGTAGTGGGCAAAATGATGGGTTGACTTGAAGCTCATACGGGGATGCTTCCCACTGTACCCGTAGTGTAGGGTTCTTTTCCAAGAGCTTCCTTCTCCATATTGGATCTGCTGCCTCAAACTCTGCTTGAGTATAGTTAAACGTGTCATACCGAAAGTGGAGATTATGATCCGGTTCCTTATTTGTCGTATACTTTATGTAAGACCGAGTTTGTTCCTTCAATAGCCCGTATGGTACATTGAATGGCTTGAGTAGGTGCTCGAGTTGCTTGCTGTCGATTTGAGCCTCTTTCATTAATTTGATGATTTGATCTTCAAACTCCGCAGTAAACTGGGACACCAGTAGTGCCCTGTCTGCTCGGCTTAGTTCTGCAATGTCGCGAGTGTTAGGTTCAATGGGAACCTTCTTTTCCGCCCTTATCGGTGAATGATACGAGGGGGGAGAGAGAGGACGTACCTCTTTCTCCACAGTAGCCTTGGTCTCTTGTGGAACTACTGGTGTCCCCTGTTTTGCTCGTTGCTCTAATTGCTCCTGAAGCTGTTTGATTAAATCATCTTTTTTCTTATTTTCTTCTTCAGCCTTAGCAATAGTTGCCTGGTGTTTAATTAGTTCCTGGGCCACAATATTCATTTGATCTGTGTCTTCCTTACACTACCGCAGGTAGTTATTCTCTGCTTTTTTCCATTTCATTCTGAGGGCAGCTGTGTCCTCCATGTATCTCTTTTCCCAATCTGTAATGACTGCTTGTTCCTGTCTGAGCTGGTCTTCTAGTGTAGTGATCTTTTCTTCCAAGTTCTTGATATTTCCTTGTGGGTTGTCAGTAACTGCAAGTGGCTGATCACTAATGAGAGATGTCATTAACTCTTTATTTCGTTGTCGTATATTGTCAGCTTCCTCCATACTGACTTTAAGCTGAGACTCTAAGATTTTACTTCGTGCTTGAATACGTGTCTTCTCAGTCTCATTCATCTCTAATTTCTTTGTTAGTTCCTGGACTTGGTCTTTCAGTTTTGTCTGCTCTGTCTCTAGCATGTTGTTTCGTGTTTTGACCTCTTGAAGTTCCTTTTCTTTATTAAGAGCTTGTTCTCTTACCTTGGATAGTTCGTTGGAAAGATTCTGACCTGCTCTTTCAAGTTCTTTCTTGTCTCGCATGGCTTGGTCGTAATCTTCATCAGCGTCAAGCATTAATTGTTGTGTGTCCAGAGCTGTTCTAATCATATCTTGCACAACAGGCTTGAGCTGAGCTATGTCTACATTCAGCCATGTCTTTGCTATGCCTGGAGTCTCTCCTGTTTGCACATCTTTGCCTTCTGCCACCTGGAGTGTTTCATTATGTGGTTGCCTAACTTGCAGTTGTACCCTGGGTTCTTTATCATCTCCTTTTGCTTCATCATTTTTAGTGGCACTCCCCTGAAACGTGACATCCATTGGGGAGGGTTCTGCCACAACCCTGATTGGTGTGAAGGGTTCTTCCGTTTCTATATCATTATCTTCATTCTCCATTTTTGATATCTCCATATCTGTCTTTGTGCTTGTGGTTTTCCGATTCACTTTTATTTCTTGATCGACTGGCTTGAGGCCTTCTGGTTCTTCACCATAGTCAACTTCATTTAATTCGGTCCATTGCCCATCATCCTTCGATTCACTTCGAATATCAACATCCAACAATGATGTGTCCTTTTCTTCTTTGTCCTGTGATGACGAGCTGGAATTGTCTAATCCTATTTCGCGGTATCGGTGAACTTTAGTGAGTTTTCTTTTTGTATTTAATCCCTGTTGTGACTGCTGATAATGATGACCTTGCACTGGTAAGTTGATTTGTCCCTCCGTGTATTTGTGCGTCTCTTCCAGTGCTTTAGTCAATTCTTCTTCCGTGATTTGTTTCGGTCCTGCAATGGTTACTTTGGGAAGTACATGGACTCTTTTTGTCATAGGTTCTCCTTCTTCATCTTGCTTGACTTCTCATAGTCTTTTTGTGCCTCTCATTCTCGGCTGAGAACTGGTTTTTGCTTCTTCCCCACTGATGGCAACCTTCTTTTTCTTAGGGACAATGGCGGGTTTTGCATATTGAGCTAGCTTTTCTGAAGTTGGCATCTCTCTCAAACAATTCTTCATATCTAAAGCTTCATATATCAGTAATGTGAGAGCCGAACTACCATTCAAAAATTTCTTCTGGCCCCACTTCTTCTGGGCTTCAAATAATCTTTCTTGAACATAGCCTGTCATATTCACTTTGTTCCCAATTTGTCTCATGGCATGCGATAGTAATTGTACGACTATCTTCTGTGGAGCGGTATACCTGTGCATGCTTGGGAAACAAAAGTGTTGATGCACCAATCGAACAGCATCTTCTATGTCAATTTTGTTTATATCCAAAAATGATCTCTTCTTGGGATCATGGCACTCTGCTTTGACATTTGTGACTCCTTCTTGCTTCCATCCAAATGCTCTGTTGATTAATTCGTGTGTGAATTGGATGGTCTTCCAGGTTCCCACTTTATCTAATACTTTCGCTTCTGGAACAGTTATCTTTGTCGTCGTAGGCTGTAATGTGTTCATTACATGTGTACACCTTTGAAAGTCCGGTACATAGATAGGCAATTTTAGGAATGACTCTAATCCGGCCTGTGTCCATACTTCTTCAATATGTGGCAAGCCTTGGACGATTGTTTTGAAGTCCTGGGATAGGATGGGAAAATAGTGATCTCTATCCATTATTTTGATAGTAGCCAGGAAGATGAGATCTGACACTGGTTGGTCATCCCGAAACCAGTGACCTCTTGCTTTTGTAATTGACTCGAGTGGGAAAAGCTGGACCTCTTCCTCTTGTGTAGCTTCAGAATTAGTAGACGCCATCTGCACTCAATATAGAGTATGAATTAGTTGCCATATATTATCAGAAATCCTCCTTTATTTGTTTGTCATAAGCTCGATATTGCTCCGAGTGAATGGTGTCGCCCCTTTCCCGTGGGTGTGAGAAAGGTAATACCTGGATTTTTCACATTTTTAGGTATATATATTGCTCCGAGTGAATGGTGTCGCCCCTTTCCCGTGGGTGTGAGAAAGGTATTTTTTAGGTATTTCTATATTTTCATCTGAAAAGGAAAACAGAAAAGTTAGGTTATAGCCGAAGCGGTTATTATTTTTTTTTGGAGTAATTTTCTTAATGTATGTACAAGTGCTCTCCTATTTCCCAAGAGGAAACTGTGCTTGACTATCCTGAAATAGAAGAAAGATGTGCCGAATGCTTGGCCTTGTAATGTGGCCCTATCATGCATACTTTGGGTCTCGAAGGCTCCATATGTGTGCAATTGGAAGTAGTTGGTTGATGCATGCCGTTTATTTTGTCTTTAGGTATCCAAATCTGCTTCATTTTTCTGGGCCTTGTTGTACGTTGCCTAATTCTGATGAATGTGGCTCTTTTCTTGTTGCATGTCTGCTCTATCTGATTTGTAAATCTCGGAATGGCTCGGGTTGCCATTACAGACCCCTTCTTTCTCTAGTAGTTCCTTTTTTGTGGTTGTTTTGCCTGTGGACCATATTGGTTCTTGTTGTGCTGAAGATCATCATTTCGGCTTAGTTTCTTTGGAGCGCATGACTTAGGAATCCAGATTTGCGAACGATCCTGTTGAGCGGCTACTACTTTCTTTGGAATCCATATTGTAGCAATTCGTCGATGACTTCGTTGTTCCGACTGAGTTGGTTTCTCCTTTGATTGTTTGTTCTGATGTCGGTTGTGCTTCTGTCGTCGAAGATACTCCTCCACTTGATCTTTCTTTATCCACGCTTGGTTAGAGTATGGAATAGGGTATATTTTAATAGGTACAGATTTTGAATTACTCAGAGGACTAATCTCTTTAGGGCATGGTGCTTCACTGAGGCTGGTTTCAGATAGATTGACACTCTCATGACTTGCTAGACTAGAAGATTGTGTGCAATCAGAATTCAATGTGTCCGCACATATAGTACTTGATGAAGGTGTTTCTATAGTGCTAGTGAACATACATTCATGACTTTGTTCATTGGAATGAACTTTTTGCTCTATGCTCACAGATTTAATTGGTCGTTCGTCTAGCAGACTGAATACTTCACGATGTCCTATCCTGGCTGAGATGTATCCTAAAGCCAATTGAATGGTCACCTCATATTCGTAAATCCAGTCTTGACCTAACACTACCTCTTCAAGTAAATCCTGATCATGACACACTAATAGCTTTTGTTCCATAGTGTTGTTGCCAAGATGCAAAGGTAAGTTGATCTCACCTATGCATTGAGTAATCGTTCCTCCTATTCCTATCAACTGTGCCATCGATGGGCGTACTTCTTCCTTGAGTTTTTGGGTCAAAGAAAGCTTGATACAGCTTACAGCAGCTCCTGTGTCAATGAGAGCATCCACCAAGTGGTACTCCGTTTTACCTGTTCCCAAATTTAAATATGGTTGCGTTCTCTGTGATCCTAGGTTTTGAGTGGCTCTAAAATTAGCCATCGGGATGAGTTCTTCTCCTAGAAGATATCTCTCATCTCGCTCTCTCATCCACTCTTTCCGTTTCTTTATTCTTTCCAATGCTTCCTGTCTCGCTTCTTCTCGTATCCTTTCCTCCTCTATGCGTCTATTCTTGCCTTTGATTAATTGAGACATTGTTTCTTCGGTCAATGGTTCTAGATATTTTTTTACTCTACATCCACTAATGTAGTTTGGTAATACTTCTCCATCTAAGGTTGCTAAGCTGATGGCTCCACTTGTAGATATACGATTAATGATTAATGGACCATATCCTCTCTTCTGCAACTTCTTAGCGTGCTGTTTCAAGGTGTATACCAAAACTAAATCTCCTTCCTTCAAATTTTTGTCCTTAATGTGCGCATCAAAGTAGGCCTTCTGTCGTCGTTTAGCAGCATAAATGCCTGCTACTGCTTGTAACCTAGTTTCGTGAAGCTTTTCTATTTGATCCAATTGAGCTGATAGTTCATGTCCTGTCCACTCGTAAGTAGTTGCTACTCTCAGAGTGGGAATTAAGAAATCAATTGGCAAAATAGCATTTTGTCCATATACTAAGTTAAAAGGAGTAGTGCCTATGGCGGTTTTATAGGCTACTCGAAATGCCCATAAAGCATGATGTAACTGCTTATCCCAATCTGATCTACCATTGTTAACAATTTTGGTGAGAACTGTACACAAGATTTTATTCGAACTTTCGGCTTGTCCATTGGCTTGTGGGTGATAGGGAGCTGATTTCTTATGAATTACCAAGAATTCATTCAATAAAGCTTGTATAACTTCATTCACAAAGTGCGTACCTCTATCACTCACAATTTCTATTGGTAGTCCAAATCTAGTGAAAATGTTCTCAAAGAGAAACTTGGCCGTGGTTCTTGCGTCATTTTTCTTGGTTGCTTTGGCTTCAACCCATTTGGTCAGGTAGTCTGTGGCTACAATTATATATTCGGCATGGGATCCTTTCGTTGGTGGGCTAATAGGTCCTATGAAGTTTATTCCCCATTTCGTGAAAGCTCTGGTACTCATCATGGGTCTAAGTGGCATTTCATCTCTCCTAATTGGATATTTGGTTCGTTGGCAAGTATCACACTGTTGCACATATGTCATGGCATCTTGGTGTAGAGTTGGCCACCACATTCCAGCAAAGAGGATCATTTTTGCTGTTTTATCTGCAGAGAAATGTCCTCCTGCAGCTCCTGTATGAGCCATCTCTAAAATAGAAAGATATTCGTATTCGTGAATGCACACTCGTAATTGGTTATCTCTCCCTCGTTTAAAAAGTTGTTTTCCTATAATGGCATAATCCTTACTTTGTTCTACAAGTGCACGTTTCCTTGCTGAAGTAGCTCCTTCGGGGTATTCTTGAGTTTTCAAGAACTTTACCAGTGGCATGCTCCATCTTGGTGCTATTGTAGAATAGCATAAGGTAGAGTTCTCATCAGGGATTTGTTCTTGACAGGTTTGACAGGTTGACACATAGTTATGTGCATCTCTTTGCATGGTTGGCCAATATATGCCAAATCTCTTGAGTGTTTGCCACGTTCCATTTGCATTCAAATGAGTTTTCCATTGGTTTACATGTGCTTTCTGAAGCCACATTTCTTGTTCCTCTTCTTCCACGCATCTCATTAATAATCCACTTGAATCCTGGTGATACAAACTTCCCGCAATGATATGAAGGTTTTTAGTCTTCCAGAGGTCTTGGGTTTGGTTTGGCGTGATCCCATCTTTAGGTCCATGAGTAAGTATAGGGATCAACTTTTCTGCCCATTGAGGACATACTTCCAGGTTAAAAAGGTACATATCTGGCAGATCATCTGGTACTCCTATGGGCGGTTCTCCATGGGTCATTCTTGATAAGTGGTCTGCTCTTATGTGGGTATTTCCTTTCTTGACTACTACCTCAAAATCAAATTCCATTAGCAATAAAAACCATCGTACTAGTCGTCCTGTATTACAAGGCTTGTTGAATAGGTACAGTAGGGCTTGATGATCAATGAAGAATTTGAATTTGTTTGCCAACAGGTAATGTCTGAACTTTTTGACTGCGTACACCATCCCTAGGCCTTCTCTCTCCGTGGTAGTATAATTGCGTTTTGCTTGATTTAATTGTCTACTAGCATAGGCTATAGGGTGGTCTAGTTTTCCCGTATCTGCAGGTTGAGCTAAGATGCAACCAATGGCAAACTTGGAAGCATCCACATGAATGTGAAACGGCTTATTCCAGTTAGGTACTTGAAGGATTGGTGCTGAACTCAATCGATTCTTTAACTCGTTGAAGGCTTTTTCACATTCTTCGGTCCAATTAAATAGAGTCAATAATGCATACAGAGGTCTAGCAATTATGGCGTACATATGTATAAATCTTTGATAGTATCCACAATGTCCCATAAATGCTTGAACTTCTTTAGCAGTCTTCGGTCTTGGTAAATCCAAAATTACCTTGATTTTGTCTTCATCAGTTGAAATTCCGTTTTTAGAGACAATATGTCCTAATATTTTCCCTTGTCTAACCATGAAGACACATTTTTCTGGGTTAAGGCATACTCGATATTGTCGACATTTAGCAAAGATCTTTTCTAGCTCTGGGATATGTTCTGATCGTATAGCTGAATAAGTACAAAGATCATCCACGTAGACCTCCATACTTTTTCTTAGGAATTCTTTGAATACATGGCACATCAATCTTTGGAAGGTGGTTGGGGCATTAGTTAGACCAAAAGGCATGACTCTAAAGGCATATACTCCCCATTCAGTTGTGAACGCTGTTTTATGTTGGTCCTCAGGAGCAATAGCTACCTGATTATACCCTGAAAAGCCATCCAGAAAGCTATAGACTTCCTTTCCTGCCACTCTTTCCAAGAGATGATCTGTAATTGGTAAAGGATAACTATCCCTTATGGTCGCAGCATTTACTTTCTTCAAATTGATGCACACTCTTAACTTTCCATTCTTTTTCGGTACAACCACCAAAGGTGACACCCATTCCGTGTGCTCAATTTCGTATATGAATCTAGCATCTAACAATTTGTCTATCTCTTCCTTTATCTTTGCTGAATACACATCATTGTATGTATATGGTCTTTGTTTAGAAGGTTTGGCTTCGGATGTCATGGGAATTCTATGCGCACATATAGAAGGGTCGACTCCTTTCAAGTCCTTATAGGTCCAAGCAAAGACATCCCGATATTCTCTTATGAGACGAATTAACTCTTGTTCTTCCTCTAATGAGACATCCTCTCCTATGAAGGTACATCGTTCTTCTCCTTCTTCTACAGTTACTACTATCTTCTTGGTTTGTTCCTTATTATCATATGCTATTCCAGGCTGTGCTTCTCTTTTCGGCATTTGAATAGCGATTTTTCTCTCCTCCACTTCATATTTTTTAAAGTGAGCTGGTACCTCAAATTGGTCTTGGGGTTTATTTTCTTCATCTTCTGATTCTCTTTCAAATTCTAATTCCCCCTTCTGTGTGAGTTCCTGGTGTTTTTCATTGGCTGTGATATTTATGTTGGTGGTACTATTCCCTAGATCCATTGGTTCGGGCTCCATTTCAATGCTCTCGTAGTCCTCCTTCCAGTCTTTCTCGATCACTTCTCCTTCTTCAGCCTCCTGAAGGACTACCACATACAGACTAACATCATAACCCTCCTCATCGATACATTCGTTCATGATCACTACTTCTTCGTTTACACAGACATCGAGGGTCGCTAAAATTTCCATCCAACCGTGTGGTTCAAATTCTTCATCCGAAAAGACTTGTGGCATGTAAGCTGGATCTTGTACAGACCTCGCTATTCCTTGTTTTTGCTGCCATCCTTTTCTTCTCTCCTCTTCCTTCTTTGCAGCTTGGCATATCCATAGATGAGTGTCCTCATTCATCCAGGATTGATCACAAGAACCTACACTATGAATTGATTGATCGTCTTCCTCCTTATGAATTTGATTCCATTGTAGAGGTGGAACATCTTGATAAGTGTACGTATGTAGGTTTATTCTAGCGGTGGTTCCTTCATGTTGTAGGTACACAACATCTTTTCCCCAATCTTGCACAACCTTTAACTGTCTCATGAAAGGCCTTCCCAGGATCATTTCATAATTGCTTGGCCTTTCGAAGTGACATATTGCTAGAGTGTGTTCGAATTCCACTCCACACGTAGTGAAAACTACTCGTTCCAACAATCCTAAGGGTCTTTCTGTATGTTCGTCTGCCATTTGTATTTTCATGCGTGTTGGTCTTAACGCTGGTTTTCCCCATTTCTCCCAAATTTCTTTGGTAGCATTACCAACACCAGCTCCCGAATCTAAGATGGCTTTGGTAGTGTAACCCCTATAAGTAATTGGAAGGCAGGTATTTCCTTCATCTCTCTCACTAAAGTCTCCTACCTTATCCACTGGAATTCTCACTGTGTTTACTTCGTCTGCTATCTCTTTCTTTTCCTCCTTGACTTCCCATTGATTGAATAATTTCTCCTTCAAATGTGGTTTTACCTTCAACAGTTCTTCGAATGTTAGGGTACAAGGGATTTTTACCTCTCTAAGGCGTTGTATGATCTCAGATGTTTGGACTGATGGGTTCGTTTCTCGTTTCCTCATTGAGGGAATACGATACAATTCTGAATTGTGTTCGTACTCCCCTGTGTAATTGTGCAGTTCATTTACATCTTCCTCTCCTTGGTTACTTGCATCCATCGGTAAAATTTCCTCTGAATGTAGTTCAGGTATTGAACCCTCTATTTCATCTCCTGCTTCTAGTTCTTCAAAGGGTGGTTCAATTCCTTCCACTTTCTTCCATTTGTCCTCTTGAACTCGTGCCCATAGATCCTCAGTCCATTCTCCTTCTACTTCGGGAACTATGGATCCTTCCCTTCTCTCAATACTACATTCGTCATTCTGTGTTCTACTTACTTCAGGCTTTTCATGAGTGTTTACACACCCTTGGAATTCTCCTTCAGAAATTCGGGTATTGGGTAAAGGCGATGCGGGTTTTTCTAAGGTCTGTTGTGCAACTTCTATCAATTTCTTGCAGATCTCCAGTCTTTCTTTTTCTAAGTCGCCTCTTGGATATTCCCTCTCATGTTGTTCTATGGTAGGTCCTGCTCTTATTCGTGCCTTGTATGCCTGAATCCACATGGCTAATTCTTCAGGCATAGGGTCTGCTAACACTGATCCTACCTCCTCTTTTTTGTACTGTTCATTTTTGTTTCCTTCTTCCTTCTTCGGTTCTTCTTTTGGTTTTTGTTCGTTTTCCTCCTTTTCCTTCTTTTGTAATAACTTCTTTTCTTTTATCCTATCTCTTCGGTGCTTCCATCTCTGGGACCTTTTACTTGCAATACTTTTCTCCGACTCTTCTGAGTCTTCAACTCTTTGAGGGATGGGTGTGTTCACCTCCCTGTTATTTTGGTTGTTCTCCTCCGTTTTATTAGGGGTCTCTCTAGCTTTGGCTCTTGTTATTGCTTTCAATGGTACTGTGTACTCTTTATCACTCCCTGTTGATTCAATTACTTCTATTACATTGATTTGCACGTTAGATGTAACCTTGTTGGGATTCTTGGGGCAGTCTCTGAAAAGGTGTTCCTTACCACAATCACTACAGTAGCCTTCCCAGACTCTTTGTGGTGGTGGTGGGTTTGGCAATGTGCATTCTCTGATATAGTGATCACCTCCACATCTATAACATGGTCCTCTGGGTACAGGCGGTCTGTTCATGGGTCGGGGTGGTATAGTTGCTCTAGGAGCTGTGTACATTAATGACACATAGTCCTGCTCATATCCGTATGAACTATCTGATGCTTCCATGCCATAGGCATATGGTTCATACAGTTGTCCATATTCCATCATTGAGCTTTCATAATTAGGATATGTTCCTTGACTATGGTCGTATGATGAGTCATATGATTCGTTACCAACCAAAGGTGTGGCTGGGACTATAGCTCTCTCTAAGTTTTCTTCAGGTTGAGCAATCTTGACTGGGACAACGTTTTGAGGATGGGGCGGTTGTTGTCCTAGTACTGGTTGTGGTTGGGTGTATCCTTGATACACATATGGTCGTGGCACTGGTGCCTTCGGTTGATAAGTGGGGTATCTAAAGGCTTCACCTCCCTGATCTCTCTGAGGGTATCCATAAGGTCTCATGTATGGCTGTGCTGGTCTCGTCTGCCTATTGTAAGGGCAATTTTCTGTACTGTGATTTGTATATTTTTGTTCCACACTGCAATATTGTAGAGGCCCTGGGACATGGGGTCTATTATAAGCATATGCAGGTGGTGGGACTACTCCCCTAGTACACAAGTGAGAAGGATGATCACCTCCGCACTGCATACATCTTCTGAGCATGGGTACTCTCATAGGGTTATTGGGGTAGTTCCTCTGTCCTTGCACGTTCAACTTCTTCGCTACCAAATCGGCTATTTCCTCTACATTGTTTTTAGGGATTGATGTGTTACTGGCCGAATCTTCACTTTTCAAGCTTCCTTGAGGTATTTTCAGGTCCTCTGCTAGGTTGTCTTCTAGATCTATGCATTCCTTCATGCATTCTTGCAAAGTCTGAACTCTCTTTACATATACCAATGATCTCAAAGATCCGTTCAACAATCCTTCCAGAAATAATGACACCATTTTATTTTGGGTAGGTCTCTCTTCTACTGGGCATCTGTCTACATACTGCTTGAATCTTCTTGCAGCCAATCTCACTGATTCGGTAGGGGCTTGCTTAAAGCTATGGATCAATGATGAAGAATTGTTTTTAATTCTTGACTTAGTGAATTCCTCAATCATTTCTTGGTATACTTGCTCCATGTTTTGAAAAGTATTAGGGTCCAATGGTTGAAACCATGCTAACGCTGTGTCTGACAAAGTAAGGCCAAAGGACTCATATTGAATCAAAAAGTCTTCTACCTGTTCGGCTCTGATTACTTGTTTAAATTCCGCTATATGATTGTAAGGTTCACTAGAGCCATCATAGTGATTTCTCATGCATTTGGCCACTTGAATTGGCCTTAATCTTCTTCCTGCTTCAGGTGGTCTAGGCATTACTGGAAAAATTGGTCTTCCTATTGGTATGCCTGGTCCTCTTACTACCGGCGGTTTGACTGGAGCATGAATTCCATGTCTTGGGTCAATAGTTGGTTGAGGTCGGTAATTAGGGTTATTTGCAGGCATTGCGAACTGCACAGGTGGTCTGACTGGAATTTGAGTTTGTTGTGTTTGTTGTGTTTGGCCCGACTGTTGGTATGAATCATTATGGGATGTTCCAAGTGGATTTCTTGAAGTAGTGGCTTGGTCCCTAGGGGGGAACACTAGGATATTCTAATATTTCAACTCAGCTCTTTCCGCTTCTGTTATGGGCCAATATCTTCTCTGATTCTTATCTAGATATGTGATGATGGTGGAGAAATCAGGGTCTTGTAACTCATAGATGGTGACTGGATTAGGGGCAGCTTCCCATATTGAAGAATGTGCTCTAAGAAGATGCTCTATCCCATTGATCAAATACACATCCATTAGGGAGTCATCTTGGGGGATCAGGTCTCCTCTCCATATCCTAGCAACCGTAGATCTCCCTCTAGGTGTAGTTACTTGCTCTTCATTCCCTCCTCCATTTAAGTTTGAAGCATTATTTTCTTCACCAATTTCATTAATGTTTTCTGGGTGTTCGGTGACAACATATTGGATATCTCTTTTGTCCATGTAAATTCCTCCTACATACTTGACTGCTGGTCTAGGCACTATGTAAGCCTCTGACGCTCTCTTTAACCTGGCAACTGATCTGTTTAGACCATCCAAATAAATAGGGATCTCATTTTGGTTGGTGTTCACATACTCCAAGGAGGTCCTGTACTCTCCTTCAATGATCGACATCATGCCAATCATGGGTACTGTGTTCTGCATATCCTCTGAAGCCATGGGAATTTCTTCCTCTGACTCACTGGAGGTCTCTGAATAATGTGAACGGTTACTTTGCTCTGCTACACTACCTACAGAAGAGATTACACTTCTTCGGCTTCCTAGAGTTCTTCCGGATCTCAGGTTCATCCACTTCTAAACTCTGATCAGTCTTTGCTAACCTTTAGCCTTTGGCACTCTTCACTCAGGGTTAGAATTCTAGGAAGAATTTTGGCTAAAAATTGACTGAAAATAACTTTTCACGTCACGATACTTAACCTCCAAATTCCACGATCTCTGACTACAGATGATACTTGATCTCTGCATACAAACGATACACGACCCACGAACCAAACGATACACGATCGCTGATGAATATCGCGATCTTTGATCAAAATGATCTTTAGCACAAACGATACTTGGCTCAAAACGATACACGATACCTGCTGGAAACGATACTTGATACTTGGGAGAAAACGATACACGATCTTTGGCACAAAACGATCGACGCTACCTGAACAAAACGATACGTGATCTTTGGTAAGTATCGCGATCTCTGCAAAACGATACACGATACTTCAGCCAAACGATACACGATCTCTCACAAAACGATACCTCTAAAAACGATCTTTCGCAGACGATCGCTGGCAAAACGATCGCTGACAATATGATATCTCTAAAAACGATCTTTCGCAGACGATCGCTGACAAAACGATACACGACACTTCTTAGGTATCACGATCGCTTGAACCAAACGATACACGATATTTTTCCGGTATCGCGATCTTTGCCAAGCGATACACGATACCCGGATTGAAACGATACACGACACTGATCAAGTATCGCGATCGGTAAAGACCAAACGATACTCGATCTGGCTCAAGTATTGCGATCTCTGAAGACCAGATGATACACGATCGACGATCTTTGAGGGACGATCTTTGGCACACGATCGTTCAGAGAAACGATCGCTGTCAAAACGATCTCTCAGAGACGATCGCTGACGAAATGATCGCTGGTCAAAAACGATCTTTGACCGAAACGATCTACGATCTTTGGGAAATATCACGATACTCAACCACAGGAGATCACGATACTTGTCAGGTATCGCGATACTCGACCGCGGGAGCAAAACGATACTTGACCCTTTGCCAAGATTTTTGCTAAGATTTTTAAGTTTTGGTTTGATGCCCTTGTTTTCCTAGTCCTTCTCCCCTCTCCTCACTCTCTGCCTCACTCCAAACACCCCTTTCCACCTCTGTCAGTACCAAACGATACCTGACGCAGATCGTTTTTCTTTCCTAAATTGATTTGCTGAGAAATTTTGATCAAAAGGGTGGGTTAGCTCACCTTGGTAGCTCCTATAATCTCTTTGTCACTTCCCCTTGCTCTGTACGCAACCCCAGCTTGCCCGTTCGCTCACACGATCTCTGACGCAGCCCTCACGATACTCGACACTGCAGCTCACGATACTTGCTTTCTAGGCAAGTGATTTGCAAAAATGATTTTTGGGCTTTTATACTTGAGGTTTTCTTGCTTCAAAAAAAAGACAAATTCCACTAATCTATGACTCACTCCTACTCCAATGACTTGACCTACTCTTTCACTACTCCTACTCTACTCACTCCACTCACTTCCCTAAACTAACAACTCACTACACACACTCCAAGAATGAGAAGTAGCAAGTGCGGCTGAAAATGACTTACCAAAGAAGAGAAAATTTCCACTCCTCCACTTACTTCAATGCAAAAAAGCTACTTACCATCACACGAATGCCTCGGTTTGATTCGTCACTCCCCGGCAACGGCGCCAAAAAGTGTGTTGACCTAAGTACCAACTTAGGGACTTGCGGAGAAAGAGACTATACCTCAATCCCCTCTCAAGTGCATATAGTGGGGATACATGCTTTTAATTATCAATCCAAAGAGTATACAAACCTAGCCGAGTGTATGAGGACATGCAATCATGTAATGATCAATGCAAATGAACTACTCAAAGAGTGTAAATAACGCAAAGACTTATCCAAACAAGCTCCAACTGTTGGTCATAGCGAAACGATACTTGGTGCAGCAGCCGTCAGTATTTTGGACTTTTCTCCCAGCTCCGAGCTCCAAATATAGCAAATAGCATATGCCTTTCAAAGCTCTCGAGAAGACGCATCCAATGGCAGTGGTTTCACTCAATTCTGACGCTCCTACTTCAAGTTATGAGCAAAATACTGAGTCACGGGAAATACTTTCCTACACTTCAGCACTTCCTACACTTCGCACCTTACCTACAGCAAATAAACACTTTCATGGATAGACAACACTCACAAGCACTCTTTCCAAGCAATACACATGCATACAAACTCACAGAGAAGAAGATACAGAGTGAAGAAGACACAAATTCGAATTTCTGTGCTCTCTATTCTCTCAATGGCAAAAAGTTCTTTACAAAGAGTCACATTTGACTTATATACTAGTGCCCTAAAAATGGTCCTTTCACACAAGAGACCGGCACTTTATTCACTAAAAGACTAATTTCCTACTATTTTACATGGGTAAATCTCCAATCTTTTGTGGGGATGCATCTAGAGGACTCCTCTAGTGCATTTACAACGGAAAATATATTACAAGAATGATTATGATACAAAAATATGATGTCCAAATCGGAAAAATTTTGGGGCCCGTCTTTTTCTCTGCTTTGTGCTTTCTTTAGCTCTGCAACACTTATGCACACATTCCCTCACAATTTAGAGGGAAACTTGACCCTAAAGCTGAAAAGTGTATATTCATTGGCTATGACAAAAACCAAAAGAGTTATAGGCTATAAAATCCTACTAACAAAGGATTTATAGTTAATAGGGATGTATTATTTGATGAAAATAATTCTTGGTTTGAAGACGATTTCAGGAAGATCAAATTGAGTGAGGGTCATGGGATAGGGGTACCTGCAATGGGGGATAAGCTGGGAAACAAAGGATACCCTCACTGGTTCGGGGGTTTCCAACCATACTCGGGATTATGGGGTGGCCAATTATGGGTTTGGAGGACAAAAATGGTGAAGTGTACAGAGGATTGGTGATGGAAGAGAAGAGGGTGTCCTGTGAGGTTGGCTCACGGAAGGAGAAGGATGTGGATGAGGCTGGGGTGTAGGTGACGGTAGTTGTTATGACTGCAATTTGTTTAGTGGTGGGAGGCGGCGGTGGTGGGGAAGGGGGGGATGGGGGGTGCAGGGGTGAGATGGGTGATGTCTGTACAAAAGTTTCAGCAGTGAATTCAATGGTGGTGGTGGGGGTAGCTCTGGTTTCGATGGTTATTTCTGGTTCTATGATGGGTATTCTTATATTCTTACCTACGCATGGTAATGTGTCGACTCTACGTTTGTCATACCTCATGGACTGGTGGACTGTTGTGTGAATGGCTTCCTGGACTCCTAAGGATTCGGACATTAAGTTGAGGGTGGTAATGAAATTTTGGTCCACTCCCTCATCTGCTAGCATTTCTTCAATCAAGGCTTGGCTTGATGCAAGGGAGAGTTTGTGCCTTTCTTGCATTGCTTTGATGGTATTGTATAGCCTTTGTAGTTGGGCTGTGTATGGAGGCGCACCTACAAGTTCTGGCACTTCTTGTTGCTCATCTTGATGCCTTTGGTCATGCTCCTCCTCATCCTTCTCATATTCTTCATCTTCCTTGTCCTCTTCGTCCACATCAACTGTGGTAACAGGTACTTGGGAGGTTGTTGCTTGCAGTTGAACGTCCCCCACTTGTGGTTCCTCTTCTGCCTCAAGATCTGCTTCTCTTAACAACTGTTCGAAGTCTTTATTCATGAGTTCCTCCAAGGGTGCTCCACCGAGAAATTCAAGCTCGGTGGGAATGGGAGGAAATATCAAATTAGGTCCATCGGTGCTGCATCTTGGAAGTCATAGTGTGAATGGTCGAACCCTTCGGGGTGGTGGAGTAACGTCCGGTGTTAGTGTGGCTCCAGGTGGTTGAGCAC
Source organism: Ceratopteris richardii (assembly GCA_020310875.1). Taxonomy (NCBI): domain Eukaryota; kingdom Viridiplantae; phylum Streptophyta; class Polypodiopsida; order Polypodiales; family Pteridaceae; genus Ceratopteris; species Ceratopteris richardii. The sequence goes on from CM035415.1 coordinate 39,980,458, forward strand.
AAGGTACTTGAATAGTTCCTCTCATCTTCTTGGAAGGTGTTCCTGATCTTGGACACTTTAGTGTCCTGAAAAACAATCAATGTTTGATGAATTTTTTAGATTACTAGAAGAAACCACTTATAAATGTAACTATGCAACATGTTGGCATAAGGGTTGAATATTTTTAGAAAAATATAGTTTTTATTAAAGGATATAAAATTAATATTTAATCACTAATTTCATGATGCTAATTTCAAGACTGGCGTAGAAATTAAAGTGTTGTAAGTTAGAGGTTTTTTTTTATTAAAATAATGATCTTGTTATTTTCATTGGTCTAAATGCAATAAAATCTTTTATTTAAAATATGCCAACATGTTTCTATCGATAATTAGAGATTTGTAATGAATTTTACTAGGTTTATGGCATAAAATGAAGCTCATTTGTGATATGACAGTCTTGTCATCTATGAATTATTTTGCAAAGTGATGGTATGAACATGCATCATTTTTTGTTATCAAAATACTATTTGATATTATTACAACTAAACATATTTTTTTGACAACCTTAGGAGTCGAATTTCTATGTAGTTTCTTCAAGTTAAACAATACCACTGTTTTTCTATGCTAAGAAAAGGTCATTTTGTGAGGAAATATTGCATATGCTACATGATTAAAGTTAACATGCTAGTTTTTTCTATATAAAATAGTTTATAATGCTTATAGAATTATTTTGATTCATAATATATATCTTATATCATTTAGAAAACCTAATTTTTTAGGATGAATTTTTGTTCTCGGTAGAGAGGATTATGGCCATTCAATGAAATATTGAGATTTTTAGTGGTATGTGAGATACATACAAAATTATTGGTTCAAAGACATGTAGCATATCTTTATTCTACTATATGATGGTTTTTGAGATAAAACACAAACCATTTTAGTGTTTTTATGAATCAATATCATATAGAAGGCTACTAAAGTGTATAACTATACAATGAGCACCCTACATTGTACTATTTTTTTTATTATAAAAATGATTTTTCTAGTTCCCAAGACTTGTCATAAATGATTATATGACAATAAATTAACATTAGAAAAATGATTCCAATAGGAGGAAAATTCTTTTTATGGAGATATTTCTTGCTTCTCATATATAAGCTTACAGAAAAACAATTTTTCTCAACCATATTCAATCATTTGTATATTTTGAGTTATCAAAAAATGTTAGTTTTTAGAATATATATTTTTTATAGAGCATCTAGGTATAGATCTTTATGGGTCTTTAAAGTTTTTTCAAAATTTTATTTGATTAGTATGTGTGATTTTTTTTATTTATTAGAAAAAAGGACACTATATTGTCCTGTTTTGGTACAACACTAGTGTTAAAGCACAACATCCATATAAAACATGCTTTCGCAACCATCGTTTGTGGGCTAGGTGTATCTGATCAATTATCCAATGGGGTAGGTTGATGGTGAGGATCTGTGTCTCTGCCATATACAAACTAAACCATAACTTCTAAGGTGGCATGGTGAATCTGTCTTGGGCAAGAAAAGCAAAGTGTTGTGTGCACATCCGAAGGTGTATTGCAATATTGGGAGTCATGGCCACCATGTCCTTGAGATTGGTGAGGCTCTGATTCTTCATGTAATCAGGCACCAAGACCTCCTTCTCTGTTGGAATATGCATTCCTCTCATACCTAAACCTCTTGAGCTCATTCCCCCTTGTCAGAGATGGGAGCACAAATGAGCTTGTACCTTTTGGGTGCTTGCTTGGGGTCAAGGTGTTGATGGGATAGTAACATCTCATGAAGTCAGGCTTTGGGAGACAAGCACTGAAGTACGCATCCAATCCTGCCTTCTCCCATACAGGATGTAGCCCTTCTGCATTTCGTAACTTTTTGAATTCTCGTGTAAAGAAGTGCTATTTACCTTGCTTCCCATTGAAGTCCAACTTTGACTCCCATAGGTATGATCCCTCTCCTGTTGGGGGGATTCTTGGACAAGAAGGGATTTGAGTGTTTGTAGGAGAAAAGGGAAAGAAGAGAAGAAAGATACACACTGGAAGCCTCTGTCGATTGATTATAATAAGACAAATACAATGTGAAGCACAATGCAATCCAATGCTTCTGTGCAAAATCCCACAGAGTGCTCAATTACAAAATACCAAATACCCAAGAGACTTGTTGTTGCACCAAACCTCCCACCTTCTCCAAGCCTGCACCAAACCTCCACCTTCTCCAAAGTTGCACCTGTGCACACCTTGCATCAAGCTTCCACTAAGGGGGAGGGATGGATACCTTCTGTCGGCACGCGCACACTTCAATGAGACCTTGGGATTCTTGGGGGACTAGCTTAGCACTCCTCTGCACACTTCCTTGGTCACTCTTCATGCACACCTTGCACTTCACTTCTCTGCGTTGCACACTGTGTGTCTCTTGCACTTCTCTCTCTTGCTTCACTTAGACTATGCTTACTCTTGCTTACACTTAGGATTGTCCAAGAATAGTCCTTGCCTTGATTTGAGTGTGTCGATTCACGTACGCTCCTAACTGCAAGAGTATCTTGGTGCTCACTTTGATGTCCCAAGATTGTCTTCACAAGTGGAAGCCAATGACTCCCTATTTTGTCCTGTAGCGACTTTAGTCTAAAACAAAAATTTTAATTGGGGAGCCATACTTTCACTTCTACGTACGCTGCCGCTTCACATACCTTCACATTTTTGTTTTAAGTCTTCAAATGTGCACATAAGGGAGGGTTCACCCGAACCTTCCAAAACACTTTAAAAACACTTTAAAAACACTTTGAACCTTAGGGTCTTGCTTACACTTAGGATTGTCCAAGAATAGTCCTTGCCTTGATTTGAGTGTGTCGATTCACGTACGCTCCTAACTGCAAGAGTATCTTGGTGCTCACTTTGATGTCCCAAGATTGTCTTCACAAGTGGCAGCCAACGACTCCCTGTTTTGTCCTATAGCGACTTTAGTCTAAAACAAAAATTTTAATTGGGGAGCCATACTTTCACTTCTGTGTACGCTGCCGCTTCACATACCTTCACATTTTCCTTTTAAGTCTTCAAATGTGCACATAAGGGAGGGTTCACCCGAACCTTCCAAAACACTTTAAAAACACTTTGAACCTTAGAGAGATTAGAGAAATACCTTTGCAACCTGCAACCCACTTTCTCCAATTTACCCTTTGTGGACAATTGATTGTGCACTACCTATGCACTTTGACACCTACACTTTAGCACTTTGACTTTGCACCTGTTGATTTTGACCTTGACCTTGTTGACTTTGACCTTTTGACTTTGACTATGGTTGACTTTGACTACGATTGACTTTGTCCATTATGACTTTTATGGGCTCAACAGTTGCCCACCACCTAATGTGCTCTCCATCCCGGAGAGCTAGAGCCAAAACTCTGAGCATAGAGTATTCCATACTGCTTGGGCTTCCAACTCTACAAAAGGACACTTGAGCGGCTACCACGTCCACGAGGAGTAGGAGAGAATAAGCACCATAGAAGAACAAAAAAGTGGAATTTTTTGCATGGAAAAGCAAAGGAAGGAAATGAAAGGGTAGAAAAGAGGGTAAATGGCGGGCTGAGGGGCTGAGACGGATAGGGCAGGGAGGGGCAAGGATGTGGCTGGGCAAATGGGTAAAGGGAGGCTGAGTTAGAAGGATTATGGGGTCTAGAGAGGGGCAAAATGATCAAACAGGAGAGCTACAGAGTGTGCATATGGGAAAATGTGCAACATATGTTGAAATGAGGTTAGAATAGACAATGTGGACCATGTATATAAATAAAAACATGTGATACATATGCTCAAAACTTGAGGGTTTTGACCAAAACTCAGAGAAAATGTGTGAATTTGGAAAATAAAAGCCAAAAACTGAGTCCAAAGGTGCCAAAAAACATGAAAATGACTCCAATTTTGAAAAAAACGGCCATCCGAGGCACGATCCAGAGCCAAAGGCTTTGAGCCATGAAAAATAAATAAATAAATAAATAAATAAATAAATAAATAAATAAATAAATAAATAAATAAATATATATATATATATATATATATATATATATATATACATATAAATGTTTTAAAAAATAAAAAATAAAAAGTTTTTTTTTTGGGAACGCATGCGACGGTGAAAAAAGGAAAAATAATAAAAATTGAAAAATAAAATAATAAATAAAAATAAAGAAAAACAAGAAGAATAAAATAAAGAAAATATAAAATAAAAAGAAAATAAATATAAAAAATAAAAAATTAAAAGAAAAATTTGGGGTGGGGGGATGTGTTATAACCGGGGGGGGGGGGGGGAGGAGGGTTTGTTTTTTTCTTTTTTTGGAAAAGAAAAACGCTGGGGGGGGGGGCTTTTTTTTCTTGGAAATTACCCAAAATTAAAGAAAATTACAAAAAAACCCAAAAAAATAAAAAAAACCCAAAAAAATCCCAAAAAAATCCAAAAAAAATCTGAAGAAACTCTCCACAGGTCTAGACCAGATTTCTCACTAAAAAACACAGAGAGATTCCCTTATTTCTCCAATTTGGGGAGAAAATGATACTTGAAAAAGGATGAAAAATACCAGAACAATTCGAAAATTGCTTGAAAAATTCCCAGAAAAATTCCAAAATTATACTTATGACAAGGCCTAAGAAAGAGTTGCTAAATTTGCTAAAAACGCAAAGAACAAGCATGAAAAATGATAAAATCTACTAAAACTTAAGCAAAAATGACGGGAAAAGACTATGTACAACCTGGACAAATTTTGCAGGTTCCAGGTGATCCATAAATCTTCACATTTGTTGATGATAGGCCTTGAGCCTTGTATTGTTGACTCAGAGAAACTCCTCCATAATCTCTAATTGTATTGGACTTCATTGGATTTGTCTTCTTTTTGGGCACACTAGTCCTCTAATAGGGGTACCCTAAATCCTTCAGTAAAATATTGTCTCCTCCATACTGCAACTTTTGTACGTTTGTGGCAGCAACTATATAGCTTAATTTGCAAAATTTCATTTTCACTATTGCAGCTACTTCCTCAAATGGAACCCTCTGTTTCCAAAGACTGGCAGGTACTCCTTCCACATTCTTGTAAAGCCCTGCACTTGCTATCATTAAAATTGACATAACATATGAAATCCATACGAGTATCCTTAAAAAAGTGGCCATTGACATATGATTTGAAGTATCTTCAGCACTATTGCACTTAAGGGCTCCTCTTTTCTCCTCTCTTCTATGGCCTTTAACTGAGACTGTCTCACTCAAGTCAGTAACCTGAATGATATCCTCTGATTCTTCAAATGCTTCCTCTCTACTTGAGTTTGGAAAAATTCCATAGCAGGAAGATGGGTCTTCTCCATGGAGCCAAGCCAACATGTTTTCATCTTCATATAAATCTGCGCCTTCAAATAGGTCTGCTTCTGGGTTGTCCAACAATTCTTCTTCCATACAAACACCAATTGTCTGCATCATGCTAGTATTTCTCTGATTGTCTGGTCCTTCTTCTAAAATTATCTGCTGCAACTCTTTTCCCTCTTGCTTAACCCACATTGTGTCCTTGCCCCAGTCATGCAGCACATTGGCATGCCTTAACCAAGGTCTCCCAATTAACAAGGGGAAGCTTCCTTCTACCTGTGGCAGCCTTAAAACAACAAAGTCCAAGTTAAAGATGGTACCTTATATCTTGACTGGAACTCCAGGGACCACTCCCATAGGCCTTACTATGCTTTGGTCTACCATTGTTATAGTGAAGTTGGCAGGTCGTGAAGGGTATAGTCCAATCTTTTTCATGGTATATTCAGGCATCAAGTTAATGCCAGAACCACCATCCACAATAACTCCTTGAAACTCATGACCTTTAATGGAGATTGTTAGCCAAGGGCTCTTGTAATTTGTGAGGGGTGGTTCCCCTACACTTTTATCTTTAGGCATAACAACAGCCTTTGCCACTAAACTTGTTGTGGACATTTCATCAATTATCTGCAAGATTTATGACCTGAATTTCCCATCCATCTTTATTAATTCAAAAATACTAACCTCCTTTTTCATGGACTTGAGTAGTCTGGAAGCTTCTGATTTCTTCCCCTTGCTTCTTGTCTGTATTGTAAAAGATTCAATTTCTTCTAACTGCATCACCCTGGTAGATGGTGATGGCACCTTGGCTTCATTTACCATCTCTTCTTTGCACACAAAAATCATTTGAATGTGGGGCCCAGATGTAGATGTTTGGTTCTTAGGACAACAATTAGTATAGTGGTCCCTAGCCTCTGGGCAGTTCCTGCAAGGAGGGGCATTTTCTGGGAGAGTGCACCTACTTTGATAGTGCCCACATTCTCCACATCTGAAACAAATAATTGGCCTCCTTGGCCCATTTCCAAAGTTATCCCTTTGTATAGGGTTATAAGTGTTACCTTGATTGGGTGCAGCTACCATCACATTTGCTGGTGGTAGGGGTCCTCCTTGTGTCCAGTATGTTGTTGCAGGTATTCCCCTTGATTGGCATTCATGGGCCTCATGACCAACTTTCCTGCATAATTGGCAAGTCACACTTAACAGAGGACATTCACTTACTATATGCCCTTGCTTTCTGCACATGGAACACCAAAGTCCACTCTTGATGCCACCCCCTTTGAGTTCCTGTAGCTCCTGTCGCAGTTGGGCCAATTCCTCTGCTTGGGCGTCCTCCTCCTTTTGGAGCTTTAATGCTTCAATCTCCTTTCGCAACTGAGTAATAACATTCTCCTCCTCTTTGTGGGGCTTATTCCTTTTTAAGCCCTCCAGCTCCTTCCTTAGCTGGATTACTGGATCCTCCATTTCTGTGGAATATTGTAGTTGAGAAGAAGTTGCTCCATACTGTTGCCTTATCTGCTCTAGTCAAGTGGCTGTGTTGATGAACTCCTCTATGGAGGCTGTAGGCAACACTAAATCCTTGATTTTGCATTGGGTGGCAACTGGAAGTGGCTTAGCTAGCCACTTCTTTAAAAAAAATCATGTGGTGGATCTGGCAATTTAGCCATTAGTGCCTTGGCCCTAGTCACAAACTCTGGGAACTTTTCACCTGGACCCAATCTCAAATTTTCTAGTTCTTCTATGATGATCTTTGCAGTATTTCCATGCTGGAATTGATTTTTAAAGGCATCTTTCATCAAATCCCAATTTGTAAAATGGTTCTCAGCAAATTGGCTGAACCATTTATCTGCTAATCCTTCTAATGTGGAAGGGAAGAGTATAAAAAAGGCATCCTCCCTGTCCATTAAACCTCTAGTTTTGCATAGTGCCAAAAACCTTCTAATATGCTTGTCAGGATCTTCCTGAGCTATGCCTTTGAAAGAAGGAAATTTTATATTTAATCTTGATAGTAAGGTTTCCAAATCTACCTGACCAGCCATGCTCCTTACTGATGAAGTTGATGAAAGTGGACTAGATGATCTTCTAACAGCCTTCCTTCTTGTTTGCTTGTAGGTGACCCTCAATGTTTGGGATCGGGTTGCGGTCATGGGCTCTTCATAGTCCTCTTAGTATGAGTTAATTGATAAGAATATTGTTGTAGAGCAAAGAGAGCACAAGGCAGAGAAAAAGACGGGCCCCAAAATTTTTCCGATTTGGACACCATATTTTTGTATCATAATCATTTTGTAATATAATTTTCCATGTAAAAGCACTAGAGGAGTCCTCTAGATGCATCCCCACAGAAGATTAGTAACTTACCCATGTAAATTAGTAGGAAATTAACCTTTTAATGAATAAAGTGCCAGTCTCTTGTGTGAAAGGACCATTTCTAGGGCACATGTATATAAGTCAATTTGTGACTCTTTGTAAAGACTTTTGGCCATTGTGAGAATCAAGAGCACAGAATTTTGAATTTGTGTCTTCTCCTCTCTGTATCTTCTTCTTTGTAAGCTTGTATGTATGTGTGTTGCTTGAAAAGAGTGTTAGGAAGTGTTGTCTATCCATGAGAGTGTTTGTTTGCTGTGGTTAAGGTGTGTGTGAAGTGTAGGAAGTGCTGAAGTGTAGGAAGGTCATTCCCACGACTCAGTATTTTGCTCATAACTTGAAGTAGAAGTGCCAAAATTGAGTGAAAATTCCACCATTGGATGCGTCTTCTCGAGAGCCTCAAAACGCATATGCTATTGCTATATTTGAAGTTCGGAGCTGAGAGAAAAGCTCAATTTATTGTTGGCTGCTGCACCAAGTATCGCGACACCATGACTGACGGTTGAAGCTTGTTTGGTTTAGTTCTTGTTTGCACTCTTTGGGAAACCCATTTGCATTGATCATCATTTGAATGCATGTCTTCATACACTCGGCTAGGTTTTGATACTCATCGGATTGATAAATAAAGCGTGAATCCCCACTATATGCACTTGAAGGGGATTGAGGTATAGTCTCTTTCTCCGCAAGTCCCTAGGTTGGATCTTAGATACACACGTTTTTTGGCGCCGTTGCCGGGGAATGTCGAATCAAACCGAGGCATTCATGTGATGGTAAGTAGCTTTTTGCATTGAAGTGAGTGGAGGAGTGGTGATTTTCTCTTCTTTGGTAAGTCACATACATCCGCACTTAATACTTCTCACTCTTGAAGTGTGTGTAGTGAGTTATTAATCTAGGGAAGTGAGTGGAATGAGTAGAGTAGGAGGAGTAAGGGAGTACATTAGGTAGTTAGAGTAGCTTTCGATCCTTGTTTTGTCGTTTTTTTTAGTGAGTAGGAATATTCAAAAGTATAAAAGTCCAAAATTGTCTTTTGTAAGTCACTTGTTTTCGAAACAAGTATCGTGGGAGCTCACAGTCAACTATCGTGATCTTAGACAAAGGTGTTTGAGCTGCACAGAGCTAGCGGAGGTGAGTGAATAGTTGAAGGCTAGCATCTAAGGTGAACACATTACTCTATCATCCATTTTAGCTAACAAAATTAAGTAAATTAGCTGAACGATCTGCGGTAAGTATCATGTTGGCCATACCGAGGTAGAGAAGAAGTATTTTTATGATTCAGGCTAAGAGGGAGTGGTTGATGCACTCACAACACATGTGTATGCACTCAAAAACCAAAAACAACACTTGCAAAAATTGATAAGTGTCAAGTATCGTTTTTCTCCCGCGGTCGAGTATCACGATACCTAAGTATCGTGATCTCCTGTGGTTGAGTATCGCGATACCTGAGCTCCTCAAGTATCGAGTATCGCTGAGAATTTCTCACGATACTTGTTGGATATCGTATATCGTGTATCGTGAGTTTTAGATCGTGATACTTGTTGGATATCGTATATCACGGAGACTATTTTCCCGATACCTGACGAGTATCGAGTATCATTTTGAATTGCCTCGCGATACTTGTTGTGTATCGAGTATCGTCATTTTCCCGGTGAATATTGTGTATCGTGTATCGCCAAATCTCTGATCGTGATACCTGACAAGTATCGTGTATCGAGTTCTTCAAGTATCGAGTATCGTGTTTTGCACGCGATATTGGGCAAATATCATGTATCGTGTATTTGAGTATCGAGTATCATCTTCATCCAAGTGTCGTATATCGTCTTCTGTGAAGTATCGTGTATCGTCTCTATTCAAGTGGTCGAGTATCGTGGTACCCTTTTGGTGTGTCGCATATTGAGTATCGTGACATATCCAGCTTGGGTCAGATATCGAGTATCGTGAACCTTTTTGGGGTCACGTATCGTGACTTGAGGTTTCACTGTCAGTCCTTTCTCAACCAAATTTTTCTAGAATTCTGACCCTTAGTGAAGAACTCTAGAAACTAGAGGTTGTCAAGGGCTAATCAGAGCTTTTAAGTGAATGAACCTGAGATCTGGGAGAACCCTAGGAAGCCGAAGAAGTGTGATCTCTTCAGTGGGAAGTGTAGCCGAACCAAGTAGCCGCTCACATTATTCTGAAACCTTTAGTGAGTCAGAGGAAGAAATTCCTATGGCTTCAGAGGATATGCAAAACACTGTACCAATGATTGGCATGATGTCAATTATTGAGGGAGAATATCGGACATCTTTAGAATATGTGACCACCAATCAACACGAGATACCCATATACCTAGATGGACTAAACCAATCAGTGGCCAGACTGAAGAAAGCTTCAGATGCTTACATAGTGCCTAGGCCAGCAGTTAAGTATGCAGGAGGAATTTATATGGACAAGAGAGACATCCAGTATGTAGTTACAGAACGTCCTGAAAACATCAATGAACTTGGGGAAGAAAACAACGCTCATAACCTCAATGAAGAAGGAGATGAAGTGCAAGTGACCACCCCTAGGGGGAGATCTACTGTTGCTAGGGTATGGAGAGGAGACCTAGTTCCTCAAGATGACTCTTTAATGGATGTGTATTTGATCAATGGAATGGAGAATCTCCTTAGAGCCCACTCTTCATTATGGGAAGCAGCCCCTAATCCAGTTACTGTCTATGAGTTACAAGATCTCGACTTCCCCACCATCATTACATATTTGGACAAAAACTAGAGAAGGTATTGGCCCCTAACAGAGTAAAAAAGAGCCGGGTTGAAATATCAGAACATTCCAGTGTTTCCCCCGAGGGATCAAGCCACTACTTCACAAAACCCACATGGAACCTCTCATAATAATTCATTCCAACAGTCAGGACAAACACAACAAACACATATTCCGGTCAGACCACACGTACAATTTGCTATGCCTGCAAGTAATCCAAATTATTGGCCTCAACCACCTGTTGACCCATGGAACGGAATTCCTGCCCCTATTAGACCACCTATAGCAAGAGGACCTGGTATACCCATTGGAAGACCCGTTTTCCCTGTGATGCCTAGACCGCCTGAAGGAGGAAGAAGATTAAGGACAATTCAAGTTGCCAAATGCATGAGAAACCACTATGATGGCTCTAGCGAACCGTACAATCATATAGCTGAATTTAAGCAAGTAATCAGAGCCGAACAAGTAGAAGATTTCTTGATCCAATATGAATCTTTTGGTCTAACTTTGACAGACACAGCTTTAGCTTGGTTCCAGCCATTAGATCCAAATAATTTTCAAAACATGGAACAAGTCTATCAAGAAATGATTGAAGAATTCACTAAGTCTGGAATTAAAAACAACTCGTCATCGTTGATTCATAGCTTTAAGCAAGCTCCTATAGAATCAGTGGGATTGGCAGCAAGAAGATTCAAGCAGTATGTGGATAGATGCCCAGTGGAAGAGAGACCTACTCAAAACAAAATGGTGTCATTATTTTTGAAGGATTATTGAATGGATCATTAAGATCTTTGGTATACGTAAAAAGAGTTCAAACTTTGCAAGAGTGTATGAAGGAATGTATCGACCTAGAAGACAATCTAGCAGAGGATTTGAAAATACCTCAAGGTAGTATCAAAAGTGAAGATTCAGCCTGCAACACATCAAACCCTAAGAACAATGTAGAGGAAATAGCCGACTTAGTAGCAAAGAAGTTGAACGTTCAAGGATAGAGGAACTACCCCAACAACCCAATGAGAGTGCCCGTGCTTCGAAGATGCATGCATTGTGGAGGTGATCATCCATCTCATTTGTGCACTAGGGGAGTAGTCCCACCACCTGCTTATGCTTACAATAGACCACCCATTCCGGGCCCTCTACAATATTGCAGCATATAACAAAAGTATACAAATCATGGCATGAAAAACTATCCTTACAATAGGCAATCAAGACCTGTACAACCTGTCATGAGACCTTATGGATACCCTCAGAGAGATCTAGGAGGAGAAGCCTTTAGATATCCCACATATCAGCAACAGGCACCTGTACCACAACCATATGCTTATCAAGGGTACACTCAACCACAACCGGTGTTAGGACAACAACCACCCCATCCTCAAAATGTTGTCCCAGTGAAAATAGCTCAACCTGAAGAAAACTTAGAGAGAGCAATAGTTCTAGCCACACCTTTGACTAGTAATGAACCATATGATTCATCCTATGACCATAGCCAAGGAAAATATCCCACTTATGAGAGCTGAAGGAGAAAATAACCAGCCAATTGAAGATCAAGGTGGAAGAAAAATAGATGTCTGATGAAGTAAACATAGTAAAAATCCCAGTAGATAAGGTAGGAGATTTTAGTGAGGGAGATGAAGGAAACACGTGCCTCCCAATTACCTATAGGGGTTATACCACTAAAGCTATCTTAGATTCAGGAGCCGGAGTAGGAATTGCAACTAAAGAAATCTGGGAGAATGGGGAAAACCAGCTCTAAGACCAACACGCATGAAGATACAAATGGCAGACGGACACACAGAACGACCCTTGGGATTATTGGAACGGGTAGTTTTTACCACTTGCGGAGTGGAATTCGAGCACACCTTAGCGATATGTCAATTTGAAAGGCCTAGCAATTATGAAATGATACTTGGAAGACCATTCATGAGGCAACTAAAGGTAGTGCAAGATTGGGGAGAAGACGCAGTATATTTACAGCATGAAGGAACCACAACAAGAATAAATCTCCACACTTATACATATCAAGATGTTCCTCCCTTACAATGGAATCAGATTCACAAGGAGGAAGATAACCAGTCGATTCATTGTATAGGTTCAAGTGATCAATCGTGGATGAATGAAGACACTCATCTATGGATATGCCAAACTGCGAAAAAGGAAGAAGATAGGAGGAAAGGATGGCAGCACAGGCAAGGAGTTGCTAGATCTGTACAAGATCCAGCCTATATGCCTCAAATATTCTTAGATGAAGAATTCGAACCTCATGGTTGGATGGAGATTTTAGCTACCCTAGATGTGTGTGTAAACGAAGAGGTGATAACCATGAATGAATGCATTGATGAGGAAGGATATGACGTTAGTCTATATGTGGTAGTTCTTCAAGAGGCCGAAGAAGGGGAAGTGATAGAAAAGGAATGGAATGAGGACTATGAGAGCATTGAAATGGAGCAAGAGCAAATGGAAACGGAAAATGAAACTCAAGAAGTAAGTGTCATAGATAAGGAAATAAATCAAGAACCAACTCAGGAAGAAGAGCTTGGATTAGATGGAGTAAAAAATGATGAAGACAATAAGCCTCAAGATCAATTTGAAGTACCCGCGCATTTCAAAAAATATGAAGTAGAAGAGAGGAAAATTGCTATTCAAATGCCAAGACGAGAAGCTCAGTCCGGAATAGCATATGACAATAAAGAACAGACCAAGAAAATAGTAGTAACCTTAGAAGAGGGAGAAGAACGATGTACTTTTATAAGACAGGATGTCTCTATGGAGGAAGAACAAGAGTTAATATGCCTCATAAGGGAATACAGGGATGTCTTTGCTTGGACATATAAGGATTTGAAAGGAGTAGATCCATCTATATGTGCACATAGAATCCCTATGACATCTGAAGCTAAACCTTCCAAACAAAGACCATACACATATAACGATGTTTACTCAGCAAAGATTAAAGAAGAGATAGATAAACTGCTAGATGCTGGGTTCATTTACGAGATTGAACACATGGAATGGGTATCACCTTTGGTGGTCGTACCGAAAAAGAATGGTAAGTTAAGAGTATGCATAAATCTGAAAAAAGTAAATGCTGCCACCATTAGAGATAGTTACCCATTACCCATCACAGACCATCTTTTGGAAAGAGTGGCAGGGAAGGAAGTTTATAGTTTTTGGACGGCTTTTCAGGTTATAATCAGGTAGCTATTGCTCTTGAGGACCAGCATAAAACAGCCTTTGCAACTGAGTGGGGAGTGTACACCTTTAGGGTTATGCCTTTCGGCCTAACCAATGCCCCAACCACTTCCAAAGATTGATGTGCCATGTATTCAAGGAGTTCCTAAGAAAGAGTATGGAGGTATATGTGGATGATTTATGCACTTATTCAGCTATACAATCATAGCATATCCCTGAACTAGGGAAGATCTTTGCCAAATGTCGACAATATAGAGTATGCCTCAACTCAGAAAAATGTGTCTTCATGGTTCGACAAGGAAAGATATTAGGACATATTGTCTCTAAGAATGGAATCTCAATTGATGAAGATAAAATCAAAGTAATTTTGGATTTACCGAGACCAAAGACTACGAAGGAAGTCCAAGCATTTATGGGACATTGCGGATACTACCAAAGATTTATACATATGTATACCATAATTGCTAGACCTCTTTATGCATTATTGAATCAGTTTAACTAGACTGAAGAATGTGAAAAAGCCTTTAACGAATTAAAGCATTGATTGAGTTCAGCACCAATCCTTCGAGTACCTAATTGGAACAAACCCTTTCACATTCATGTAGATGCTTCCAAGTTTGCCATTGGTTGCATCCTAGCTCAACCCGCAGATACAGGAAAGTTAGATCACCCCATAGCCTATGCCAGTAGATAATTAAATCAAGCGGAGCGCAATTATACCACAATCGAGAGAGAAGGCTTAGGCATAGTGTATGCAGTAAAGAAGTTCCGACATTACCTGTTGGCAAACAAATTCAAATTCTTCATTGATCATCAAGCTCTACTGTACTTAGTCAATAAGCCTTGTAATACGGGACGACTAGTACGATGGTTTCTATTGTTGATGGAATTTGATTTTGAAGTAGTAGTCAAGAAAGGAAATACCCACATAAGAGCAGACCACCTATCAAGAATGACACATGGAGAACCACCCATAGGAGTACCAGATGATCTGCCAGATACGTACCTGTTCAACCTCGAAGTATGTCCCCAATGGGCAGAAAAATTGATCCCTATACTCATGCATGGACCTAAATATGGGATCACAACAAACCAAACCCAAGACCTATGGAAGACTAAAAACCTTCATATCATTGCTGGAGGTTTGTATCACCAAGACTCAAGTTGATTACTCATGAGATGCGTAGAAGAAAAGGAACAAGAAATGTGGCTTCAAAAAGCACATGTAAATCAATGGAAAACTCATTTAAATGCAAACAGAACATGGCAAACATTGAGAAGACTAGGCATATATTGGCCAACCATGCAGAGGGATGCGCATAACTATGTATCAGCCTGCCCAACTTGTCAAGAACGGAATCCAGAAGAGAACTCTAACTTATGCTACTCCACCGTAGCACCAAGATGGAGCATGCCTCTGGTAGAGTTCTTGAAGATCCAAGAATACCTAGAAGGAGCCACGCTAGCAAGGAAACGTGCACTTGTAGAACAAATCAAGGACTATGTTCTCATAGGAAAAAAACTTTTTAAGCGAGGGAGAGATAATCATTTGCGAATGTGCATTCATGAAGACGAGTATCTTGCTATTTTAGAGATGGCACATATGGGAGCCGCAGGAGGACATTTCTCTGCAGATAAAACTGCAAAAATGCTTCTCTTTGCAGGGATGTGGTGGCCAACTCTACATCAAGATGCAGCCACATGTGTTCAACGATGTGATACTTGTCAACGAACGAAATATCCAATTAGACGAGATGAAATGCCACTGAAACCCATGATGAGTGCCAGAGCTTTTACTAAATGGGGAATAGACTTCATAGGACCCATTAGCCCACCAGCTAAAGGATCCCATGCCGAGTATATAATTGTAGCCACAGACTATCTAACCAAATGGGTTGAAGCCAAAGCAACCAAGAAAAATGATGCAAGAACTACTACCAAGTTTCTCTTCGAGAATGTTTTCACTAGATTTGGACTACCGATAGAAATTGTGAGTGATAGAGGCACACACTCTGTGAATGAATTTATAAAAGCCGTACTGAATGAATTCTTGGTAATTCATAAAAAATCAGCCCCTTATCACCCACAAGCCAATGGACAAGCCGAAAGTTCAGATAAAGTCTTGTGCACAGTTCTCACTAAAATTGTGAACAATGGTAGATCGGATTGGGATAAACAATTACATCACGCATTATGGGCATTCCGTGTAGCTTACAAAACCGCCATAGGAACTACTCCTTTTAACTTAGTGTATGGACAAAATGCTATTTTGCCAATTGATTTCTTAATACCCACTCTCAGAGTAGCAACAACTCATGAGTGGACGGGACATGAACTCTCAACTCAATTGGATCAAATAGAGAAGTTACATGAAACTAGGTTACAAGCAGTAGCAGGGATTTATGCTGCTAAAAGGCGACAGAAGGCATATTTTGATGCTCATATTAAAGATAAAAATTTGAAGGAAGGAGATTTAGTTTTGGTTTATACTTTGAAACAACATGCAAAGAAACTACAAAAAAGAGGATATGGCCTGTTAATCATTAATTGCATATCCACCAGCAGAGCCATCAGCTTAGCAACTCTAGATGGAGATGTATTGCCAAACTATATCAGTGGATGTCGAGTGAAAAAATATCTAGAACCATTAACTGAAGAAATGATGTCACGATTGATAACGGGTAAAAATAGACGTCTAGAGGAAGAAAGAATACGAGAGGAAGCCAGACAAGACGTGCTAGAGCGGATGAGGAAACGAAAAGAGTGGATGAGAGAGAGATGAGAGATATCGACTAGGAGAGGAACTCGTCCCAATGGCTAATTTTAGAGTCACTGAAAACCTAAGTCAGCAAAGGACGCAACCATATTTGAATTTGGGAGCCGGAAAAAAAGAATACCACTTAGTGGATGCTCTCATTGCCACAGAAGCCGCTATAGGTTGTGTCAAATTTTCATTGACTCAAAAACTCAAGGAGGAATTACGTCCATCAAAGGCACAGCTGATAGGAATAGGAGGAGCAATTACTCAGTGTATAGGTGAGGTTACCTTACCTCTACATCTCGGAAACAACACTATGGAAAAGAAACTCTTAGTATGTCATGATCAGGACTTACTCGAAGACCTAGTGTTAGGTCAAGATTGGATATACGAATATGAAGTGACTATTCAATTGGCCTTAGGATACATCTCGGCCAAGATAGGACATCGTGAAGTATTCAACATGCTAGACGAACGACCAATCAAAGCCGCAAGTATAGAACCAAAAACTCACTCAAATGAACACAGTGATGAATGTATGTTCACTAGCACTATGGAAACCCCTTCATCGAGTATTTCATGTGAGGATACATTGAATTCTTCTTGCACACCATCTTCTAATCTAGCAAGTCACAAGAGTATCATTCTATCTGAAAATAGCTTTAGCGAAGAACCACGCACAAGAGAGACTAGTTCTCCGGGTAATCACAAGTCTGCACCTATTAGAATATACCCCATTCCTTACACTCGACAAGCTTGGACAAGGAAGGACAAAATGGCTGCATATCATCAACAATAGAAACATTATCGACATCAGAACGACCCATTGAACAAGCAAGTAAATCACTTTGGACACCGACGTCCACAACGAATTGCTAAAATATGGATTCCAAAGAAAGTGGTAGCCGCCCAACCAGCCCGCACACAAATATGGATTCCCAAGTCATGTACTCAAATGACAATCATAAAAAAGGACGAACCAATGCTCAAGGAAAATTAGTATGGTCTAAAGGCAAAACAACCAAAGATGAATGGCTACAGGACGAAAAAGGAGTCTACATATGCTTCAAAAACCATTCCAAGCTTCAAAAAGCAGATAAAGCAGATGTACAACACGAGAAGCACCACATCCTTCAGGAATGTTAGGAATACAATCTGCCCCAACAGTGTGAAGCAGATCTGGATGCCGAAAAGCAAGACTAGTTGTATGCATCAACCAAGTAATTCGAGTTGCACACATATGCAGTTACCAGAATCCAAAGTATGCATGATAGGGCCACATTAAAGGCCAAGCATTCGGCACGTTATTCTTCTATTTTAGGATAGTGAAGCACATTTTCCTCTTGGGAAATAGGAGAGCACTTGTACATAATCTAAAGAAAATTACTAAAAAAATAATAACCACTTCGGCTATGAACAAACTTTTCTGTTTTTCTTTCAGACAAAAACATCTAAAAGTGGGAAAAATCCCAGGTATTACCTTTCTCACACCCACGGGGAAGGGACGACACCATTCACGCGAAGCATTGCCATTCTTATGAAAGACAAGTGAAGAATTTTTTTGATACCAGCTTGCCACTAATTCATACTCTATATTGAGTGCAGATGACATCCTCTAATTCCGAAGCAATGCAAGAGGAAGAGGTCCACATTCTTCCTTTGGAATCAATAACGAAAGCAAGAGGCCATTGGTTTCTGGATGACCAACCGGTATCGGAACTCATTTTAATGGCGACCATCAAGATTATGGACAGGGATCACTACTTCCCTATCATGTCACAAGAATTCAAGACCATCATACAAGGATTACCGTGCATGTCTGGACACAAGCTGGAATTGATGCATTCTTAAGACTTCCAATATATTTGCCAGATTTTCAGAGATGTACACAAGTAATGAATACACTTCAATCTGCATCGAATAAGATGTCAGTCCTAGAGGCTAGAGTACTGGATAAAGTGGGCGCTTGGAAAACGATTCAATTTACTCACGAGCTAATTAACAGAGCTTTCGGATGGAATCAAGAAGGACACACTAATGTCAAAGATGAATGTCATGATCCCAAAATCAACAGAACTGATACTAAAGAGGCTGTTCGATTAGTGCATCAGCACTTTTGTTTTCCAAGTATGCATAGATATACAACACCTCAAAAGATCGTGGTGCAACTGCTCTCACATGCTATGAGGCAAGTCGGAAATCAAGTCAACATGACTCCATATGTCCAAGAACGCCTATTTGAAGCAAAGAAGAAGTGGAGTCAGAAAAGTTCTTGAATGGAAGTTTGGCATTGACCTTACTCATTTATGAGGCTCTTGAAATGAAGGATTGCTTACACTTGATGCCAACCTCAACTGAGATGGCCAAATATGTAAAGTCAGCAATTGTTCCAAAGAAAAAGAAAATAGTCATCGCTGTTGAAGAAGTAGGAACCAGCTCAAAGACACCTATGAGAGGAACTAAGCGCCTTAGAGAGGAAGAAGCCCAAGTTACACCCAAATCAAAGAGGACACACACATTGCCAAAGATTCCTGGGACCCAACAACCAATTACCAAGAGAGATCTCTCTGCAGCCCTGGAAGAAACGCATCAGTATATGCGGGGGCAAGTAAATTTGAATGTTCAAGGTCACCATTATAGACAGGTAGGCCAAGAAAAGAAACAGAAGGATAAAGAACATACTCATAAAGTACCTTCCAGATACAAACATATTAGGCAGCCCCATGATACTACATTACACATGGCACAAGGGAAAGATGTGACAACAGGAGCAGAACCTAGCATCCCTACCACATGGTTAAATGTGGATGTTACTCAATTGAAACCGGTTGTCAAAAAAATGATCCAGACGGCCATGGATACACAACAACAAATGATGGATACAGATGCGGATTATGACAAGGCCATGCGAGAAAAGAATCAATTTCAAATCATGAGTGAACAACTGTCCGCACAGCTCATCCAGGCCCAGAAAGAGATTATAGCCAAAGAAACGGAGTTACTCGCAGTAAAAACTCGATGTGATACATTGATGCACCAACATCATCAGCTACAGACACAACTGATAGAATTCCAAAGACAACATGAAGCTAGTGAAGCAGACAAGGAGCGAATGAAAGCTAGAAGTAATCAGCTCGAAACACGACTAAAGGCGTACATGGAGGAAAATGACAATCTACACAACAAAAATAAAGAACTGATGAAGGCATTACTGTACGATCAGCCTATCAAAAAATTGGAGACTACAAATATTGACCAGAAAGAATTAAAAGATCAAATTGAAAAGTACGTAGACAATCGGGACACCAGTAGAGCCGACAAAAGAAAGTCCTACTGACGAGGTAGAGGTACATCCTCTATCTCCCCCAATTTATAATTCTCCAATGAAAGAGCAGATGGCGGAACCACATGATGATCATCCAATGCCATACACTGCAGAAATAGGTCAGAAGGAACGGGCGCTATTGGTGTCTCGGTTGACAGAAAATTTTGAAAATGAGGTCATCAAAGTTATGAAAGAAGCAAAGATTAAAGGTAAAGACTTGGGACGATCATGAAGCCTTTCAACATTCCGTATGGACTATTGAAAGAGAAAACAAGACAATACATAAAGAAGATCACACAGAAAAACCCAGACGAATAGCTGCAGTTCAAAAATGACACGTTCAACTATACTCAAGAAGAATTTGAAGCAGCACAGCCTGTTTGGAGGAGAAAATTTTTGGAGAAACATCCTACATTATGGGTGCACTGGCAAGCAGCACCATACTTATTACAGGTAAATCCATCTTTTTGTCCAACACCGCATAGAAGAGAAGCCAGAGAATTTTTGGAAATGCAAAAGAATGGTGCTATCAATAAACAGTGGCTAAACTATCCATTACTTCCAAGTCCACCACATAACTACCTACCTACGGAAGATTACATGATTAAAACCATTGAATATTTGCTGCATAATTATGCAACAGTACCCGATTTAACTATCAAGATGACCAATAAAATACTCAATATGATACTTACAGTGTTAAAGGTCTTCAAGCACGCGGCATATACATTTTTGAACTTCATTGGCATTAACCAAGGAACATATATTCTTGTTTTTGACTTCTCTGTTATGCCTAGACGACCAACAATAATGGCGTATTATTCTAGGTTGATGTTTTTGCCGAGTACATACATGCAAACATTCGAAGAAGCCTTTTTCACAGGATTTTTTGAAATTGACTCAAAATTTTTCTTAAAGATGTCATCCAATTTGAATGCCAGATTAGTGGCATATGAATTAAGCTTCTTCGCTGATCATAGACAGCCGCCACATGATGGTGTGAAAGCAGAACAGTGGAAGCAACTCATGATACCTGAAGCCAATCTGCTTAATGAAACAGAGCAAAAAGTGTACAGAACATACTCTCGTCGACTTCCAAAGCTTGTCGGGGACGACAGAGTTTAGGAGGGGGGCAGTGTTGCGGGAGAGTCAAGCAAAAAGAAGAAAAGAAGAAGACAAAGAAAGAAGCTTCATTAAAAAGATCATATCGGAAGATACATCTTTGCAGGAAGCCCCGCAGGGGCACAACACCCACCTCTGCACAGAGCCCCGTAGGGGCACATATCAAGGAAGAAGCACGTAGGTGGAAAGGAGGAACTAGGGCCAGGAAAGTATCCATGAAGTGCAAGAAGATATTTGGCAGGTACTAATCCTTCCGCTGATAGCATGCGATGAAAAGAAAGTAAACAGGCTTAAAGCAACACAACAGGGTCAGATGTGTGCAACCAGGACAAATCAGAGGACCAAAAGCTAGAAAGAGGTCACTGGTGGCGTGCGTGGCAACCCAACTGAATACAGCAACCCAGATATGTGATATACGGAATACCACGGGGCAAACAGAAGCAAAGGACATACCTCGGATAAGATAACCAATTGTCTGACATTCCTTGTTGCCGCTTCGACCCCTGGGTGCGTGTATTCAGATCTCTTAAACAAGCTGAAGACAAGAAGTAAAGCTTGTCAAGGGACGACACAGACAAAGAGGGGGAGAGTGTTGTAGAGCGAAGAGAGCACAAGGCAGAGAAAAAGACTGGCCCCAAAATTTTTCCGATTTGGACACCATATTTTTGTATCATAATTATTTTGTAATATAATTTCCGATGTAAAAGCACTACAGGAGTCCTCTAGATTCATCCCCACAGAAGATTAGTGGCTTACCCATGTAAATTCGTAGGAAATTAACCTTTTAGTGAATAAAGTGTCGGTCTCTTGTGTGAAAGGACCATTTCTAGGGCACATGTATATAAGTCAATTTGTGACTCTTTGTAAAGACTTTTGGCCATTGTGAGAATCAAGAGCAAAAAATTTCGAATTTGTGTCTTCTCCTCTCTGTATCTTCTTCTTTGTAAGCTTGTATGCATGTGTGTTGCTTGAAAAGAGTGTTAGGAAGTGTTGTCTATCCATGAGAGTGTTTGTTTGCTGTGGTTAAGGTGTGTGTGAAGTGTAGGAAGTGCTGAAGTGTAGGAAGGTCATTCCTATGACTCAATATTTTGCTCATAACTTGAAGCGGAAGCACCAAAATTGAGTGAAAATACAAACATTGGATGCGTCTTCTCGAGAGCTTCGAAATGCATATGCTATTTGCTATATTTGGAGTTCCGAGCTGAGAGAAAAGCTCAATTTACTGTTGGCTGCTCCACCAAGTATCGCGACACCATGGCTGATGGTTGAAGCTTGTTTGGTTTAGTTCTTGCCTTGTTTGCACTCTTTGGGAAACCCATTTGCATTGATCATCATTTGAATGCATGTCTTCATAAACTCGGCTAGGTTTTGATACTCATCGGATGGATAAATAAAGCATAAATCCCCACTATATGCACTTGAAGGGGATTGAGGCATAGTCTCTTTCTCCGCAAGTCTCTAGGTTGGATCTTAGGTACACAAATATGTACCTCTTAGTCCACTGAAGTAGTACTGTCGACACTTGAATATTGCTTCTCCAACTACAATATATCTTCTCCTATGCTCAAATCTCCTTGGATGTCCCATAGGTGTGCCAAATTTTGTTGGGGGGATTCTTGGACAAGAAGGGATTTGAGTGTTTGTAGGAGAAAAGGGAAAGAAGAGAAGAAAGATACACACTGGAAGCCTCTGTCGATTGATTATAATAAGACAAATACAATGTGAAGCACAATGCAATCCAATGCTTCTGTGCAAAATCCCACAGAGTGCTCAATTACAAAATACAAAATACCCAAGAGACTTGTTGCTGCACCAAACCTCCACCTTCTCCAAGCCTGCACCAAACCTCCACCTTCTCCAAAGCTGCACCTGTGCACACCTTGCACCAAGCTTCCACTAAGGGGGAGGGATGGATACCTTCTGTCGGCACGCACACACTTCAATGAGACCTTGGGATTCTTGGGGGACTAGCTTAGCACTCCTCTGCACACTTCCTTGGTCACTCTTCATGCACACCTTGCACTTCACTAGGTGCTCTCAACTTGTCCATTAGCTTGTGGATGATAGGTGGCAGACTTCTTATGTACTATCAAGAATTCTTGGAGAAGATTTTCAATGACTTCATTCAAGAAGTGAGTGCCTCTATCACTTACTAACTCTATTGATAGCCCATTTATAGTGAACACGTTCTCAAATAAGAACTTAGCTATCGTTTGAGCATCGTTCTTCATTGTGGCTTTCACTTCTACCCATTTAGTCAGATAATCAGTGGCAACAATGATATACTCCGCATGGGAACTCTTAGCGGGGGGATTAGTAGGACCTACAAAGTCTATTCACCACTTAGAGAATGCACGTCCACCCATCATAGGTTTTAATGGCATCTCATCTTTACATATGGGATATTGAGTTCGCTGACAAACGTCACACCGCTTCACATAGGTATGTGCATCCATGTGAAGGGTTGGCCACCACAAGCCTACAAATAGGATTGCCTTAATCACATGGTCTGATTCAAAGTGTCCTCCTGCTACACCTTGGTGAGCAGTTTCCAAAATTTTAAGATATTCACTCTCATGGACACATAGCCTTAGGTAACCATCTTTACCATGCTTGCATAAGTCATCTCCAATGAGTGCGTAATCTAGGGCTTCTTATTCTAAACTTCTTTGCCTAGCCAGGGTCATGTCTTGAGGGAATGTTTTCATCCTCAGGAAGGCTACCAATGGTTCACTCAAATATGGTATTAGAGACATTTGGTACAGTGTAGCGTGCTCCACAAGTGGTCTAATACGATAGACTGGGCATTCCTTACACAACTTATGGACATCTGCTTCCATAGTCGGCCAGTGCACTCTAAGTCTCCTTTGTGTCTGTAGAGTTCTTTGCCTTGAATAATGTTGCTCTGATGCACCCACATGTGCTAATTGCAACCATTTTGTGTACTCTTCTTCCACACAACAAGCTAATATCTCTTGATATGTATGCTTGTACATACTCCCTGCCATGATATGGTACTTTTGGGCTTTTACAACCTCCCTATCTTGAGTGTTCATTACTAGATGTTTAGGCCCATATGTCAATATTGGCACTAATTTCTTGGCCCACTACGGTACAACTTCCAGATTAAACAAGTAAGCATCAGGAAGATCATATGATACTCCTTGTGGGGCCTCTCCGGATGTGAGCCTCAAGAGATGGTCGCTCTTGCCTTTCCTTACCACTACCTCAAAGTTATAATCCATTAGTAAGAGGAACCATCTTACTAATCTGCCTGTATTGCAAGGCTTGTTTACTAAGTACAGTAGAGCTTGATGATCAGTAAAAAATTCAAACTTATTTGCAAGCAAATAGTGTCTAAACTTTTTTATCGCATACACCATGCCTACTCCTTCTAGTTCAGCGGTAGTATAGTTTCGTTCGGTTGCATTCAACTGTCTACTAGCATAGGCAATTGGAAGATCCATGTTACCTTCACCCGTAGGTGCTAGCACACATCCAATAGCATAATTGGAGGCATCCACATGCACATGGAATGGCTTGTTCCAATTTGGTGTAGTAAATATTGGTGCTAAACATAATCACCATTTAAGCTCATTGAAAGAGTTCTCACATTCTTCCGTCCACTCAAAGTTAGTCAAAAGGGAGTACAGAGGCTTTGCAATGATCGCATACATATGAATGAGTTGGCGATAGTAGCCACAATGCCCCATGAAAGCCAATACCTCCTTGACATTTCTTGGCCTAGGTAGCTCTGCAATAGCTCTCACTTTCTTCTCATCCATGGATATGCCATTCTTTGACACTATGTCCTAGAATCTTGCCTTGCCTGACCATGAAAACTTTTTTGGGTTCAAGCAGACTTGATATTCTCTACATTTGTCAAAGATAGCTCTCAACTAAGGGATATGGGTTTGTCTAATGTTGGAATGAGCACAGAGATCATCAACATAGACTTCCAAATTCATCCTCAAGAATTTACCACTCTATGGCAAAAGCCGTCTTATGCTGATCCTCTGGTGCAATGGCTACTTGATTGTAACCAAAGGACCCATCCAGGAAGCTGTACACTTCCTTGCCTGCTACCCTTTCTAATAGATGCTCAGTGATAGGAAGCGGATAACTATCTCTGATAGTGGCTGCATTAACCTTCTTCAAGTTAATGCATACACGTAATTTGCCATTCTTTTTGGGCACCACTACAATGGGGGACACCCATTCAGTGTGCTCGATTTCATAGATAAATCCAACTTCAACCAAGCGATCTATCTCTTCTTTGATCTTGGCAGCATAGTTGTCATTGTATGTGTATGGATTCTGTTTAGAGGGTTTGGCATCTTAGGTCATGGGGATCGTATAGGGTCTACACCTTTCAAGTCCTTGTAGCTCCAAGCGAATACAACTTTGTATTCTCTTAGCAAAGCTATCAACTCTTGCTCTTCTTCTTCCGTAAGGTCATGTCCAATATAGGTGCACTTTTCTTCTCCATCTTCCATGGCTACCACAATTTTCTTGGTGGTTTCTTTATTATCATAGGCCTCTCCTGCTTGTGCATCACGTTTATCCTACTTGTGCATCACGTTTAGGCATTCTTATCATGACTCTCCAATCATCTATCTCATACTTTTTGAAGTTTTTTGGGACCTCAAACAAGGATTCTCCCTCATCTGATGTGGCTTCTTTCTTCTCCCTTTTCTTGCTTTCATTCTTAGTGGTCACTTGTGTGATTAACCTCACATCATTCGTAAGCTCTTCATGTCTTTGAGGGTGAACTTCTACTTCATAGAAATATTCCTCATCTGATGCAAAAGGTGGGTCCATAATGATTGACTTTAGATCGGAGTCACTTGCATCCTCAAATGCATCAGTGGTAGGTTCACATTCTTCAATAACCGGATCACCCATGATTGGCTCTATTGTGAAGACTGAAATGTCGTAGCCATCCTCGTCACAGTGGGGTGTCCATTGTTCTTCATTGATGGCTACATCCATTGTTGCTAAAATTTCTGCATAACCATGAGGTTCAAATTCTTTGTCAGGAAATACTACAGGTGCATAGGTTGGGTCTTGAATTGATCTATGAGTTTCCTTTGCACGTACCTCTCTAGTGTTTTCTCTCTTCTCTTCCTCTACTGCTACTTTGCTCATCCATAAGTGGGTTTCTTCATGCATCCATGAGGATCCTGATCCTATGGAAAAATGGACTCCGTATCATCTTTAGCTCTATGGATGGGATTCCATTGAATCGACGGTATGTCTCTATCAGAGTAATCCTTGAGATTGACTTTGGTTGTAACACCTAAGTGTTGCGAATACAATGAATTGGTTCCCCAATCTTGTACCACTTGCAACTGCTGCATGAATGGTCTTCCCAAAATCATCTCATAGGCATGATTCTTGCTAAAGTCACATATAGCAAAAGTATGCTCAAAATCTACAGCATAGGTAGTGAGAGTTATTCCTTCTGGCAGTCCGAAGGGTCTCTCAATGTGACCATCAACCATCTGCAATTTCATTCTCGTTGGCCTGAGTGCTGGCTTCCCCCAACACTTCTAGAGGGAAGTGGTAGCAATTGCAACTCTTCAACCTGAGTCCAAAATTGCCTTGGTGGTGTACCCTTGATGGGTAATGGGAAGATAGGTGTTTCCTTCTTCTCCTTCGCTCATGTCTCCTATCTTGTCTAAAGGTATTTCTGGCACTGTTCCATGAGATCCTACCTAGGAACGAGGTTTTGCTACTTCTAGCACCTGGTTGGCTACATCTTTCCATAGTTCTGGCCTGACCTTGAGTAGCTCTTCTAAAGTGAGATTGCACTGCACTTTAGTGTTCTTAGGTATGAATGAGTCTTCATTTCTTATCATGATAGTGGGTGCTCTCATACAAGTGGACTTAGCTTCCCATGGGCCTGTGAAATGGGGTAGCTCCTGTAAGTAATTAGACTCGAAGTCTAATCTCTCGTGAGATTGGGCACTCTCCTGCTCTCCCATAAATGGAAGGAATGTCTTGTGGGAATTGATCATGTGCTTCATCCACAAGTTCAATGGGAGGAGGAACTTCACTCTCCTTAGCCCATTTCTCTTCTTGAATCTCTCGCAAGAATTCTGGTGAATACTGATTCATAGAAGAAGATGTGCCTGGTTCTATGGAGTTAGGCACATAAGCTTCCTGGGCAGGAAGGCTTATCCTTTCACTTGCCTTGTCCTTATTTTGAGAGGCGGGGTCCTTTTTAGATTTTGCAATTAACCTCTCCAATCTCTCTAGCAGTCCATCAAAGTGCAATTGTGTCTTAGTTGAACTAGAGAAGTTAAAGAGGCGACTCGCTTCAAACATGGTTTGAGCCAATTCCACCATCTTATCACAAATTTTAGTTCCCCCGAGCTCTAGTTCCGCTCTAGGGTAACACTTTTCATGATCCATTACATTTGGCCCTTCTTGGATTTTGGCCTGATATGCCTTAAGCATCATGTCTAGGTCCTCGGGAGTGGGATCTGCTAAAATTGATCCTGCTCTAGGGGGTGGTGGAATTGTGTGAGGTGGGTTGGAAGGTGGTGGATTGGAGGGAGGTGGGAATGGTGTTGCTGGGGTAGTGTGAGAGTGAGTTTGAGATGTGAGTTCAATTATCTTGGCTTTTGTTTCTCTTAGGCTTTCCTTGAGTTCACTCATCTTCTTTGCCCATTGCCTTTTCATTCTTTCTCGACTATCCTTCCAAGCTTTGGTCGTTTTCTTGGTTATGCTCTCAGTTTCACTAACCTCGAAACTCTTTTCTTGGCCTAAACCTTGGTTATGCTACAAAGCTTGAGCTCTAGTGACCACATGCACTGGCACAGTGGAAGTTAGACTTCCTGTAGAGTTTAGTACCCAATAACATTTATACGAGTGATTTTCGGCATGTTATTGGGGTTCTTAGGGCAATCTTGCAAGAGATGCTCTTTCCCACAATCGGGACAAAAACCCTGAATTGTCATAGATTGGGGTTGTGTCGGTGCAGGCATAGGGCAATCATGAATGAGGTGATCTCCCTGACATCGGTAGATGGTCCTCTAGGAAATGGGGGTCTTACCTGCCTAAGTTGAGGTCTAGGGTTGGGGTTTGCGTACATGACATTTGCATACTATGGCTCCCAACTAGGTTCACTCGGTTCTTCACAATAGTAAGACTCATTATGCTCAGCTGACTGCATGTAGTAAGCTTGGGGGCTATCAATATGGGTCGAGTCAAAACTATGATCACTGGGGTCACCTTCTGAAAGTAATGGAGTTACTGGCACTATAACTCTATTTAGATTTTCTTCTCCAGCTACATACTTCACTGGAATCACATTGGCAGGAGCAGGGGGTTGCTATGCTAGAACTGGTTGAGGTCTCTACTACCCCTGATAGGGTGGTTGGTAGGGTTGCTGGGGCCTACCGTACTGCTGTGGTGGATACTGGTTCTGGTATCTGTCCTGTTGTGGATATGGTTGAGGGTAATTTTGTTTGATAGCTTGCTTGTTATAAGGGCAGTCTTGTGCGGTGTGGTTGGTGTATCTTCGCTCTATGGTGCAGTACTGGCTACTAGGATTCACTTGGGGTTGAGCCATAATGGGACATACACTCACCATATGGTCACCTCCACAAGTATAGCATCACCTCACTGGGGTAAATCGGGGTATCTATTTGCTTGAGACACCTAATTTCTGAGCTACCTTCTCTGCGAGTTCCTCAATCGATGTGGATTGTCTGGAAGAGAGGCTGATAGAGCTATCTGATTCTTTGTAGATCTTTGAAAGCTCCAGCTCCTCTCCTAGATTATCCTCTATGTCTATGCATGTGCCTACACAGTCTTCTATGGTTCTAGGGTCCTTCAGGTCCACATATGATCTCAGCTTGGTACTCAGCAATCCATCTAAGAATAAAGCCACCTGTTCGGTTGGAGTGGGTAACTCAGGAACAAGACATCTCTCTAAGTATTGGCTAAACCTTCTTCCTGCAAGTCTAACCATCTCTTGAGGTATCTGCTTGAAGCTATTAATCAGTGAGGAAGTATATGCCATATGCCACTCTTAGAAAATTCGGTAATGAAATCCTCTAGAAGTTGGTCTATGTTCCTGAACTGCCTCTCATTTAGTGGTTGAAACCATGTACGGGCTGTGTTCCTAAGGGTTAGACCAAAAGCATTGTATTGCGTGAATAGGTCCTCAACTTTTTCAGATCTCAAGACTTGCCTGCATTCGGCAACATGATCGTATGGGTCTCCAGTGCCATCGAAGCAATTCTTCATGGACTTAACCAACTGGGTTGGCCTCAAGGTCCTAGTGTGTTCTCTAGGTCTTGGCAGAGGGAAATCATCAGCATTTCTTTGGTTCCTTGGGTCTCTATGTCTCTCAGTTTCCACTCTATCCGTCTTCGTTCTCATTCTTTCTCTTTCCAATGGGTTGGAAAAACTTACTTCCGGCCTATCTCTACTTCTATCTCTATGAGCTCCATGAGCTTGGGATGTCCCAGCTCCTTGGTGACTATAGGAGACATTAGATCTTGGATGGGGAAAAACAAGTTCTCCCTTCCAAGCATAGGCATGCCTACCATGCTCTGTGACCACAAAGATTCTCTCTGAAGTGTTTTTCTAAGTAGGTCACTTTGCTTGGACTATCAGGATCTTTAAACTCGTGAATCGTGAGCGTTCTAACCTCGTTCGGATGATCAGGCTTATGCCTCCAAAAGGCTTCATCAATCTCTCAGGTCAAGAGCAGGTCTATGCTCTTATTGTCCTAGGGAACCCATTTTGGCGTGATAATTCTAGTGAGGACTGATTTACCTCGGGGAGTTCTAGGCTCTCTTCCTAAGTTCCCTTGCTCTATGTCACCTATGTCTGTCTCTGGAATCACATTACCAAACTCATCTATTCTATCTGGTTGGTTGGTGACTACGTACATTGTGCCTTCCTTATCTAGGTATGCACCATTTTCGAACTTGACCACTGGATGTTCTAGTCCGTCCTCATAGATGCGAGCACCTAATCGGTTGGTCCTAATGTATTCAAGTTGTGTTTTGTAAGGACCTTCTGGTTTCTCTAAGTAAGCCACACTTGAACTTCCTATAGGTCTCTCCATACCATAAGACATCTTTGATTCACTAGTTTCAGAGCTAGTGTAGTGGGGATAATTGCTCAACTGCTGGGCCCAAGACTGAGCAGTGTGATTGACACTAGCCTTTGAAGATCTAAGGCTTTGTCTATCTCTCCCTAGATGTCTTCCTGATCTAAGGTTCATATGCCTGATTGAGCAACCCCAAGTTTGCCCCAAGTACGACCTCATTTCAATTCACTTTGTATCAATCACTTGGTTCTTTTTTTAGTTGGTTATCGTGTTTATGCTCTTGTCTAATATCACATCGTCAAGAATATTTAAGTGAATTTCCGTACTTTAAGTTGATCGTCAGGAATATTTAAGTGAATGTCCGCACTTTAAGTTCTTTCCTTTATGGTTTCCGTCACATGCATAGGTTATCTCTTGACTTGAACTTGATTACTTAGACAGTCTTCAACTTTTATCATGCCTATTGTAGCCCTAATTTACTTCAATGCTATGCATTCTTAGCCTGAGCTAGGAATTGACTAAGGGAGTTGAGAGAATTTCCAACCTCAAGCTCTTTGCCTTGTGAGTGCTAGTTGAGCCTAGGACGCGCTTCGCCCAAGCTTTGCGATCACCTTGCTAGGGTTGTTTGAAATCCTTGCTCTCGCACCCGAATCTGCAAATTTTACTAGTTAGAAATGGACTTGCCCACTATTGATTGACAAGCAAAAACAATATCCAACATTCATTGAAAAGTACAACCTCTTTGCTTTCCTTATTGCCCAAAACAATATTCTTACTTCCTAGTACCAATTGATGGTCAACCCAAAAATACCTTATTATCCATCTACAATTCTCAACGAGCTTTCCAATGGGACCAAAATTGTAACAAACGGAGTTCGTATGAAGAAGTTATGGCTGGTCAGCCACTTGGGAGTCAAAACAAGAGAAACAGGCACTCAATAATAGCTCACAGTGTTTTCTAAGGCCTCTTTATGCTCTAGATTTTCCTCGATTTCGGCCAAAGATAGGTTTATTTTTTTTAATCCTAAAAATATGCCAAATTTGCCCGTCAATTGTGATCGAGTGGTTTGTCAATCGTGATTGATGTGTCAATCGCGATCGACAGGTCGATCCCGATCGGCAGGTCCATCGAGGCTGTCAGTTGCGATTGATGGGTCAGTCACGATTGACACATGGCATGCGAAGGCTTTGTCGATCATGGTCAATCGATCGTGCGCTCTGTCGGTCGTGATCGATGTGTCGGTCGCAATTGACAGGTCCGTCAGGAGGTGTCCATCGTCGTTTGTCAGTCGCGATTGACGTGTCAATTGTGATTGATAGAAAACGGAGGCATTTTAACATTTTACACACATGTTTAGGATGCCCTAGGCCTAAGCATTGTATTTTTGCACTTGGTTTAGCAAAATAGTCGATTTTATTATTGTTCGCGATTGACAAAAGTCAACACCTTGAGACCTGCATAGTAAAAAAATTTACCTGTTGGAGCTAGTACAACTGGCTCGAGATGCTGATTCCTGCAGAAAATCTTAGAAAACACACAAAAATACTAGCACACAATCGCTCTCTCACTCTCTCTCACTCTCTCTCACAAGTGAAATGAGGGAAATGGAATGGGAAGGGTGATATGACCAAAAAACTAAAATTTTTGCAAAGGTGCAAATGATGGTGGGAAATGGTGATAAAGATGGTGAAGAAAGCAAAAGAAAATAGATCAAAAGGGAGAAAATACCTATGACTCCAACATCTCAACTCTACGTCTTACCATCACACGCTCGTCCTCAAAGCTCGATCCTGGCAACGGTGCCAAAATTTGGTGTATCTCAGTGATGAGTAGCACCACCTTTAATGTCAATCCAGGAAGACATGAGGATGGTATGAAGACCTCGAACAAGTGATGGCACATGTGTGAGTGAGAAGCACACAAACATGCACACACATACACACACATGCGCACACAAGGCAAGAACAAAGAGAGAAACAATGGAGTTCTTTAGATTACTCAAAAAGTCTCATATACAAGCTTCAATCACTAACAAGCTAAGCTAACCTAAAAAATGAGCTCTCTAGCTCTTTTTATAGTTTCTAACTAGCTTTGGTCTTGTCTAGACCTAGTGTCCGGCCTAGTTAAAAATTAGGTTCCTAGGCTATTTTGGAGGCTCAAATGAGCTCTGAAAATTATGAAAATTGGTACATAAATACTACTAATACTCCTCAAGCTCGAGGACTCCTCAGCTTGCACAAAATGGAGTAGGAATAATAAAAAATGGTATTCACAATGGTGTGAAGTGACTAAGATCATTATTTGGGAAATATTGCTTCATGAAAAATTATAGGGCCTATTTGCTGGATCTGCATTGATTGCTTTGCCTACTTAGTCCTTCTCTTTGCTCTGACTCTTTTCGTTGGCTTCCTTTTCTTGTAAGTCCTTAAGTGCCCTGACTGCTACCAACATTGTTCCAATCATGTGGCTGGAAACATAGCATAGTTATCTGATCTTGAAGAACCCAAAGGGAAGCATGAAGTGCAGACATGTGATGATGCCAGACACTCTGTCAAGAAAATTGGCAATGTCAAGGCTTCTGATGGTAACATGAACATCTTAACTAAGGTCTTGTATGTGCCAACTATAACCAAAAACCTAATTAGTGCTAGACAGATTGTTGAGAAAGGCCTACAAGTCAGATTCACAAGGAATGGAGCATATGTGGAAGACCCTCAATAAGGCTTCAAGAGGATTGCAAAAGGTGAGAAATCTGGTAGACTCTTTACATTTGAGATTGAAGACACAAGAAACATAGCACTCTTCAATTGCAAAGATCAAACTCTAATTGAACTAGAGATATGGCACAAAAGGCTAGTTCATGTAGAAGAAAGAACATTAAAGAAAATATACAGGTATCAAAGTGTGCTTGGCATCCCCAATGTGTCCAAGCAAGTGTGGAGCATGCCAATCTGGCAAAGTTCACAGACAACCATTCAACAAGAAAGGGCACATGTATGAAGACTACTTGGAGCTTGTACACATTGATGTGTGGGGTCCTAGCAAAGATCCATCAATCTCAGGTTCAAGGTACTATGTCTCATTTATAGATGATTACAATAGACATACAATCATATATTTCATATAGCATAAGGATGAAGTATCTACATGTTTCATAAAGTAGTTGGCATTGGTTGAGAACCAAACAGGTAGAAGCTTGAAGAGGATCATATTTGATGGAGGTGATGACTACTTTTCATGTGAATTTGATTCATTCTTATAGGATAGAGATACAAAAAGAGAATTCATAAAAAGATATACACCTGAACTAAATGGAGTGGTAGAGAGAAAGAACAGGTTGATAGTAGAAGCTGCAAGGTCAATGTTGAATGACAAGAAACTACCTAATCGCCTCTGGGCAGAGGCTGTTTCTATAGCCACTTATTTGGTTAACAGGCTCCCATCCAAATCTATGAAGCATGGAATGGCAAGAGACCCTCATTGGACCATTGCAAAATGTTTGGGTGCATTGCTTATGCAATGAGCTAGTGATATGGCACAAAAGGCTAGGTCATATAGGAGAAAGAACATTAAAGCAAATATGCAGGGATCAGAGTGTGCTTGGCATCCCCAATGTGTGCAAGCAACACATGATATACAAGTGTGGAGCATGCCAATTTGGCAGAGCTCATAGGAAACCATTCAGCAGGAAAGGGTACATGTATGAAGACTACTTGGAGTACAATGTGTGCAAGCAACACATGATATACAAGTGTGGAGCATGCCAATTTGGCAAAGCTCATAGGAAACCATTCAGCACGAAAGGGTACATGTATGAAGACTACTTGGAGCTTATACACATTGATGTGTGGGGTCCTAGAAAAGATCCATCAAACTCAGGTTCAAGGTACTATGTTTTATTTATAGATGATTACAATAGATAGACAATAGTTTATTTCATATAGCATAAGGATGAAGTATTTACATGTTTCAAAAAGTATTTGGCATTGGTTGGGAACCAAACAGGTAGGAGCTTGAAGAGGATCAGATCTGATGGATGTGGTGAGTACTTTTCACATGAATTTGATTCATTCTTATGGGACAGAGGTATAAAAAGAGAAGTCACAACAAGATATACACCTAAACTAAATGGAGTGGTAGAGAGAAGGAACAAGTTGATAGTAGAAATTGCAAGGTCAATGTCGAATGAGAAGAAACCACCCAATTACCTATGGACAGAGGCTGTTTTTACAGCCACTTATTTGGTTAGCAAGCTCCCAGCGAAATTGTTGGATGGAATGACACCCTATGTGGCATGGAATAGCACGAGATCCTCATTGAACCATTGCAAAATTTTTGGGTGCATTGCTTATGCACACATTCCCTCACAAATTAGAGGGAAGCTTGACCCTAAAGCTCAAAAGTGTATATTCATTGGCTATGACCAAAACCACAAGAGTTATAGGCTATACAATCCCACTAACAAAGGATTTATAGGGGTAGTATTTGATGAAAATAATTCATGGGTTGAAGATGATTGCAGGAAGATCAAATTAACTTATGATTTGGGAAGTGATTTTCTAACTCTCACTCAAGAAGATCAACAATTACAAGAAGATATCATTTCACGGGATGAAGAGCAAATGGATTTCAAGGCATGGAAGTCAAGAGGAAAGACCAAGATCAAGCAATTGGAAGATATTCCAGAGTCCTCCACTCAAGCACTCACGATATCTCAAAGGGAGAGCAAAAATCCCATAAGGGGGTTCTATCTATATCACTAAATACTCTATGACAGAAGAAGCTTCTTCATTTAAAGAGGCCAATAAGAAGAAAGAATGGAGAGAAGCCATGCAAGATGAAGTTGAAGCACTTTAGGAGAACAATAATTGGGACTTGGTTCCCAACAAGCCAAGCATGAAGGTAATAGGATCTAGGTGGATATACAAAATCAAGAAAAACTAAGATGGTTCTATAAACAGGTACAAGGCAAGGTTAGTTCAAACCCATGTAGTGGACTGTGAAGAAACTTTTTCACCTCTGGCTAAGATGCCAAAAATTAGGGTTTTTGTAAGTATTGCTGCCTCTAAGAATTGGAATCTATATCAGTTAGATGTCAAAAAGCATTCTTAAATGGATGAATATCAAAAGAAGCGTATATGGCACAACCACGAGGGTTTCAAGATGAAGATAAACTAGGTTTTGTATGCAAGCTAAGGGAGGCATTGTATGGCCTAAAGAGCCAGGAACCATAGGCTTGTTACTTATTTGCAGGATCAAGGTTTTGTGGCTAGCAAGGCAGATTCTTCTTTATTTATAAAGAAGACCAACTCAAAAGTTATCTACTGATGTGTGTATGTGGATGACATTATTATTATAGGGAATGATGCTAATGGCATCAAGCAAGTTAAAGCTCAACTAATGGAAGAATTTAAAATCAGTGATCTTGGTTTGTTAACATACTTCCTTGGCTTAGAACTTATGTATACAGATTATGGTGTGTTTATTACTCAGAGAAAGTATAGCCATGATATGTTAATAAAATTCAAGGTGGAGAATACCAAAATTGTAGGTACACCCATAGAACTTAACCATAAGCTTAGTTCTCATGAAGGAGAACTCCTTGAGGATGTTACAGGTTACAAGAAACTTGTAGGGAACCTCAACTATGCCACCCGAACAAGAGTAGGCATTGCTTATGGAGTAAGTACATTAAGCCAGTTTATGCATGCGCCAAGAAAGCCTCGCATGGAAGCTGCCAAGAGGGTACTAAAGTATTTAAAGGGTACCGTGAATGAAGGGTTGTTTTATCCCTTCACTTCTGACTTAGACATAAAGATGTACTCTGATGCAGATTGGGCAGGCTCCAAGGATGATAGGAGAAGCACCTCAGGATACTTTTCTTTTGCATGTTCAAAGCTTATATCATGGTCATCTAAGAAGCAACCAACTATGGCTTTATCATCTACAGAATCAGAATAGAGAGGCCTAGCAAATGCAACACAAGAGGCCATGTGGTGCAAGCAACTCTATGCAGATTTAGGGTTACACTTTTACACTCCAATAATCTTTGGAGACAACACTAGTTCACTTCATTTGGCTACTAATCCTGTATATCATGCAATGCATAAGAACATTGAAATGAACTATCATTATGTAAGGGAGAAATTGCTTAGCAAGGATATTTGGCTATCTTATGTATCAACTCATGTACAATGTGCACATATACTCACAAAGTCTTTGGATGGAACCAAGATGAACAGATTCAAAATGATGATTGGTTTGCAGGAGATCAAGGAGGAATGAAGTCCAAGCATGTTAGGCTTGAGGGGTAGTTGTTGGTACAAGAGAATCCAAGGCCACATACTTGGATGATTAGCATATTTTGTCATGAAGTCTTATATGATCAATCCCTTGTAAAATCAAGTACATTTACTCTTGCAAAAGTACACAACTTGCACGTGGAATTAAAAAGAATCAAATATCGATTCATTTGGTAGTTGAGTGATGAGGGAATATATTTATACTTTAGGATTCACTTTTAGGTGAACTTTTGAATTTGAATTCAAAAGGTTGGCTCCAAACTTAACTATAAAAGGAGGATCAAAAGACCTACGTGATATCTCGACTCCATGAGATCATTTTTGGTAGGGATACATTGTGGATTGAGAGCTCACTGCATAGCTCATTCAGCTCCCACACATTGAGCAATTGAGTATTTCCAATGACATTGTATTTGTACATGATTTAATACATAGATTTCATTATATCTTGACTTCATTTCTATGCCATGACTACATCAGTATAGTGATCTTCTCAGAGCTTGTTCTTAGTGTATGATTGATCATCTATAGTGATCGAAAGCATTATATATTCAATATACTGTCCACTATATTGCTACAAAATCTCATTATCATTGCTTCTCTAAATCGTGAGATATTAGGATTTCATTGCTCTTTGGTCTGTTGACTGATGCACCCCAAAATGTTGAGCATGTCCTATGATTTGCTAAACATCATACTCAACGTGTAGTTCATCATTTTTGATGAAATTGCTCATGCTTGGTAGCTGTCTAAGCTAATTAAACATCACCAAAAGGAATTAAGCTAATTGCTACTGTGCTAAGAGAACTGTTCAACATACTAAACAAGTGTAGAGAAAAGAATAGCAAGATTTTGATCTTGAAATTTTCTTCCTACTTGTTTTGATCCATTGAGTAGTGGATCATGTTCCAAACATCATAAGTGATTATTTATGATCATTATCTATCCAAAGAAGCCCACTAAACTCTCCAGCAATTGTTTTTGGCTAGTGTGAAGCAAGTTTAGGCAACACCATTTCATCTCTTAAGAACATCCACCATCTCCTCCAACAATAGAAACATATCAAAATGCCAAAAAGAAATCTTCAAGATATCTTTGATGGTACACCACAATCCATAGTGGTGCAACCTTATTGGGATGCTCATTTGAAAATGTTTCCATATGAAGATAATGCATTGTATCTACAATACCTTCAATCACATCCCTAAAGTAGCTCATCTTCATCCTTAGATATGACGTGACCTGATGCATGAGCTTTAGAATGGTTGCTTGAAGCCATTCATTGGTTGGAAAATCAGATAATATAGCTAAGTGATCAGGACAAAAGCAACATTCTTTTTTTTTTTAGCACATCAAAAAAGATGTCAATCTTGCTTGCACTATTTCTTATCTTGTTCATATAGATCAAACCATTGTTTCATTTGGTTTGCATTTAAAAGAACAAATCTCATTATTTTTGTTGTAATCCTACATCCATTTTTTTCAATACCTATACTTTGTGCCTCTTCTCTAGATGCTTCTAGATCTTCTACTTCATACCATGAACATGGCATCTTTGGATCTATTGATAGAAATTCTATCATTAATATTAATACCTTCTGTACCAACCAACCTTCTCGCATACTTCCTTGAGGCTGAGCTATTTGATACACAAATCTTTTTAATTTCTTCATGAAATGATCTAAAAAAAACATGCATAGTTCCTGGATTTGTGATCTCGCAATATGCAAAAGCAAGTGTACCTAAATGGCCAAAAATTTGGTTGGTAAATATTTATGTACAAGGCATACAATTTCAATCAAATTGAGATAAGCCTTTGCAATGGATTGTTCCTCTATCTCTTTAGAAGAAATCCATCTAACTAAATAACCCAATCTTTATATAATATTTTGAATTTCGATGATCAAATCTCCCTTGATAGCAATTGCTAAAATGAACTAAAGAAACTTGTGCCAATTATTAGTTTTCATGGAAGATAACTCCTCTATTTGAGTGAAGGCAGTCTTCATTGATCGCATACATCCAGTTGGAATTTTGAAAGAGTAAATTATAGATTTCACTCTTTGTAATTCCTCTTTCCGTAGAACCCATGAATGTGGAATTTCATCACTATCCATAGTACACCATAAGAGTGGTCATTTACCTATTTCTTTTAAATCCTCTCTTTGTTCACAAGTATTGATTTGACTTGTGATCATTCTCTAAAGTATCTCGCCTATATTTTTGAAAATATGCATGTGATATATCATGTGATTGATCAATAATTGATTCTAATATGAAAGAAAGTGCAAACTAGATAGTCTTTTCATGGCTGAAATAGGTGAACCTTCACTTCTCTCCCACATACTACACCAATCACATACACACAAACAAAAATTTTCCATCTCACCTAGATGTCCATCACATAAATGATGTCCATTTAGAAGTTAATAGTGGTAACTTGATATATCATCTTATTCAATGAAGTATTACATGACCACACAAAGAGATGAGTCTCTTTTCCTCCCAACCATATGCCTCTATATCCAAGGGACTACCCACTATAGCAGGTGGATACTAACCATCCAAGTGTCGACCATGTAACTACATGTGTGCTGTGTCTTAATTAACTCAAGTAAAATCAAGTGGATGCTTCTAGAAGGCTCTAGAGCTCTAAGGGCAAAACACTCTCTCATGTCTCTCATGGAGTTGAACCCAAGACCTCTTCCTTCTCATCCATATGACTTAACCACTTGGCCAAGCACCTTTTCTTGTCTAGAGAGCATAAGCACCTTTGCTTAAGTCTACTCTCAAGATTTCTGCCCTACACTTGAATGACCAAATGATGTTTGATCTCATATTCGTCTGAACCTGTCAGGCCCTCATGTCATAAAGTTCCTTTATAACATGGTTCCCCACTTTGAAAACATTTTTTTCCTAAGAAATAGAGCTATATAAATACTCTAGATATCCTCTGAGCTTCATGTACAAATTGTACATGATCATCTTTGTGGGTTGTTTCCCCATATCCTTCCCCTTAAGAAGAAACCATCTATGTGGTGCCTATTATCTCCCATATATACCTAATTTCCAAAGTATCACTCCCATAACTTATAACATCATCAAAATGACCTTTTTCTATATGATATATCCTCTATGGAATAGTAATATGAAAGACAAAGGTGCCAAGATTACATGCTTGACCATAGCAAAATGGAGATAATAAATCATAGAATCATCTAAAATGTAGACCAAGATCCCATAAAAAAGTGACCACAAACCCTTCTAGACCTAAGATGATAGACTTGGCCTCATGTTTCTCAAGGTATTCCTATCCTTAAGTGTACTCGCAAGTGATAGTTTTTACTAAACCATCCTTGTGATCTATGTAAATCTATCATCCTAGCTATTATAATAGAATTACTTGGACGTAAAATGAAATCTCTACATTCCACTATTGCAGAGTAAAGGAGCACAAAAGAGGAGCCCCAAAAAATTTTCAAATTATGGGCACAAATTTTCTTCTTCAAATTCCTATGAAAACCTCATAAAGCCATGTAAATGCACTAGAGGAGTCCTGTAGATGCATAAATCCCAAGCATTGTATCATAATTCTTGTAAAATAAGGAAACTAGGGTTTCCATGGACACAATTTTTCTTCTTCAAATTCCTATGAAAACCTCATAAAGCCATGTAAATGCACTAGAGGAGTCCTCTAGATGCCATGATCGCTGAGTATCGAGTATCGCAAGTTTTGAGTATCATGGATCGTGACCATCCATGTATCGCGATACTGAAGTATCATGTATTGTGTATTGGTTCAGTTGTATCGTGTATTGTGTATCATGACTATTCGTGTATTGTAATACTACGGTATCATGTATCATGTATCATGTATCATGGATTCCCCATGTATCGTGTATCGGGTAAGTTGGAGTATTGTGTATCATCTGGTCATCTGGTATCGTGTATCATCAGTCCTTCAAGTATCGTGTACCGTCCTAAGCCTGTATCATGACGCGAGGAGTATCGTGTATCGTCAGAAGCTAACTATTGTGTATCGTGGAAAAACAGTAACTAGTTGGACATTCTAGGGAAGGAGAACCTAAATTGGGGTAAGCCAACTCCTAGAATAAATACAAGTCTGAGAGACCTGCAAAACTGACTTAGGTATTCAGTGGATGAACCTACGCTGAGGACGTGTATTAGGAAGCCGATGTAGTGTCATATCATCAACAGGGAGTGTAAATTTACCTAGTGCCAATTCCTAGTATTCTAACACCTCTAATGAATCAGACAAAGAAGCTAGGATGGCTTTGGAGGACATGCATAGTTCAGTACCTTTGACAGGATTTATGTCCGTCATTGAAGGAGAATATAGGACCTCTCTGAGCATGTGAGCACCAATCAACATGAACTATCAATTTACATAGATGGACTAAATAGGACAGTAGCACAAATGAAGAAAGCAAGTGAATCTGAGATAGTTCCTCGACTCGTAGTAAAATATGAAGGAGGGTCCTATATGGATAAAAGAGGGATAATCTATGTAGTAACCGACTATCCAAAAACTATAAGTGAACAACGGGAGAGTGGGAATGTGGATCACCTTAATGGGGAAGGTGCTGAAGGTAGGGTTTTTATACCTTGGGGCAAGTCTAAAGTAACCAGAGTTTGGAGAGGTGACAAAATCCCTCAAGATGACGCGTTGAATGATGTGTATATGCTAATCAAGATGGAGAAGTTATTACAAGCACCTTCATCTTTGTGGGGAGAAAGTAGTAACCCTGTCACCATTTATGAGCCAGAAGATCCAAAGGATCTCTCTAGAATCACCTATCTTGACACAAATATGAGGAATTATTGGCCCATATCAGATCTAGATAGATCCCGATTAAGATATCAAGCCATTCTAGTGTTTCCCCCTAGAGAGCCAAGAACTACTTACCAGAATCGTCAAGGAATGTGCCAAAGCTATGCTTATCAGAACTCGGGGTAGGACCAACAATAGAAGATTCCTGCAAGGATCAATGTTCAATTTTCCACACTAGGAGCCAACCCTAACTATCAACCCCCAAACAATGGAGAACCTAGAAATAGAAAGCCTATGCCTAAGAGACCACCATTAGGGAGGGGAATTGGAGTTCAAGTAAGACATCCAGCCATTCTTGTTATGCCTAGACCACCAAAACTGGGTAGAAGATTACGACCAATCCAAGTGGCCAAGTGCATGAAAAGCCACTATGATGGGTCCGGTGAACCTTATAATCACATAGCCAAATTCATGCAAGTGATTCGTGCTAAACAAGTGGAAGATTTCATGCTTCAATATGAGTCATTTGGGTTGAAACTTACGAATACCACTTTGGCCTGGTTCCAACCACTTGAACCCAATCGTTTCCTAAATATGGAACAAGTATTTCAGGAAATGATCGAGGAATTCACTAAGACTGGCATTAAGAATAACTCTTCATCATTGATCCACAGCTTCAAATAGTCTCCACAGAGTCAATATGACTGACGGCTCAAAGATTTAAGCAATATGTGGATAGATGCCCCACAAAAGAAAGGCCTACTAAAAAAAAATGATTTCAATATTCTTAGAAGGACTACTCATCACTGAGAGCACTATTCTATGTAACAGGTTGCAGCAGAAGGAAAGGAGTATGGCAGATCATATCTCCATTGACAAACTGGGCATAGATAATTACCCCGCATGGGTAATGAGAATGGAAGCCTTACTTATGAGTAAGGATCTCATGGTATATGTAACAGGTGAAGAAGAGAAGCCAGTATTTGAAGGTGAAAGCGGACCAAAGAAAGAAGAACTTGATGCTTTAAAGCATTGGTAGAAGAAGGATGCAAGTGCAAAAGCCTACATCTACAATACAATCTCTGATCATTTGCTACCACACATCAGAGGATTGGAATCATATTGAAGATATTGGGAATGCATTGGAGCATCATTTCCAAAGCACTCCTAAAGCACGGAAAGCAAGTCTATGGTCAGAGTTTACAACATTCAAGAAGAAGCCAAGTCAAAGTATTAGTGATTATGTCACTAAGATGAAGGATCTTGCAGATAGTCTTGATCCATAGATGAAGATATTGAGGATCAGAGGTTGATTGCTTAATTACTTATAGGTTTGAGAGGAGATGAAAGGTGGAAACCTTTTGTCTTATCAACAGAACTGTCATTAAATCATTATATTCTAGATTTGAACCAGTTACTTGGTTTGATGCTCACATTTGAGCAAGACTTGAAGGGCGATGGAGATAAAGGACAAAGTTCTGCAATGTACATGAAGAACAAGAAGAAAGGAGATAAAGGTAAAGCAAAGGATGAAGAAGAGTCAACTTCTCAAGTTTATTATGCAAGAGGTAAAGGCACTGGTAGAGGAAGACCAAGAGGTTTTGGAAGAGGAAGAGGTAATCAGAATAACAATAAGAAGGCTTGCTGGATCTGTGGATTGAGTAATCATTTGGCTCATGACTGTTGGCACAACCAACAATGATCAAACCAGAATCAAAACAACAATAGCAGAGGTCGAGGTGGATGATATCAAAGTAATTTTCAAAGAGGTAGACAAAGTCAAAGAGGAGGCTATGGTAGAGGTGGAGGAAGAAGTTGGGGACATAATCAATCCTACAACACCACCTACTACAATTATGCAAATGACACATAGAATGAAAGTCATACATCATTGATGATGAATTCAATCAGCACATCAGATAAAGAAGATCTAAAGGTATTTTACATTGACTTTGGATGTTCTAATCATTTGTCACGAAACATAGAATTGATGTCAGAATTGGAAAAATGCATTTCTAGTCATAGTGTTCAAACAGGTGATAATACAAGACATAGTGTACATTCAATTGGAAAAGTGAAATGCAAGAGTGGAGCAGATTTGCTAACCAATGTTTTGTATGTTCCTACAATACCTAAAAACTTGATTAGTGTGGGACAGATAGTTGGAAAAGGTTTTCAAGTCAGGTTTACAAATGAAGGAGAATTTGTTGAAGATCCAGAGAATGGATATAATCAGATTGTTTGTGGTAAGAAAGAAGGTAGACTCTTTACTTTAAGAGTACAAGGGAACATTGGTCAAGCTTTGCTCACACATGGTGAAGGAGTGATTACAGAACTTGATCTCTGGCATAAGAGATTAGGTCACTTCAATGAAAGAGGAATTAAAGCTATGGTTGCAAATCAGTTTGTGCTAGGATTACCAAATGTGCAGAGTCAACATATGGTTTATAAAAGTGAAGCACGTCAAATGGGTAAAGCACACAGGTTACCATTTCAGAGGAAATGATTCAAACATGATGGATTACTAGAGCTCATTCATACAGATGTATGGGGACCAACAAAATTAGGATCTATCAGTGGCTCAAGGTATTATGTTCTTTTCATTGATGATGCTACAAGATGGATAACATTATATGTTTTGAAGGAAAGATCAGAAGTGTTTGGAGCTTTCACATTTTCATGCATATGCAGAGAGCATCACATGTCAAAAGCTTAAAAGATTGAGGTCTGATGGAGGGGGAGAATACTTCTCCCAAGAGTTCAATGATTATCTTTGGAATGTAGGTATTAAGAGAGATATAACTTGCAGGTATACACCACAACAAAATGGTGTAGTAGAAAGAAGAAACAAGACTTTAGTTGAGTTTGCTAGAGCTATGCTGAAGGAGAAGAATCGTCCAAATCATCTTTGGGATGAGGCTGTAAATATAGCTACATATCTTGTGAATAGATTACCATGTGCAGCTCTAAATGGAATGACTCCATATGAAGCTTGGTGGGGTAAGAAACCAACACTAGATCATTGTAGAGTGTTTGGATCAATTGCATATGCTTATGTGTCATCACAACTTAGACATAAACTTGAACCAAAGGCAGAAAAATATGTGTTCATTGGTTATGATGAAAAGGAGATGGGTTACAGGTTGTGGAATCCTTCAACCAAACAATTTCTTGTTTCTAGAGATGTTACATTTGATGAACAGAAAAGTTGGTATGCAGATCAAAGATTCATACAACTGAAGAATTTGAAGAAGAGGTAAGAAGATGTGAGAAAGGAAAATCAATTGTGCAGGTGAATAGAGATGAAGGCTATATGCAAGCAAGTACATCCAGAAGTGGATTAACAAGAAGGAATGAAGAA
This sequence comes from Ceratopteris richardii, assembly GCA_020310875.1. Taxonomy (NCBI): domain Eukaryota; kingdom Viridiplantae; phylum Streptophyta; class Polypodiopsida; order Polypodiales; family Pteridaceae; genus Ceratopteris; species Ceratopteris richardii. Next base: position 40,024,819 of record CM035415.1, read on the forward strand.
GCTCCTATAGTTGATGAAGAGGTGTATCCAGACACTTATGAAGAATGTGAACCAAGAAGGTCAAGCAAGACTAGAAGACAACCAGAAAGATATTCTTATGATACTTCTTACATAACTTAGAAGAACTATGCATATATGGTCAAAGATGATGAAGAACCTCAGAACTATGATGAAGCTAAAGGTAAGAAGCAATGGAAAGAAGCCATGAAGAAAGAATTCAATGCATTAGAGGAGAACAAGACATGGGAACTTGTTCCTAAACCAAATGGTGAGAAAGTAATTGGAAATAAATGGGTTTATAAAGTGAAGAAGCTTGCAGATGGAAGTATAGCCAGAGACAAAGCTAGACTGGTGGTGAAAGGCTATTCCCAAACCTATGGCATAGATTATGATGAGACATTCAGTCCTGTAGCTAAGATGTCAACTATAAGGACAATTATTGCTATTGCAGCTTCAAAAGGATGGACTCTAAGTCAATTGGATATAAAGAATGCATTTTTGAATGGATACATATCAGATGAGGTATACATGGAACAACCTCACGGATTTATAGATTCCAGGTAACCGAATTTTGTTTGCAGGTTGAGAAGAGCACTCTATGGATTGAAACAAGCTCCAAGAGCATGGAACTATAGACTGGTGAAGTATCTCAATGATCTTGGATATCAAAGTTCAAAAGCAGATCCAAGACTACTCATCAAAAGAGCAGAGGAAGGTACAATCTACATTTGTATTTATGTAGATGACATTTTAATCATAGGTACTTCAGATGAAGGAATCAAGGAGGTAAAGAGATTACTTGAAAAAGAATTCAAGATCAGTGACCTAGGAAAGTTGTCATACTTTCTTGGAATGGAAGTTACTTATACAGATCATGGCATATATGTGTCACAAGAAAGGTATCTTCTGAACTTGTTGAGGAAGTTTGGAATGGAAAATTTGCAGAGAAGCTTCAACGCCACGAAGTTAATCACAAGCTTAGTAAATGTGATGGTGCAGAATACAAAGATATGAGGAAGTATCAATCTCTTGTGGGTAGTTTGATTTATGCTACACTAACAAGACCTGATCTTAGTTATGCAGTGGGAGTTTTGTCACAATTCATGCATTGTCCAAAGGACCCACATTGGATTGCAGGTCAAAGAGTTCTCAGATATATCAAAGGAACTATAAAGGAAGGATTATATTATCCTTTTACATCATATTTGAAGTTGAGAGCCTATAGTGACTCAGACTGGGTAGGTAATTAGGATGACAGAAGATCAACTCATGGCTACATGATATACATTGGTGATAAGCTTGTAAGTTGGTGTTCAAAGAAACAACATACAATAGCATTATCATCAACTGAAGCTGAGTACAAAGGACTTGTGGAAGCAACTAAGGAGATCATATGGATGCAAACACTCTTCAAAAGCTTGGGCATTGATCAAGGTATACCTACAATACATGGAGATAATATGAGTTCACTTTATCTTGCAGAAAATCCAATATTTCATGCAAGAACAAAATATATAGAGATACATTATCATTTCCTGAGAGAAATGGTAATGGAGAAAGAAATTGAAGTGGAGTACATTTCTACAAAGGATCAGATAGCAGATATGATGACAAAAAGCTTGGCTGGTGTGAAAACGAGTAGATTTAAAAGCATGACAGGGGTAAAAGAAAAGAAGATGATATGAAGAAATAGAGAATGTCAAATAGTGATTGAGGGGGAGCTGTTGGAGAAACAATCACTAATTGGACATATATTTGAAGGTCAAAGCTTCAGAAGAAAACCACATGCCTATGTGAAGGGACAAATTCACAAGTGTATTATATTTGTAAAGTTAGTTCACTTTAGTTCTAGAAGTTTTTTTAAAAATCACAAGAATAAGAAAATCTATATAAGTTAGTTTGTATCAACTGACGCGATGAGGAAGACAATGAGAAAGTGAGTTAGTACTCATTTTGTATGACTGAGAATAGTCGGGCTTCTATGCGTGAGAAAGCACCTATGCATTTGTGAGTTTTCATAGTTATGGAAAGAGTTTATTAAACTTCTATGTATAAGTCTTCTTCTTCCATCTCCAGATTTTGTCTTGTGTGAAATGATTTTAGAAGTTGAAGTTTTCCAAGCAAGTCGATGCTTGGCATCGAGTTTGTGCTGATAAGTCATTATTTTTCATTCTTTGAGTGTTACCTGCTATCAAATCTTCTAAAAAAATGAAGTTTGTAGAGCAAGTCGATGCATGGCATCGAGTTTCAACATAAAGTCGATGCCTGGCATCCACTTCCCACATAAAAGTGGTCTTGCTCATGTCTTGTGTTTATAGGGTAATTTTGGCATTGAAAAAGTGGCTAAAAAAGCTCAAAGTCGATGCTTGGCATCAACTTTTGGTTGCAAGTTGATGCTAGGCATCGAATTTTCATTTTTGGACAGTCGGGCTTACTAAAACAGGCAAAAATTCCACTTTTGGAAGTCATATAGGGTCATCTTATAAAGGCTATATCTTGAGTTCTAGAGATCCGTTTCTTGCATATGATAGCTTGTTGGAAGGCTCTACTCTTCTAATTTCACCAAAAGATCTTGGAGAAGTAATATTTGTGCTAAGAGAAATTAGTAGAATACTGAAGGTATGTCATTTTAGTGACTAGAAAGTTGTAAAGAAGTAAAGTTCTTGGTTTTGGCTATCATTTCTCAAAGTTTGGAGTGGCAATGAGTTGATGGTGACCATAGAGGTTGTCTAGTGTCACATTAATTCATTTCTTGTGATGTTTTACACATCAACGCCAGCTACCTTCCAGAGATTAGTGTGTCATGTATTTAAAGAATTTCTTAAGAAGAGTATGGAAGTATACATAGATGACTTGTCCGCGTATACCTCACAACGAGTGGATCACATACCCAAGTTGAGGAGGATTTTTGAAAAGGTTAGACAATACACAATCTTTTTAAACCCAGAAAAATGTGTCTTCATGGTAACACAAGGAAAAATCTTAGGGCATATATTATCTAAGAATGGAATATCCACAAATGAAGACAAGATCAAAGTCATTCTAGAACAAGCCCGACTGAAAAGTGCGAAAGAAGTACAAGCATTTATGGGACATTGTGGATACTATCGTAGATTTATCCACATGTACGCCATAATTGCCCGACCTCTATGTGGCTTATTGACTGAGTTCAATTGGATTGAAGATTGTGAGAAAGATTTCAATGAGCTGAAAAGTAGACCGAGTTCAATGCCTATTCCAAAAGTACCAAATTGGAAGAAGCCGTTTCACATCCATGTGGATGCTTCCAAATTTGCCATAGGATGCATCTTAGCAGAGTCGGCAGACGAAGGAAAACTCGATCACCCTATAGCCGACGCTAGCAGGCAGCTCAACCAAGCCGAACACAATTACACTACCAGTGAACAAGAAGGATTAGGAATGGTATATGCAGTAAATAAATTTCAGCATTACTTATTGGCAAACAAATTCAAATTCTTTATTGATCACCAAGCTCTACTATACCTAGTCAATAAATCCTGTAACACGAGAAGGCTAGTGAGATGGTTCCTCTTATTAATGGAATTTGATTTTGAAGTAGTGGTTAAGAAAGGAAACAAACATGTCAGGGATGATCATCGATCTCAAATGATGCATGGAGAACCCCCAACTGGAGTAGCAGATGACTTGCCTAACACCTATCTTTTCAACTTAGAAGTTTGTCCACAGTGGGCTGAAAAATTGATACCTATGCTCACCCATGGACCTGGTCATCAGATTAATTTTGATAAAGCCCAACAAGTATGGAAGACTAGGAATCTTCACATTGTAGCAGGAAGTCCATACAACCAAGATTCTAGCGGACTTCTATTGAGGTGTGTAGATGAGGAAGAACAAGAAAATTGGTTAAGACATGCCCACATAAACCCATGGAAGAAACATAGAAGCATTAGTGGTACAATACAAGAATTAAAAAGATTAGGAGTGTATTGGTTGGGGATACAAAAGGACGTTCACACGCATGTAACGAGTTGTCCCACCTACCAAGAAGAAAGACCTGAAGAGAACTCTACGCTATGATATTCAACAATAGCACCTAGATGGATTTTGCCTTTAGTGAACTTCTTGAAGACACATGAATACCCGGAAGGGGCAAGCCTATCAAGAAAATGAGCTCTAGAGGAGTAGAGTAAAGATTATACCCTTATAGGGAGACAACTATTTAAACACGACTAAGACAACCAACTACAATTATGTGTTCACGAAGACAAGTATGTCTATGTGTTGGAGATGGTCCATACTGGAGCAGGAGGAGGTCATTTTTTGGCTGATAAAACTGCAAAAATGATTCTCTTTGCCAGATTATGGTGGCCAACTTTGTATCAAGATGCAACGACGTATGTTCAAAGGTGTGATGTGTGTCAAAGAACAAAATATCCTATACGAAGAGATGAAATGCCACTGTGACCAATGATCAGTGCTAGAGCTTTCACTAAATGGGGTATATATTTCATCGAACCAATTAGCCCTCCAGCTAAAGGATCTCATGCTGAATATATAATAGTAGCCACATAATATTTAACCAAATGGGTAGAAGCAAAGGCCACAAGGAAGGATGATGCAAGAACTATGAACAAGTTTCTCTTCAAAAATGTATTCACAAGGTTCGAATTACCCACTGAAATCGTGAGTGATCATGGCTCACACTTCATTAATGAAGTAATAGAAACCTTGATGAATGAATTTCTAGTAATTCATAAGAAATCAGCCCCTTACCACCCGCAAGCTAATGGACGGGAAGAACGCTCCAATAAAGTGATATGTACCATTTTAACCAAGATTGTAAATAATAAACGGTCAGATTGGGATAAACAATTACATCATGCCATTTGGGCTTTTCAAGTTGCGTATAAGACTGCTATAGGCACAACACCTTTCAATCTTGTGTACGGTCAAAATGCAATCTTACCTATTGATTTCTTGACTCCTACTCTTTGAGTAGTTGAAAGATATGAGTGGATTGGATATGAATCATCCCAACAATTAGATTAGATCGAACGATTGCACGAGACTAGATTACAAGCAGTAGTAGGTATTTATGCAACTAAGAGGCGACAAAAGGCCTACTATGACACCCATATTAAAGAGGCGACAAAAGGCCTACTATGACTCAAAGGGGGTGATTTAGTCTTGGTATATACCTTGAAACAACATGCTAAGAAGTTGCAAAAGTTAGGACATGGACTGCTGGTAATTAACTGTATTTCTACCAATGGAGCAATAAACTTAGCCACTCTGGATGGAGAAGTCCTATCAAATTACATAAGTGACTGTCGTGTGAAGAAATACTTAGAACCCTTAATGGACGAGATGATGAGTAGATTCCTTAAAGCAAGGAATGGAAAGGACAAAGAGGAGAGAATTAGAGAAGAAGCGAGGCTTGAAGCATTGGAACACATACAAAAACGAAAAGAATGGATGAGAGAAAGAGATGAGAGATATCGCCAAGGAGAGAAACCAATTCCCATAGCAAACTATAGGGTAGCAGCAACCCTACCTAAGGCTGGGAATCGGAACGGAGGAATACCACTTATTAGATGCATTGATTGATATCGGGGGAGCATTAAGTTGCATATGCTTATCATTAGCTCGACAATTAAGTGCATCACTTAATCAAACTAAGGCCTACATGGTGGGCATAGGAGGAAACACCATTGAATGTGTAGGGGAGGTCAGCCTATCTCTACACCTGGGTAACAATTCAATGCATCAAAATTTTTTAGTTTGTAAAGATGATGACCTAGTGGAAGAGCTAGTGTTAGGTCAAGACTGGATATACGAATTTGAAGTAACAATCCGGTTAGCCTTAGGCTACATATATGCGAAGATTGGACACATAGAAGTCTTTAATCTACTAGATGAGAAAGCTCTAAAGATGATCGGGGTGAAGTGTAACAATGTCGAATGTGTGTCTGCATGTGACTCTCCACCAATGATGAACCATAATCAACTAGTTTCCACTCCTGTCTCAAGCCCAAAAACCCCTACTCTTCTTACTCAGGGTACTCATCTCAGCCAGTCATCTCAACTTAGCCAATCAGAGGGAACAAGTGAGGGTCTTATTACAGATAAGCTATTGAGAGCCCAACGACCAAAGATGAATTCAACACCAATCCATTCAACAATGAGGAAAGGGACGTGACAAATATGGATTCACAAGGATCAGTTAGACAACTACAAATCTCAAGTAAAGGAGAACCAAAAGGAATTCAATCGAAAGCAACATCGACCTGAACCGTTGATCAAAGATAGGTCCCACACATAGTGCAAGTATGGATACCAAAAACATTGAAGACAGCTCAAACATCAAGGAATCAAATCTGGATACCAAAGATAGCTATCAAGATCATCAAAGAGCAGCCACACAAATTTACGAAGAGATGTAAGGCAATACAGACAGCTCCTTAGAAGACAAGAAACTACCATAACCCAGATGCCACCAATGGAACAAGTAGGAGCTTCAAATGAAAATCGATACGAATGGAGAGTGAAAATACAGCAAAACCGATTACCTCCAGCAAAGATAAGAAGCTTCTAGAAGGACATTCAAAGCACCAAAGCTAGAAATATCTGGATTCCCAAGTCCAAAATACCATCACCAATGATCAGAGCAGGAAATTCCTTTTACACACATGATGATTTCTATGCACCTCGAGTAAGCATAATAGGGTCACATCACAAGGCGATGCATTAGGCACACTAGCATTGCTGTACTACTAAGTGAGCACATTTCCCTCATTAGGAATAGGAAACACCTTGTACAATAACGAAATAAATAAAATCGCCTCCGCTATGTCACTAATACTTTTTGTTTCCTTTGCAGCCTAAGAAAAAATAATAAATTATAAAAGGACCAGGTACTATGTTCCTTATACACTCGATGAGTGGGGACACAACACATGGAGTGAATGATCGAAACACCATGAAAACTTACTCCAATTTTGATGCTAATTATTAAATCCTTCAATTCCAGGTGGCTTCCTCAAGCTCTGAAGCTACCAAGGAAGCATCATTTGATTCTGAAGCTACCCATGAGGCTGAAATATTAGAGTTTCCTTTGGATCCAGCTATTAAGGCCTGAGGACACTAGTTCAGAGATGACAACCCAACAAGTAAGCATTTGTTTCTCATCACTATAAATATCATGGATAGAGAGCATCAATTCCTAGTAATGACTCAAGACTTTAGAATCTTGCATGATATGCCAAGCATAGTGAATGTGTGGACACAAGATGGAATTGAGGCATATTTAAAGCTTCCCATCTATAAACCTGAATTTCAACGATGCACGCAAGTTATGAATACTCTACATCCCATGCTTGATAAGCCATCATTTCCTAAAGCTATCATATTAGACCGCAATGGGGAAACTTAGACTATTCATTTCACCCATGAGCTGATCAAGACTGTTGGAGCAAGACAATCATCCATTGATGATTACATGAAGATCAAGAATGAAGAAGTGAAGGAAAGACTCAAGCTCAAAGCATGAAGTCAATTAAAGAATAAGACAGAAATGTTTTGTATGTTTATGTATAATAGCTTTGGAAAAATACTTCAAAAATACTTGATGTAGTGACAAGTCTATAGTCACATGTATATATAAGCTCATGTATAGTCATGATATAGAAGAGAGAAAAAGAATAGATGTGAATGTGATCAATAGATTTCAGGTTGTTCAAGAGATAGATGTATAAAGAGTTTTCTCGTGAGTTAACGACTGGTCTTTCCTAGAATTCTCTTAGCCTGATCATGTGGATCAGGAAATTTTTTGTACACATCTAATTCAGAAGCTAATCAAGATATGACCAAAGTTTGATGATTTAATTCTCTTTAGGTTGTGTGTATGACAAGTAGGAACATTCATATGTAGAAGTCTGCAAGTGAAGTTCTCAAAATCACGCATTTTCCTGTTCAAAGATTTGCTTGGATCTCAGTGCTTAGTGTAAAGTTTTTTATGTTTCAACATTCATAATCTAAGTTAGAAGGTAAGGAAGCTTTGTTCAAAAGCATTTAGCAAAATGGGTTAGATTCTGAGAAAAATCAACTTAAGAAGTTGACCATGTCAAAGTTATCATTTTTGGAAGGCAGTTTCTGACACAGGTTTGATCTAAGTGATCAAATTAAGAATCTAATAGTTCTTTTGAAAAACAAATGGTTATTGTATTGTGCAAAGGGAGTATGAACATGTGAGTGTCATTTGAATGATTAAAGTGGAAGTCATATGCAGAGATTGAAGTCCATTTCTAAAGCAGATTCTTGAAGATGAATAAAGCTTCATAGAGAGAAGTATTTCTTAACATATATGAAAGATAATATGAAATTTGTGTAAATTTTGGTTTATTCTTGATATAGAGGAGTTCTTAAGTCAAGATATATTAGACATTTGGAGATTAAGAGGTCTCTAGCAGTGGTATCAGAGCGGAAAGATCAAATCGTGAAGAAGAAGCAATGAGAACCTCGACTATTGTAGATATCAAAGATCTTGTGAATTGAAGGAGCAAAGAGTAAAGTTTGGAAGAAATATGAAGAAGAACAAAGCAAGAGTTCAAAGGATCAAGAAGGATTAAAGCTTCATATCAAAGGTACATTATATCATTGTAAATCTTAGTAATTGGAGACACAGAAGTCAAGAGATGAGAGAAAGCTTGCAAATTGACAAGCCAAATAGAGAGAACTATCTAGCACACCTCATGAGCAAAGATTTGATATCATTTATTACAGGAGAAGAAGAAAAGCTTGAGTTTAAGGATCCGTGTTCGAACAAGAGAAGAACTTGCAGAATTGAAGAATTGGATGAAGAGAGATGCTCAAGCTAGGAGCATCATTTACATGGCTATAAATGATTATCTTCTACCACACATTAAAGGATTAGAAAGTGCAGCAGATATATGGAATGCTTTGGAAGAACATTTCCAAAACACAACCAAATCGAGAAAGGCTTCACTATGGGCTGAATTTACAACATTCAAGAAGAAAGGATCTCAAACAATTTTTGACTATGTTACAAGGATGGACATTGCAGATAGCTTGGGAGCACTAGATGAAGAAATTGAAGAAGACAAGTTGGTAAGGCAAATACTTACAGGTCTAAGAGGAGATGAAAAGTGGAAACCTTTCATATTGTCTATAGAACTATCATTAGATCATTTTACTCCTGATCTTAATCAATTGTTAGGACATATGCTAACATTTGAGTAGGACATTAAAGGAGAGAATGACAGAGGTTCAAGTCAAGCAATGTATTCAAAGGATAAGAAGAAGAATGCTAAAGGGAAGCAGACAGATGATGAAGAAGGATCTTCAAATCAAGTAAACTTCATGAAAGGGAAGAAGAATCTCAGAGATAAAGGAAGATGAGGTAAGAAAAAAGATAATACTAAAGCTTTTTGGATTTGTGGCTTTGCTAGAGGAGGAGGAAGGAGTTTTCAAACTCAATCTTATAGCAACACATCTACAATATGCTTTAGATCAGAACGAAGATTTGACTCTTATCCTTAATGCAACTCATGACGTAATCAATGAAGATCAAATGGTGTTTTATATTGACTCAGGATGTAGTAATCATTTGAGTGGTAATATTTCTTTAATGATTGATATGGAAGTTAAAGTGAATGGACATACAGTTCAAACAGGAGATAACACCAAACACAAAGTTGAGAGCATTGGATCAGTGAAGACAAGGAGTGGAAGTACACTCCGAAGCAAGGTACTTTATGTTCCAACAAGCCCTAAAAATTTAATAAGTGTAGGTCAAATTGTTGAGAAGGGATATGAAGTCAAATTTACAAGTGATGGTGTTTATGTTGAAGATCCAAGTCAAGGATATAGAAGTATTGTTACAGGGAAAAAGGAAGGAAGGTTATTCACCCTCAAAGTCCAAGGAAATGTGGGACATGCATTGTTTACTTATGGAAATCAAAAGATGTCTGAATTGGATCTATGGCACAAGAGGTTAGGACATTTTAATGAAAGGGGAATATTGAAGGTCAACATATGATATATAAATGTGAGGCTTGCTAGTTAGGTAAAGCTCACAAGAAATCATACAATAAGCAAGGATACATGTATTCAAATATGCTTGAATTAGTTTATACAGATGTGTGGGGTCCTTCAAAGGACTATGGCATAAATGGATCAAGGTATTATGTGCGATTTGTTGATGATGCAACCAGATTAATTACTCTTTATGTGATCAAGGATAAATATGAAGTTTTTGAGACATTTAAACACTATCATGCCTATGTAGAAAGAATTATAGGACAAAAGCTCAAGAGATTGAGATTAGATGGAGGGGAAAAATATTTTTCTAAAGAATTTGATGATTATATGTGGAATGTAGGTATCAAAAGAGAAGTGACTTGCATGTACTCCCCACAACAAAATGGAGTTGCAGAAAGAAGAAATAGAACTCTTGTAGAGTTTGCGAGATCAATGATGAAGCAAAAAAGGTGTCCTAATCATATGTGGACATAAGAAATTAATACTGCAACTTATCTTGTGAATAGGTTGCCTTGCAAAGCTTTGGAGGGAAGGACTCCTTATGAAGCATGTTGGGGTAAGAAACCTACGCTTGATCACTGCAAAATATTTGGATGTTTGGCATATGCTTATGTGCCATCTCAATTGAGACATAAGCTAGAATCTAAAGCAGAAAAATATACGTTCATTGGGAATGATGATAAACAAATGGGATATAGGTTGTGGAATCCATCTACGAAACAATTTCTTGTTTCAAGAGATGTTACATTTGATGAGCAAAACACATGGTTTACAGGATCAGATAATGTGTGTACAACTCTTGAAGAAATCAAAAGGAAAGGGAAATCAAAGATGAAGGTATATGAAGAAGATATTGTTGATGATGTTTGTAGAAATGAAATGCAAGACAATTATGGAGATAGACCAAGGTTTGATCCAAAACAAAATGAAGGAGAAACTTCAAGAAGTGTAGAAATTAGAAGATCATCAAGAGATAGAAAACAACCTATCAAGTATAGTTATGATACATCTTTCTTGACAACCAAAGATTATCCTTACATTGTGAAGACAGATGATCCATCCACATATGATGAAGCTAAAGGAAAGGAAAATTGGGAAAAAGCAATGCAAGAAGAGTATGATGCTCTACTTGAGAATGAGACATGGGAATTGGTGCTAAGGCCAAAGAATCAGAAGGTGAGTGGATGTAAGTGGGTATACAAGACAAAGAGGTTTGCAGATGGAAAAGTTTCTAGATACAAGACTAGACTTGTGGTCAAAGGATATGCCCAAATATATGAAGCGGACTATGATGAAACCTTTAGTCCAGTAGCCAAGAAAAATTATGCAAGAACTACTGCCAAGTTTCTCTTCGAGAATGTTTTCACTAGATTTGGACTATCGATAGAAATTGTGAGTGATAGAGGCACACACTTTGTGAATGAAGTTATAGAAGCCTTACTGAATGAATTCTTGGTAATTCATAAAAAATCAGCCCCTTATCACCCACAAGCCAATGGACAAGCCAAAAGTTCAAATAAAATCTTGTGCACAGTTGTCACTAACATTGTGAACAATGGTAGGTCGGATTGGGATAAACAATTACATCACACATTATGGGCATTCCGAGTAGCTTACAAGACCGCCATAGGAACTACTCCTTTTAACTTAGTGTATGGACAAAATGCTATTTTGCCAATTGATTTCTTAATACCCACTCTCAGAGTAGCAACAACTCATGAGTGGACGGGACATGAACTCTCAGCTCAATTGGATCAAATAGAGAAGTTACATGAAACTAGGTTACAAGCAGTAGCAAGGATTTATGCTGCTAAAAGGCGACAGAAGGCATATTTTGATGCTCATATTAAAGATAAAAATTTGAAGGAAGGAGATTTAGTTTTGGTTTATACTTTGAAACAACACGCAAAGAAACCACAAAAAAGAGGATATGGCCCGTTAATCATTAATCGCATATCCACCAGCGGAGCCATCAGCTTAGCAACTCTAGATGGAGATGTATTGCCAAACTATATCAGTGGATGTCGAGTGAAAAAATATCTAGAACCATTAACTGAAGAAATGATGTCACGATTGATAACGGGTAAAAATAGACGTCTAGACAAGAAGCGCTAGAGCGGATCATGAAACGAAAAGAGTGGATGAGAGAGAGAGATGAGAGATATCGACTAGGAGAGGAACTCGGCCCAATGGCTAATTTTAGAGCCACTGAAAACCTAAGTCAGCAAAGGACGCAACCATATTTGAATTTGGGAGCCGGAAAAAAAGAATACCACTTAGTGGATGCTCTCATTGACACAGGAGCCGCTATAAGTTGTGTCAAATTTTCATTGACTCAAAAACTCAAGGAGGAATTACGTCCATCAAAGGCACAACTGATAGGAATAGGAGGAGCAATTACTCAGTGTATAGGTGAGGTTACCTTACCTCTACATCTCGGAAACAACAGTATGGAACAGAAACTCTTAGTATGTCATGATCAGGACTTACTCGAAGACCTAGTGTTAGGTCAAGATTGGATATACGAATATGAAGTGACTATTCAATTGGCCTTAGGATACATCTCGGCCAAGATAGGACATCGTGAAGTATTCAGCATGCTAGACGAACGACCAATCAAAGCCGCAAGTATAGAACCAAAAACTCACTCAAATGAACACAGTGATGAATGTATGTTCACTAGCACTATGGAAACCCCTTCATTGAGTATTTCATGTGAGGATACATTGAATTCTGCTTGCACACCATCTTCTAATCTAGCAAGTCACAAGAGTATCATTCTATCTGAAAACAGCTTTAGCGAAGAACCACGCATAAGAGAGACTAGTTCTCCGGGTAATCACAAGTCTGCACCTATTAGAATATACCCCATTCCTTACACTCGACAAGCTTGGATAAGGAAGGACAAAATGGCTCCATATCATCAACAACAGAAACATTATCGACATTAGAACGACCCATCGAACATGAAAGTAAATCACTTTGGACACTGACGTCCACAACGAATTGCTAGAATATGGATTCCAAAGAAAGTGGTAGCCACCCAACTAGCCCGCACACAAATATGGATTCCCAAGTCATGTACTCAAATGACAATCATAAAAAAGGACGAACCAATGCTCAAGGAAAATTAGTATGGTCTAAAGGCAAAACAACCAAAGATGAATGGCTACAGGATGGAAAAGGAGTCTACATATGCTTCAAAAACCATTCCAAGATTCAAAAAGTAGATAAAGTAGACGTACAACACGAGAAGCACCACATCCTTCAGGAATGTTAGGAATACAATCTGCCCCAACAGTGTGAAGCAGATCTGGATGCCAAAAAGCAATACGAGCTGTATGCATCAACCAAGTAATTCGAGTTGCACACATATGGAGTTACCAGAATCCAAAGTATGCATGATAGGGCCACATTAGAAGGCCAAACATTTGGCACGTTATTCTTCTATTTTAGGATAGTGAAGCACATTTTCCTCTTGGGAAATAGGAGAGCACTTGTACATAATCTAAAGAAAATTACTAAAAAAATTAATAACCGCTTCGGCTATGAACTAACTTTTCTGTTTTTCTTTCAGAAAAAAACATAAAAATATCTAAAAGTGGGAAAAATCCCAGGTATTACCTTTCTCACACCCACGGGGAAGGGACGACACTATTCACGCGGAGCATTGCCAATCTTATGAAAGACAAATGAAGGAAGTTTTTTGATACTAGCTTGCCACTAATTCATACTCTATATTGAGTGCAAATGGCATCCTCTAATTCCGAAGCAACGCAAGAGGAAGAGGTCCATATTCTTCCTTTGGAATCAATAACGAAAGCAAGAGGCCATTGGTTTCTGGATGACCAACCGGTATCGGAACTCATTTTCATGGCAACCATCAAGATTATGGACAGGGATCACTACTTCCCTATCATGTCACAAGAATTCAAGACCATCATACAAGGATTACCACGCATGATGGATGTCTAGACACAAGCTGGAATTGATGCATTCTTAAGACTTCCAATATATTTGCCAGATTTTCAGAGATGTACACAAGTAATGAATACACTTCAATCTGCATCGAATAAGATGTCAGTCCCAGAGGCTAGAGTACTGGATAAAGTGGGCGCTTGGAAAACGATTCAATTTACTCACGAGCTAATTAACAGAGCTTTCGGATGGAATCAAGAAGGACACACTAATGTCAAAGATGAATGTCATGATCCTAAAAAGCGATCCTTTTTGGAAATCAACAGAACTGATATTGAAGAGGCTATTCGATTAGTGCATCAGCACTTTTGTTTTCCAAGTATGCATCGATATACAACACCTCAAAAGATCATGGTGCAACTGCTCTCACATGCTATGAGGCAAGTCGGAAATCAAGTCAACATGACTCCATATGTCCAAGAACGCCAAGCAAAGAAGAAGTGGAGTCAGAAAAAGTTCTTGAATGGAAGTTTGGCATTGACCTTACTCATTTATGAGGCTCTTGAAATGAAGGATTGCTTACGCTTGATGCCAACCTCAATTGAGATGGCCAAATATATAAAGTCAGCAACTGTTCCAAAGAAAAAGAAAACAGTCATCACTGTTCAAGAAGTAGGAACCAGCTCAAAGACACCTATGAGAGGAACTAAGCGCCTTAGAGAGAAAGAAGCCCAGGTTACACCCCAATCAAAGAGGACACACACATTGCCAAAGATTCCTGGGACCCAACAACCAATTACCAAGAAAGATCTCTCTGCAGCCATGGAAGAAACGCATCAGTATATGCGGGGGCAAGTAAATTTGAATATTCAAGGTCACCATTACAGACAGGCAAGCCAGGAAAAGAAACAGAAGGATAAAGAACATACTCATAAAGTATCTTCCAGATACAAAGAGATAGGATTGGAGGAATCAAGCTCTAATGAGGAATCAAGCCCTGAGAAGGACACCCTGGATACTGATATAAGGACAGAAACTCACAATGAAGAATGGATAGAGATTAATCAAGTTGAAGTCATGCCAGACAACCAACAGGGACAGGCAAAGAGCCAAGAACCCACTGAACCAGAGCACGTAATTCAATTGAATGATAAGACAAAGATCAGTATCAAAGAAGCTCCAATAACTAATAAAGATGTCGTGCCACCTATCAAACAAGAAATACAAACTCCAGTGGACCAGGAATCAGGCCGACAACCAAGTAAGGAGCCCGTTGTGATTGAGGTACCGGATGATACACCTCAAGGTAGGAATGACCACATGAAGGCTGAGCCAAGGATCCAATTTCATATTAGGCAGTCCCATGATACTACATTACACGTGGCACAAGGGAAAGATGTGACAACAGGAGCAGAACCTAGCATCCCTACCACATGGTTAAATGTGGATGTTACTCAATTGAAACCGGTTGTCAAACAAATGATCCAGACGGCCATGGATACACAACAACAAATGATAGATACAGATGCGGATTATGACAAGGCCATGCGAGAAAAGAATCAATTTCAAATCATGAGTGAACAACTGTCCGCACAGCTCATCCAGGCCCAGAAAGAGATTACAACCAAAGAAACGGAGTTACTCGCACTAAAAACACGATGTGATACATTGATGCACCAACATCATCAGCTACAGACACAACTGACAGAATTCCAAAGACAGCATGAAGCTAGTGAAGCAGACAAGGAGCGAATGAAAGCTAGAAGTCATCTGCTCGAAACACAACTAAAGGCGTACATGGAGGAAAATGACAATTTATGCAACAGAAATAAAGAATTGATGAAGGCATTACTGTACGATCAGCCTATCGAAAAACTGGAGAATACAAATATTGACCAGAAAGAATTAAAAGATCAGATTGAAAAGTACGCAGACAATCGGGACACCAGTAGAGCCGACAAAAGAAAGTCCTACTGACGAGGTAGAGGTACGTCCTCTATCTCCCCCGATTTATAATTCTCCAATGAAAGAGCAGATGGCGGAACCACATGATGATCATCCAATGCCATACACTACAGAAATAGGTCAGAAGGAACGGGCGCTATTGGTGTCTCGGTTGATAGAAAATTTTGAAAATGAAGTCATCAAAGTTTGAAAGAAGCAAAGATTAAAGGTAAAGACTTGGAGATGATCATGAAGCCTTTCAACATTCCGTATGGACTATTGAAAGAGAAAACAAGACAATACATAAAGAAGATCACACAGAAAAACCCAGACGAATAGTTGCAGTTCAAAAATGACACGTTCAACTATACTCAAGAAGAATTTGAAGCAGCACAGCCTGTTTGGAGGAGAAATTTTTTGGAGAAACATCCTACATTACGGGTGCACTGGCAAGCAGCACCATACTTATTACAGGTAAATCCATCTTTTTGTCCAACACCGCGTAGAAGAGAAGCCAGAGAATGTTTGGAAATGCAAAAGAATGGTGCTATCAATAAACAGTGGCTAAACTATCCATTACTTCCAAGTCCACCACATAACTACCTACCTACGGAGGATTACATGATCAAAACCAATTGGCTGCAAAATTATGCAAGAGTACCCGATTTAACTATCAAGATGACCAATAAAATACTCAATATGATACTTATAGTGTTAAAGGTCTTCAAGCACGCGGCATATACATTTTTAAACTTCATTGGCATTAACCAAGGAACATATATTCTTGTTTTTGACTTCTCTGTTATGCCTAGCCGACCAACAATAATGGCGTATTATTCTAGGTTGATGTTTTTTCCGAGTACATACATGCAAACATTCGAAGAAGCCTTTTTCACAGGATTTTTTGAAATTGACTCAGAAATTTTCTTAAAGATGTCATCCAATTTGAATGCCAGATTAGTGGCATATGAATTAAGCTTCTTCGCCGATCATAGACAGCCGCCACATGATGGTGTGAAAGCAGAACAGTGGAAGCAACTCTGCACAGAGCCCCGTAGTGGCACATATCAAGGAAAAAGCACGTAGGTGGAAAGGAGGAACTAGGGCCAAGAAAGTATCCATGAAGTGCAAGAAGATAATTGGCAGGTACTAATCCTTCCGCTGATAGCGTGCGATGAAAAGAAAGTAAACAGGTTTAAAGCAATACAACAGGGTCAGATGTGTGCAACCAGGACAAATCAGAGGACCAAAAGCTAGAAAGAGGCCACTGGTGGCGTGCGTGGCAACCAAACTGAATACAGCAACCCAGATATGTGATATACGGAATACCAAGGGGCAAACAAAAGCAAAGGACATACCTCGGATAAGATAACCAATTGTCTGATAGTCCTTGTTGCCGCTTCGACCGCTGGGTGCGTGTATTCAGACCTCTTAAACAAGTTGATGACAAGAAGTAAAGCCTGTCAAGGGACGACAGAGACAAAGAGGGGGAGAGTGTTGCAGAGCGAAGAGCGCACAAAGCAGAGAAAAAGACGGGCCCCAAAATTTTTTCGATTCGGACACCATATTTTTGTATCATAATCATTTTGTAATATAATTTCCGATGTAAAAGCACTAGAGGAGTCCTCTAGATGCATCCCCACAGAAGATTAGTAGCTTACCCATGTAAATTCGTAGGAAATTAACCTTTTAGTGAATAAAGTGCCGGTCTCTTGTGTGAAAGGACCATTTCTAGGGCACATGTATATAAGTCAATTTATGACTCTTTGTAAAGACTTTTGTCCATTTTGAGAATCAAGAGCACAGAATTTCGAATTTGTGTCTTCCCCTGTCTGTATCTTCTTCTTTGTAAGCTTGTATGCATGTGTGTTGCTTGAAAAGAGTGTTAGGAAGTGTTCTCTATCCATGAGAGTGTTTGTTTGCTATGGTTAAGATGTGTGTGAAGTGTAGGAAGTGCTGAAGTGTAGGAAGGTCATTCTT
Organism: Ceratopteris richardii; assembly: GCA_020310875.1. Lineage (NCBI taxonomy): Eukaryota > Viridiplantae > Streptophyta > Polypodiopsida > Polypodiales > Pteridaceae > Ceratopteris > Ceratopteris richardii. The sequence goes on from CM035415.1 coordinate 40,042,702, forward strand.
GCGACTCAGTATTTTGCTCATAACTTGAAGCAAAAGCGCCAGAATTGAGTGAAAATACCACCATTGCATGCGTCTTCTCAAGAGCTTCGAAACGCATATGCTATTTGCTATATTTGAAGTTCCGAGCTGAGAGAAAAGCTCAATTTACTGTTGGCTGTTGCACCAAGTATCGCGACACTGTGACTGACGGTTGAAGCTTGTTTGATTTAGTTCTTGCCTTGTTTGCACTCTTTGGGAAACCCATTTGCATTGATCATCATTTGAATGCATGTCTTCATACACTCGGCTAGGTTTTGATACTCATCGGATTGATAAATAAAGCGTGAATCCCCACTATATGCACTTGAAGGGGATTGATGTATAGTCTCTTTCTCCGCAAGTCCCTAGGTTGGATCTTAGGTACACAAATATGTACCTCTTAGTCCACTGAAGTAGTACTGTCGACACTTGAATATTGCTTCTCCAACTACAATATATCTTCTCCTATGCTCAAATCTCCTTGAATGTCGCACAAGTGTGCCAAATTTTGTTGGGGGGATTCTTGGACAAGAAGGGATTTGAGTGTTTGGAAGAGAAAAGGGAAAGAAGAGAAGAAAGATACACACTGGAAGCCTCTGTTGATTGATTATAATAAGACAAATACAATGTGAAGCACAATGCAATCCAATGCTTCTGTGCAAAATCCCATAGAGTGCTGAATTACAAAATACGCAATACCCAAGAGACTTGTTGCTGCACCAAACCTCCACCTTCTCCAAGCCTGCACCAAACCTCCACCTTCTCCAAAGCTGCACCTGTGCACACCTTGCACCAAACTTCCACTAAGGGGGAGGGATGGATACCTTCTGTCGGCACGCGCACACTTCAATGAGACCTTGGGATTCTTGGGGGACTAGCTTAGCACTCCTCTGCACACTTCCTTGGTCACTCTTCATGCACACCTTGCACTTCACTTCTCTGCGTCGCACACTGTGTGTCTCTTGCACTTCTCTCTCTTGCTTCACTTAGACTGTGCTTACTCTTGCTTACACTTAGGATTGTCCAAGAATAGTCCTTGCCTTGATTTGAGTGTGTCGATTCACGTACGCTCCTAACTGCAAGAGTATCTTGGTGCTCACTTTGATGTCCCAAGATTGTCTTCACAAGTGGCAGCCAACGACTCCCTGTTTTGTTCTGTAGTGACTTTAGTCTAAAACAAGAATTTTAATTGGGGGGCCATACTTTCACTTCTGCGTACGTTGCCACTTCATATACCTTCATATTTTCCTTTTAAGTCTTCAAATGTGTACATAAGGGAGGGTTCGCCTGAACCTTCCAAAACACTTTAAAAACACTTTGAACCTTAGGGAGATTAGAGAAATACCTCTGCAACCTGCAACCCACTTTCTCCAATTTACCCTTTGCGGACAATTAATTGTGCACTACCTGTGCACTTTGACACTTGCACTTTAGCACTTTGACTTTGCACCTATTGATTTTGACCTTGACCTTGTTGACTTTGACCAGTTTGACTTTGATCTTTTGACTTTGATTGTGGTTGACTTTGACTACAATTGACTTTGACCATTATGACTTTTATGGGCTCAACATCTCCCAAGGGTCCTGCAGCTTCACTAAACCAGTGGGAAGCCTTTCTTACAAGCGTGGTATGGCCACTTGGGGGGTTTGATATCGGTATGATTTGGACAATTCTTCTGGTCTTTCATTTGTTTCCGGCATGATTGGTAAACTCTCTAAATCAACCACTTGTTGGCTCGTGCCTGCTTGAGAGCTGGTTCCTTCTCCATCAACCATGATATCACTGGGAGCGGCTGATGATCTTATCTGCTGGAAGAAGAAAATCACATTAGCATTGCGTGGGAAACATGATAATAGCAAGTGTCCTTTATAATACCAACATGTCACTCTTTGGGTTAGAAGTTAGTCGAGTGGGACATTGTGTGTGTGTGAGTTATAGTTAGAAGGTCAGTGTTGCCCCTATATGCATACTTGGTCGTGCAATGTACTCAAATGCATTTTTGTCTATGCAGAGTGCGTTACATGGCGGGGTCAGGTGATTTATTATAGAGTTTAACTCTCCAAACTTTATGTGTGAGATGGCCCCTTTTGGTGGCACTGATTTTTTCATGTTTCTGAATCATGTTATCTTGGATTTGGGACTTTTTGGGTACCCATTTCCAAGGAGTTTTAGGTGTGGCTACATGTGTGGAGTGTTGGAATGCAGATGTGTGTCAAGAGGTGTGTGATGTGAAGGATGGTGAGTAGCATTTTAGGCTTGTGAGTTTGTGTGAAGCTACTTGTGCATGTAAGCAGATCTTAGGCACCCAAATTTGTCTAGTATTAGGGTCAACCGTCGTCGATCACTTTGGGATCCAAATAGGAATGGCCCATTTTTGAAGAATTCTCGAATACTTTTTCTGTGTTTTCCTTGCCCGAGCAGTTGGTTTGGTGCATGGTTGGGAGTCTGTCTCCAAAACAGAGGGTTGTTCACCCTTGCACATCCAGATCTACTTCACATTTTGAGTCCTTTTGCCCTGAGCTCTCCATTGGCTATGAATATCGACTTTCTGCTTCCCTTGCTTTTTGCACTCCTTTGATTGCTTTGTCTCAATCATCTTTGGAAAAGAAGGGAGTTCCACACATCCCTGACTCCTTTGCTGAGAATCTCATTCTTCTGCATCATAGAGTTTTGGGCAAGAACAACATTGTTATCTTCATGTGTACTCCTGGAAGGACCAAGAGTTGGTGCCTTTTCTAGTTCCTTCAGTGCTCCATTTTCTAACTCAATTGTAATGCAATTCTAATTTACCCATACCTAAAGAAGTCCACGTCTTAGGTTTAGGTTGATTGCATGATCGTAGATCCGGTCTTGACCCAAGACAAGAGGCTCAGTGAGATCCTCGTCTTGACACACTAGCACTTTAACTATCAAGAGAACATCTTGAATGTAGAGGTGAAGTTCCACCTCGCCCATGCAAGGGGTTTCCACACCTCCCAATCCTATGAGGTATGCTTCGATAGGATTGACACTTAATTTCAATTCTTGACAGTAAGAATTTCTAACAGCGCTAGTGGCTGCACCTGAGTCAATCAAGGCCTTTATAGTCCTTGCACTATTTCCTTGTCCTAACTCTAAGGTCACAAAAGGATGTCTGTCAACTATTCTATTGGAGTGTACTCGTGATGCTTGATATCTGGGAGCTTCATATGCATGTGTTCTGGGTTGATCTATACCCTGCCTCCTCAATTTCATTTTTCAGATGCATTCCAAGGCTTCGGCTTGAGCTTCCTCACGAATTCGTTTTTCTTCTTCCTTGTTGACTCTACATCCGCTGATGTAACTAGGGAAGACGTCACCTTCTAGAGTAGCTAATTCACCCGCTCCACTAGTTGAGATCCTATTTATAATCATGGCCCCATAGCCACACTTCTCTAGCTTTCTTGCATGTTGTTTCAGGGTGTACACCAAAACTTACTCTCCTGCTTTCAAGCCTTTATCCTTCACATGGGCATCAAAGTATTCCTTTTGTCTTTTCTTAGCTGCATAAATCCCTGGGGCAGCTTTCAGTCTCGTTTCACCTAGCCGTTCAACATCAAAGATCCTCGAAGAGAGTTCATGACCTGTCCACTCATGCTCCTATGCTACTTTCAGTGTAGGTATCAAGAAGTCCAATGGTAGCATTGCATTTTGGCCAAATACCATCTGAAAGGGTGTGGCTTGGAGTACCGTTTTATAGGCAACTCGATATGCCCAAACAACATGGTGTAGCTGTTTGTCCCAATCAGAGCGTTTATTATTTACTAATTTGGTCAACACATTACGTAGGATCTTATTGGTGCTCTCAACTTGTCCATTAGCTTGTGGATGATATGGGACAGACTTCTTATGTACTATCAAGAATTCTTGGAGAAGATTTTCAATGACTTCATTCAAGAAGTGAGTGCCTCTATCACTTACTAACTCTATCGATAGCCCATTTATAGTGAACACGTTCTCAAATAAGAACTTAGCTATCGTTTGAGCATCGTTCTTCATTGTGGCTTTCACTTCTACCCATTTAGTCAGATAATCAGTGGCAACAATGATATACTCCGCATGGGAACTCTTAGCGGGGGGGATTAATAGGACCTACAAAGTCTATTCCCCACTTAGAGAATGCACGTCCACCCATCATAGGTTTTAATGGCATCTCATCTTTACATATGGGATATTGAGTTCGCTAACAAACGTCACACTGCTTCACATAGGTATGTGCATCCATGTGAAGGGTTGGCCACCACAAGCCTACAAATAGGATTGCCTTAATCACACGGTTTGATTCAAAGTGTCCTCCTGCTACACCTTGGTGAGAAATTTCCAAAATTTTAAGATATTCACTCTCATGGACACATAGCCTTAGGTAACCATCTTTACCATGCTTGTATAAGTCATCTCCAATGAGTGCGTAATCTAGGGCTTCTTATTCTAAACTTCTTTGCCTAGCCAAGGTCATGTCTTGAGGGAATGTTTTCATCCTCAGGAAGGCTACCAATGGTTCACTCAAATATGGTATTAGAGACATTTGGTACAGTGTAGCGTGCTCCACAAGTGGTCTAATATGACAGACTGGGCATTCCTTACACAACTTATGGACATCTGCTTCCATAGTCGGCCAGTGCACTCCAAGTCTCCTTAGTGTCTGTAGAGTTCTTTGCCTTGAATAATGTTGCTCTAATGCAGCCACGTGTGCTAATTGCAACCATTTTTTGTACTCCTCTTCTTCCACGCAACAAGCTAATATCTCTTGATATGTATGCTTGTACATACTCCCTGCCATGATATGGTACTTTTGGGCTTTTACAACCTCCCTATCTTGAGTGTTCATTACTAGATGTTTAGGCCCATATGTCAATATTGGCACTAATTTCTTGGCCCACTGCGGTACAACTTCCAGATTAAACAAGTAAGCATCACGAAGATCATATGATACTCCTTGTGGGGCCTCTCCGGATGTGAGCCTAGAGAGATGGTCGCTCTTGCCTTTCCTTACCACTACCTCAAAGTCATATTCCATTAGTAAGAGGAACCATCTTACTAATCTGCCTGTATTGAAGGGCTTGTTTACTAAGTACAGTAGAGCTTGATGATCAGTAAAAAATTCAAACTTATTTGCAAGCAAATAGTGTCTAAACTTTTTTATCACATACACCATGCCTAGTCCTTCTAGTTCAGCAGTAGTATAGTTTCGTTTGGTTGCATTCAATTGTCCACTAGCATAGGAAATTGGAAGATCCATGTTACCTTCACCCGTAGGTGCTAGCACACATCCAATAGCATAATTGGATGCATCCACATGCACATGGAATGGCTTGTTCCAACTTGGTACAGTCAATATTGGTGCTAAACATAATCACCATTTAAGCTCATTGAAAGAGTTCTCACATTCTTCCGTCCACTCAAAGTTAGTCAAAAGGGAGTACAGAGGCTTTGCAATGATCGCATACATATGAATGAGTCGGCGATAGTATCCACAATGCCCCATGAAAGCCAATACCTCCTTGACATTTCTTGGCCTAGGTAGCTCTGCAGTAGCTCTCACTTTCTTCTCATCCATGGATATGCCATTCTTTGACACTATGTCCTAGAGGAGGATACTTGTCTTTTGTAGGTTCAAAGCTTATATCATGGCCATCTAAGAAGCAACCAACTATGGCTTTATCATCTACAGAATCAGAATAGAGAGGCCTAGCAAATGCAACACAAGAGGCCATGTGGTGCAAGCAACTCTATGCAGATTTAGGGTTACACTTTTACACTCCAATAATCTTTGGAGACAACACTAGTTCACTTCATTTGGCTACTAATCCTGTATATCATGCAATGCATAAGCACATTGAAATGAACTATCATTATGTAAGGGAGAAATTGCTTAGCAAGGATATTTGGCTATCCTATGTATCAACTCATGTACAATGTGCACATATACTCACAAAGTCTTTGGATGGAACCAAGATGAACAGATTCAAAATGATGATTGGTTTGCAGGAGATCAAGGAGGAATGAAGTCCAAGCATGTTAGGCTTGAGGGGTAGTTGTTGGTACAAGAGAATCCAAGGCCACATACTTGGATGATTAGCATATTTTGTCATGAAGTCTTATATGATCAATCCCTTGTAAAATCAAGTACATTTACTCTTGTAAAAGTACACAACTTGCACGTGGAATTAAAAAGAATCAAATATCGATTCATTTGGTAGTTGAGTGATGAGGGAATATATCATATACTTTAGGATTCACTTTTAGGTGAACTTTTGAATTTGAATTCAAAAGGTTGGCTCCAAACTTAACTATAAAAGGAGGATCAAAAGACATACGTGATATCTCGACTCTATCAGATCATTTTTGGTAGGGATACATTGTGGATTGAGAGCTCACTACATAGCTCATTCACCTCCCACACATTGAGCAATTGAGTATTGCCAATGACATTGTATTTGTACATGATTTAATACATAGATTTCATTATATCTTGACTTCATTTCTGTGCCATGACTACATCAGTATAGTGATCTTCTCAGAGCTTGTTCTTAGTGTATGATTGATCATCTATAGTGATTGAAAGCATTATATATTCAATATACTGTCCACTATATTGCTACAAAATCTCATTATCACTGCTTCTCTAAATCGTGAGATATTAGGATTTCATTGCTCTCTGGTCTATTGACTGATGCACCCCAAAATGTTGAGCATGTCCTATGATTTGCTAAACATCATACTCAACGTGTGGTTCATAATTTTTGATGAAATTGCTTATGCTTGGTAGCTGTCTAAGTTAATTAGACATCACCAAAAGGAATTAAGCTAATTGCTACTATGCTAAGAGAACTGTTCAACATACTAAACAAGTGTAGAGAAAAGAATAGCAAGATTTTGATCTTGAAATTTTCTTCCTATTTGTTTTGATCCATTGATTAGTGGATCATGTTCCAAACACCATAAGTGATTATTTATGATCATTATCTAGCCAAAGAAGCCCACTAAACTCTCCAGCAATTGTTTTTGGCTAGTGTGATGCAAGTTTAGGCAACACCATTTCATCTCTTAAGAACATCCACCATCTCCTCCAACAATAGAAAACATATCAAAATGCCAAAAAGAAATCTTCAAGATATCTTTGATGGTACACCACAATCCATAGTGGTGCAACCTTATTGGGATGCTCATTTGAAAATGTTTGCATATGAAGATAATGCATTGTATCTACAATACCTTCAATCACATCCCTAAAGTAGCTCATCTGCATCCTTAGATATGACGTGACGTGATGCATGAGCTTTAGAATGGTTGCTTGAAGCCATTCATTGGTTGGAAAATCAGATAATATAGCTAAGTGATCATGACAAAAGCAACATTCTTTTTTTTGTTTAGCACATCAAAAAAGATGTCAATCTTGCTTGCACTATTTCTTATCTTGTTCATATAGATCAAACCATTGTTTCATTTGGTTTGCATTTAAAAGAACAAATCTCATTATTTTTATTGTAATCCTACATCCATTTTTTTCAATACCTATACCTTGTGCCTCTTCTCTAGATGCTTCTAGATCTTCTACTTCATACCATGAACATGGCATCTTTGGATCTATTGATAGAAATTCTATCATTAATATTAATACCTTCTGTACCAACCAACCTTCTCGCATACTTCCTTGAGGTTGAGCTATTTGATACACAAATCTTTTTAATTTCTTCATGAAATGATCTAAAAAAAACATGCATAGTTCCTGGAATTTGTGATCTCGCAATATGCAAAAGCAAGTGTACCTAAATGGCCAAAAATTTGGTTTGGTAAATATTTATGTACAAGGCATACAATTTCAATCAAATTGAGATAAGCCTTTGCAATGGATTGTTCCTCTATCTCTTTAGAAGAAATCCATCTAACTAAATAACCCAATTTTTATATAATATTTTTAATTTCGATGATCAAATCTCCCTTGATAGCAATTGCTAATATGAACTAAAGAAACTTGTGCCAATTATTAGTTTTCATGGAAGATAACTCCTCTATTTGAGTGAAGGCGGTCTTCATTGATCGCATACATCCAATTGGAATTTTGAAAGAGTAAATTATAGATTTCACTCTTTGTAATTCCTCTTTCCGTAGAACCCATGAATGTGGAATTTCATCACTATCCATAGTACACCATAAGAGTGGTCATTTACCTATTTCTTTTAAATCCTCTCTTTGTTCACAAGTATTGATTTGACTTGTGATCATTCTCTAAAGTATCTCGTCTATATTTTTGAAAACATGCATGTGATATATCATGTGATTGATCAATAATTGATTCTAATACGAAAGAAAGTGCAAAATAGATAGTCTTTTCATGGCTGAAATAGGTGAACCTTCAATTCTCTCCCACATACTACACCAATCACATACACGCAGACAAAAATTTTCTATCTCACCTAGATGTCCATCACATAAATAATGTCCATTTAGAAGTTAATAGTGGTAACTTGATATATCATCTTATTCAATGAAGTATTACATGACCACACAAAGAGATGAGTCTCTTTTCCTCCCAACCATATGCCTCTATATCCAAGGGACTACCCACTATAGCAGGTGGATACTAACCATCCAAGTGTCGACCATGTAACTACATGTGTGTTGTGTCTTAATTAACTCAAGTAAAATCAAGTGGATGCTTCTAGAAGGCTCTAGATCTCTAAGGGCAAAACACTCTCTCATGTCTCTCATGGAGTTGAACCCAAGACCTCTTCCTTCTCATCCATATGACTTAACCACTTGGCCAAGCACCTTTTCTTGTCTAGAGAGCATAAGCACCTTTGCTTAAGTCTACTCTCAAGATTTCTGCCCTACACTTGAATGACCAAATGATGTTTGATCTCATATTCGTCTGAACCTGTTAGACCCTCATGTCATAAAGTTCCTTTATAACATGGTTCCCCACTTTGAAAACATTTTTTTCCTAAAAAATAGAGCTATATAAATACTCTAGATATCCTCTGAGCTTCATGTACAAATTGTACATGATCATCTTTGTGGGTTGTTTCCCCATATCCTTCCCCGTAAGAAGAAACCATCTGTGTGGTGCCTATCATCTCCCATATATACCTAATTTCCAAAGTATCACTCCCATAACTTATAACATCATCAAAATGACCTTTTTCTATATGATATATCCTCTATGGAATAGTAATATGAAAAACAATTCTAAGGTGCCAAGATTACAGGCTTGACCATAGCAAAATGGAGATAATAAATCATAGAATCATCTAAAATGTAGACCAAGATCCCATAAAAAAGTGACCACAAACCCTTCTAGACCTAAGATGATAGACTTGGCCTCATGTTTCTCAAGGTATTCCTATCCTTGAGTGTACTCGCAAGTGATAGTTTTTACTAAACCATCCTTGTGATCTATGTAAATCTATCATCCTAGCTATTATAAAAGAATTACTTGGACGTAAAATGAAATCTCTACATTCCACTATTGCAGAGTAAAGGAGCACAAAAGAGGAGCCCCAAAAAATTTTCAAATTATGGGCACAAATTTTCTTCTTCAAATTCCTATGAAAACCTCATAAAGCCATGTAAATGCACTAGAGGAGTCCTGTAGATGCATAAATCCCAAGCATTGTATCATAATTCTTGTAAAATAAGGAAATTAGGGTTTCTATGGACACAATTTTTCTTCTTCAAATTCCTATGAAAACCTCATAAAGCCATGTAAATGCACTAGAGGAGTCCTCTAGATGCCACGATCGCTGAGTATCGAGTATAGCAAGTTTTGAGTATCATGGATCGTGACTATCCATGTATCGCGATACTGAAGTATCATGTATTGTGTATTGGTTTAGTTGTATCGTATCGGGTAAGTTGGAGTATTGTGTATCATCTGGTCATCTGGTATCGTGTATCATCAGTCCTTCAAGTATCGTGTATCGTCTTAAGCCTGTATCATGACCCGAGGAGTATCGTGTATCGTCAGAAGCTAACTATCGTGTATCGTGGAAAAATAGTAACTAGTTGGACATTCCAGGGAAGGAGAACCTAAATTGGGGTAAGCCAACTCCTAGAATAAATACAAGTCTGAGAGACATGCAAAACTGACTTAGGTATTCAGTGGATGAACCTACGCTGAGGACGTGTATGAGGAAGCCGATGTAGTGTCATATCATCAACAGGGAGTGTAAATTTACCTAGTGCCAATTCCTAGTATTCTTACACCTCTAATGAATGAGACAAAGAAGCTAGGATGGCTTTGGAGGACATGCATAGTTCAATACCTTTGACGGGATTTATGTCCGTCATTGAAGGAGAATATAGGACCTCTCTAGAGTATGTGAGCACCAATCAACATGAATTATCAATTTACATAGATGGACTAAATAGGACATTAGCACAAATGAAGAAAGCAAGTGAATCTGACATAGTTCCTCGACCCACAGTAAAATATGAAGGAGGGTCCTATATGGATAAAAGTGGGATAATCTATGTAGTAACCGACTATCCAAAAACTATAAGTGAACAACGGGAGAGTGGGAATGTGGATCATCTTAATGGGGAAGGTGCTGAAGGTAGGGTTTTTACACCTTGGCGCAAGTCTAAAGTAACCAGAGTTTGGAGAGGTGACAAATGACGCGTTGAATGATGTGTATATGCTAATCAAGATGGAGAAGTTATTACAAGCACCTTCATCTTTGTGGGGAGAAAGTAGTAACCCTATCACCATTTATGAGCCACAAGATCCAAAGGATCTCTCTAGAATCACCTATCGTGACACAAATATGAGGAATTATTGGCCCATATCAGATCTAGATAGATCCCGACTAAGATATCAAGGCATTCCATTGTTTCCCCCTAGAGACCCAAGAACTACTTACTAGAATCGTCAAGGAATGTGCCAAAGCTATGCTTATCAGAACTCGGGGTAGGACCAACAATAGAAGATTCCTGCAAGGATCAATGTTCAGTTTTCCACACCAGGAGCCAACCCTAACTATCAACCCCCAACCAATGGAGAACCTAGAAATAGAAAGCCTATGCCTAAGAGACCACCATTAGGTAGGGGAATTGGAGTTCAAGTAAGACATCCAACCATTCTTGTTATGCGAAGTGCATGAAAAGCCACTATGATGGGTCCGGTGAACCTTATAATCACATAGCCAAATTCAAGCAAGTGATTCGTGCTGAACAAGTGGAAGATTTCATGCTTCAATATGAGTCATTTGGGTTGAACCTTACGAATACCACTTTGGCCTGGTTCCAACCACTTGAACCCAATCGTTTCCTAAATATGGAACAAGTATTTCAGGAAATGATCAAGGAATTCACTAAGACTGGCATTAAGAATAACTCTTCATCATTGATCCACAACTTCAAATAGTCTCCTACAGAGTCAGTATGACTGACGGCTCAGAGATTTAAGCAATATGTGGATAGATGCCCCACAAAAGAAAGGCCTACTAAAAAAAAATGATTTCAATATTCTTAGAAGGACTACTCAATGGATCACTGAGAGCACTATTCTATGTAAAGAGATTCCAAACATTGAGTGAATGCTTGAAGGAATGCATAGATTTGAAAGATAACTTATCTGAAGACTTGAAGATTCCCCAAACCAAGAGTGAGAGTGAAGATATCTCCAACAACATCACTAGTACAAGTAATAACGTAGAAGAAATTGCAGACTTAGTGGCCAAGAAGTTAGGTGTGCAGGGATAGAAGAATTACCCCAACCCCCCATTACAAATGCTGATCCTTATAAGGAGATGTGTACACTGTGGAGGTGATCATCCTTCTCACGTGTGCAATAGGGGAATTGTTCCATCAAACCCATATGGTTACAACCGTCCACCAACACAGAGTCAAGCCTAGTATTGAAGTTTTGAATAGAAATACACCAATCACGTCTTGTGTGAAATGATTTCAGAAGTTGAAGTTTTCCAAGCAAGTCGATGCCTGGCATCGATTTTGTGTTGATAAGTCATTGTTTTTCATTCTCTGAGTGTTACTTGTTGTCGAATCTTCTAAAAACATGAAGTTTGTAGAGCAAGTCGATGCCTGACATCGAGTTTCAACATAAAGTCGATGTCTGACATCGACTTCCCACATAAAAGTGGTCTTGCTCATGTCTTGTGTTTATAGGGTAATTCTGGCACTAAAAAAGTGGCTAAAAAAGCTCAAAGTCGATGCGTGGCATTGACTTTTGGTTTCAAGTCGATGCTAGGCATCGAATTTTCATTTTTGGACAGTCGGGCTTACTAAAACAGGCAAAATTTCCACTTTTGGAAGTCATACAGGGTGATCTTATAAAGGCTATATCTTGAGTTCTAGAGATCCGTTTCTTGCATATGATAGCTTGTTGGAAAGCTCTATCTCTTCTACTTTCATCCATCAAAAAGATCTTGGAGAAATAATATTTGTGCTAAGAGAAATTAGCAAAATACTAAAGGTATGTCATTTCAGTGATTGGAAAGTTTTGAAGAAGTAAAGTTCTTGGTTTTGGCTATCATTTCTCAAAGTTTGGAGTGGCAATGAGTTAATGGTGACCATAGAGGTTGTCTAGTGTCACATTAATTTATTTCTTGTGATGTTTTACACATCAACAAGTGGTATCAGAGTAGAAAGGTCCTGAAGAGCAGAAGGCAGCAAAGGTACGAGAAGTTTTGGAAAGTTTTCCATTAAAGTTTCAAAGGTGAAGCATTTTGAAGACACAAGGCATAAAAAGGTTACTTCAAAAATATCTTCATACACAAAGAACTCCTAAAGGTATTATCCTTTATCCTTTAAGCTCCCAGGTTGTAGCAGAAGGAAAGGAGTATGGCAGATCATATCTCCATTGACAAAATGGACATAGATAATTACCTCGCATGGGTAATGAGAATGGAAGCCTTACTTATGAGTAAGGATCCCATGGTATATGTAACAGGTGAAGAAGAGAAGCCAGTATTTGAAGGTGAAAGCCGACCAAAGAAAGAAGAAATTGATGCTTTAAAGCATTGGAAGAAGAAGGATGCAAGTGCAAAAGCCTACATCTACAATACAATCTCTGATCATTTGCTACCACACATCAGAGGATTGTAATCATATGAAGATATTTGGAATGCATTGGAGCATCATTTCCAAAGCACTACTAAAGCATGGAAAGCAAGTCTATGGTCAGAGTTTACAACATTCAAGAAGAAGCCAAGTCAAAGTATTAATGATTATTGTTGGAGTTAGACGTCTGCAGGAGCACGTGAACAACACAAGGAAGAAGAAGAAGCTTGGAGCACAAACACACAATACTGAATGAATTACTAGAGAATACACAAAGATAAGTAGCCCATTAGGGCAATAGGCATATATACAAGCTGGGGGAAAAAAACCTCCTAAAGAGGGAAAAAAAGTGCCCCAGCGATCCTAGTGTGTTCACACACATCACTACCTAAATATATCAACAAATCCCCCCTGGGAGTGATGCGATGAACAAGGAGCTGGCACTCATGTATAAGGAAGTGCCAAGCTATGTGGAAATCACTCCACAAAAGGAAGTAAGCCGAAAGCTTTGCGGAAAGCTTCAAACTTCTCCCTAGGCAGAGCCTTCGTGAAAAGGTCTGCAATGTTCTCCTGCATGGGCACATATGCCAAGCTTATCTCCCCAGCAGAGAACCTCTCCCTGACATAGTGATAATGCACCTCAATGTGCTTAGTGCGAGCATGGAACACAGGGTTCCTCGCAACTGCCAATGCACTCTGACTGTCAGTGAAGATGGTGGTGGTAGAAGACTAGCCAACACCCAAATCAGCCATAAGGCGTCTGAGCCACACACACTCAACAGTCGCTGTGAAAGCTGCCCTATACTCAGCCTCACAACTGGAAGTGGCCACAGTAGGCTGCTTCTTGCTCAACCAAGATATACATGAGGTACCAAGCATGAAGCAAAAACCACTGGTGGACACACGAGTGTCATAGCAACCAACCCAATCTGAGTCAGAAAAAGCATGCAAATCTGGCGGTAGTGATCCCCCCTTGGGATAAAACAACCCAAGTAGCCGAGTACCACTCAAGTAGCGAAAGATGCGCTTAACCGCCTTCCAATGCGTGACTCCTGGGCAATGCATAAACCTGCTCATCTGTGAGACATCAAACTGAATATCTAGCCGAGTAATGCATAAGTAAATCAAGCATCCAACAGCTTGCTGATAGAGAACAGCATCAAATGCATCTCCAACATCATGAAGACTCAATCGTAAACCTGTCTCCATAGGAGTGGCAATAGGCTTACAGTCTTCAAGGCCAAAACGCTGCAATAATGTGTCAATATATTTCGTTTGACACAAAGCCATTCCACCATCAACTTGCATAAACTGAATGCCCAAATAGTGATGCAAATGCCCCAAATCAGACATCTCAAATGAGGCATGCAAATCAGCCTTGAAATCAGCAATATGCTTTTCAATAGGACCAGTGAGCAGCATGTCATCAACATAGACAAAAATGATCAGAAGCACATCATTAGCACGCTTAACATATAAGGTGCTTTCAGTTGGACTGTTCACAAAACCATGTGCAACCAGATAGGCATGTATCTTCTCATACCAAGCACGTGGTTCTTGCTTTAAACCATATAATGCCTTCTTTAACCTGCACACCTGGTTTTCATGCCCTTTCTGCACAAAGCCACGGGGTTGAAAAACATACACTTCTTCATGCAAGTCACCATTCAGAAATGCTATTTTAATGTCCAACTGATGTGCATTCCAACCATGATGGGCTGCAAGTGCACAAATGCTCCGAACAGTATTCATACGGCATGTAGGTGCAAAGGTCTCATCAAAATCAATGCCTCTTTCCTGCGCATAACCCTTTGCAACAAGCCTAGCTTTATACGTGTCAACTGTACCATCAGGTTTACGCTTCAGCTTGTATACCCACTTACTGCCAATGGCCTTCTTGCCAGGAGGCAAGTCACATAAAGACCATGTTGGCAGCCATCCAATTTTCTGAATTCTGTGCTTCATCAAAAGAAACAGGCTCATTCTCATCACAGAGACTAGACGCAGCCATAGCATAGCAATCTGATGCAAAGGAGGCACTATGAGAGCCTGGACGAGTATGATATGACAAAGGTGCATCTAATTTGCTGTCACGCAAAGTTTGCACCAGCCATTTTGGCATAGTTTTTGCCTGCTCAATATCAGCTCTCTCATCAACAAGTGCATCATGTAAATCTGCATCAGAAATAGAATGATCTGCATCATCATATGAAACCTGCAAAGGCTGAGAAGTTGCCTCATTAGGACCAGCACTAGACTGTCCACCTGTAAAAAGAGGCATCAACGTATCATACATGTCTTTGGAGCTAACAGATGTCTCCTTAGTACATGAAAGCAATGGCTGAATAGCATCTTCCACAAAGACAACATCACGGCTAACCAGAATGTGTTTAGTCTGTGGATGATACAGACGATAGCCTTTACTTTCAGAACTGTACCCAACAAGAATACATTTTACTGCCTTATCATCCAATTTTCTACGATGTTGTTCAGGCACTAGTGCATATGCCAAACAACCAAAAACACGCAGATGAGCAACAGATGGCTTGCGGTCATGCCAAGCCTCATATGGAGTGATAGACTGCAGCGCTTTAGTGGGACACCTGTTCAGTACATATGCTGCACACATGACAGCCTCAAGCCAGAAACTATGTGGTAAAGCCTGACTCTTGACCATGCACCTCGCCATCTCCATGAGTGACCTGTTCTTTCGTTCAGCAACTCCATTCTGTTGAGGTGTATACGACACTGTACACTGGTGTTTTATCCCACGTTCAGCCAGAAATGCATTAAAATCAGAAGACATATATTCCCCCCCTCGATCAGAATGGAGGGTGCCCATGTTACATGCTGACAAATTTTCAGCCAAAACCAAAAACTGTTTAAAGCACATGAACACTTCGGACTTTGCTTTGAGTGGACATACCCATGCATGCCTGGAAAAATCATCAATGAAAGTCACGAAGTAAAGGTAATTCCCAAAAGAGGGTGTCTGCATAGGACCACAGACATCACTCATTAGGGGAAAAAATGAACCCTGCATGGGCCTTTTAGATTAGGGAGTGATTAGTGATGGACCAATGAGAAGAGGGTGGTGGACGCAGTCTAGTCCTTTAATCACATAGACTAGGCATAGGGTTCCCTTGTTTTTGTGTGGTCAATGAGGAAAAAACCACCTAGAGCTAGTGGTTTTGCTCATTTAAATGGTTTTGTAAGCCTTTCTAATGAACTAGAGCCCTTAGATTGGGTAACAGATCCAAAGGCTGAGGTTTAATGGCAAAAGTCAAGGCAATATTGCATCTGAGCCCTTAGATTTGTTTGGAATGCATGGTGGAGATTGGATGCGCTTCCCAAAGGCGCCTTTCATTGTGATCCATAGGATTTGTTAGAGAATTGAACGGTTTAGATGAGCTCCCAATGAGAAATGGCGCCTTCGATTCGTGTCCATTGGAAAAAATGTAACATCCAATGGCTATAAAAGTTTCCATTTCATAATTCAAATACAAAAGTGCATAAAACAATATTTTATTGGAGCATAACACTAGTGGTTTTGTGTGCTCTTTAATCCCTTAGATTAAGCTTTTTAATCCCTAAAAATTAGGAATCCTTACAAGGCCCATGCAAGGCTCACTTTTTCCCCTAATGTATGTATAAGCTGCAATTTCTGCGTAGCCCAAACTGAACCATCTTTTCGAAAGGAGGAACGCTGCATTTTGCCCAAAATACAGCCTTCACATACATGTTTTCCAGGTGCCTCAAGCTTGGGCAAAGAAGACACCATATCAGATTTCTGCAGGTGTAGCAAACTAGCAAAATTCAAATGACCAAGCATGCATGCCAAAGCTTTGCATCTGACATAGCCTGAGAATCATGAAACTTCACATGCCCAATCATTCACAGATCTTTCATAGTCTATGAGCTTATACATCCCACAATATAAAATGCCAGAAGCAATAATCACATCGCCATTTGATAGATCATGAACTGTACACCTGTCATCAACGAATTTCACAACCAAGCCAATCTTGGCTAATGCAGAAACTGATAACAGATTCTTCTTGATCCCTGGCACAAATAAGGCATCTAACAAGGTGAAAGAACTACCATCAGCAATAGTCAGAATGATCTTACCAACTCCCATAACAAGATAAGAGGAGTTGTTGGCGCATGTGACAGTATTCCCTGTAGGGGCAGGCTCGAGTGAAGAGAAGAAACTACGCTGCAAGGTAATATGTTTGGTCGCCCCACTGTCAAAGTACCAAACATCTGAGTCCACTGCAGACATGCACTGCTCATGAGAAGATGGGTCAAAACTGCAAACAGTAGTAAACGCCCATTCTTCTTCCTGTAGAAGATTAGCAGACTCTGTTTTTGGTGTAGAGGCTTCTGCAACAACCATTCCAGCCTCCTTTTTCTTTGCCTCTTTTGCAGCCAGTTTTGGACAGTTCTTTATGATATGATCATTCCCTTTACAGTACTTGCAAAACAATTCTTGCTTTTCTGATTTCTTCTCATCTTTATCCTGGTTCTGCGAATGTGCAGCATTTGCAGATTTTTGCTTACTAGTAGAAGAGCTCCATTTTCCTTTGCCCTTCTGACTAGCCAGGAAAACTTGATCTACAACAAGCATAATGGACCTGTTAAGCCTGGACTGATCTTCCTGCAACAGAACAGAGACTAACTCCTCAAATGATAAGGCATTCGGATTGCCTTTCATCATCAACCTAAGAGTAAAAGCAAAACTCTGATATGAATCAGGAAGACCATTCAGAACGGTCTGCACAAGTGAGCTATCTGGTATAACCTCATCAGCAGAAATCAACTGTTCCTTCAAATCTTTGATCTTCATTAGGAAACTGTCCATAGAATCACCTTCATTCATGTGCTCAATCTCCAACTGTTTTCGGAGGTAAGCAACACGAGCCTCATTCGTAGCTTGGTACAATGTGGTAAGTGTATCCCAAGCATCCCTAGCTGTTCTGCAAGAGCGAATATGAGGAATAATGGCACGTTTGATAGACAAAGCTATCAATGCATGTGCCTGGGCATCTCTGCCATCCCAACAAATTTGCTCTGCAGTAGGTGCAACAGAAACAACAGCACAAATAGGAATCTGCGGAATATCATCTTCGACACCATCTTCATCACCTCCAACACCTGTATTTGTAGTACCTATCGTTACAGGTGTAGCAGGACGTCTTTCAACACCCTGCACAATGTTCCACAATCCTTTTGCAACCAAAACAGAAGAAGAAGAAGCTTGGAGCACCAACACACAATACTGAATGAATTACTAGAGAACGTACAAAGATAAGTAGCCCATTAGGGCAATAGGCGTATATACAAGCCAGGGGAAAAAAACCTCCTAAAGAGGGAACAAAAGTGCCCCGGCGGTCCTAGTGTGTTCACACACATCACTACCTAAATATATCAACAATTATGTCACTAAGATGAAGGATCTTGCAGATAGTCTTGGATCCATAGATGAAGATATTGAGGATCAGAGGTTGATTGCTTAATTACTTATAGGTTTGAGAGGAGATGAAAGGTGGAAACCTTTTGTCTTGTCAACATAACTATCATTAAATCATTATATTCCAGATTTGAACCAGTTGCTTGGTTTGATGCTCACATTTGTGCAAGACTTGAAGGACGATGGAGATAAATGACAAAGTTCTGCAATGTACATGAAGAACAAGAAGAAAGGAGATAAAGGTAAAGCAAAGGATGAAGAAGAGTCAACTTCTCAAGTTTATTATGCAAGAGGTAAAGGCACTGGTAGAGGAAGACCAAGAGGTTTTGGAAGAGGAAGAGGTAATCAGAATAACAATAAGAAGGCTTGCTGGATCTGTTGATTGAGTAATCATTTGGCTCATGACTGTTGGCACAACCAACAAGGATCAAACCAAAATCAAAACAACAACAACAGAGGTCGAGGTGGACGATATCAAAGTAATTTTCAAAGAGGTAGACAAAGTCAAAGAGGAGGCTATGGTAGAGGTGGAGGAAGAAGTTGGGGACATAATCAATCCTACAACACCACCTACTACAATTATGCAAATGACACATAGAATGAAAGTCATACATCATTGATGATGAATTCAATCAGCACATCAGATAAAGAAGATCTAAAGGTATTTTACATTGACTTCAGATGTTCTAATCATTTGTCACGAAACATAGAATTGATGTCAGAATTGGAAAAAGGCGTTTCTAGTCATAGTGTTCAAACAGGTGATAATACAAGACATAGTGTACATTCAATAGGAAAAGTGAAATGCAAGAGTGGAGCAGATTTGCTAACCAATGTTTTGTATGTTCCTACAATACCTAAAAACTTGATTAGTGTGGGACAGATAGTTGGAAAAGGTTTTCAAGTCAGGTTTACAAATGAAGGAGTATTTGTTGAAGATCCAGATCTCTGGCATAAGAGATTAGGTCACTTCAATGAAAGAGGAATTAAAGCTATGGTTGCAAATCAGTCTGTACTAGGATAACCAAATGTGCAGAGTCAACATATGGTTTATAAATGTGAAGCACGTCAAATGGGTAAAGCACACAAGTTACCATTTCAGAGGAAATGATTCAAACATGATGGATTACTAGAGCTCATTCATACAGATGTATGGGGACCAACAAAATAAGGATCTATCAGTGGCTCAAGTATTATGTTCTTTTCATTGATGATGTTACAAGATGGATAACATTATATGTTTTGAAGGAAAGATCAGAAGTGTTTGGAGCTTTCAAGCATTTTCATGCATATGCAGAGAGCGTCACATGTCAAAAGCTTAAAAGATTGAGGTCTGATGGAGGGGGAGAATACTTCTCCCAAGAGTTCAATGATTATCTTTGGAATGTAGGTATTAAGAGAGAAATAACTTGCAGGTATACACCACAACAAAATGGTGTAGCAGAAAGAAGAAACAAGACTTTAGTTGAGTTTGCTAGAGCTATGCTGAAGGAGAAGAATTGTCCAAATCATCTTTGGGATGAGGCTCTAAATACAGCTACATATCTTGTGAATAGATTACCATGTGCAGCTCTAAATGGAATGACTCCATATGAAGCTTGGTGGGGTAAGAAACCAACACTAGATCATTGTAGAGTGTTTGGATCAATTGCATATGCTTATGTGCCATCACAACTTAGACATAAACTTGAACCAAAGGCAGAAAAATATGTGTTCATTGGTTATGGTGAAAAGCAGATGGGTTACAGGTTGTGGAATTCTTTAACCAAACAATTTCTTGTTTCTAGAGATGTTAGATTTGATGAATAGAAAAGTTGGTATGCAGATCAAAGTCATACAACTGAAGAATTTGAAGAAGAGGTAAGAAGATCTGAGAAAGGAAAATCAATTGTGCAGGTGAATAGAGATGAAGGCTATATGCAAGCAAGTACATCCAGAAGTGGATTAACAAGAAGGAATGAAGAAGCTCCTATATTTGATGAAGAGGTGTATCCAGACACTTATGAAGAATGTGAACCAAGAAGGTCAAGCAGGACTATAAGACAACCAGAAAGGTATTCTTATGATACTTCTTACATAACCTAGAAGAACTATGCATATATGGGCAAAGATGATGAAGAACCTCAGAACTATGATGAAGCTAAAGGTAAGAAGCAATGGTAAGAAGCCATGAAGGAAGAATTCAATACATTAGAGGAGAACAAGACATGGGAACTTGTTCCTAAACCAAATGATAAGAAAGTAATTGGAAATAAATGGGTTTATAAAGTGAAGAAGCTTGTAGATGGAAGTATAGCCAGAGACAAAGCTAGACTGGTGGTGAAAGGCTATTCCCAAACCTATGGCATAGATTATGATGAGACATTCAGTCGTGTAGCTAAGATGTCAACTATAAAGACAATTATTGCTATTGCAGCTTCAAAAGGATGGACTCTAAGTCAATTGGATATAAAGAATGCATTTTTGAATGGATACATATCAGATGAGGTATACATGGAACAACCTCAAGGATTTATAGATTCCAGGTATCTGAATTTTGTTTGCAGGTTGAGAAGAGCACTCTATGGATTGAAACAAGCTCCAAGAGCATGGAACTATAGACTGGTGAAGTATCTCAATGATCTTGGATATCAAAGTTCAAAAGCATATCCAAGTCTACTCATCAAAAGAGCAGAGGAAGGTACGATCTAAATTTGTATTTATGTAGATGACATTATAATCACAGGTACTTCAGATGAAGGAATCAAGGAGGTAAAGAGATTACTTGAAAAAGAATTCAAGATCAATGACCTAGGAAAGTTGTCATACTTTCTTGGAATGGAAGTTACTTATACAGATCATGGCATATATGTGTCACAAGAAAGGTATCTTCTGATCTTGTTGAGGAAGTTTGGAATGGAAAATTGCAGAGAAGCTTCAACTCCACGAAGTTAATCACAAGCTTAGTAAATATGATGCTGTAGAATACAAAGATATGAGGAAGTATCAATCTCTTGTGGGTAGTTTGATTTATGCTACACTAACAAGACCTGATCTTAGTTATGCAGTGGGAGTTTTGTCACAATTCATGCATTGTCCAAAGGACCCACATTGGATTGCAGGTCAAAGAGTTCTCAGATATATCAAAGGAACTATAAAGGAAGGATTATATTATCCTTTTACATCAGATTTGAAGTTGAGAGCCTATAGTGACTCAGACTGGGCAGGTAATTAGGATGACAGAAGATCAACTCATGGCTACATGATATACATTGGTGATAAGCTTGTAAGTTGGTGTTCAAAGAAACAACATACAATAGCATTATCATCAACTGAAGCTGAGTACAAAGGACTTGTGGAAGCAACTAAGGAGATCATATGGATGCAAACACTGTTCAAAAGCTTGGGCATTGATCAAGGTATACCTACAATACATGGAGATAATATGAGTTCACTTTATCTTGCAGAAAATCCAGTATTTCATGCAAGAACAAAATATATAGAGATACATTATCATTTCCTGAGAGAAAAGGTAATGGAGAAAGAAATTGAAGTGGAGTACATTTCTACAAAGGATCACATAGCAGATATGATGACAAAGATCTTGGATGGTGTGAAGACCAGTAGATTTAAAAGCATGGCAAGGGTAAAAGAAAAGAAGATGATATGAAGAAACAGAGAATGTCAAATAATGATTGAGGGGGAGTTGTTGGAGAAACAATCACTAATTGGACATATATTTGAAGGTCAAAGCTTCAGAAGAAAACCACATGCCTATGTGAAGGGACAAATTCACAAGTGTATTATATTTGTAAAGTTAGTTCACTTTAGTTCTAGAAGTTTTTTAAAAATCATGAGAATAAGAAAATCTATATAAGTTAGTTTGTATCAACTGACGCGATGAGGAAGACAATGAGAAAGTGAGTTAGTACTCATTTTGTATGACTGAGAATAGTCGGGCTTCTCTGCATGAGAAAGCACTTGTGCATTTGTGAGTTTTCATAGTTATGGAAAGAGTTAATTAAACTTCTATGTATAAGTCTTCTTCTTCCAACAGAGTTTGTCTTGTGTGAAATGATTTTAGAAGTTGAAGTTTTCCAAGCAAGTCGATGCTTGGCATCGAGTTTGTGCTCATAAGTCATTGTTTTTCATTCTCTGAGTGTTACATGCTGTCAAATCTTCTAAAAATAGGAAGTTTGTAGAGCAAGTCGATGCATGGCATCGAGTTTCAACATAAAGTCGATGCCTGGCATCCACTTCCCACATCTTGTGTTTATAGGGTAATTTTGGCATTGAAAAAGTGGCTAAAAAAGCTCAAAGTCGATGCTTGGCATCAACTTTTGGTTGCAAGTCGATGGTAGGCATTGAATTTTCATTTTTGGACAGTCGGGCTTACTAAAACAGGCAAAAATTCCACTTTTGGAAGTCATACAAGGTCATCGTGACTGGAAAGTTCTAAAGAAGTAAAGTTCTTGGTTTTGGCTATCATTTCTCAAAGTTTGGAGTGGCAATGAGTTGATGGTGACCATAGAGGTTGTCTAGTGTCACATTAATTCATTTCTTGTGATGTTTTACACATCAACACCAGCTACCTTCCAAAGATTAATGTGTCATGTATTTAAAGAATTTCTTAAGAAGAGTATGGAAGTATACATAGATGACTTGTCCACGTATACCTCACAACGAGTGGATCACATACCCAAGTTGAGGAGGATTTTTGAAAAGTATAGACAATACACAATCTTTTTAAACCCAGAAAAATGTGTCTTCATGGTAAGACAAGGAAAAATCTTAAGGCATATATTATCTAAGAATGGAATATCCACAAATTAAGACAAGATCAAAGTCATTCTAGAACAAGCCCGACTGAAAACTGCGAAAGAAGTACAAGTATTTATGGGACATTGTGGATACTATCGTAGATTTATCCACATGTACGCCATAATTGCCCGACCTCTATATGGCTTACTGACTGAGTTCAATTGGATTGAAGATTGTGAGAAAGATTTCAATGAGCTGAAAAGTAGACCGATTTCAATGCCTATTCCCAAAGTACCAAATTGGAAGAAGCCGTTTCACCAAATTGGAAGAAGAAGAATGCTAAAGGGAAGCAGACAGATGATGAAGAAGGATCTTCAAATCAATTAAACTTCATGAAAGGGAAGAAGAATCTCAGAGGTAAAGGAAGAGGAGGTAAGAAAAAAGATAATACTAAAGCTTTTTGGATTTGTGGCAGAACAAATCATTTGGCAAATGATTGTTGGTATAACAATCAGAATGGTGGAAGTCATAATCAGAATTTCAGTCCTAGAGGAAGAGGAGGTAGAAATCAAAGAGGCAACTTCCGAGGAAGAGGTGGTAGAACCTCATTTGCTAGAGGAGGAGGAAGGAGTTTTCAAACTCAATCTTATAGCAACACATCTACAATATGCTTTAGATCAGAAGGAAGATTTGACTCTTATCCTTAATGCAACTCATGACGTAATCAATGAAGATCAAATGGTGTTTTATATTGACTCAGGATGTAGTAATCATTTGAGTGGTAATATTTCTTTAATGATTGATATGGAAGTTAAAGTGAATGGACATACAGTTCAAACAGGAGATAACACCAAACACAAAGTTGAGAGCATTGGATCAGTGAAGACAAGGAGTGGAAGTACACTACAAAGCAAGGTACTTTATGTTCCAACAACCCCTAAAAATTTAATAAGTGTAGGTCAAATTGTTGAGAAGGGATATGAAGTCATATTTACAAGTGATGGTGTTTATGTTGAAGATCCAAGTCAAGGATATAGAAGTATTGTTATAGGGAAAAAGGAAGGAAGTTTATTCACCCTCAAAGTCCAAGGAAATGTGGGACATGCATTGTTTACTTATGGACGTTAAAAGATGTCTGAATTGGATCTATGGCACAAGAGGTTAGGACATTTTAATGAAAGGGGAATATTGAAGGTCAACATATGATGTATAAATGTGAGGCTTGCTAGTTAGGTAAAGCTCACAAGAAATCATACAATAGGCAAGGATACATGTATTCGAATATGCTTGAATTAGTTTATACAGATGTGTGGGGTCCTTCAAAGGACTATGGCATAAATGGATCAAGGTATTATATGCTATTTGTTGATGATGCAACCAAGTTAATTACTCTTTATGTGATCAAGGATAAATATGAAGTGTTTGAGACATTTAAACACTATCATGCCTATGTAGGAAGAATTATAGGACAAAAGCTCAAGAGATTGAGATCAGATGGAGGGGCAAAATATTTTTCTAAAGAATTTGATGATTATATGTGGAATGCAAGTATCAAAAGAGAAGTGACTTGCATGTACTCCCCACAACAAAATGGAGTTGCAGAAAGAAGAAATAGAACTCTTGTAGAGTTTGCGAGATCAATGATGAAGCAAAAAAGGTGTCCTAATCATATGTGGACATAAGAAATTAATACTGCAACTTATCTTGTGAATAGGTTGCCTTGCAAAGCTTTGGAGGGAAGGACTCCTTATAAAGCATGTTGGGGTAAGAAACCTATGCTTGATCACTGCAAAATATTTGGATGTTTGGCATATGCTTATGTTCCATCTCAATTGAGACATAAGCTAGAACCTAAAGCAGAAAAATATATGTTCATTGGGTATGATGATAAACAAATGGGATACAGGTTGTGGAATCCATCTACGAAACAATTTCTTGTTTCAAGAGATGTTACATTTGATGAGCAAAACACATGGTTTACAGGATCAGATAATGTGTGTACAACTCTTGAAGAAATCAAAAGGAAAGGGAAATCAAAGATGAAGGTAGATGAAGAAGATATTGTTGATGATGTTTGTAGAAATGAAATGCAAGACAATTATGAAGATAGACCAAGGTTTGATCCAGAAAAAAATGAAGGAGAAACTCCAAGAAGTGTAGAAATTAGAAGATCATCAAGAGATAGAAAACAACCTATCAAGTATAGTTATGATACATCTTTCTTGACAACCAAAGATTATCCTTACATTGTGAAGACAGATGATCCATCCACATATGATGAAGCTAAAGGAAAGGAAAATTGGGAAAAAGCAATGCAAGAAGAGTATGATGCTCTACTTGAGAATGAGGCATGGGAATTGGTGCCAAGGCCAAAGAATCAGAAGGTGATTGGATGTAAGTGGGTATACAAGACAAAGAGGTTTGCAGATGGAAAAGTTTCTAGATACAAGACTAGACTTGTGGTCAAAGGATATGCCCAAATATATGAAGCGGACTATGATGAAACCCTTAATCCAGTAGCCAAGATGTCTACAATTAGAACTATAATTGCAATTGCTACATGTAAAGGTTGGAAACTTTCTCAGTTAGATGTAAAGAATGCATTTTTTAATGGATATATAGCATATGAAGTATACACGGAGCAACCAGAGGATTTCAAAGAGTCAAATGAATCAGATTATGTGTGTAAGCTTAAGAGAGATGTGTATGGTCTAAAGCAAGCCCCAAGAGCATGGAATTACAGACTGGTCAAGTTCTTGAATGAACTTGGATATCAAGCTTCAAAGGCAGATAGTAGTTTGCTAGTGAAAGCAAATGAAGATAGATACATTTATGTGTGTATTTATGTTGATGACATTATTGTCACAGGTACAAATGCTCAGGGAATCAAGGAGCTCGAGAAGCATATGGAAAATGAGTTTAGGATAAGTGATTTAGGAAATCTATCTTATTTCCTAGGAATGGAGATTATATACACATAACATGGACTATATGTTACACAAGAAAGGTATCTAATAAATCTTCTAATGAATTTTAATATGGAGAATTGAAAGCCCTCAACACACCATTGGAGGTTAATCATAAACTAAGAAGGTATGGAGGAGAAGAGTTCAAAGACATGAAGATATATCAGATTTTGGTAGGTAGCCTTATCTATGCCACTTTGACAAGACCAGATCTTTCATATGCAGTTGGTGTCTTATCTCAATTTATGCATTGCCCAAAACAAACTCATTGGGTTGCAGCACAAAGAGTGCTAAGGTACATGAAAGGAACTCTGAATGAAGGTCTGTATTATGGATTTACTTCTGATACTAGGCTCAAAGTGTTTGGTGATGCAGATTGGGCATGTAATTCAGATGATAGAAGATCCACTCATGGTTATCTATGTTATGTTGGAGATAAGCTAATTTCTTGGTGCTCAAAGAAGCAACATACAATTGCATTGTCATCTACAGAAGCTGAATACAAAGGAATGGTGGAAGGTGCAAATGAAGTAATTTGGTTGAAGACTTTAGTAAAAAGTCTAGGAATTGATCAGAGTGTTCCAATCATATTTGGAGACAACATGAGTTCATTATATTTGGCAGCTAATCCCGTTTTTCATGCCAGGACTAAACATATAGAGATTCAGTATCATTTCTTGAGAGAAAAGGTACTTGATAAAGAAATTGAAGTCATGTATACACCAACAAAAGAACAAGTAGCAGATATGCTGACAAAAAGTTTGGATGGACCAAAGTTACAAAGGTTTAAAGAGATGGCAGGTATGAAGAAGGTGCCGATAATCACAATTGATGATTGAGGGGGAACTGTTGGAGCAAGACAATCATCCATTGATGATTACATGAAGATCAAGAATGAAGAAGTGAAGGAAAGACTCAAGGTCAAAGCATGAAGTCAATTAAAGAACAAGAAAGAAATGTTTTGTACATTTATGTATAATAGCTTTGGAAAAATACTTCAAAAATACTTGATGTAGTGATGAGTCTATAGTCATATGTATATATAAGCTCATGTATAGTCATGATATAGAAGAGAGAAAAAGAATAGATGAGAATGTGAATAGATTTCAGGTTGTTCAAGAGATAGATGTATAGAGAGTTTTCTCGTGAGTTAGCGACTGATCTTTCCTAGAATTCTCTCAGCTTGATCATGTGGATCAAGAAATCTTTTGTACACATCTAATTCAGAAGCTAATCAAGCTACAACCAAAGTTTGATGATTTAATTCTCTTCAGGTTGTGTGTATGACAAGTAGGAACATTCATATGTAGAAGTCTGCAAGTGAAGTTCTCAGAATCATGCATTTTCCTGTTCAAAGATTTGCTTGGATCTCAGTGTTCAACGTAAAGTTTTTTATGTTTGAGCATTCAAAATCTAAGTTAGAAGGTAAGGAAGCTTTGTTCAAAAGCATTTAACAAAATGGGTTAGATTTTGAGAGAAATCAACTTAAGAAGTTGACCATGTCAAAGTCGTCATTTCTGGAATGCAGTTTCTGACACAGGTTTGATCTAAGTGATCATATTAAGAATCTAATAGTTCTTTTGAAGAATTAATGGTTATTGTGATTGCACAAAGGGAGTATGAACATGGGAGTATCATTTGAATGATTAAAATCGAAGTCATATGTAGAGATTGAAGTCCATTTCTGAAGTAGATTCTTGAAGATGAAGATAGCTTCATACAGAGAAGTATTTTTTAACATATATGAAAGATAATATGAAATTTGTGTAAAGTTTGGTCTATTATTGATATAGAGGAGTTCTTAAGTCAAGATAGATCAGACATTTGGAGATTAAGAGGTCTTCAGCAAAGACAACATTCGGCTAGACAATGGATGGTCTCACATATCTGAAGGATGAATGCCATGAGGCAAAGAAAAGAACTTTCTTTGATATCAATAGAATCGATACTAAAGAAGAAGTGAGGCTGGTGCCTCAACACTTCTGCTTTCCCAATATGCATCGATACATAGCTCCACAGAAAGTCGTAGTACAATTGTTATCCCATGCAATTAGGCAAATTGGGAACCAAATCAATCTAACACCATACATTCAGGAGTGCATATTTGAAGCCAAAAAGGAGTGGGGCCACAAGAAGTTCTTAAATGGAAGCTCTGCTTTGACACTGCTTATTTATCAAGCATTAAACATGAAAGACTATTTACGGCCTATGATCTCAACCACTGAGATGGCAAAATATGTGAAAGCTACTAATGTTCCAATGAAAAGGAAAGGTGTAGCCCTGGTGGAGGAAGTTGGCACTAGCTCCAAAGCAACTATGAGAGGTGAAAAATGAGCTCAAATGGCTGAAGTATCACAAACCCCACAATCCAAGAGAACAAATGTACTTTCAAAGATGCCATTAACAACAACACTGGCCATTACAAGAAGAGATCTCTCCACCACGTTAGAAGCCACACATGTTTATATGAGAGGTCAAGTCAATCTTATGGTACAAGGCCACCAATACCATCAGGCAAGCAAACAAAGATCATCACGGACAACAAAGAATGCATCTCACCAAGATAGGTACAAAGAATTGGGATTAGATGATTCAAGTTTAGATGATGAGTCATCACAAGATCATGATACGCTTAACACTGATATCCAAATGGACAAACATATGGGAGGAGAATGGGAGGAACTCAATCAAGTCCAGCGATCAGTGGAAAAGGAAGATGCACAAGAAGCACAAACTTAGTCTATGAATGAAGCGTCAATGGAAAGAGATCATTTCATACAAGTGAACGAGCAAACAAGGATATCCCTCAAGGAAACATCACCTCCAAAGCCCTGAACTATGGTACATCCAAAGTTGGAACCAACCATCACCAAGGTGTAAGATGAAGAACCAGTATTACCTATCCGAGTCGTTGTTGAACCATCACCATTGGATATGGTGATCCACTCTCATAAAAGGCCTTCTAAGGAACCAACAATACAAAACACCACCAACCCAATTGAGACAGGTGAACCTAGCATTTACCTGCATATAAGGCAACCTCACCAGGAAACATTACACGTGGCACAAGGGAAAATATGTGCAAATAGGAGAAGAACCAGTTATATCAAAAACTTGGCCGAATGTAGATGTAAACCACCTAAAACCTATAGTAAGAAACATGATAGACATGGCCACGACGACTCAAAATCTCTTGATGGACGAGGAGAAGGAAAAGGCAAAATTATGTGAAGCAAGAAGTCGATTCCAGAATATAAGTGAAGAGCTCTCTGCCAAGAACATAGCCATTCAAAAAGAGCTTGCTCAGAAAATAGAAGACTTGGCAAGTAAGATAGAAGAATGAAATCGTGTCCAGGAAGAAAATGTGTTGCTAAAAGAACAATTACAAGGAATGACTACATTTGTATCAAAACTTCAAGTTGAAGTGAAGACATTGAAAAAGCAACAAGAAATGTATGAAGAAGAGAAAATAAGTATGCTCAATTGCAACAAATTACTAGAAAGTCAGATCAAAGTGCATATGGATGAGGTCAACAATCTACATATGAGGAATAAAGATTAATGAACTCCATTTTGTTCAATCATCCATTGGAAAGCACTAATGACACAAGAATACAAGAGTTGCAGGCCAGGTTGGCAGCAACGGAAGATCAACTTACACAAGAAAAGCACCAAGTCCCGAGTAATGGTCAGTCCCTTAAAGAGGTAATACATTGCCTCTGAACCTTTGAGGCCTTGACACGTGCATGCAATGGAAAGAAGTAAACAAGCTAGAGAAATACAATAGGATCAGATGTATGAGAACAAAGACATATTCGAAGACCAAAAGTTAGAAAGGGGAGAGGCTAAAAAGTTGAAGAGGGTGACTAAGAATATCACATTCCTAGTTGCTGGATGCATGCATGGCAGCCTGAATTAACACAACAAACAAAGACATGAAGCAAAGCCTATCAAGGGACGGTAGAAACAAAGAAGGGGAGAGCGTTGCAGAGTAAAGGAGCACAAAAGAGGAGCCCCAAAAAATTTTCAAATTATGGGCACAATTTTTTCTTCAAATTCCTATGAAAACCTCATAACGCCATGTAAATGCGCTAGAGGAGTCCTCTGGATGCATAATCCCCAAGCATTGTATCATAATCCTTGTAAAATAGAAGGAAATTAGGGTTTCTATAATAAAGTGCCAGTCTCTTGTGTGAAAGGACCATTTTTAGGGCACATGTATATAAGTCATTTGAGGACACCTTGTAAGGACTTTTTGGCCATTGTGAGTAAGAGAGAGCTCTGATTTTTGAATTTGTTTCTTCTTCCTCTTGTATCTCCATGCTTGTAAGCTTGTTGGTGTGATTGTAGCTTGGAATGAGTGCATGGAAGTGTTGTCTATCCAGTTCATTGCTTTTCTGAAGTGTGTAATGTGTGTGATGCATGAGGAGGTGTGTAGTGAAACTAGGTGAGATGCATAGCTCTGTTTTTTGCCCATATCTTGAGGTAGATTTTTTTGAATTGGACAGTAGCATTGGCATTGGATCAGTGTTGTCGGGAGCTTTGAAATAAACCCACTATTGACCATATTCTGAGTTCAGAGCTAAGAGAAAAGTTCATTTTTGTGCTTATTGCTGTTTCATGTATCACGACACCATTTTCACCTGTGAGAGTGATGAATGTGAGAGATAATACTCATTTGCATGCCATGACAGCTATCTCACTTCATTGACCATTGTGCAAGTGCAAGTCTTCATACACTTAGTTAGGTTCAAGATACTTCTCAGATTGATAATTTAAATGTGTAATCCCCACTATATGCACTTGTTGGTGATAGAGGAATAGTCTCTTTCATCACAAGTCCCTAAGTTATTGCTTAGGTACACATCCACCCACCAAGAAGTCTTTGGTTTTTCATCCTTACCTTTGGACTAAGCTCTCTTGGAAGAGCATATATAGGCACTATGTAAACTCTATAATTTTCTCTTCCCTCTAGTTTGCCATGTGAATGCAAAAATCATTCCTTTTGGGATCCATATAATCCCTAAGTATGCATTTTCCTAATTGATGCTCAATCATCATCCTCATGATGAAACACCAACTACGATTTTGGTAAGCCAATAATTTAGATATATCCTTATCTCCTAGAAACTCTAAAGAAAAGATTCATTACTGCATTCCTTGTCTCACTAATTTCAGTAACTAGATCATCTCATCGAGTCAAGGACCATCACTCGAAATGACATAACTACCTCTTTCTAGAGTCTTTAGTGAAGGATTAATCTAACCACTTACTATATGATCTCCCGAGTGCCACTCCTATCTAGACAGTCTAAAAGTGAGAAAGTGAAACTCTCTATCTCTAATCTCATCTAAAAGAGCTCTAGTAGTGGAATCTATTCCACTTTCCCTTTCCCTTTGAAAGAGATTATGTTGAATCCAAACACTCTACTGATCCAAATTGAGAACATGCACATAAGTTCTCCATGTTTTTCCTTCAAACTGGTGGAGAAACAAACTCCCATGTGAAGGAAAACACTTTACTGATCCAAATTTAATTCCTTTTAACATAAATACTAAGAGATGTTTTTTAAACACCTCTTATGTTGATATATTTAGGTAGTGATGTGTGTGAACACACTAGGACCGCCGGGGCACTTTTTTCCCTCTTTAGGAGGTTTTCTTCCCCTGGATTGTACATACGCCTATTGCCCTAATGGGCTACTTATCTTTGTACATTCTCTAGTAATACATTCAGCATTGTGTGTTTGTGCTCCAAGCTTCTTCTTCTTCCTTGTGCTGTTCGCGTGCTTCC
The DNA here is from genome assembly GCA_020310875.1 of Ceratopteris richardii. Taxonomy (NCBI): domain Eukaryota; kingdom Viridiplantae; phylum Streptophyta; class Polypodiopsida; order Polypodiales; family Pteridaceae; genus Ceratopteris; species Ceratopteris richardii. Next base: position 40,074,732 of record CM035415.1, read on the forward strand.
ACAAACATCTAACTCCAACAATTGGTATCAGGCTAGGTCGTCGCTTCATCTAGGGTGCCGTCGACACTCCTCCGTTTGCAGTCTCAGATTCAGACAAAATTTGGTGAGCATACTCAGGGTGTTTCCAAGACCAAAACAACTTCGTTATGTGGTCTGAGCTCATTCTGAAATCGCGATCTGAGCTCGTTTCGGCCTCCGAACGCACTATCGCAGCGCTTGTGCAGGCTATTTTGTCTTTTTGTGCCAAAGGTATATACCAATTTTTGTTCGCCAGTTTAAGCATCTCGAAGTCTACTACAGGTCTAGCAGAACTCGTCTAGGCAGTTCAGTTCAACTTTTTGAGATACAGTCAATTTTCTGCATCAAGGTATTTTAGTCACCGGCCATGGCTGAAAGCAGTGATGTATTCCATATGTTGGCTGTTGAGGATAAGTTGGATGGTACCAACTACCCATTGTGGGCTTATATGATGCGACATGTATTGGTTGCAAAAGGATTATTGAACATTGTGCAGGGTGTTGAAAGACGTCTTGTTACACCTCTGACTACAAGTACTTCAAATATAGGTGCTGGAGCTGATGAAGATGGTGTTGAAGATGATATTCCGCATATTCCTGTTCGTGCTCCTGTTTCTGCTGCACCTACTGCAGAGCAGATTTGCTGGGATGGTAGAGATGCCCAGGCACATGCATTGATAGCTTTGTCTATCAAATGTGCCATTATTCCTCATATTCACTCTTGCAGAATAGCTAAGGATGCTTGGGATACACTTACTACATTGTACCAAGCTAGGAATGAGGCTCGTGTTGCTTACCTCCGAAAACAGTTGGAGAGTGAGCACATGAATGAAGGTGATTCTATGGACAATTTCCTAACGAAGATCAAAGACTTGAAGGAACGGTTGATTTCTGCTGATGAGGTTATACCAGATAGCTCACTTGTGTAGACCGTTCTGAATGGTCTTCTTGATTCATATTAGAGTTTTGCTTCTACTCTTCGGTTGATGATGAAAGGCAATCCAAATGCCTTATCATTTGAGGAGTTAGTCTCTGTTCTGTTGCAAGAAGATCAGTCCAGGCAAAACAAGTCCATTATGCAAGTTGCAGATCAAGCTTTCCTAGCTAGTCAGAAGGGCAAAGGAAAATGGAGCTCTTCAAGTAGTAAGTAGAAATCTGCTAATTCTGCATATTCGAAGAAGGAAGATAAAGATGAGAAGAAATCAGAAAAGCAGAAATTTTTTTGTAAGTATTGTAAAGGGAATGATCATATCATAAAGAACTGTCCAAAACTGGCTGCTAAAGAGGCAAAGAAGAAAGAGGCTGGAATGGTTGTTGCAGAGGCCTCTACACCAAAAACAGAGTCTGCAAATCTTGTGCAGGAAGAAGAATGGGCGTTTACTACTGTCTGCAATTTTGACCCATCTTCTCATGAGCAGTGCATGTCTGCAGTAGACTCAGATGTTTCGTATTTTGACAGTGGGGCAACCAAACATATTACCTCGTAGCGTAGTTTCTTGTCTTCACTCGAGCCTGCCCCTACAGGGAATACTGTTACATGCGCCAACAACTCCTGTTATCCTGTTATGGGAGCTGGTAAGATCATTTTGACTACTGCTAATGGTAGTTCTTTCACTTTGTTAGATGCTTTATTTGTGCCAGGGATAAAAAAGAACCTGTTATCAGTTTCTGCATTAGCCAAGATTGGCTTGGTTGTGAAATTTGTTGATGACAGGTGTACAGTTCATGATCTGTCAAATGGCGATGTGATTATTGCTTCTGGCATTTTATGTCGTGGGCTGTATAAGCTCATAGACTATGAAAGATTTATAAATGATTTGGCATGTGCAGTAAATGATTCTCAGGCTATGTCAGATGCAAAGCTTTGGCATGCGCGCTTTGGTCATCTGAATTTTGCTAGTTTGCTACGCCTACAGAAATATGAAATGGTGTCCTCTTTGCCCAAACTAGAGGCACCTGGAAAACATGTTTGTGAAGGCTGTATTTTGGGCAAAATGCAGCATTCCTCCTTTCCAAAAGATGGTTCAGTTCGGGCTACATAGAAATTGCAGCTTGTATATAGTGATGTCTGTGGTCCTATGTAGACACCCTGTTTTGGAAATTACCTCTACTTCGTGACTTTTATTGATGATTTTTCCAAGCATGCATGGGTATATCCACTCAAAGCAAAGTCCGAAGTGTTCATGTGCTTTAAGCAGTTTTTGGTTTTGGCTGAAAATCTGTCAGCATGTAAAATGGGCACCCTCCGTTTTGATCGAGGGGGGGAATATATGTCTTCTTAATTTAATGCATTTCTGGCTGAACTTGGGATAAAACACTAGTGTACAGTGCCGTATACACCTCAACAGAATGGAGTTGCTAAACGAAAGAATAGGTCACTCATGCAGATGGTGAGGTGCATGGTCAAGAGTCAGGCTTTACCACATAGTTTCTGGCTTGAGTCTGTCATGTGTGCATCATATGTACTGAACAGGTGTCCCACTAAAGCGCTGCAATCTACCACTCCATATGAGGCTTGGCATGACCGCAAGCCATCTGTTGCTCATCTGCGTGTTTTTGGTTGTTTGGCATATGCTAGTGCCTGAACAACATCGCAAAAAATTGGATGATAAGGCAGTAAAATGTATTTTTGTAGGGTACAGTTCTGAAAGTAAAGGCTATCGTCTATATCATCCATAGACTAAACACATTTTGGTTAGCTGTGATGTTGTATTTGTGGAAGATGCTATTCAGCCATTGCTTTCATATACTAAGGAGACATCTATTAGCTCCAAAGACATGTATGATACTTTGATGCCTCTTTTTACAGGTGGATAGTCTAGTGCTGGTCCTAATGAGGCAACTTCTCAGCATTTGCAGGTTTCATATGATGATGCAAATCATTCCATTTCTGATGCATATTTACATGATGCACTTGTTGATGAGAGAGCTGATATTGAGTAGGCAAAACCTATGCCAAAATGGCTGGTGCAGACTTTGCATGACAGCAAATTAGATGCACCTTTGTCGTATCGCACTCGTTCAGGCTCTCATAGTGCCTCCTTTGCATCAGATTGCTATGCTATGGCTGCGTCTAGTCTCTGTGATGAGAATGAGCCTGTTTCTTTTGATGAAGCACAGAATTCAAAAAATTGGATGGCTGCTATGCAATCTGAATATGATGCTATAATGAAGAATGGTACATGGTCTTTATGTGACTTGCCTCCTGGCAAGAAGGCGATTGGCACTAAGTGGGTATACAAACTGAAGCGTAAACCTGATGGTACAGTTGACAGATATAAGGCTAGGCTTCTCGCAAGGGTTATGCGCAGGAAAAAGACATTGATTTTGATGAGACCTTTGCACCTACATGCCGTATGACTACTGTTCAGAGCATTTGTGCACTTGCAACCCATCATGGTTGGAATGTACATCAGTTGGACATTAAAACAACATTTCTGAATGGTGACTTGCATGAAGAAGTGTATGTTTTTCAGCCCGTGGCTTTGTGCAAAAAGGGCATGAAAACCAGGTGTGCAGGTTAAAGAAGGCATTATATGGTTTAAAGCAAGCACCACGTGCTTGGTATGAAAAGATACATGCCTATCTGGTTGCACATGGGTTTGAGAACAGTCCAACTAAAAGAACCTTATATGTTAAGCGTGCTAATGATGTGCTTCTGATCATTGTTGTCTATGTTGACGACATGCTGCTCACTGGTCCTATTGAGAAGCATATTTCTGATTTTAAGGCTGATTTGCATGCCTCATTTGAGATGTCTGATTTGGGGCATTTGCATCACTATTTGGGCATTCAATTTATGCAAGTTGATGGTGGAATGGCTTTGTGTCAAACGAAATATATTGACACATTATTGCAGCGTTTTGGCCTTGAAGACTGTAAGCCTATTGCCATTCCTATGGTGACAGGTTTACGATTGAGTCTTCATGATGCTGGAGATGCATTTGATGCTGTTCTCTATCAGCAGGCTGTTGGATGCTTGATTTACTTATGCATTACTCAGCCAGATATTCAGTTTGCTGTCTCACAGATGAGCAGATTTATGCATTGCCCAGGAGTCAAGCATTGGCAGGCGGTTAAGCGCATCTTTCGCTACTTGAGTGGTAGTTGACTACTTGGGTTGTTTTATCCCAAGGGGGGATCACTACCGCTAGATTTGCATGCTTTTTCTGACTCTGATTGGGCTGGTTGCTATGACACTCGTGTGTCCACTAGTGGCTTTTGCTTCATGCTTGGTAGCTCATGTATATCTTGGTTGAGCAAGAAGCAGCCTACTCTGGCCACTTCTAGTTATGAGGTTGAGTATAGGGCAGCTTTTACAACTACTGTTGAGTGTGTGTGGCTCAGACGCCTTATGGCTGATTTGGGTGTTGGTCAGTCTTTTGCCACCACCATCTTCACTAACAGTCAGAGCGCATTGGCAGTTACGAGGAACCCTGTGTTCCATGCTCGCACTAAGCACATTGAGGTGCATTATCACTATGTCAGGGAGAGGTTCTCTGCTGGGGAGATCAACTTGGCATATGTGCCCACACAAGAGAACATTGTAGACCTTTTCACGAAGGCTCTGCCTAGGGAGAAGTTTGAAGCTTTCCGCAAAGCTTTGGGCTTACTTCCTTTTGTGGAGTGAGTTCCACATAGCTTGGCACTTCCTTATACATGTGCCAGCTCCTTGTTCATCGCATCACTCCCAGGGGGGATTTGTTGATATATTTAGGTAGTGATGTGTGTGAACACACTAGGACTGCAGGGGCACTTTTTTCCCTCTTTAGGAGGTTTTTTTCCCCCGGCTTGTATATACGCCTATTGCCCTAATGGGCTACTTATCTTTGTACATTCTCTAGTAATAGATTCAGTATTGTGTGTTTGTGCTCCAAGCTTCTTCTTCTTCCTTGTGATGTTCACGTGCTTCCGCAAACGTCTAACTCCAACACTCTTCTCTCTAAAGGAAAACATACTCTATTCTTCTCCTATGAAGAAATCATGTTTTCCTTTCCTTTTTCTCTTTCAAAGAATATGAGCTAAATTAAGATAAGTGAGATATCGCCTCAATCTTTGAGCTAAATTCCACTTTCTCCTTCCCTTAAAAGAGAGATTTATGAATTTGTTTGCTCCTTTCTTCCATAAAATAATGCATAATCCCTCATTTACATACCGATGAAGCATTATGATGACCAAACAGAGATGTGAGTCTCTTTTCCAAGTGTCCTAGTTGACTCATCAAAAAAATTGTAATCTTGGACAGTCAACATATTCAGTTCAATCATGCATTGTCCACATCAAAATACCTTGTATTTGAATTTCTCATTGTGAAGACACTTGTGTTGTGCATCTATATCAATTCCTTGCCATAATTCTTGAAGCTTTTCATCAAAGATGCTATGTAAACATCCATATTCTTCACTTTATATTTCCCTATTATAATTGATGGCAACATCAAATGTCCTTTGTTGATCACAAGCCATGATGGAATGCAGTAATTCATTAAGCACATAGATCATACTCCATGAAGAGATTTTTAATCCATACAGATTTTGTTATGAATTATGGAATATGTTGAACAAGGCATTGTTGGAGTGTTAAATTATTAATGTATTAATGTGTTTTTGATGTTTTTGACATAGCAGCTGAAGGTTCATGAGAAGCGTGAAAGGCACGAAAGGGCAGACATCAATAATCTGACTTTAGGGTGGACATCAATAATCTGAATAATAATTTATTTAGTTTGTAAATAAACCCACGTAGAAGGTTTTATTGTTAGAAATAGTTAGAAAAATAGTGGTTAGAATAAGGGTCATTGTAGACCGTGATTTCTATTATTGAAAGTAAAGGTTTTCTGTAAAAGTCACCAACTTTTAGTTTCATGCTCGCTTTTCAAAGCCGCTCTCATGTAACCACTCTTTTTGATGTAATAAAAAGTTCCTATAAATACATGCAGTCTGTGGACTATCGAAATAGAGTGCATGGGGGGAGATTGCACCCAATATTGCGTTCTGTCTCGTCTATTAGAGTCTCTATTTTTTTGTGCGTTTTTTGCATTCGTAAACTTTGTGTGCATGTGAGCAAGATCCTGATAATAGTGGTATCAGATCCTTACACCCATCACTACAGAGGGATCTGTTTTTGTTCATTTTGGCAAATTGATCTCTGTTTTGCTGTTCATTGTTCGCGATCCGATTCCAATTCTGATTCAAATTCCGGTTCCTATTTCCATTTCCAGTTTTGGTTTCCATTTCCGTTCCTTGTTCCTGTTCCTATTTTACTTCCAGTTCCAGTTCCAGAACCAAAACCTATGTTTTCACCTACGTTTACTCCTTTGGCTTACTTTATTGACTAAGACATAGAACTTAGGCACAACTTAAGGCATTACTTTGGCACCTTTGGCACCCAAGGCTCCCTTGGCAAGCATTGGCAGCTGTTGGCTAGACACAAACCCATTTTAATGTATGAGTGGCAGTAAGGAATTTTAGATTTACCAAAGTGGGAGGATTTGAACCCACAAGTTCATCCACACAAGAAAAGTGCTTTACCACTACAATCTCTCTTGGTGTTGTCACTCAAGTTCTCTACTTTTATATTTAACATAACTTGCAACTTTTTCCTACGTTTTCAAGAAGGCTTGGACAAGGCAGCACAACACAGCACGACGCGGCACATCTCAAGGTACATCCTATCAGGGTACATCAGGGTACATCTAGACAGGGTACATTCTATCAGGGTACATCAAGGTACATCTAGACAAGGTACATCCTATCAGGGTACATTACACCAGGGTACATCCATCTAGGGTACATCCTGTTAGGGTACATTTCCCTAGGGTACATCCCGAGAGGGAAGCATTAGATTGAGGATCTAAGATAACTTGCTTGGGTGAGAACTAGGTTGAAAGCAAGGAAAGTCCATAGCAAGAGGGTTTTGTTCTCTTCATTCCCATGGACCCTAGACTATGTCAGCACCTCATAGATAATCTTAATAACTTAACATCTCCATGAACATTTCCAGGCATGTGTTTTTACATGGAACATGCTTAATTTTTTTTTTCTGTTCAGTGATGAAACATGTGATTGGCTATCCATGTTTATTATTTTATCAACTGAGGTCAATTGCTTTTTCAATTGAGGGGCATGTTATGAATTATGGAATATGTTGAACAATGCATTGTTGGAGTGTTAAATTATTAATGTGTTTTTGATATAGCAGTTGAAGGTTCGTGAGAAGCGTGAAAGGCATGAAAGGGAAGACATCAATAAGCCGACTTTAGGGCGGACATCAATAATCTGAATAATAATTTATTTAGTTTGTAAATAAACCCAAAATTACCAACTTTTAGTTTCACGCTTGCTTTTCGACGCCGCTCTCATGTAACCACTCTTTTTGATGTAATAAAAAATTCCTATAAATACATGCACTCTGTGGACTGTCGACACAAAGTGCATGGGGGGAGATTGCACCCAATATTGCGTTCTGTCTCATCTATTGTTGTCTCTATTTTTTTGTGTGTTTTCTGCATTCGTAACCTCTTGCGTGTGAGCAAGATCCTGATAACAGATTTAATCCATCCATGGCTAAGCCCATTCATAAATTTTGAGGCTCGATTTTCAAATTGAGGCTATTGTTTGTCAATGTGCTTCCATGCCGTAGAGTATATAGGGACATGAAATATATCATTTGTAGATCTATTTGATGCATGTCATTGCATCAAACCTACTATAGAGGGACATCAAAACATATTCTTTATTCAACAAACTAAAAAAGGGGACATAACACTTCTATCAACATAAACTATCCAAGTGAATCTTGTTTCTATCGTTTTTCTCTGTGTTTGGGACATTCTTGATTATTTGAAAATTCCCTTCAATATAAAATACAATCATTTGGACATGCACATATCTTGTTGTAGTCCATATCTATTCATTTAAGTAAATCGTTTGCATCCACTCAAGATGGTGGAATTTCATTTCCTATGGTTAATACTTTCTCTCTTAATATTTTAAAGAGAGTAGTGAGACTTGTTGTTGATATATTTTGGTAGTTGTTGGGTTATAGGGTATGCACACATTTTTATGCGTGCATGAAAACCCTCCCTAGACCATGAGAATAATCCTCTTTGTATATACATGAGTGTCACATGTGAACACTCTCCTAAGGTACTTTTTGATATTTCCGTAGACCATAGTGTAGAGGTCTCTTGAATATATCACATTATTGGCTCTCTTAGGACTTTCCCACATAAAAAACCCACGCATGCCTTTCTTGGAGATTGGGTTGTTACAATTTTGATCTTAGAATATCCTAAAAGATATGACAGTTAGAGAGAGAATCACCTTTTTGACTTTTCAAAAGAGCACATGGGAAATAGAGCTTAGCCTATAAATATGAGCTCATTTTTGTAAAGAAGGGAGCTTTTGGTCGACGTGCTCTCATGTAAAATCTCTTCTCAATGGAAGATGCTCTCATTTACTCCAAGAAGACTGTTTACATTTACATGGATTGTGTCTTGTGAGTGTGTGAGAGTGGTGTGTGTGTGCCATGCATGTCTCTCCTTTGTATGAGTAGGATAATTGCATTTGCTTGTATTTTCCTTATGGACAAGGATCCTTGACCCTCTATTCTCCTTGTTTTCAAGCATGTGGCAAAGCATGGGGCAGTTGCCAATGGCTTGAACATGTGGGAGATAGGGGTGGATCAGAGGAGAGTCACTCTTGAGCTTTCCTACTTGCTTCCATGCAAGGTGGTGTGGATTTTGGGCGTTCATTGCTACAACCTCAACACTTTTTGGCACCGTTGCCGGGGATGGTCGACCTTTCATCACTTGGAGAGCTCAAGAACATGTGGTAAAGTATTGTGTTGCAATTTTTTTGCTCAATTGCGTAGGATTTGAGTTTTTGCAGGCCACTTTCACCCTTCCATTGGACCATTCGCTCCCCATTTTCTTGTTTTTGTAGGGTATTTCCAGTTCAGTTTTGTTGTTGCACAAAAACCTCCCCTAACCCCCTTATCTCTCACTCTCATACACATACACACACTCCCATACACTCATTGTGGCACCCCCCCATCTCTGTCATTTCTTGAAGTGGGTGTTTGTCTTGGGCTGGGGGGAGGGGTAGATTCCTTTTTGTTGTCCCTCCTTCCTCTCTTCATATTTCAAAAAAAACAATAAAAAAAAAATCTCAAAATAATAGCATTTTTGTGTTTCTGCATTTGAATTCCCTCTCGTAACAGTAGTATGACACTTTGAAATCGTTATGATCTGTGAAGCCTTCTGAGGTCCGGTTCCCAAGGAATTTAAACACCTATAGGTGGGTATCCATGAAAACATGAGTTGGTTTTCATCTTTAAAGCACCTGAACCGGGAGGTACGACCTTCTCTCTCTGATAATCAAAATTGTGGTAGGGCAAGGGGGGGAGGTATTTCCCTCCTCTCTCATTCATGTCCCACTCGCTGGAGCATTAACTCCATTGGATCCGTGTGCAAAGGTGAGTTGGGGGATTCATTCTCTCTCATATCATCTTGTTCGCCCTCTTGGGTCGAGCTCCCTGGCTATGGTGGGGAGAACTTCTCTGTGCCCTCGAGTCCATTTCATCGTGCTGCCTGCCAAAGGCGCCCTTTGCTCACGCTTTCGCACGCATATGGCTACCACTCGCTTCTCCTACTTAGGGTGGGTGTCATTTCTACATAGATGTTGAGGGGTTGAGCTTGTTTGGAGCTCCCCCTCGATCTCCTCTCTTTGGTTACATGTTAATACAGTGCCATCCTTGTTGTTGTGAGTTCTCCACGGAGGTGTGAGGCGCGCCGCTTTTCCGCTAACATCATCTCTGACCGGTGAGCAAGTCTGCTCCTTCTCCACATTCAGGGCTACGCTGTGTTCTCTGCTTAAGATAGGTACACCTTCGAAGTATACCTGGACGGTGCTGTAGTCATCCAAAAGTGTGGCTTCCGGGCGCCAACGTGTGCACACATAGTGGCAGGAAGCTTCAAAGACTCCTGTGAAAGTTGCGGCTATGGAAGACTCGAAGGGCCAATTGTTCATGCAGGCTGGGGGAACTCCATTTTCTTCTTTGGTTGCCTATGCTATTTCTCTGATTTTTTGGGAGCATACACGCACTGTTGTCATTAGATCGGGATGGAAGATTCTAAATGATTAAGCTTTCTGTTATCATGAATTATTAGGAGAAAGGGAGTTTTGAACTTGTTGTCTGGCTATGAGATATGCGTTGTAACTCTTCTCTTGCCCATATCTACAATGCTTAATCTTGTATGGAAGACTTGATGATATACATATGTTGTGAACCGTCCTTGTTATACATTTGAAAGGCTTATGTTTGCATTGGTGTGTATGGAATGCCAAGCATCTTGATACTCCCGTATCCAATGTGTTGTAGCTCTGTAGTTCCGGTAGAGTAGGGCTCTGAAGGACTATCCTCTCTCCCTTCTTGGTTGCCTGAGGAATGGTGGGGGAATGCCTGTTTCTCTCATTCGGATATGCTTGCTGAGTAAAAAATAGGTGTGGAGTACCTCACCTAACAAGAAATGCTCAACAAAACCGTGCATGCTCCTACGTTCAGAGACCGTATCTTAGCTTTCATCTGAGACGATCTTCCCAAAGAAGGCTAGCCCCAAATCGAAGTCCAACAGATCTTTGAAGATTAGGAGGAGTTGAGGCATCTAATTCAGCAACTCCCAAATCTCTCTACCAAGTTCTTGATGAGATATGTCTGCACCTTTGTGTTTGCTGATTCTTGTGGCTTCTACAGGAGGATGTCTCCGAAGGATCTTATTTGAATATGTCCAATTTGAGATGTTTGTAAGTAACCTGAACTTCGGTTAAGGATTATGCTTATTAGGAATATGCTAAAGGACTGCCTCAACAGACTTAACAATGTTCAAATACAATGCTTATGTCTCTCTTACTCATTGATTGGGATAACCGAGGAAGCTGGCATAATCCGAGGGCTGTATCATTGGTTGTAAGTTGCAGGAGGAATTTTTTATGCCAGTTGTATGAAGATTAATATGCATATGGCAGGGGGGATAACCAATCTGGATGAAAAAAAAAAACTTTCATAGGGTGAGAGCTGGGTTGGGAACCAAAATGCGTGGTCATAGATTTATGAGGTTGTATGATCTTTTATGAATGCAAAAGTCACCATGTTCCCTGTCATTACGATCCTCTATTCAACATATATGTGCAGTTTCTTGGCATATCTTGTAACATGCCTTGTGAGGAATTTTTGTTTCATGATTAATGAGATCTCTTGCTTTAAGTTTATGTCGTTTGGATAACAGGAGGCAGTTGGAGGCTATAGGTTGGATCATCATACAAATCTTGGACGAAGGCCAACATACTGGAATAAAATTTTTTGGTGCTTACTTTATTTCTAGTTTATTGGAAGTTGCCCTAATGTGCCACCTACAACCTTTACAAGAATGCTAATGTGACTAAGGCAATACATGGTATCTTGTGAGGGTTGATAATTTTGGTCATTTCATTGTAGTGATATGGTGCCTGGATTGCTCGTATATTGTTTTCATTAAGATTCAATACCTCAGACAGTTTTGGGACTGTGGCTTTTGGGATCTTGGTTTCTTGCTTATTGACTTCATAGATGCAGAGGGGCTTTTCATTTGCTCATAGAATGCTTGAATCTGTCTCATATCTGAGTGCTACCTTGCCAGGGAGAGTCAACGCTAAGTCGAAATCGAATGCTTGCATAAGTAACCTCCAGAATTAAGGCTCTCAGTACTAATAATGGGCGTGCGTCGGATGACATCCTTATTTTCGGGCTATGACTGCTTCATTCTAAAAGGCTCTTAGTGTATATTCTATAATGACTTTAGCTTCTTAGGAAGGCTACTCACTGGTGAGCACTTGCCACTTTAGACATTTAAATCCACTTTTGTCTAATCACTCCCCTAGAAGGATTGATGCAGAGCTTTAATTGTTTGCTTAAGCCTTGCTGACTAGAAGGATGGGTCTCCTAATGTTGCAAGAGCGATGGTGGACACAGCTCCTTACCAAAGGACACATGTCTTGTTAAGGAAGGATTACGCTAGAAGAGTGATTCTGTGCAAGACCAAATTTGACCTTTAGTGCTTGAAGATGCTACCTACTAGACAATGATCAAAATGCATGGAGATTCTGGTTCCATAGGTACCCAGGGAGAACTCGTACTGTTTGCCTTCTTCGAATGTTGCCATAAAAGTTTCATAATTGTGATTGTGAATTCATCATCTTCTTTAAAAAGGCTAATAGATGCACATTCTTTGATGATTGTGACAACATCTAGTATGAGTTTTTACCTGACATTTAGCACTACAGGCATTAATGACAATTGATGACACATCTCCATAGATGCACTAAATAGTTTGTTCATGGACAGTCTTGATTTCTCTGGATAGTTTGTTCAAGGACGGTCATCCCTTGGTTAAGGACTAGAGCTACTGATATTCTCATTGGTTGGCATGAATCTTTCAGGAAACTCCAAAGTTTTGGGGACCGGACAAAGTCTTAGCCCTGGAATAACTTTCTTTATCGTGCTTCCTGATATGTTTTGCTGACTTAGCATACTGAATAAGGATTGAAAATATCGGATGAATATGAGCCATGTAGGAATCTGCATAAAAAACTTATGTCCAGGATTGTGGTATTTCATCACTTTTTGTAAACTCAAAGATTCATGATAAATAGGTGCATTCTTGCAGGGTAGGGTATGACTGTCCCACACTTTTCACATGTTCCTTAGACAGTAGTCCATTGATTAATTCTCCTCTAAAGATGGCATTATGTTTTCATAATATGAATGGAATCAACACTCATCATGATTTTTTCCGTTTAGGAGATGCACATGTGGTCTAACTTCCTCTTATCACCTGAAGGGAATATCAAAGAATTTTGAGTACAAAATTGCACTAAGATGTCTTACCAGTGTTCTGATATTCTTTTGCTCTACATTGTAGATTTCAGGAGAAGAACGGCTTGAGGATATCTTGTTCTTGTAAAACTAAGAAGACACTTAGTGGATTCAACCTTGTTCTAAACTTAATTAAGCATGAAGTCACAAAGGATTGAGTAATTGTTTTTTGCCAGGGAATTCACTCACTGTTTTCACAATACTCATATGGGTCTCATTTATTCATTTGCTCAGAAATTGCTCGGATTTGTAGAGGTCAAGGAGGAGGATCATTGTGGCTCCTAATTTTCAGGGATAACTGTTGGTCCATCTGTTGCTAAATGCTTCTATGATTTAGGAGATTAGAATGAGCCTTACAAGGATATACACTAATTAAAAACTGAACATGAGTCCTAGGATTGTGACCCTCATTTCCACTTTTGTTTTGTGAGGATTGATGTGCACTTGGTTAAAAAATTCAGGTTTTGTGTCTCTCTGATAGGAAAAGAAAAGCTCATTATGAGGACTTGAAGAGCCAGTCCTATAGGACTTAATGTCCCCTGAAGTGGAAACTAAATTTGAAGTGAATGTTTATCTCATTACTAAATGCAGTCTACTTGCTCTTTTGTATGTCATTTCAGGTTTGGGAGCTTCTGGTGAGGGCATTTCCAGCCTTACCAAAGACTGTGTAGTGGGAGGAATGTTGGGCTGACTGCCCCCAAGGGGATTGTGTCGCTCAGCTTAATTTGAAGATTGAAGATTTGCATATTGAAGAAAAGATAGAAGATTGTTGACTGAAGCTTTGAAGACTGAAGATTTGCAGATTGAAGAAAAGATAGAAGATTGTTGATTGAAGCTTTGAAGACTGAAGATTTGCAGATTGAAGAAAGGACTGACGGCTTGCAGATTTGAAGATTATGTAGAGCTGAAGAGTTGCTGCCTGAAGCTTGGCAGACTCAAGAATTGCAGATTTTGAAGACCTCAAGGTTTCAATTTGGATCAAGTTCAGTTATGTATGATCCTCTTCCCTTAGCTTTGTCGAGGACGACAAAGTCTAGGGGGGGGAGAGTGTTGGGTTATAGGGTATGCACACATTTTTATGTGTGCATGAAAACCCTCCCTAGACCATGAGAATAATCCTCTTTGTATATACATGAGTATCACATGTGAACACTCTCCTAAGGTACTTTTCGATATTTCCTTAGACCATAGTGTAGAGGTCTATTGAATATATCACATTTTTGGCTCTCTTAGGACTTTCCCACGTAAAAAACCCACGCATGCCTTTCTTGGAGATTGGGTTGTTACAATTTTGATCTTAGAATATCCTAAAAGGTATGACAGTTAGAGAGAGAATCACCTTTTTGACTTTTCAAAAGAGCACATGGGAAATAGAGCTTAGCCTATAACTATGAGCTCATTTTTGTAAAGAAGGGAGCTTTTGGTCGACGTGCTCTCATGTAAAATCTCTTCTCAATGGAAGATGCTCTCATTTACTCCAAAAGACTATTTACATTTACATGTATTGTGTCTTGTGAGTGTGTGAGAGTGGTGTGTGTGTGCCATGCATGTCTCTCCTTTGTATGAGTAGGATAATTGCATTTGCTTGTATTCTCCTTATGGACAAGGATCCTTGACCCTCTATTCTCCTTGTTTTCAAGCATGGGGCAGTTGCCAATGGCTTGAACATGTGGGAGATAGGGGTGGATGAGAGGAGAGTCACTCTTGAGCTTTCCTACTTGCTTCCATGCAAGGTGGTGTGGATTTTGGGCGTTCCTTGCTACAACCTCAACAGTAGTGATGTGTGTGAACACACTTAGGACCATCAGGGCACTTTTTTCCCTCTTTAGGAGGTTTTTTTTCTCCAGGGTTGTATATATGGCTATAACACTAACATGTCACTTATCTTTGTACACTCACTTGGTAATACATTCAATATTGTGTGTTGTGCTCCAAGCTTCATCTTCTTCCTTATGCTTCCACAAACCTCAAAATCCAACATTTGGTATTAGAGCAAGTTGCTGCTTCATTTAGGGTGTTTTTGACACCCGTCCGGTTACAATATCAAAATCGCACAAAAATTGGTGAGCATACTCAGGGTGATTAGGAGTTCAAAAAATCTTTGCTCTATGGCATCTAATTTCTTAGCCGAACACACTATCATGGTGCTTGTGCAGACCATTTTTCCCCTTTGTGCCAACCATATATCCAAGTTTTGATTCACCACTACAAGGGGCTCGAAGTCTGCAACAAGTTTAGCAAAGATTACCAGGGTAATTATGTTCAAATTTTTGAGATACAATCATTTTCCTATATCAAGGTATTTTGGTAAGTGGGCATGGCTAAAAGCAATGATCTATTCCGTATGTTGGCTATTGAGGACAACTTGGATGGTACCAATTACCCATTATGTGTTGAGATATCAAGCTCAACATGTGACAATCCAAGATGACACATATCAGTTTTTTATTTCTTTGACATGTATAGTGGTCACACCGGTCTATGTCAGGGATACTTCATTGAGGTTTACTAGATTTATCTAGCGAGAGTGATGACACATTTGTTTCTTGCCAACTCACTCATTCATGGACATTAGGATTTTTCTTATGTACTATTCTTTATATATTGCACTAGTTGTATTGTTGTTTTAGGTCTTTCTTGTATATTCCTTTTGTGTAACAGAAGAAGAAGAAGAAGATAATTCTTCCTTGACTCAATCTATGTGTGTGCTCCTCTTTGAGTGTGAGAGTGTGTGAGTGAGATAGCTTCCTTATCTCCTTCCTTGTGACATGGTATCAGTGCTAGTGTGATTATAGAGAGCTTGTGGAGAAGGAAAACAAGGAAGAGTATGCAAGAAGGCATGGAGAAAACACGATTCACAAACAACCTCAGATTGCTATGAAAAGTGGTGTGAAGCTAGAAGGTGTCAAAATATTTTTGTGCGTTATCTGTGAGTAAATGGTTGGATACACTCTAGAAATGAGATGGTGCTACACAAATCTTGCTCTACACCTGCCAATGTAGCTTCATAGTACCTTATTAGAAACCTTTAGCTTCCCAAATATGGATTTGGATCCATAATGTACATTGAAGCATCCCTTTCAAATAGTTATGTCAAAATAGATAACTTCAAGATTGGAGACTTCCATAAAACTTGCTATTTTGGGACTTGGTCTTGGTCATTAATTCATTCTGTGCTCACTCATTGATTGCAATTGACCCTAGAGCTTTTAGATATAGCTAATTATAGTCCTAAGCTTGCTATAAGAAGTTATTTCACTAATTTAGGATGAGTATATGATGATAAATCACATTAAGAAGTAAGGGGTGTAATGATAATGAGCAGACATAGGTGACTTGCAGAGACGTTATCTCATAGAGTACTAAATAAAATGAAATGAAAATTGATAGGCGAGATCTAGAAGGTCTAAACTACATGTCTCAAGTTGAAGCACATCGATTGGATAAGTATTCACAGAGAAATCCTCAAAACAAGTTCACAGAAATGAGCACTTAGCAGCAAACACCAGTAGATACCAAATGACTTGCATAAACTGAATCAAATGTATAATATTATGAGTGTATGGTACAAGGGAGATGATGTTGGCTTGCTCATACATGTGTGGGCTAAGTGTACCCACAAGCTTGAAGCTCCATGTGTCCTTCTTCTTGCTCTATTACCCGCAACTAAAAGTCAAGCTCTTTTATAGATGTGTCTTCAATTTGAATTTTGAATCTGCCGCCTAAAAAGTGATCCCACCTTTTAGGATTCTAATTGATTTGATTCCAACTACTTAGTTGGTATGAAGTTCAACTCGTAAAATCACGAGATTCTCTCAAACCTTTCCTTTTGCATTTATCTTGAGTTAGACTCACAGATTTTACAAGAGGTGTTCACATGTGACTTATGGATAGTTACACCCAAGTTGAGAGGATTTCCTTATTTTTTGTTGAGAGGAATCTGCAATATCCCTCAAGTCTTGCATCTTCTCTTTACCTTCCTTGTTCCATACTTTGAAATTCCTTCTTGATGTCTTCTGATCATCATCAGAATGACTTGAATCTTCATGTGGTTGATTAGTTGCCTTTTGGAGTGTTGGAAAGTCCTCCTCTAGGTCATAAGGTAGCTTGACTTTTTTGCAATCATCTTCAAACCACGAGTTGTTTTAATCAAAGAGAACATCTCTACCAACAGTAAAGCCTTTAGTACTTGGATTATACAACTTGTACCCTTTTTGATTTAGATAATATCCTATGAACACACATTTCTCTACCGTAGGATCCATTTTACCTCTGATTTGTGATGGAACATGTGCATAAGCTATGCATCCAAATATTGTGTAATGATCTAGGCTAGGTCTCCTTTCATTCCAAGATTCATATGGTGTCATCCCATCCAATGCTTTAGATGGGGGCGTGTTGATGAGATAAGTGGATGTAGACACAGCCTGTGCCCATAGATAGTTGGGTAATTTTATCTCATTAATCATGGACCTTGCTGCCTCCACAATGGTCCTATTCCTCCTTTCTACTAGTCCATTTTGTTATGGAGTATACATGGTAGTGATCTCTCTTTTGATGCCTCTATCTTGGAGATATGCATCAAACTCATGGGAGAAGAATTCTCCCTCTCCATCTGACCTTATTCTTTTCAAGGTTTTCCATGTTTGGTTTTCAATAAGAACAAGATATTTTTGGAAACAATTGAACACTTCATCCTTGTGCTTCATAAAATAAAGTATATTCCATCGGCGATAATCATCAATGAATGGTACATAGTACCTAGATCTTGAAATTAAGCTTGAGGCATGCCTATTCCTCCTCATGTACACATGTGAGATGGATGATCTCCACCACATAGGCTACATCGTTGTAACATGGGTACTCTCATTGATGGGTGCTGGTAATTCCTCTGTCCATGGACTCCTAACTTCTTAGCTACCAACTCTGCTAACTCCTCTACATTACTAGAGCTAGATGTCACTGTACTTCTAGTGTCTTCTGATTTCGTAGGGCTTGGCATACTTTTGAGATCGTCAGCTAGGTTATCCTCTAGGTCAATACATTCTTGAAGACACTCGCTCAATTTTTGGAGCCGTTTCACGTAGACTAAGGTTCTCAAAGTCCCGTTCGTCAATCCGTCCAAGAATAGTGATATCATTTTTTGCTGAGAGGGTCTTTTTGTTGCTAGACATCTATCCACATATTGATTAAATCTTTGGGCAACTGTTTTCACGGTTTCATTTGGATTCTGTTTGAAGCTATGGATTAAGGATGAAGAGTTGCATTTAATCCCTTTGTTGGTGAACTCCAATGAACTCTTGAAAAAATTGCTCAATCTTTCTAAATTGATTGGGATCCAATGGTTGGAACCAAGTCAAAGCCGTCCTTGTGAGGGTAAGTCCAAAGGATTCATACTGCACAAAGAAGCCATCCACTTGCTCAACCTGTAATACTTGTTTAAACTCAACGATATGATCATAGGGTTCTCCCATTCTGTCATAGTGATTTCTCATACATTTGGCCACTTGAATTGGTATTAGTCTTCTTATTGGTTCTGGTGGTCTGGGCATCACAAGAATTGTTGGTCTAAATGGAGGTACTCCAGGCTGCACTCCTAGTTGTGGCCTGGGTCTAACTGGGTGCCGATTCAGGTTACCCATTCCTGAGTAAGTTTGGTTGTGCGATTTCACTCTTGGCATTGTAAATTGCACATGAGTTTGGTTAGGAACACTTTGTTGGCTCGTTTGTCCTGACATTGTATTCTCTGGCTCTAGGTTCGTTCCAAAAGGATTGTGAGAGGTAGTTGCCTCCTCTCGAGAAGGGAATAGAGGCAACCCCATATACTTCAACTGAGCTCTATCAACTGCATCTATTGGCCAATACCTCCTTTGGTTCTAGTCTAGGTAGGTGACTCTAGACTCATCTTCGGGATCCTTTAACTCATAGAAAGTCATTGGACTTACTTCCTATCCTCGTGTGGGTGAATCAGTTTGTAATAGGAGGTTTGACCCGTGGATTAAGTAGACATCCAATAGATAATCATCTTGAGGTATCAAATCTCCTCTCAAGGCTCGAGTCACCACCGACTTGCCCCTTGGTGTAGTTACTAATTCTTCAGGATCAGGTCTCCCCAAGTTTCCTTGTCCTTCCAATCCTCCTCTCTCATTGATCCGATGTCAGTTTTCTGTCACCACGTAGATGTGACCTAATTTTTCCATGTACACTCCTCCTTCGTACTTGACTGCAGGTCTGGGCACTATTACCAATTCAATAGAGTTCATCATTTTTGCTACAGACCTATTTAATCCATCTAGGTAAATAGGGATCCCTTGTGGGTTAGAGGACATATATTGCAGAGAGGTGCGATATTCCCCCTCTACAGTTGACATAAAGCTCTCCCTAGGGACAGAACCCTGCATGTCTTTTGAGGCCATGGGTAGCTCCTCCTCTAAATCACTAGAGGTGTCCATATTGATAAAGTGATGACTTGCTTGGGTTGCATTTTCGACCAATGAAATGACACTCCTCCAGCTACTTAGCAATGTTTTGATCTCAAGTCCGTTCACCCTTCTGGGCTTCCTACTTCCCCACAACTAGCTCCTCAACCACATCTAATTTTGCCCTCAAATGGCTTGCTAGGTTCTAGACGATACCACTCTTGGCGATACCACACAGATGATATGATACAGGCTTCAGCATGATATGATACCAAAAATCTCAGGTGATACGATACCTCTGAGTGAGACGATATGATACTAGAATATGCACGATATGATCTCTCTGCATTCGACGATACGATACCAAATTAGTGGGTGATATGATACTTGACCACTAGACAATATGATACTAGATTCCTCATGATACGACACCAGACTGGTCGGACGATATGATACCAGTTTTTCACACGATACGATACTAGTGCAAGTGATGATACCAAAACAAACGATAATAGGATACTATATTATGCACGATATAATACTACATTGGCGATACGATACCAACAGTGCACGCGATATGATGCTGCTCAGTCGACGATATGATACCGTGATCGACACGATACGATACTGAGTGGACCGCAATACGATACCACTGGCTGATCGCAATCATGATACCAACACTTGACGATATGATACCAGTTTGGTATCATGATACCTCAAGTGGGTATGCAATGATATGATACCAGGCGAGTATCACGATACTAGGGAATTTTGGTATCGCGATACCAAAACTCAACCAACCAGGATACCTCAGCCAAATTTCAGCTAAACTCAAAATTTGTTGGTTCAAAGTGTTTGTTCTCCTCGCCTCTTCTCGTTTGGCACTCTGTATCACTCAAAAGCCCTTAAAAAATTTTGTGTACCTTCCCATGATACCAAAAATGATTCTAATCACATGCAGTTGTGTTTCTGAAGTGATTTTGTCATCAAAAAATTGTGTAGCTTATCTTCAAGGATACCTCAACTCAAATTTGTGCTTCCAAATTCACTCTTTAGCTTGCTAGGCATGATACCACGCTGGCAATACCGGTCGCTGATCTCCTCACGATACCTGTTCTCACACTTGTGTCAAATGAACTGATTTTTTGATTTTTATAGCTTTGTGATACCTGAGACCTACTCTACACTAATTTAAACGATTTTTGGGATTTTTTCTTGGTTTTTTCTACTTCTTCCTACTCTAATCCTCTCTCTAACCTAACCCTAACTCTTCCCTTTCAACACACCTCAAGGATGTGAAGTAATGTTGGAGCAAGTCTATGACAAGCCTAAGTATGGGCTTGAGTCCCACAAAGTCATAAAAGAAGCTTCAAAATGAAGACTATGTAAAGTTCACTTGTGAACTACCTCTTGTAACTTTTGAAGAGTTTACTTAATGTAAAAGTGAAAGAATCTTAAGTGGTTGAGTCCACATGATCAAAAAGGGAAGAGGAGCCACGAATTCGTGATTTGTGGTAGGTAGAGAATCAAATCAATCATTGATTGATTGGAGAGTGATTGAGGGAAGTTAGCCTCCCAAACTCAAC
This sequence comes from Ceratopteris richardii, assembly GCA_020310875.1. Classification (NCBI taxonomy): domain Eukaryota; kingdom Viridiplantae; phylum Streptophyta; class Polypodiopsida; order Polypodiales; family Pteridaceae; genus Ceratopteris; species Ceratopteris richardii. The sequence continues at coordinate 40,095,666 of CM035415.1, forward strand.
TATAAATAGATGGCAGTTTTAGTCGTGGTTAGAGAGACCTATGTGAAGACCTCCAAGAGCTGAGCTTTATGCCATATCAAGGTGTGATTACAAGGCACACATATGTATCAGTAAGTCCATTGTATTGTACAAGCAATATACTTTCATTTTCATGATCATTTGGGTTCATATTTCCATGTTCTTGTGAAGTGTACTACTCACTACCATTACTCTCAGTTTTCTCAGTCAGATTGCAGAGATGGTTTCTCTGAGCTTGGTGCATCATTTTCAGTAATTGAACTTGGTAAAGTTAGCTCTATAAGTCTACTATATGCTCACAAATTTTCATGTCATTTTAATGTTGCAATCTTCAGTTATGTGCAGTTGAAGTCAACAGTATCTGTTCATCTTCACTTCTCTGTCAGGTACCCGACTTTTTCACTCATCTTGTTAGAGCCATTTCTCAGTGGTTACTTATCAAAATTCAATGATTTAAAGCTTGTTGGATTCAACTTACTGTCTAATATAACCATACAAATTTTCATAATCATTGAATTCCTATATTTTGAGTTATGTTCATTTGTCTGCTCACTGGTCTCAAACTATAGCAGCTCGTGAAAATCGGGATGATGTCATCACTTGTTAAAACTCATTCTCAGTGTGTGTTTTATTATTTTTGATGAGATTACTCTTGAAAGTTAGCTCTTTAAGCTACCTAGACTTCCCCAAGAGGAATTAAGCTAATTGCTGCTGTGCTCAGAGAATTATGTAAAACACTGGACAGGTGTATGAACCAAGAATAGCAAGTTTTCACCTATGAGCTAACTCCAACTTATCTGTTTTGATCTATCTTTTTGAGAGTGATCTTCCAAGGTACATAGGGTGTCTAATACATCCATTGGCAAGCTAAAAGGGCCCACCATATACTCCTGGAGTTCAATTGGCTGGTGTAGATCAAGGATTTTGCAACACCTCTTCATCTTCAAGCACATACCTATCCATCTCTTCAGAGTGGTATCAGAGCAAGGTTGGACAACATGGCAGATGGATTTCCTTCATCAATTGACAAATTGGACAGAGGTAACTACTCAGCTTGGTCATTAAGAATGGAAGCTTATCTCCAAGGTAGAAGTTTATATGGTTATGTGGCTGGAGATGAAGTTATGCCAAGTTTCAGAAACAAAAGTCAACCAACACAAGAAGAGCAAGAAAGATTGAGCACATGGTGCTCCAAGGATGCACTTCCAAGGTCTTATCTCCTCAACTCTATCTCAAACTTTTTGTTGCCTCACATTAGAAGCTGTAAGACATCTCAAGAAGTGTGGGATGCACTTGAAGCTTTCTTTTCTTCAAGTACCAAAGCTAGGAAGCATCAACTATGGTTGGATTTCACAACTCTCAAGAAGGCTCCCAAACAAAATGTGACTGATTTTGTCACAAAGCTCAAGGACATAGCAGATCAGTTGGGAAGCATTGGAGACGTAATAGATGAAGAGAAAATTGTAAGGTAGGTCATCAATGGCTTGAAGGCAGATGACAAGTGGGAAGCATTCACCACAGCTATGGATTTGTACATGGACATGCATGTACCTGATTTCAATACACTCATTGGACAACTACTTACTCAAGAGGCAAAGCTTATCAAAAATGGAGAAAGCTCTAAAGGTAATCAATCTTCAGCTTTATACACTGATAAAAGCAAGTCCAAAGATAACAAAGGAAAGTCAAAGAAAGTGGATGATGAAGTAGGTACATATCAAGCTAACTATGCAGGTAGAGGAAGACATGGCAGAGGTAGAGGAAGAGGAGGTAGACAAGGCAGGGGGAGATCCCAAGACTCCAACCCATGTTCTATTTGTGGACTAACTAATCATACAATTGAAAATTGCTTTAGGAATTCCAGGAATCAAAGAGGCAGAGGATATAATAGAGGACGTTATGGCTACTCAAGAGGAAGGTTCAACAACTACCATGGCAATTACAACAACTACAATCATTCAAACTATCAAGGAGGCTACAAAGGAAGGAGAGACTACAATAACTACACAGAAGACTCAAACAAAGAGGATTCATTATTGATCATGAACATGGCTATGCCACAAGGTAAATCTCTTGAGCATGTTTTCTACATAGATTCAGGTTGTTCAAATCATGTGGCAGGAAATGTGGCACTCCTATCAGATTTAGAAGATCCAAGGAATAAGCATGAGGTACAAACAGGAGATGATACAAAACATCCTGTGGAGAAAATAGGCAATGTCAAAGCACCTGATGGAAACATCAACCTACTCAGTAAGGTACTCTATGTCCCTACCATTACAAAGAATTTGATAAGTGTTGGGCAGATAGTAGAGAAAGGGTTGCAAGTCAGGTTCACAAAGGCAGGAGCATTTGTTGAAGATCCAAGTCAAGGATTCAGAAAAATTGCAAAAGGTGAAAAGACAGGTAGATTGTTCACATTTGAATTACAGGACACTAGAAACATTGCTCTCTTTAATTATGGTAGTCAGACACTCACAGAATTGGAAGTATGGCACAAAAGGTTAGCACATATTGGTGAAAGGTCATTAAAGCAAATTTGCAGGGACCAAAGTGTACTTGGACTCCCTAATTTGTCAAAACAACATATGATTTATAAGTGTAGTGCATGTCAATTTGGAAAGTCTCACAGGTTACCATTCATGAAGAAAGGTTATATGCATGGAGATCTCTTGGAGTTGGTTCATACAGATGTATGGGGACCTAGCAAGGAAGCTTCAATATCTGGATCAAGGTATTATGTCTCCTTTATTGATGATTGCAGTAGATGGACTATCCTATTCTTTATGAAACACAAAGATGAAGTTTTTTCATGTTTCAAAAGATATTTGGCTCTTGTGGAGAATCAAACAGGTAAATCAATAAAAAGGATAAGGTCAGATGGAGGGGGAGAATAATTCTCCCATGAGTTTGATTCTTTTCTTCAAAGAAAGAGGAATCAAAAGAGAGGTAACTACAAGGTACACTCCTGAGCAAAATGGAGTGACAGAAAGGAGGAATAGGACAATTGTTGAAGCTGCAGGGTCTATGTTAAATGAAAAGCATTTACCTAATTACTTATGGGCTGAGGCTGTATCTACAGCCACTTACTTGATTAACAGGTTGCCTTCAAAATCCCTTGATGGGATGACTCCATATGAGGCTTGGAATGGAAGAAGACCAAGCTTAGATCATTGTAAAATTTTTGGATGTATTGCTTTTGCTCATGTTCCTTCACAGGTTACAGGCAAGATGGATCCAAAAGCAGAAAGGTGTGTATTTATTGGATATGATAACAATCAAAAGGGCTACAGGTTATACAACCCTACCAACAAAGGATTCTTGGAAAGCAGAGATGTAGTTTTTGATGACAACAATTCATGGTATGAAGATTCATGCAGGAAGGTCAATTTACCATATGATCTTGAAGAAGATTTTCCAAAGCTTGGTAGAGAACAACCAAAGATTGAAGAACAAGACACCTCAGAGGATGATGAAGAATCTCAGATGGAAAAGATCAAAGCATGGAAGTCTAAAGGTAAAGCCAAATTGTAGGAACTTGGACATGAGGCAGAATCATCACATCATGGCCTAAGAAGATCTATGAGGGAAAAGAAAAAACCAAAAAGTTATGGGTTTGACACCTCATTAGTAACTAAACATTCTATCTACATAGCACAGGACATAAACCAAGAGGAGCCATCATCATTTGAAGAGGCCAAAGCAAAAACAGAATGGAAGCATGCAATGAAGGAAGAGATTGAAGCACTTGAGGAAAACAACACTTGGGATTTGGTGCCCAAGACTTCATCCATGAAGGTAATAGGCTCAAGATGAGTCTATAAACTCAAGAAGAATTCTGATGGTTCCATTAACAGGTATAAGGCAAGGCTTGTAGCAAAAGGCTTTGCACAAACTCAGGGAATTGATTATGAGGAGACCTTCTCTCGTGTGGCAAAGATGCCTACTATTAGGGTTTTGCTTAGTATTGCCTCTTCCAAGAATTGGAAGATACTTCAACTAGATGTAAATAATGCATTCTTGAATGGTTGGATAACAAAAGAGGTATATATGGCACAACCACCTGGTTTTGAGAATCAAGTTTATCCTGATTATGTGTGTAAACTTAACAAAGCATTGTATGGTCTCAAGCAAGCCCCAAGAGCTTGGAATTTCAGGCTTGTTTCATTCTTGCAGGATAAAGGCTTTCAACCAAGCAAGGCAGATCCTTCACTCTTTATCAAAAAGAGTAATTCTGAGGTCATCTACTTATGTGTATATGTAGATGATATTATATTGACAGGAAATGATGCAGATGGTATGAAGAAGATCAAAGATCAGATGAGAGAAGAGTTCAAGATAAGTGATTTGGGTTCACTTACCTACTTCCTAGGTTTGGAAGTTGTCTACAAAGATCATGGTTTGTTTCTCACTCAAAGAAAGTACATTAAGGACATGTTGGCAAAATTCAAGATGCAAGATTGTAAGATTGTAGGTACTCCAATGGAGGTCAATCACAAATTGAGCTCACATGAAGGTGAACTCATAGAGGACATCACATCATATCAAATTCTAGTGGGTAGTCTCAACTATGCCACATTGACAATAGTAGATATATGTTACAATGTGAGTGTGCTAAGTCAATTTATGCACACACCAAGGAAACCACATATGGATGCTGCCAAAAGGATTCTCAAGTATCTCAAAGGAACCATAAATGAAGGACTTTATTATCCTTATGTATCTGATTCAGGTTTGAAGCTATTTTCTGATGCAGATTAGGGTGGCTCCAAGGAAGATAGAAGGAGCACTTCAGGTTATCTTACCTTTGCAGGTTCAAAGCTTATTTCATGGTCATCCAAGAAGCAACCCACAGTTGCTCTCTCTTCTACTAAAGCTGAATACAGAGGTCTTGCCATAGCTACTCAGGAAGCTATGTGGATGAAGACATTATTCAAAGATCTTGCATTGGAGTTTGGAACTCCAACTATTTTTGGTGACAATATGAGTTCTATTCATTTGGCTGCTAATCCTATTTCTCATGCAAGGACTAAACATATTGAAGTTCATTATCACTATGTACGAGAGAAGGTTCTAAGCAAAGAGATTCAAATATCATATGTGTCCACTCATCAACAATGTGCATATATTCTAACCAAAGCATTGGATGGTACAAAGCTTTGCAAATTCAAGGCTATGATTGGTTTGCAGGTAATCTTGGAAGATTGAAGACCTCAAGCATACTTGGCTTGAGGGGGAGCTGTTGGAGCAAGTCTATGACAAGCCTAAGTATTGGCTTGAGTCCCACAAAGTCATAAAAGAAGCTTCAAAATGAAGACTATGTAAAGTTCACTTGTGAACTACCTCTTGTAACTTTTGAAGAGTTTACTTAATGTAAAAGTGAAAGAATCTTAAGTGGTTGAGTCCACATGATCAAAAAGGGAAGAGGAGCCACGAATTCGTGATTTGTGGTACGTAGAGAATCAAATCAATCATTGATTGATTGGAGAGTGATTGAGGGAAGTTAGCCTCCCAAACTCAACTATAAATAGATGGCAGTTTTAGTCGTGGTTAGAGAGACCTATGTGAAGACCTCCAAGAGCTGAGCTTTATGCCATATCAAGGTGTGATTACAAGGCACACATATGTATCAGTAAGTCCATTGTATTGTACAAGCAATATACTTTCATTTTCATGATCATTTGGGTTCATATTTCCATGTTCTTGTGAAGTGTACTACTCACTGCCATTACTCTCAGTTTTCTCAGTCAGATTGCAGAGATGGTTTCTCTGAGCTTGGTGCATCATTTTCAGTAATTGAACTTGGTAAAGTTAGCTCTATAAGTCTACTATATGCTCACAAATTTTCATGTCATTTGGAATTTGCAATCTTCAGTTATGTTCAGTTGAAGTCAACAGTATCTGTTCATCTTCACTTCTCTGTTAGGTACCTGACTTTTTTACTCATCTTGTCAGAGCCATTTCTCAGTGGTTACTTACCCAAATTCAATGATTTAAAGCTTGTTGGATTCAGCTTACTGTCTAGTATAATCATACAAATGTTCATAATCATTGAATTCCTATGTTTTGAGAGTGATCTTCCAAGGTACATAGGGTGTCTAATACATCCATTGGCAAGCTAAAAGGGCCCACCATATACTCATGGAGTTCAATTGGCTGGTGTAGATCAAGGATTTTGCAACACCTCTTCATCTTCAAGCACATACCTATCCATCTCTTCACAAGTAACAAGTGCTGAAGTGCTTGACTACTTGCCACTGAACGAATTCACCTTTACAAGTACAATTCCTTCACTGCAGAGCTATAACCATCACGAACGCACCTTGGTTAAGTTTGTTCCCTAGCAACGATGCCAAAAACGTGTGTACCTAAGTCGTGAAGCCTTAGGGACTTGTGTCGATGAGAGGAAATCTCAATCACCCCACAAGTGCATATAGTGGTGGATCGATACATGCTTAATTACCAATCCAAAGAACCACATGAACCAAGTGTATGAGGACGAGTGCGCACATGATGGAAGGTGAAGTGGCTAAGCTACATTGCAAGAGGAAAGACATAACGACCGTTCCAACTCACTAACTTTTTAGAAATGTATGCCGTGATACCACTTACAGCAGTAAGCACGAATTCGAACTTTCCTCCTAGCTCCGAACTCCCGATATGGCCAATAGTGGGTTCCTTTCGAAGCTCTCAACAAGACGCATCTATTCAAGGTATTTTCACTTGAATCTGACAAACGGTTCTTCAAGTTATGTGCAAAATAGTGAATGGCAAGAACCACCAACACTCGCTCCGCAACTCGTGGTGACTCACACACACATTACAATAGTTCAAAAATGGTGGGAAGGGATAGCTAACAATCCTACACACACATTCCAAGCATCACACACACACAAAAGATCATAGAGAAGGAGGAAATCAGCAAGAAAAAAGCAAATTCAAATTTCTACTCTTCTTCTTCACAATGGCAAAAAGTCTTGACAAAGAGTCACAATGTGAATTATATACTTGTGCCCTAAAAAATGGTCCTTTCACACAAGAGACCGAAACTTTATTGACTAATCTCTAATTTCCTAATATTTTACGAGAGTTATGTTACAAGGATTTTGGCTTATGTATCTAGAGGACTCCTCTAGTGCATTTACATAGCTGCAAGGGAATTTCCTACGATTTTGAAGAAGAAAATTTGTGCTCATTAATTTGAAAATTTTGGGGCTCCTCTTTTGTGCCTCTTTTCTCTACAAGAGTGCTACACTATTTCTTGGGCATTGAGTTTATACATACAAAAATAGGTATATGGATCTCACAAAGGCAATATGCCTTGATTATGCTGCAAAAGTATGATATGGCTGATTGTAAGCCAATTTCTATGCCATTAGATCAAACTTTGAAGTTGGATACTACATCAGGTGAAGCATTTGAAAATGCTACTATGTACAAGAAAATTGTGGGAAGTTTGATATATCTCAAAATTACAAGGCCTGATCTAAGCTACACTATTGGAATTGAAAGTCAATTTATGGAAGTACGAAGGAGGCCACACTTAGATGCTTTGAGACACACTCTACAATATGTGATTGCTACTTTTGACTATGCATTCTTTTACAAAGTTAGTGCATAATGCCAGTTCATGGATATACTGATGCAGATTGAGCTCGTAGTATTCCAGATAGAAGATCTACTAGTGGCTTTCTTTTCTCACTTGGGAGTGTAGCTATTACGTGGAGCAGTAAGAAGCAACCAACTGTTGCTTTGTAGAGTATAGAGACTGAGTATAGAGGTGCTACAATGGCAGCATGTGAAGCATCATGGCTACTGATGCTACTTGCAAATTTAGGTGTGGAAGTGCAAAAGCCTATCACCATCTATTGCGATAATCTTAGCAGCATATAATTAGCATGGAACCCTAGTTTTCATGTTAGAACAAAGCATATTGAGGTGCATTATCATTTCATTAGGGAAATGGTAATAGCAGGTGATCTTGACCTTGTTTATATGAGGACAGATGAACATATTGCTGATATCTTCACTAAAGCACTTGGAGCTGAGAAGTTGAAGAAGTTTCGGAAGATGCTTGGATTATACACATGAAGTTGAGCTTGAGGGGGAGTGTTGAGATATCAAGCTCAACATGCGATGATCGAGGATGACATGTATCACTTTTTTATTTCTCTGACATGTATGCTGGTCATACCGGTATATATCAGGGATACTTCATTGATCTTTACTAGATTTATCTACCGAGAGTGATGGCAAATTTGTTTCTTTCCAACTCACTTATTCATAGACATTAGGATTTTCCTTATGTAGTGTGTTTATATATTGCACTAGTATTGTTGTTTTAGGTCATTCTTGTATATTCCTTTTATGTAATCGAAGAAGAAGAAGAAGATAGATCTTCCTTGCCTCAATCTATGTGTGCTCCTCTTTGAGTGTGAGAGTGTGAGAGTGTGTGAGTGAGCTATCTTCATTATCTCCTTCCTCGTGACATTATGGGCACATATGACATGTCATGTAGTGGTGGAAAAAGGACTATGGAATATTGTGCAGCATGTTGAAAAATGACCTACTACATGTGCAAATACAGTTATTGAAGGTGATGCAAATGGCATAGAAGACGATGATCTTCAAATTCCTATTCATGCTTCAGTTCCTACTCCATACTACAAAGCAACTTCAATGGGATGGTAGAGATGCTCAACCACATGCATTGATAGCTTTATCTATCAAACATGACATTATCCCTCACATTGGCTCGTGCAAAATAGAGAAGGAAGCTGGGAATACACTTACCACTTTATACTAGGCAAGAAATGAGGCTCATATTGCTTACCTCCAAAAACATTTGAAGAGTGAGCATATGAATGAAGGAGATCCTATGGATAGCCTTTCGACAAAGATCAAAGATTTGAAAAAGTAGTTGATTTTTGTAGATGAAGTCTTGCCACATAGTTCACTTGTGTAGACTGTTCTTAATGGTCTTCCAGGTTTATATTAGATTTTTTATATACTCTTTGGTTGACAATGAAAGAAAATCCAAATGCCTTAAAATTTGAGGAGTAAGTCTCTATGTTGTTGTAGTAAGATCTATTGGAGTTAGACGTTTGCGGAAGCACGCGAACAACACAAGGAAGAAGAAGAAGCTTGGAGCACAACACACAATACTGAATGTATTACTAGAGAATGTACAAAGATAAGTAGCCCATTAGGGCAATAGGCATATATTCAAGACGGGGAAAAAAACCTCCTAAAGAGGGAAAAAAGTGCCCCAGCAGTCCTAGTGTGTTCACACACATCACTACCTAAATATATCAACAAATCCCCCCTGTGAGTGATGCGGTGAACAAGGAGCTAGCACTCATGTATAAGGAAGTGCCAAGCTATGTGGAAATCACTCCACAAAAAGAAGTAAGCCCAAAGCTTTGCAGAAAGCTTCAAACTTCTCCCTAGGCAGAGCCTTCATGAAAAGGTCTGCAATGTTCTCCTGCGTGGGCACATATGCCAAGCTGATCTCCCCAGCAAAGAACCTCTCCTTGACATAGAGATAATGCACCTCAATGTGCTTAGTGTGAGCATGGAACACAGGGTTCCTCGCAATTGCCAATGCGCTCTGAGTTTCACTGAAGATGGTGGTGGCAGAAGTCTGACCAACACCCAAATCAGCCATAAGGCATCTGAGCCACACACACTCAACAGTCACTGTGAAAGCTACCCTATACTCAGCCTCACAACTGGAAGTGGCCACAATAGGCTGCTTCTTGCTCAACCAAGATATACATGAGATACCAAGCATGAAGCAAAAGCCACTAGTGGACATACGAGTGTCATAGCAACCAGCCCAATCAGAGTCAAAAAAAGCATGCAAATCTAGCGGTAGTGATCCCTCCTTGGGATAAAACAACCCAAGTAGCCGAGTACCACTCAAGTAGCAAAAGATGCGCTTAACCGCCTACCAATGCTTCACTCCTGAGCAATGCATAAACCTGCTCATATGTGAGACAACAAAGTGAATATCTGGCCGAGTAATGCATAAGTAAATCAAGCATCCAACAACCTGCTGATAGAGAACAACATCAAATGCATCTCCAACATCATGAAGACTCAAATGTAAACCTGTCTCCATAGGAGTGGCAATAGGCTTACAGTCTTCAAGGCCAAAACGCTGCAATAATGTATCAATATATTTCGTTTGACACAAAACCATTCCACCATCAACTTGCATAAAATGAATGCCCAAAGTGATGCAAATGCCCCAAATCAGACATATCAAATGAGGCATGCAAATCAGCCTTAAAATCAGCAATATGCTTCTCAATAGGACGAGTGAACAGCATATCGTCAACATAGACAACAATGATTAGAAGCACATCATTAGCACGCTTAACATATAAGGTGCTTTCAGTTGGACTGTTCTCAAAACCATGTGCAATCAGATAGGCATGTATCTTCTCATACCAAGCACGTGGTGCTTGCTTTAAACCATATAATGGCTTCTTTAACCTGCACACCTGGTTTTCATGCCCTTTCTGCACAAAGCCATGGGGCTGAAAAACATACACTTCTTCATGCAAGTCACCATTCAAAAATGCAGTTTTAATGTCCAACTGATGTACATTCCAACCATGATGGGCTGCAAGTGCACAAATGCTCCGAACAATAGTCATACGGCATGTAGGTGCAAAGGTCTCATCAAAATCAATGCCTCTTTCCTACGCATAACCCTTTGCAACAAGCCTAGCCTTATACCTATCAACTGTACCATCAAGTTTACGCTTCAGCTTGTATAACCACTTAGTGCCAATGGCCTTCTTGCTAGGAGGCAAGTCACATAAAGACCAAGTACCATTCTTCATTATTGCATCATATTCAGATTGCATAGCAGCCATCCAATTTTTTGAATTTTGTGCTTCATCAAACGAAACAGGCTCATTCTCATCACAGAGACTAGATGCAGCCATAGCATAGCAATCTGATGCAAAAGAGGCACTATGAGAGCCTGAACGAGTACGATATGACAAAGGTGCATCTAATTTGCTGTCACGCAAAGTTTGCACCAACCATTTTGGCATTCGCCCCCTTGATTAGAATGGAGGGTGCCCATTTTACATGCTCACAGATTTTCAACAAGAACCAAAAACTGTTTGAAGCACATGAACACTTCGGACTTTGCCTTCAATGGATATACCCATGCATGCCTAGAAAAATCATCGATGAAAGTCACGAAGTAAAGATAATTCCCAAAAGAAGGTGTCTGCATAGGACCATAGACATCAGTATGTACAAGCTGCAATTTCTGCGTAGCCCGAACTGAACCATCTTTTGGAAAGGACGAACACTGCATTTTGCCCAAAATACAGCCTTCACAAACATGTTTTCTAGGTGCCTCAAGTTTGGGCAAAGAGGACACCATTTCAGATTTCTGTAGGCGTAGCAAACTAGCAAAATTCAGATGACCAAAGCGTGCATGCCAAAGCTTTGCATCTGACATAGCCTGAGAATCATTTACTACACATGCCAAATCATTTACACATCTTTCATAGTCTATGAGCTTATACAGCCCATGACATAAAATGCCAGAAGCAATAATCACATCGCCATTTGACAGATCATGAACTGTACACCTATCATCAACAAATTTCACAACCAAACCAATCTTGGCTAATGCAGAAACTGATAACAGGTTCTTCTTGATCCCTGGCACAAATAAAGCATCTGACAAAGTGAAAGAACTACCATTAGCAGTAGTCAAAATGATCTTACCAACTCCCATAACAGGATAGGAGGAGTTGTTGGCACATGTAACAGTATTCCCTATAGGGGCAGACTCGAGTGAAGAGAAGAAACTGCGCTCTGAGGTAATATGTTTGGTCACCCCACTGTCAAAATACCAAACATCTGAGTCTATTGCAGACATGCACTGCTCATGAGAAGATGGGTCAAAACTGCAGATAGTAGTAAACGCCCATTCTTCTTCCTGCACAAGATTAGCAGACTCTGTTTTTGGTGTAGAGGCCTCTACAACAACCATTCCAGCCTCTTTCTTCTTTGCCTCTTTAGCAGCCAGTTTTGGATAGTTCTTTATGATATGATCATTCCCTTTACAGTACTTACAAAACAATTTTTTCTTTTCTGATTTCTTCTCATCTTTATCTTCCTTCTTCGAATATGCAGAATTAGTAGATTTCTGCTTACTACTTGAAGAGCTCCATTTAATCAGGGAGAGAATCTAGAATGGTCTACACAAGTGAGCTATCTGGTATAACCTCATCAGCAAAAATCAAATGTTCCTTCAAGTCTTTGATCTTCATTAGGAAACTGTCCATAGAATCACCTTCATTCATGTGCTCACTCTCCAACTGTTTTTGGAGGTAAGCAACACGAGCCTCATTCCTAGCTTGGTACAATGTGGTAAGTGCATCCCAAGCATCCTTAGCCATTCCGCAAGAGCGAATGTGAGGAATAATGGCATGTTTGACAGACAAAGCTATCAATGCATGTGCCTGGGCATCTCTGCCATCCCAACGAATCTGCTCTACAGTAGGTGCAGCAAAAACCGTAGCACAAATAGGAATATGCAGAATATCATCATCTTCGACACCTTCTGCATCAGCTTCAATACCTGCAGTTGTAATAGTTGCAGGTGTGATAGGACATTTTTCGACACCCTGTACAATGTTCCAGAGTCCTTTTGCAACCAACACATGTCGCATGATATAAGCCCATAACGGGTAATTGGTACCATCCAACATATCCTCAACAGCCAAGATACGGAATACATCACTGCTTTCAGCCATGGCCGATGACTAAAATACCTTGATGCAAAAAATTGACTGTATCTCAAAAAGTTGAATAGAACTATCCAGAAAAATTCCGCTAGACCTGTAGCAGACTTAGAGACGCTTATATTGGCGAACAGAAACCGGTATATACCTTTGGCACAAAAAAGACGAAATAGCCTACACAAGCACTGCGATCGTGCGTTCGGAGGCCAAAAAGAGCTCAGATCACGTGATTCTGAGTATGCTCACCAAAATTCGTGCGATTTTGAGACTGCAAACGGAGGAGTGTTGACGGCCCCCTAGATGAAGCGACAACCTGCTGTGATACCAATTGTTGGAGTTAGACGTCTACGAAAGCACGTGAACAACACAAGGAAGAAGAAGAAGCTTGGAGCACAACACACAATACTAAATGTATTACTAGAGAATGTACAAAGATAAGTAGCCCATTAGGGCAATAGGCGTATATTCAAGCGGGGGGAAAAAACCTCCTAAAGAGGGAAAAAAGTGCCCTGGCGGTCCTAGTGTGTTCACACACATCACTACCTAAATATATTAACAAGATCAGCCCACGCAGAATAGGTCCATTATGCATGTTGTAGATCAAGATTTCTTAGCTAGTCAAAAGGGCAAAGGTAAATAAAGCTCATCTACTAGTAACTAAAAATCTGCTAATGCTCCACAATCGAAGAAGGAAGACCAAGACGAGAAGAAAATATAAAAGTAAAAATAGTTCTCCAAATATTGTAAAGGAAATGATCATGTCATAAAGAGTTGTCCAAAGCTGGTTGCAAAAGAGGCAAAGAAAAGGGAGGCTAGAATGGTTGTTGCAGAAGCTTCTACACCTAAAAGAGAGTCTGCTAATCTTGTGCAAAATGAACAATGGGCATTTAATACTGTTTGCAACTATGAACCATCTTCTAATGAATAGTGTATGTCTGCAATAGACTCACATGTTTGGTACTTTGATAGTGGGGCAACCAAACATATTACCTTGCAACGTAGTTTTTTCAGTTCACTTGAGCCTAACCCTATAGGGAATAGTGTCATGTGCACCAAAAAATCCTCTTATCCTACATTGGGATTTGATAAGATCATTTTGTTTACTACTGATGGTAGTTCTTTCACATTGTTAGATGCTTTGTTTGTGCCAAGAATCAAGAAAAATCTATTGTCAATTTCAGCATTAGCCATGATCGGCTTGGTTATAAAATTTGTTGTTTACATATGTATAATTCATGATTTGTCAAATGATTATGATATTATTGCTTCTGACATTTTATGTCATGGGCTCTATAAGCTCATAAAATATGCAAAATCTGAAAATGATTCAGCACATTTAGTACAAGATTCTCAAGCTATCCAAGATGCAAAGCTTTGGCATGCACACTTTGGTCATCTGAATTTTGCTAGTTTACTATGCCTGTAAAAATTTGAAATAGTGTCCTCTTTGCTCAAACTTGAGGCACCTTGTAAGCATGCTTGTGAAGGCTATATTTTGGGAAAAATGCAACATCCCTCCTTCCCAATAGATGGTTGAGTTTGAGCTACTAAAAAATGATAGTTTCTTCATAGTGATGTCTATGGTCCTATGCAGGCACCTTGTTTTGGGAACTACCTTTACTTTGTGACTTTTATTGATGATTTTTCTAGGCATGCATGGGTATATCCATTGAAAGCAAAGTTAGAAGTGTTTATGTGCTTCAAAAAGTTTCTACTTTTGGCTAAAATTTTGTCAACATGTAAAATGGGCACCCTCCATTATGATCGAGGAGGGGAATACATGTCTTCTGATTTTAATGCATTTTTGGCTGAAAATGGGATAAAATGTCAGTGTACAATGTCGTATACACCTCAATAGAATGGATTTTTCAAAATAAAGAACCGGTATCTCATGGAGATGGTGAGATGTATGGTCAAAAGTCAGGCTTTACCACATAGCTTTTAGCTTGAGGTTTTAATGTGTGCAACATATGTACTTAACAAGTGTCCCACCAAAGCACTGCATTCTATCACTCCATATGAGACTTTGCATGGTCACAAGCCATATGTTGCTCATCTACATGTCTTTTTTTGTGTGGCATATGCATTAGTGCCTGAACAACAACGTAGAAAATTGGATGATAAAATAGTAAATTATGTTTTTGTTGGGTACAATTTTGAAAGTAAAGGCTATCATCTGTATCATCCAAATACTAAACAAATTTTGGTTGGTCATGATGTTGTTTTTGTGGAAGATTGATGGAGAGTGTTAATCTCCAAAAGAACAAGCTATCTTTGATTTTAGAGCACTTCCAAATCAAGAATAACTCAAAACCTTTACCAATTTGGAGGATCAATACCAGATTATCAAAATTTTGAACTAACTATGAAGAGAGTCACTACTCAGAAAAGTTTGTTGCACATAACTCACTCATTGACTGATCAAATGTGTAAAGTTTTTTATAAAACTTTGCACAAGGTGTTGCCTAAAGATTGTGCACCTTCTCCAAGTTAAATCTTCTCAAAAGATTTAGTAGATCTTGAGAAATGATCGAAACAATCAGCCTATGTCTGAAACTATTCTCCTGTATAGTCAACTTTGACACCTGCAACTTCTAACACATGGTTCTCCCAAACTAGAACTTGTTTAAGCAAATGCTTTTAGCCATAGATTGCTTACCTTCCAAATTAGATTTTGACTCCACATTTGTGCAAAAATTTACATTGTGCACTGAGAACGGATCAATGCTTTGACCATCGAGATTGCACCTATTTCAGAAGACACTCAACATTTCTTCACATATAAATGGTCCTACACATAATTCTCTCAGCCTGTTTATAATTAAGATCTCAAATCTTAAACATAGAAGCATTAACTATGGAATTAGACATCTACAAAAGGATTCTTGAAATTATCAAACATAGAAGGAGAACACAACAAAATATTGGGCACAACTTTTTCTTCTATTCAGAAAACTTTACATCTAAATTATGAGAGAGTTCTTCCTCACTTCTTAAGTGTCTAATGACTATTACAACTTCTAATTCTTCTCATCTCATTCTCTCTCATACTTGCCTTGACTTTTTACTTGTATATATAGGCATATATGTACAAGCTCATGACCATACAAAAGGTATAAGTGAGCTAACTACAAATTAATGTACATATGCAAGTCTTCATTTCCTCAACATACTCTATCTTCAATCTTCAATTATTGATCATTTCTTCATCCTTTGACTTCAAGTCTTTATCCAAAACGTCAATTGGTGGTTAACTTGCACCAATAGCTCCCCCTCAATCATCAATTGAGGTTTTCTCTATCTTCTTTATACTTGCATGTCTTTAAATCTTTGTAGCTTTGGACCATCCAAGCTTTTGGTTAGCATATTTGTAATCTGATCTTTGTTGAAGTCTGTATGACTTTAATCTCCTTATCAATCACCTTCTCTCTTAAGAAGTGATATTGAATCTCAGTGTGTTTAGTCCTGGCATGAAAAACAGGGTTAGCAGCTAGATACAATGAACTCATATTATCTCCATGAATAGTGGGTGTACTCTGAATGATGTCAAAACTCTTCATAAGAGTCTTCAACCATATGACTTCCTTTGCAGCTTCAACCATACCTTTATACTCAGCCTCTATAGATGATAAAGTAGCTGTGTGTTGCTTCTTAGAACACCAAGAGATTAACGTATCTCCCACATAACACAAGTATCCATATGTTGATCTCCTATCATCAAATTATCTGCCCAATCTATATCACTACATATCTTGATGTTTGTATCTGATGTAAAACCATAATACAAACCTTCCTTGAGTGTACCCTTAATGTATCTGAACACCCTTTGTCCTGCAATCCATTGTTCTTTCCTTGGACAATGCATGAATTGAGACAACACTCCAACTGCATATGACAAATTAGGCCTAGTTAGAGTTGCATAGATTAGACTACCAACCAGACTTTGATATAACTTCATATCCTTGAATTCTTCTCCTCCATATCTACTCAATTTGTGATTCACCTCCATTGGAGTAGGTGCCACCCTGCAATCTTCCATTTTAAACTTGATCAACAAGTTCTTCAAATACCTTTCTTGAGTAACATACACTCCATGTTGAGTATATGAGATCTCCATGCCCAAGAAATATGGTAAGTCTCCCAAGTCAATAATCTTGAACTCTTTCTCCATTTGTTTCTTGAGGCTTTGTATGCACTTCTCATCTGTACTTGTAAGAATTATGTCATCAACATATATGCACATGTAAATGAACCCATCATCACTTGCTTATCTGCTTTAGATACTTGAAAACCAAGTTCTTTCAAGAACTTCACAAATCTATAATTCCATGCCCTTGGGGTCTGCTTCAAACCATACAAAGCTCTCTTGAGCTTACATACATATTCTGAATACTTTTTATCTCTGAACCCTTGTGGTTGCTCCATGAAAACATCATTTGAAATATAACCATTAAAAAAAGCATTCTTCACATCCAATTGACATAATCTCCAATATTTACATGCAGCAATGGCTATGAGTGTCCTGATGGTTGTCATCTTTGCCACAGGACTATAGGTCTCATCATAATCTATCCCATATGTCTGAGCATACCCTTTCACAACAAGTGTAGCTTCATACCTAGACACACTTCCATCTACATACCTCTTTGTCTTGTAGAACCATTTGCATCCAATGATCTTCTGGCTATTTGGTTTAGGAACCAAATCCCATGTCTCATTCTCCATCAATGCATCATACTCTTCCTGCATAGCTTTCTCCCAATTTTCCTTACCTTTTGCCTCTTCATATGTGGAAGGGTCTTCATATTCTTTCACCATGTAAGCATAGTCTTTAGTGGTCAAAAAAGAAGTGTCATAGCTATACCTTGTAGGTTGCCATTTGTGTCTTGATGACCTTCTGAGTTCTCCACTTCTTGAAGTTTCTCGTTCATCACATTCTGGATCAAACCTTGGCACTTCTTCAACTTCAACTTGTACTTCATTGTTCTCTTCTTCATCAAATATCTGAACCTTTGATTTACCTTTCTTTTGATTCAAAACTTCTTCATCACCTGTATGATTATCGATTGTACTTGCATACCAAGTACCTTGCTCATCAAACGTAACATCCTTTGATACAAGGAATTGTTTTGTGGATGGACTCCACAACGTATATCCCATCTCATTATCATCATATCCAATGAATACATATTTTTAAGCTTTAGGTTCCAATTTATGCCTCAATTGAGATGGCACATATGCATAAGCCAAACATCCAAACACTTTGCAATGATCTAAGGTAGGTCTCTTACCCCACTAAGCTTCATATGGTGTCATACCCTGGAAAGCTTTACATGGTAACCTATTGACCAAATATGTAGCTGTATTTACAGCCTCAGCCCACAAATAATTTGGACAATTTTTCCCCTTCATCATTGATCTTGAAAACTCAAAAAGAGTTCTATTTCTCCTTTCTGCTACACCATTTTGTTGAGGAGAGTACCTGCAAGTAACTTCCCTTTTTATACCTGCATTCCATAAGTAATCACTAAACTCATTAGAGAAATACTCCCCCCCTCCATCTGACCTTATTCTCTTCAACTTTTGACCCGTGATTCTTTCTGCATACATATGATAATGTTTAAATGTATTGAATACCTCTGATTTATCTTTGATCACATATATAGTGATCCACCTGGTAGCATCATCGACATAAATCACATAATATCTTGAACCATTAATACTGAAATCCTTTGATGGTCCCCACACATCTGTGTGTGCCAATTCAAGCTTCTCTGAATACATAAATCCATGATTATTGTATGATTGCTTATGAGGCTTACCTAATTGACATGCCTCACATCTGTATGTCATATGTTGACTTGCAACATGATGGAGAATGTTAATCTCCAAAAGAACAAGCTATCCTTGATTTTAGACCACTCTATATCAAGAATAACTTTAGACTCCACTTAATTTTGAAAAATCAATTATCAAACTATCAAGAATTGATCAACTGTGGAAAAAAATATTTCTTTGAAAAGTCTGCTGTAGATTAATCACTCATTGACTAATCATTCATGTAAAGTTTTTGATAAAACTTTATAGAATGTGTTGCCTAGTAATTGCGCACCTTATCCAAGTTAAATCACTTCAAATGATTGAGTAGAATGTGAGAAATGACTCAAACACTTTACCTATGTCTGAAACTTCCTCTCTGTAATGACGACTTTGACACTTGTAACTTCTAAGCTATGGTTCTCCCAACTTATAGCCCGTTTAATCAAATGCTTTTAGCCATAGATGGCTTACCTCTCAACTTAAATTTTGAGTCCTCATTTGTATAAAACTTTACACTGTGCACTGAGCACTGTCCATTTCTTTGACCACGAAATCTGCGCCTGTTTCAGACGACACTCAAAAACTTTTCACATATGAATGTTCCTATTTAAAATTCTCTCAGCCTGTTTGCAATTGGACTCTCAAACTTTAGCCATAGATAGATTAACTATGGACTTAGATGTGTGCAAAAGGATTTCTCTAAAGATTAACCACAGAAGGAGAATCAGGAAAAAAATCGACGTGCAATTCTTCTAAAAAACTTTCCTTCTCATAACTTTTCATACATCTGATGGATGATACATACAATGTTCATCATCTACTCATCTATTGTCTTCTTTATCTCTTCTATCTCTCCCCTCATTAACTATAGGCACGTATCTACATATATATACGAGTCTAACTCGTCATTTTTCCAAATACATTGAAATATTTACAAGGGTAATATACAAAAGAACTTTACTTCTGAAACTCCTCTTTCCCTTGAAACTGATCTTCAATCTCTTAGTCATCTTTGCACTTTTGGACTTTATGTAATCACTAATTGTTGATTGTTTTGCTCCAACAGCTCCCCCTCAATCATCAATTGTGATTATCTGCATCTTCTTTATTCCTGCCATATCTTTAAACCTTTGCAATTTTGGTCCATCCAAACTTTTTGTCATCATATCTGCAAGTTGATCTTTTCTAGGAGTATGCATGACTTCAATTTCTTTATCAATAACCTTCTCTCTCAAAAAATGATACTGAATTTCAATATGTTTAGTTCTAGCATGAAACACAGGATTTGCTGCCAAGTACAAAGAACTCATATTGTCTCCACAAATGATAGGAGTACTCTGAACAACATCAAAACTCTTCATAAGTGTCTTTAGCCATATTACTTCCTTTGCAGCTTCCACCATACCTTTGTATTCTGCTTCTGTAGATGATAGAGCAATTGTATGTTGCTTCTTGGAGCACCATGAAATCAGCTTATCTCCCACATAACACAAATATCCATGTGTTGATCTTCTATCATCAGAATTACCTACCCAATCTGCATCACTATATATTTTGACTCTTGTATCTGAAGTAAACCCATAGTACAACCCTTCTTTAAGTGTGCCCTTGATGTACCTAAGTACTCTTTGCCCTGCAATCCAATGTTCCTTTCTAGGACAATGCATGAATTGAGATAGGACTCCAACTGCATATGATAAATCAGGCCTTGTTAATGTAGCATAAATCAAGCTACCCACCAAACTCTGATAGAGCTTCATATCTTTGAATTCCTCTCCTCCATATCTAGTCAATCTGTGATTCACTTCCATTGGAGTTGGTGCTATCCTGCAATCTTCCATTTTAAATTTAGTTAGCAAGTTTTTTAGATACCTTTCTTGAGTCACATATACTCCATGTTGAGTATATGAAATCTCCATTCCCAAGAAGAATGACAAATTTCCCAAGTCACTAATTTTGAACTCTTCCTCCATCTGTTTCTTAATCATTTGTATACCTTTGTCATCTGTTCCTCTAAGTATTATGTCATCAACATAAATACAAACATAAATAAATCCATCTTCACTTGCTTTGACTAGCAAGCTACTATCTGCCTTTGATGCTTGAAATCCAAGTTCCTTCAAGAACTTTACAAGCCTATAATTCCATGCCCTTGGGGCCTGCTTCAAACCATACAAAGCTCTCTTGAGCTTACACACATGATTTGGATACACTTGATCTTTGAACCCTTCTGGTTGCTCCATGTAAACTTCATCTGAAATATAACCATTCAAAAAAGCATTCTTAACATCTAATTGAGATAATTTCCAACCTTTGCAAGCAGCAATTGCTATGAGTGTTCTGATGGTTGTCATCTTTGCCACACGACTATAAGTCTCATCATAGTCCACTCCATATGTCTGTGCATATCCCTTCACAACAAGTCTGGCTTTGTACCTAGACACACTTCCATCTACAAATCTTTTTGTTTTGTAAACCCATTTACATCCAATGATTTTCTGGCTATTAGGTTTAGGAACCAGATCCCATGTCTGATTTTCCATCAATGCATCATACTCCTCTTGCATAGCTTCTTCCCAATTCTTCTTCCCTTTGGCTTCATCATATGTGGATGGATCTTCATCTGCTTTTACCATGTAAGCATAATCCTTAGTAGTCAGGAATGAAGTATCATAACTATACCTTGTAGGTTGCCATTTATGCCTAGATGACCTTCTGACTTCTCCACTTCTTGAAGTTTCTGGTTCATCACATTCTGGATCAAATCATGGCCTTTCTTCAACTTCAACCTGTACTTCATTATTTCCATCTTCATCAAATATTTGAATCTTTGATTTACCTTTCTTTTGATCCACCACTTCTTCAACATCTGCATGCACATTAAGTTACCTGCATACCAAGTGCCTTGCTCATCAAATGTAACATCCTTGGACACAAGGAATTGTTTTGTAGATGGACTCCACAACCTATAACCCATCTGCTTATCATCATAACCAATGAATACATACTTCTCTGCTTTAGGCTCCAATTTATGCCTCAATTGAGATGGCACATATGCATATGCCAAGCATCCAAATATTTTACAATGATCCAAGGTAGGTCTCTTATCCCACCAAGCTTCATATGGTGTCATACCCTGCGAAGCTTTACAAGGCAATCTATTAACCAAATATGTGGCTGTATTTACAGCCTCAGCCCACAAATAATTTGGGCAATTCTTTTCTTTCATCATGGATCTTGCAAATTCAACAAGTGTCCTGTTTCTTCTTTCTGCTACCCCATTTTGTTGAGGAGAGTACCTGCAAGTAACTTCTCTCTTTATACTTGCATTCCACAAGTAATCACTGAAGTCATTAGAGAAATACTCTCCCCCTCCATCTGACCTTAACCTCTTCAATTTTTGACCTGTAATTCTCTCTACATATGCATGATAGTGTTTAAATGTATTAAACACTTCTGATTTGTCTTTGATCACATAGATTGTGATCCACTTGGTAGCATCATCAACATATATAACATAATATCTTGAACCATTTATACTAAAGTCCTTTGAAGGACCCCACACATCTGTATGTACCAATTCAAGTCTTTTTTAATACATAAAACCATGCTTATTGTATGATTGCTTATGAGCCTTACCTAATTGACATGCTTCACATCTGTATGTCATGTGTTGACCTGCAATGTTAGGCAATCCAAGTACTGAACTATTGTTTATCATTTCTTTGATACCTCTCTCATTAAAATGTCCAAGTCTTTTGTGCCAAAGATCCAATTCAGATACCTTCTGCTCTCCATATGTAAACATAGCATGTCCAATATTTCCTTGTACCTTTAATGTGAGGAGTCTTCCTTCCTTCTTTCCTGTAACAATCTGTTTATACCCTTGACTAGGGTCTTCAACATAAACTCCATCATTAGTGAACCTTACCTCATATCCTTTTTCCACAATTTGACCTACACTGATCAAATTCTTTGGAATTGTAGGAACATACAGAACCTTTCTCAAGAGAGTGCTTCCATCTTTGGCTTTGACTGAACCAATTGACTTTACCTTGTGCTTTGTATTGTCACTTGTTTGGATTGTATGATTAATTGCATTATGATCTAGATCAGTCATCAAAGCAATATTTCCACTCAGATGATTGCTACATCCTGAGCGATATAAAATACTCTCATATCTTCATGTGATGCTTCACATGTAGCATTCATAATAAGAGTTGAATCTTCTTTCTGATCTGATGCATAGTTGTAGTAGGTGTTATTATAGGATTGATTTTGGAAGTTTCTTCCTCCACCTCTTCCAAAAGAATTCCTACCACCTCTTCCTCTGAAGTTTCCTCTCTGATATCTACCACCTCTTCCTCTTTGATTAAAGTTCTGATTAAAATTACCATTGCTTTGATTATTATGCCAACAATCATGAGATAGATGATTGGTCTTACCACATATCCAACAAGCTCTGACATTATCTTTGTTATTTCTGCCTCTTCCTCTACTTCTACCATTTCCTCTTCCTCTTAGGAAGTTTGCTTGGCTTGAAGTACCTTCATCTTCACCTAATTGTTGATTTCCTTTGTTAGCTTTCTTCTTGTCTTTAGAGTACATTGCATGACCTGCACTCTTGTCAACATCTCCTTTGATATCATTCTCAAAAGTTAGCATATGTCCTAACAATTGATTCAAATCAGGAGTGAAATGATCTAATGAAAGTTCTGTAGACAAAATAAAAGGCTTCCACTTCTCATCTCCTCTTAGTCCTGTGAGAATTTTTCTTACCAATTTGTCTTCTTCAATATCCTCATCCACTGCACCTAAATAGTCTACAATGTCCTTCATCTTTGTCACATAATCAGATATTGATTGTGAAGCCTTCTTCTTGAAAGTAGTAAACTCTGCCCATAATGAAGCCTTCCTTGATTTGGTTGTGTTCTGAAAATGCTCTTCCAAAGCATTCCAAATGTCACTTGCACTTTCAAGACCTCTAATGTGAGGTAGCAAGTAGTCATTGACTGCCATATAGATACTGCTCCTAGCTTGAGCATCTCTCTTCATCCAATTCTTCAAATCTGACAATTCCTCCCTAGTTGGAACACTAGGATCTCTGAATTGAGGCTTTTCTTCTTCTCGTGTAATATAAGCTATCAAGTCTTTGCTCATAAGATGAGCTTCCATCCCCATTGACCATGCAGGATAGTTCTCTCTATCCAATTTCTCAATTTGAAGACTATCTCCCATCTTTGCTTCACCTGTAGTCTCAGATCTTTAATCTTTTCAAGAAATGTATGTACCTTTGCTTCGAATGTTGCTCCTTCTGATCCTTTGATAACCTTTATGTGTCTTCCTTCAATCTTTCTTCACACTTTATCCTTTTGAACCTTCGAGATGTAAAGTTTGTATGTCTGTAGCAGTCGGAGTCTCCCTTTCCTCAAATTTGATACTTCCTGCTCTGATACCACTGATGGAGAATGTTAATCTCCAAAAGAACAAGCTATCCTTGATTTTAGACCACTCTATATCAAGAATAACTTCAGACTCCACTTAATTTTGAAAAATCAATTATCAAACTATCAAGAATTGATCAACTGTGGAAAAACTTATTTCTCTGAAAAGTCTATTGTAGATTAATCACTCATTGACTAATCATTTGTGTAAAGTTTTTTATAAAACTTTGTAGAATGTGTTGCCTAGAGATTGTGCACCTTCTCCAAGTTAAATCACTTCAAATGATTGAGTAGAATGTGAGAAATGACTCAAACACTTTACCTATGTCTGAAACTGCCTCTCTGTAATGACGACTTTGACACCTATAACTTCTAAGCTATGGTTCTCCCAACTTATAGCCCGTTTAATCAAATGCTTTTAGCCATAGATAGCTTACCTCTCAACTTAAATTTTGAGTCCTCATTTGTGTAAAACTTTACACTGTGCACTGAGCACTGTCCATTTCTTTGACCACAAAATCTGCGCCTGTTTCAGAAGACACTAAAAAACTTTTCACATATGAATGTTCCTATTTAAAATTCTCTCAGCCTGTTTGCAATTGGACTCTCAAACTTTAGCCATAGATAGATTAGCTATGGACTTAGATGTGTGCAAAAGGATTTCTCTAAAGATTAACCACAGAAGGAGAATCAAGAAAAAAATCGACGCGCAATTCTTCTAAAAAACTTTCCTTCTCATAACTTTTCATACATCTGATGGATACATACAATGTTCATCATCTACTCATCTATTGTCTTCTTTATCTCTTCTATCTCTCCCCTCATTAACTATAGGCACGTATCTACATATATATACGAGTCTAACTCATCATTTTTCCAAATACATTGAAATATTTACAAGGGTAATATGCAAAAGAACTTTATTTCTGAAACTCCTCTTTCCCTTGAAACTGATCTTCAATCTCTTAGTCATCTTTGCACTTTTGGACTTTATGTAATCACTAATTGTTGATTGTTCTGCTCCAACACAACATTAGGCAATCCAATCACTGAACTATTGTTAACCATATCCTTAATACATCTTCCAAGCCTTTTATGCCAAAGATCTAACTCAGAGATCTTATGTCCTCTATAAGTAAACGAGGCATGACCAACATTACCTTGAATCTTCAATGTGAAGAGTCCTCCTTCTTTCTTCCCTGAAACAATTTGTTTATAACCATTGCTAGGGTCTTCCACAAAAACTCCATCATTAGTGAACCTTACTTCATAACCTTTTTCAACAATTTGGCCTACACTTATCAGATTCTTTGGAATTGTACGAACATACAAGACCTTAATCAGAAGATTACTTCCATCCTTGGCCTTCACTAATCCAATTGACTTCACATTGTGCTTTGTATTATCACCTGTTTGAACTACATGATTAGTTACCTTATTCTCCAGATCAGTCATCAAGGCTATATTACCACTCATGTGATTGCTACACCCTGAGTCAATGTAGAAGACTCTTTGGTCTTCACTTTGTCTTTCACAAGTTGCATTCATGATTAAGGTTGAATCTTCTTTTTGATCTGAAGCATAATTATGGTAGGTATTGTTATAGGATTGACTATGGAAACCTCTATCTACATTTCTTCCAAAGTAACCTCTACTACCTCTACGTCTGAAATTACCTCTTTGGTTTCTACCACCTCTTCCTCTTGAATTAAAGTTCTGACTATATCCTCCATTATTCTGATTATTATGCCAACAATCATGAGCTAAATGATTTGTCTTACCACAAATCTAGCAAGCTTTGGATCCATCTTTATTGCTTCTGCCTCTTCCTCTACCTTTGCCACCTCCTCTTCCTCTTAGGAAGTTTGCTTGGCTAGTTGTACCTTCTTCTTCAGTTAATTGTTATTTGCCTTTGCTATTATTCTTCTTATCCTTTGAATACATTGCTTGACCTGCACACTTATCACCATCACCTTTGACATCCTGCTCAAAAGTTAGAATGTGTCCTAGCAACTGATTTAAATTAGGAGTAAAATGATCTAGTGACAATTCAGTAGACAAAATGAATGGCTTCCATTTCTCATCTCCTCTCAAACATGTGAGGATTTGCCTTACCAATTTATCCTCCTCAATATCTTCATCAACTGCTCCTAATGCATATGCAATGTCCTTCATCCTTGTTACATAATCAAAAATGGATTGAGAAGCTTTCTTTTTGAATGTGGTAAACTCTACCCACAAAGATGCCTTCATTGAATTTGTAATGTTTTGGAAATGCTCCTCCAAAGCATTCCACATGTCACTTGCACTTTCAAGTCCTCTAATATGAGGTAGCAAGTAGTCATTGACTCCCATGTAGATAATGCTCCGTGCTTGAGCATCTCTCTTCATCCAAGTCTTCAAATATGAGAGTTCATCCCTATTTAGAACACTAGGATCTCTAAATTGTGGTTTTTCTTCTTCACCTGTGATGTAACCTATCAGGTCATTGCTCATGAGATGAGCTTCCATCCTCATTGACCAAGCTGAATAGTTTTCTCTATCCAATTTCTCTATCTCAAGAGAATCTCCCATCATTTCTTCACCTGTGTATTAAATTCTTCAAGCTTTATGAGGAATAAGTGTACCTTTACTTCAAATGAAGTTCCTTTTTGATCTTCTTGATAGATTCAAGCCTCCTTCTCAAGCTTTTCCTTCAAGCTTTCACCTTTTGTACCTTCAACTGTTGATTTCTGTATGACTGCATTCTTTTATTTTGAAGATTCCTGCTCTAATACCACTGATGGAGAGTGTTACTCTCCAAAAGAACAAGATATCCTTGATGTTAGAGCACTTCTATATCAAGAATAACTCAAAACCTTTACCAATTTGGAGGATCAATACCAGATTATCAAATTTTTGAACTAACTGAGGAGAGAGTCACTACTTTGAAAAGTCTACTGCACATAACTCCTTGATTGACTAATCAAATGTGTAAAGTTTTTGATAAAACTTTGCAAAAGGTGTCATCTAAAGATTGAGCACCTTCTCTAAGTTAAATATTCTCAAAAAATTTAGTACATCTTGAGAAATGATCCAAACAATGAGCCTATGTCTGAAACTTTCCTCTTGTATAGTCGACTTTGACACCTGCAACTTCTAACACATGGTTCTCGCAAACTAGAACCCGTTTAAGAAAATGCTTTTAGCCATAGATGGATTACCTTCCAAATTAGATTCTGACTCCTCATTTGTGCAAAGCATTACACTGTGCACTGAGAACTGATCAAGTCTTTGACCATCGAGATTGCACCTGTTTCAAAAGACACTCAACACTTCTTCACATATAAATGTTCCTACACATAATTCTCTCAGCTTGTTTACAATTAGGCTCTCAAATCCTAATCATAGAAGAATTAACTATGGAATTAGACATCTACAAAAGGATTCTTGAAATGATCAAACATAGAAGGAGAACACAACAAAATATTGGGTGCAACTTTTTCTTCTATTCAGAAAACTTTACATCTGAATGATGAGAGAGTTCTTCCTCACTTCTCAAGTGTCTAATGACTATTACAACTCCCAATTCTTCTCATCTCATGCTCGCTCATACTTGCCCCGACTTTTTGCTTGTATATATAGGCATATATGTACAAGCTCATGACCATACAAAAGGTATAAGTGAGCTAACTACAAATTAATGTACATATGTATACAATTCTTCATTTCCTGAACATACTCTATCTTTAATCTTCAATTATTGATCATTTCTTCATCCTTTGACTTCAGTTCTTTCTCCAAAACATCAATTGGTGGTTGACTTGCACCAACAAAGATGTAGTTCAACCAATACTTTTGTGTGCCAAGGAGACATCAATTAGCTCCAAAGATGTGTATGACACTTTGCTGCCTTTTTTTACACGTGGATAGTCAAGTGCTAGTCCAAATGAGGTAGTTTCTCAGCCTTTATAAGTTTCACATGATATTGAAAATCATTCCATTTGTGATGCTCATTTACATGATGCACTTATTGATGAGAGAGCTGATATACATGAGCAAAAATTATGCCTAAATGGTTGGTGCAAACTTTGTGAGATAGCAAATTAGATGCACCTATGTCATATTGTACTCATTCAGGCTCTCATAGTTCTTATTTTGCATCAAATTGCTATGCAATGGTTGCCTCTTATCTTTGTGATGAGAATGAGCCTATTTCTTTTGATGAAGCACAAAATTCAAAAAATTGGATGGCTGTTATGCAATCAAAATATGATGTTATTATGAAGAATGGTACTTGGTCTTTATGTGATTTGCCTCGAGAGGAAAAGGTCATTGGCACTAAATGGGTATGCAAGCTGAAGCATAAGCCTGATGGAACAATTGATAGGGATCAAGCTAGGCTTGTTGCAAAAGGTTATGCTCAAGAGAGGGACATTGATTTTGATGGATTTTTTCTCCAACATGCTTAAGGACCAACACTCATAGCATTTATGCACTTGAAGCTCATCGTGGTTGGAATGCACATCAGTTGGAAATTAAAACTACATTTTTGAATGGTGAATTACATGAAGAAGTTTATGTATTTCAGCCCTGTGGTTTTATATAGAAAGGGCATGAGAACAAAGTGTGCAAGTTGAAAACGGCATTATATGTTTTGAAATAAGCACCACATGCTTGGAATGAAAAGACACATGCCTATTTGATTGCACATGGTTTTGAGAATAGTCCAATTGAGAGTACCTTATATGTTAAGCATGCAAATGATGTGATTCTAATCATTGTTGTCTATGTTGATGACATGCTGCTCACTAGTCCTAATGAGAAGCATATTGCTGATTTTAAGGCTGATTTGCATGCCTCTTTTGAGATGTCAGATTTGGGGCATTTGCATCATTATTTGGGAATTCAATTTATACAAGTTAACATATTGACACATTATTGTGGCATTTTGGCCTTGCATATTGCAAACCTATTGCCACCCTTGTGGAAGCAGGATTAAGGTTGAGTCTTCATGGTGCTAGAGATGCATTTGATGGTGTTCTCTATCATTAGCTTGTTGAATGCTTGATTTACTTATGCATAACTCAACTTGATATTCAATTTGTTGTCTCATAAATGATTAGGTATATGCATTTCCAAAGTGTCAGGAATTGACACAATTAAGAGCATCTTTCACTACTTGAGTGGTACCAGCTACTTGGATTGTTTTATCCCAAGGGGAAATCACTACCTCCAAATTTCTGTGATTTTTCTACCTTTGATTGGGTTGGTTTCTAGGAAACTCGCGTGTCCATTAGTGGTTTTTGATTCATGCTTGGTAGCTCATGCATATCTTGGTTGAGCAAGAAGTAGCCTACTATTGCCACTTCTATTTGTGATGCTAAGTAATAGCACAACTTTCACAATGACTATTGAGTGTGTGTGGCTCAGATGCCCTTTGGTTGATTTGGGTGTTGGTCAGTCTTTTGCCACCACCGTGTTCACTGCTAGTCAAAGTGCATCGACAATTGCGAGGAACCTTGTGTTTCATGCTCGTAGAAAGCACAATGAGGTGCATTATCATTATGTCAGGGAGAGGTTCTCTCCAAGAGAGATCAGTTTGGCATATGTGCCCACACAGGATACCATTCTAGATCTTTTCACAAAGGCTCTGCCTCATGAGAAGTTTGAAGCTTTCTATAAACTTTGGGCTTACTTCCTTTTGAGGATTGATCTCCTAACACATAGCTTGGTACTTCTTTATACATGAGTGCCAAGTCCTTGTTCATCGTATCACCCTAAGCGGGATTTCTTGATATATTTAGGTAATGATGTGTGTGAACACACATAGGACTGTCATGGCACTTTTTTCCCTCTTTAGGAGGTTTTTCCCCCTGCTTGTGTATACACCTATAACCCTAGCAGGTCACTTATCTTTGTACAATCACTTGGTAATACATTCAATATTATGTGTTGTGCTCCAAGATTCTTCTTCTTCCTTGTGATGTTAGTGTGCTTTTGGAGACCTCAAACTCCAAGACTTGCTTCTCATCACCGAGACACTGCCTGTAAATTGATAAATGTAAGAAATGTTCAAAGAATAAACATATTTTCCTCTTTATATATTGGATGATGAGACAATGCTTGTAATACATCTTTTGATGTTTTAGTATCAATAGTATGTTCATGATGATTGCTCAGAGCTATGTTCATCTACATTAGTACTATCATCAAAGAATGCATCAATCATGTCTTCCTAATTCATTATTGATTTCAACATAATCTTGGCTAACTACTCTTGCTCTTTTTGGGTCATTAATTGGCTCTATGCCACTTGAATGCACTACTCCTCTTCAAATGATTCATATTCATATCTTTCAACTAATAAAATTAAAATGTCTATACTTTCACACATGATCTCTAGTTATTCTTCTTTGCCTTGCAATTTGATACTTACAAATATTGCAAGGATGTGTTGTTTTCGCCATAGATGAGTATAATATTCAAACACAAATATGTTTAATTACAAAACATGTTTAACCCTAAAACATAATATATAATTTAAATATTCAAACTCCTAAAACCTAAATCCTAATTGCATATGTGTTTAGGTATATATGCTTCTTTAAATCCCCAAAGCCTAATTTTTATGTGTTTAGGTATGTATACTTGTATAAATCCCTAAAACCTATTTTTTAATGTATTTAGGTATGTATAAATCCTTGTAAAAAAAATTAAACCTACAATAAACATATTCAATACACAAAAGAACATTCTATCTTTATGTTTGTGCATGTGTGTTGAAAGATCCCAATTAGCTTCTTGCCACTCCTCCCAACCTTAAGTAGCCATTGCTCATATGCACATATAGAGTCTTCCCTAAGGTCCAAACACACCTCATATGGCCACTTTGAGGAGATGAAATAACCTTGAAGACTCATGCTAGAGTCTTGACTCCCCATGCTCTAGTCATTGACCCATCTAGAGTCCTCGACCAATGCAAGTAAACCAATGGTAGACCATGTTGGTCTAAATAAATCTAACATGTGTATACATATGTGTGTATGAATGTGTGTGTGTTAATGTGTGTATGTATGTGTGTGTGTTAATGTGTGTATGTATGTGTGTGTGTCTATGTGCATATATGTGTGTATGTAAGTAAGTATGTATGTATGAATGTGTGTTTATGTGTGTATATATGTATGTGTTTGTATGTGTATGCATGTATATAAGTGTATGTATGTGTATGTGTCTGTGTGCATGTAAGTACGTGTGTATACTTTTGTGTGTATGTATGTGTGCATCTATGTATGTAAATATGTGTATATGTGTGTGTTTATGTGTTTATGTTTAGTATGTGTGTGTGTGTTTATGTGTGTATATATGTGTATGCATGTGTGTGTGCACTTATGTGCGTATGTTTATGTGTGTATCTGTGTGTGTTTAGGTGTGTGTATAAGCCTATTTATGTGTGTATGTGTATATGTATCTGTGTGTGTAGAAATATGTGTGATTGTGTGTATGAATGTGTGAATCTATTTGTATATGAATATGTATGAATGTTTATTTCTATATTTCTTAATTGTATTAATCAATTACTTTTGTTATTTGTAATTGTCTTTTAAAATCAATTATGATGAATTTTTTTTGGTAATTAGATTGAGTAATAAGACATTTCAAGGAAAAACTAAATAAAGAGCTGAAAAATTTACCTCAATCTCTTTAATTTGAATTGCATAAATGTGAACTCCGTAAGCTTTAATGTGTAGATTGAAAGTTATGTTATCATTCAAGTATTTAAAACACACTAAAAAAATCTAATAATAGAACAAAACTAGTGAAGTGTTGTAATAGACATAGTGACAATGAGTGCGATAGTGAGAGAGTATAAGAACAATGAAAGAAATACATGACAAAAGGTATGAATGAATGAAGGGACTTACTTGAAGTTTCTATTGTTGTGCATGGAATCCAAAAATTGCTCTTAGGAAATGTCATGCATAGTGTGCATGTTTCTTTTATGTAAATGTATGCATCGATATAGAGGTCAACAAAATTGAGAATTATTATTTTTTCTTCATCGAATGTTGGAGTTCAAGGTGTGCAGAGGCACATGAATAGTTTAAGGAAGAAGAAGAAGAAGAAGAAGAAGCTTGGCACAAAACACGACGCATATTGTATTACCTAGTGAATGCAAAAAGGTAAGTGAACCTTTAGGGTTATAGGCATATATACAAGCCGAGGGAAGAAAACCTCCTACTAAAGTAGTAATGGGAATAAGTGTTGCATGATGGCCACATGTTCACACTAGATTATTCTAGAGCATTGCTATTTTTAGAATACAAGAGGGTATATATGGAGGAGAGGTGAGTCACACACACATCATTCAAGTCTGTTTCTGGCAATTGGTATCAGAGCATGGTTTTCTTGGGCATAACTTGGTTTTTGCATGCATCTTGCATTCAGAATTTTTAGCATGATCTAGGTCGTTGTTGTCATCAAAGTTCTGCAGAGCTTTTGTGGAGCAAAAGATTTACAGGGATCCACACAGTCCACAGGAACACACCCTTCTCTTGCCCCTATTTTCATCCACGCGCTCAATGGCACTCATTTATCTACTGCATGTTTCAGGAGTCTGCTCATGCTCGTGAGAGAACAAGAGAGAGTGTTCTATTTTTTAAGGTTTGTTTTCTTTCCATGTACATTATGAAGGCAAGAAGGTTGGGTTCAACATAGCATGCGGGATTCTTCATCTCGTGTGCTTCATCTTTGGAGTATACCATCATACAAGGTGTTCAAGGCTTGCTCATACCCATAACATGTGCATACCCATCTTCCAAGCCTCCCATATGCATCATGCATTGAGTGTAACAGAGGTGGAACAAGATGGTTTTTCACATGTGCCCAGATTTCCCGGTGTTGCCCGTGTTGAGAGTAGCTCACATGCCAACCATAGAGAAAAGAAGTTCTTGTCTTTTTTGCTTTGATTTTTGAATTGAACTAGTCACGAAAACTACCTCGTAGATATGGCCTTGTGTGCTTATAATAGGGTATGTGGGATTAAGTGATAAGCTTCACATGCATCCTCATTCAAGGAAGGACTATGGAGGAGGGATTATCGACTTTTCATTGATTGCTATAGTCAAGAGTTAACCAAATTAGTCAATTGGAACTACACCCCTTCCTCTATTTTGGCCATATCTTGAGCATCCCATGTCCAATTTTGGAGATTTTTATTCCTATGGAAAGCTCTCTCAGAGCTCTTTCCAGTGAGTAGCTGGAATTCATAGTTTAGTTTTATTCTCAATTAGTTTCAGAGTTTGGAGTTCACCCACTCTTCATCATCAACCCTCTTTTGAGTATCATTTTGAAGTAGAACCTATCAGGGGAGACTTGGAAAGCTATTCTGAAGGAGTGTAGCTCAGTGATGAGTAGCACCTCCTTTAATGTCAATCCGAGAAGACGTGAGGATGGTATGAAGTTCACGAGAAAGTGGAAGCACAAGTGCGTGAGTGAGAAGCACACAAGCATGCACACACATACACGCACACGCGCACACACGGCAAGAACAAAGAGAGTAAGACAATGGAATCACTTCTATTGCATCCAAGTTCTCATACAAGCTCAAAACTACCAGAAGCTCTCCCAAAAATGAGCTCTCTAGCTCTATTTATAGTTTTTGACTAGCTTTGACCCTGTCCAGACCTAGTGTCCGGCCTAGTTAAAAATTAGGTTCCAGGGCTTATTTGAGGGCTCAAACGAGATCTAAAAATTATGAAAATTGGCAGGCAACTACTTCTAAGGCTCCTCAAGCTCGAGGACTCCTCGGCTTGTACAAAATGGAGCTACAAAAAGGTGAAAATGGTATTTACAGGGGTTTTTAGTGATGAGAATCACTTTTAAATGGTGTAGTGGTTTTGAAAAAAAATAAAGGTTTGCCTTAGTGCTAGATCTGCTTGTATGCTCGTACTTGCTTCTTCTCGTATATGGCCAACACTCTCCCCCCCCTAGCGTCTGTCACCTCTGACAGACCTCTGCTCCACTGTTTGATCAATGTATTCCTGCAGGAGGTCGGTTGCCACTTCTTATTCCTTGATGCGTAGTCCCCGGACCAAGTCTCTCTGGAGGGCATCCCAATTGACCGCACCCGGTATGTCCGGTTGTGGCATTGTGTAGAGTTCTGAGTGCATGGTTTGTTCACACGCGAATAGATGTAGCAGGTGGGTTGGGCGTGGTGCAAACACTTTTGAGTGTGACTCCCAGAACCCCATGGTAAACATATCGTCGAAAGTTTGCTTATAGCAGGCAGGGAGATATCTGATGCGTGCGTGCCATGCATAAGCAACTCGTATGCTGGGGGTTGTGCTCATATCATACAGGAGGTCATAATTACCATTGATGAAGCCGGGAATCGGAGGCTGAATATGGCATACATTGCGGAAAGTTTTGAGCACCACCTGCATCATATCGAATATCTTGAGCATCATCTGGGCAGCCACATCTGGCATGGGGTGGAGGCGTGGCAACCAATGTCTGATGGTTGCTATCATGTAAGATACTGTGGGGGTGCCGGTTGGGGGTGCAATGGCGGGGTAATTAAGCCATTCTCTATAGTTTACATTGTTCCGAACTTTGATGGCGAAGGCTTTCCATGATCTTCTTCTTTGTACTGGCCCATAACAAGGGTTATACTTCAAATGCATGGGAGCGTGATCCCATGTTCTCAGCATATCCGGGTATGTTTCCAGTAATCTTTGCCTCCATATGGGCTGGAATATGGCCCCTTTTTTGGCTGCCTCTGGGATGTCCTCGGGTTCGAATTGTGTTGCGAAGGAGGGGTACTTGTTGGTTATGCGTTTGATCTCAGCATTGTAGTCTGCCAACAATACAAAATAAGGTTTATATTGTAACTCTGAGCTAGTTATCAGCTGCCTAGGAGCCAAGTTCGAGAAATATTCAGATTTGAGTATGGTCTCCTCTATGGCTTTCATGGCTAGCATCTGAGTTGCAACACGCTCTTCGTGAGTGTGACCCATCTCCTCTACCTGCTTCATCCATGCTGACGGGGGTTCCTCATATGTATCCTGACCTTCCTCTGTAATTCTGCCTCCTGGAAGGGGTTGAGGCTCATAATTGTCTTCAAATGCCTCCTCCACTGGAATGACTACTGTGTCTTCTTCTATGGTTTGATCAGGTGGAGAGGGAGGTCGTTCATACTGTAACAATTTAATTTTTAGTTCTCCCACCTGTTGCCGTAGCTCAAGTACCTCATTGGTTACTGATAATTCTGGCTCTGGTGAGGTTGCAGCGTTGGCCATCTCTTTAGGTTCTTGTTGGTGTGGTGTAGGCACTTGGGCTTTCTGTAGGTCTTTGACTTGGTCAGCAAGCTGATCATGAGCTTCTAAGAGAGTGGCATAGGTTTCTAATATTTGTTGTATATTCTCTGAGGGGATGGCTTGGAATTTAGCCGGGTCAATGGGTGCCCCGGGAGTATTTTCCATGGCTGCTTCGAGGTTGTCTTGATTTTGTTGCTGTAGTCTTTTGTTTTCTTCTTGAGCAGCCGCTAAATGGCGTCGGAGTAGAGCCATGTTTCGTTGTAGTCTAGCATTACGGGCTAGCTGATCTCTAAGTTGTTCCTCCGTTGCCCTATTCTTCTCTGTATGTGTGGACTCGAGCTCCACCTGATATTGTTGGAGGGTGGTCACCTTCTGCTGTAATTCCGTATTAGACAACTCCAAGGCAGTGACACGTGCCTGGAGGTGGGATGACAAAGTACATAGCTCTTTATTGTTTTCTTCTAATAACCTGTATTCCTGTTTAAGTTGGGCAGCAGCTTCGAGCATGGTGTTGAGTGCATGACTAAATGAGGTGGGTGCAGGGGTAAAGGTGGAAGATGCAAGGGGTCGGGAGATGGGAAAGGGAAAAGTGGATGTTGTGCCTACAGTGCTTGGAAATGGCGACGTGAGTGAAATGACACGTGGTGATGTAGGAATAACAGTGGTGGTGGGTGATCCTGTGGATGGTGAGATGTCCATGGGATCGGACGTGAGAGTGTGTGATTCGTGCAGTGTGAATACAGGAATGGTGGGTGGTGTGATAGTGGTGGCAGTGAATGTGGGGGAGTGGGGTTGGGAAAGGGACTTTTTATTATAATTATCCACCTGTTGGAGTATATTTACAAGGTTTGTCCAGAATGAGGGTTGTGTGACTTGGGTTGAGTGTGAGGCAGTTACTAGGAGAGTGGTGGATAGGGTTTGGGTGTGGATGGATGGAAAAGGCTGGGATAAGGTCTGGCTAGTGGCAAGTGGTTGTCCAAGGGCGGGGAGATAGGAAGGGTGACCTATTATGGTTTGATCGGTGGCCGGATGACCGGTGTGAGGTTCAAAAATTTGGGTGGAAGTGCTGGATGTGGATAAAGGGAAGGATGTAAAAACGGAGGTGTGTACAATGGTTTCATAATGGGTGGATATCGGTTGTTCAGAAGGGATAGTGGAGAAGGGTTCTGAAGGGTGGATGGCAGATGGCGGTGGAGATGGTACGTGTGTAATTACCTCTTGTTCGTCAGTGGGACTTGGGCTCGTCATGTGAACATCCTCTGAAATTATAGTAGGTAAGGCGGTAGAGGCTTCCATTTGAATCATTTTCCCGCGTCGTGGCCGTGTATCAATCCTTCGTTGATCATAGATAGGGTTTTCCTGATAGACCATTGTCCTCAATGCTTCCCCGATCCCACATGTCTCTGCCAATAGATTCAATGATTCCACAAAATGTGAGTCGACATTCTCGGTTTGAAGCATCTGGTTCACTAGAGCTCTGTTCGCCTCTTCTGTCATCTTATGTCTTCTCTGTACCTGCTTGATGGTCTTGTACAGCCGTCTGAGTTGTGCCGTGTAGGTAGGGGCCTCTTCTTCACTGTCTTCTGGTTCATTTCTTTGTGCACCTTCCTGAACTTGTGTATTTGGGTCCTGAGGATGTTCTGCCACTTCTTCCCCATGTACTCTGCTGGTCTCGCCCCGTGGCTGTTCTCTTTGGACTGATGCTCCCGGATCAACATTGTCAGGGGAATCTTCACTGTCTGATAGAGGGACCGTCTGCAGGAATCTTTCAAAATCAAAGTTTGGATCCTCTGTGAAGGTGGCCATAGATGCAAACTCTGCCTTGGTAGGTAGTGTAGGGGCGGATGGAGCAGGTTGTACCACCTCCCCAGCTTGAGCTCCTTGAAGATGGATCGTAAAAGGTGCGACCTGAGCTTCTGGTCTGGGAGAGGCTTCAGTCGTGGCCTCTTGAGGGATCATTACCTGGGAGAGCGATCCACGCATTCGTTTTGCAGGCTGGCTCCCTGACTTCCGTCCTTTGAACAACTCCAGTTGTGCATACTTTAGGGCTCGGGCAACTGGCACATCATATGCAAGACATCTGTAGATGATTCTTGTAAGCGCACAACAGCCATGTAGAGTAGGCTTTCTCACTCCCCGCTTGCCTGCCTCATACACTTGGTCTAAGATCCATACCGGCATCTTAATGGGCAAGCTTCCAGTCTCTGCTAGATATAGCCCATACCATATTTTCTTGTGAGGTTGAGTGAAACGGTCCTGAGCGGGGAATGCGAAGTGTTGGAGGCACATCCACAAAGGTATGGCGATGTTGGGGATGAGGGCGCACATTTCTTTTAGCTTCTTGATTCTATTGCTTTTCATCGACTCCGGTATCAAGGGGTCGCGGTCAGAAGGTACATGCGTGCCATACATCTGAAGTGCTTCCCTGATTAAAGTAACATTCAATTCAAACTTCCTCATTTCCTCCAGATTTGACAAGGAGGGCACCCAGAATGTGCCTGAATGATCTTTATCCCCTGTCGGCTTCAGCGTGGCAATTAGGTAGTAGCACCTGAGGAAATCGGGTTTAGGCAGAGCTGCACTAAAATACGTTTGTAATCCTGCTTTTTGCCAAATATCTTGAAGTGGAGCTGCATTTTGCAATGCTTCAAATTCTCGTGAGAAGAACTGGAAGGTCCACCACACTCCTCCACATTCCATCTTGGATTCCCAGATGTGATCCGCGTCTCCCAAATCTCCTGGCATCTCATTGAACCAGTGAGAATGCCCCTTTACTCTTTCGGTTAGGCCATTGGGTGGATCTGGAATAGGAATTCTCCGCACATTCACGAACTCTTCAGGCCGAGCTGTTGGTGGGGCCTCCACTGGCATGACATCCCAATTGATTGGAGCACCAGAGCCTGCCTGAGAGCTTGTGCCTGCCGCTGTTGCCATGAGAGTAGGTTGCTTATCTGCTGGAAGAAGAAAGGCACATTAGTGTTGCATAGGAAACAAGATGTAATGGTGTTCCCTTCACAATACTAACATGACAATCCCGGAGGTCAGTGGTTAGTGGTGAAGTGTTTGTGATAGGTGTGAGTGGTGATTAAAGGTCAGTGTCATCCTAGATGCATACTTTGGTTATGCAATGGGCTCGGAATGCTCCTGTGTTAGTGTGGACGGATTTACAGAATTGGGTCAGGGGGTTTAGTACACAGTTTAATTCTCCACACTTTGATAGAGGAGTCGTAGCTCTTAGAGCTAAAGACAGGTGAAGATTTCTGGATGAGAGTGTGATGTATTTGGGACCTTTTGGGTACCCATTTCCAGACATTCCTAGGGTTGATGGGAGTGGGGACAGTGAGAGGTGTAGGTATCTTTTCATTTTCTGAGTTGTTGGTCATGAGTGCTTGTGAAAGTTGCTTCATCCTAGTGCCTGAAGGTGAAGTAATTTGGGCTTGTAAGCAGGCCTTGGGCACCCATATCTGTCTAGCATTAGGGGTAGCCTTCATTGACCGCTTAAGGACCCAAATAGAAATGGTATGCCTAGGGGTTATCCTAGGGGGCTTCTTCACTTTGTTCCTTGACGATGAGGCTCGTTTCTTGTCTTCTTGAGAGTCTGCTATTAGAGTTGTGGGTTTCCCATCCTTGCATATCCAGATCTGCTTCGCGCCACGAGATGCTCCGTGTTGCACAGGTTGGTGCTCCTGCCTCTTGATCAGCAGCCTCCTTCGTGTCGAGTGATGTTTGGTCTGCCCGTCTCGAATCTTCTTTGGATCAGTTAGGAACTCCTTATTGGCTCCTGAACCTTCAGTAAGATTGACAATCCTCTGCACCATAGAAGTTTGTTCAAGAACAACATTGTTATCTTCATGTGGATTCCTGGAGGGACCAGGAGTTGGTGCATGTTCTATTGGTTTGAGTGCTTGATTTTCTAATTCAATCGTGAGACGGCTTTGGCCTACCCAAGCTTGAAGAAGTCCACTTCTTAGGTTGAGGTTGACTGCGTGATCATAGATCCAGTCTTGGCCTAAGACAAGAGGTTCGGTCAGATCCTCGTCTTCACACACTAGCACTTTTGCTGGCATGAGGACCTCTTGTATGTAGAGGGGAAGATCCACCTCTCCCATACAAGGGGTTTCAACACCTCCTAATCCTATCAGATATGCTTCTAGGGGTTTTACCTCCAATTGCAGCTGCTGGCAATAAGAAAGCCGAACTGCACTTGTGGCTGCTCCTGAATCAATTAAAGCTCTCACGCTTGTTGTGCTGTCTCTTTGTCCTATTTCTAGGGTCACAAAAGGTCGTCGGTCCACTATCTTATGGGTACGTTCACCTGAAGCCTCACACATGGCCATGTGATAGCCTGGAGACTCTTGAGTGTCAGTCACCTGCTGATCCCTCCCTTTTCTCCTCAACTTCATTCGTCTGATACGCTCTAAGGCCTCTGCCTGTGCTTCTTCTCGAATTCGTTTTTCTTCCTCTTTACGTTGCTTAGCAGTATTGAGTCGATTTAGCATTTCCTCCGTGAGGGGTTCCTGATACAGCTTGACTCTGCATCCGCTAATATAGTTTGGGAGAGCATCCCCCTCTAAAGTGGCTAGTTGTACCGCTCCACTCGTGGAAATCCTATTGATGATCATAGGTATGTAGCCTCTCTTTTCTAGCTTTCTTGCGTGTTGTTTCAATGTGTAGACTAAAACTAGATCTCCTGCTTTCAAGCCCTTATCCTTCACATGGGCATCAAAGTATGCCTTTTGCCGTTTCTTTGCAGCATAGATGCCTGCTGCTGCTCGTAGCCTCGTCTCACCTAAACGTTCTAGATCAAAGATCCTAGAGGACAACTCATGTCCATTCCACTCATGCTCTTGTGCTACTCGTAAAGCTGGAATTAGGAAATCTAATGGTAGCACCGCATTCTGTCCGAAGACCATCTGAAATGGGGTGGCATTGAGTACCGTTTTGTAGGCAACTCGGTATGCCCAAACAGTATGATGAAGTTGTTTGTCCCAATCAGAGCGTTTATTATTTACAAGTTTCGTCAATACGTTACATAGGATCTTATTCGTGCTCTCGGCTTGTCCGTTAGCTTGTGGGTGATAGGGGGCAGACTTCTTATGTATCACCATGAATTCTTGAAGGAGATTTTCAATGACCTCATTCAAGAAGTGCGTACCTCTATCACTAACCAACTCTATTGGTAACCCATATCTAGTGAACACATTTTTGAATAAGAACTTAGCCGTCGTTTGAGCATCATTCTTTGTTGTGGCTTTTACTTCCACCCACTTTGTAAGGTAATCTGTGGCTACAATAATATATTCTGCATGGGAGTTTCTAGCTGGGGAGTTGATGGGACCTACAAAGTCTATACCCCATTTTGAAAATGCACATCCTCCCATCATTGGCCTTAAAGGCATTTCATCTTTTCTTATCGGATATTGGGCACGTTGGCATGTGTCACAACTCTTCACATAAGTATGTGCATCCATATGAAGAGTGGGCCACCAAAGTCCTGAAAATAGAATGGTCTTAATTACTCTGTCAGGCCCAAAGTGTCCACCTGCAGCACCACTGTGTGCAGTTTCTAAGACTTTCAAATAGTCTGATTCATGAACGCACGGTCTTAGGTAACCATCTTGCCTCTTCGATATAGGTTGTCTCCTACTAAAGCATAGTCTTGAGCCTCTTGCTCCATGCTCCGTTTTCTTGCAAGACTAGCCTGATTGGGTAATGTTCCCGATCTCATGAACTCGACCAATGGAGCACTCCAATCTGGGATTAATGACACGTGATAAAGAGTGGCATGTTCCACTGGGGGTCTCTTCTGGCACACTGGACAATTGTGGATCCACTCTTGTATTTCTTTGTCCATGCTAGGCCAATACACTCCTAAACGTTTTAGATTCTGCAATGTTCATTGTTTAGGGTAGTGATTTCCTAGCAGTCCCTCATGGGCTTGTTGCAACCAACTAGCATGTTCATCATCCTCGACACAACAAGCTAATACGCCCTCCGTATCTTGCTTGTACATACTTCCGGCCAATATTTGATACTTTAGTGATTTTACGATTTCCTCTTTGCTTGTTTTAACATTTTTATTTGCAGGCCCGAAGGTTAGGACTGGTACCAACTTATTTGCCCATTTAGGAACAACTTCTAAATTGAACAAATAAGCATCGGGCAATTCATCAGACACTCCTTGTGGTGGCTCTCCTGAAGTGATGCGAGAAAGATGGTCTGCCCTAAGATGGGTTCTACCTTTCCTGACAACAACTTCAAAGTCGTATTCCATTAGTAAGAGGAACCATCTTACTAAGCGGCCTGTATTGCAAGGTTTATTGACCAAATATAGTAAAGCTTGATGATCAGTGAAAAACTTGAACTTATTGGCCAATAAATAGTGTCTAAACTTCTTCACAGCGTATACCATGCCTAAGCCTTCTCTTTCCGTTGTGGTATAATTTCGTTGAGCTGCATTTAATTGCCTACTAGCATATGCTATCGGTAAATCCAGGTTTCCCTCACCTGTGGGTTGTGCTAGTACACATCCTATTGCATGATTGGAGGCATCTACATGGACATGAAAGGGTTTGCTCCAATCCGGAGTAGTCAATATTGGTGCTGTGCACAAACGTCTTTTCAGTTCGTTGAAGGAATTCTCGCATTCCTCGTTCCACTCAAAATTTGTTAACAACCCATAAAGAGGTTTAGCTATGATGGCATACATGTGGATAAACCTACGGTAATATCCACAATGGCCCATGAAGGCTTGTACCTCTTTAACATTCCTTGGTCTTGGTAACTCTGCTATCGCTCTTACCTTGTCTTCATCTGTTGAAATTCCATTCTTAGAAACAATGTGACCTAAGATCTTACCTTGTCGTACCATGAACACACACTTCTCTGGGTTCAGACACACTCGATAATCTCTACACTTGTTGAAGATTTGCCTGAGCTCAGGGATGTGGTAACTTCTTTTTTGGGAATGAGCGCATAAATCATCCACATATACTTCTAAGCTCTTTCGCAAGAACTCTTTGAAGACATGACACATGAGCCTTTGGAATGTTGCAGGTGCATTGGTGAGCCCAAATGGCATCACACGAAATGCAAAGATTCCCCATTCTGTGGCAAAGGCCGTTTTGTGTTGATCTTCGGGGGCAATGGCTACTTGGTTGTAACCTGAAAATCCATCAAGGAAGCTATAAACTTCCTTGCCTGCCACACGCTCCAATAGATGTTTGGTGATTGGAAGTGGATAACTATCTCTGATCGTAGCGGCATTAACTTTTTTAAGGTTAATGCACACTCGCAATTTCCCATTCTTCTTGGGCACCACTACAATGGGGGACACCCATTCAGTGTGCTCAATCTCATAGATGAATCCAGCTTCAATCAGCCTGTCAATTTCCTCTTTTATTTTGGCTGCATAATTGTCATTATATGTGTAGGGCTTTTGTTTGGTGGGCTTGGCATCAGCGGTCATCGGAATCGTATGAGAGCAAATCTCTGGATCTACTCCTTTCAAGTCTCTATAGTGCCATGCAAACACATCCCTATATTCCCTTAATAGAGCTACAAGCTCTAATTCTTCTTTTGCACTTAGGTCATCTCCTATGTACGTACATCGCTCTTCGTTCCCTTCAATGGTCACTACAATTTTTTTGGTCTTTTCTTTATTGTCATATGCTTCTCCTATAATGGCCTCTCTCTTAGGCATTCGTACCAAAATTTTTCGGTCTTCCACTTCATATTTCTTGAAATTTTCTGGTACTTCAAACAATGATTCTTCCTCTTCTTGTTTCACTGCTTTTCTTTTCTTTTTCTTTTGACCCCCTTCACTTCCTTCCTTTGAATTTATCGTTTTAATACTTGTGAGGGGTTCTTCTTCTTTTTGGGTTAACACTCCTATATCTTCCAAATAGTGTTCCTCTGAGTCAAAGTAAGTATCCATCACAATGGATTCTAGATCATCGTCATTCTCTTCTTCTTCTATGAACTCACTAGGATCACACTCTTCCAACAAGGGCTGACACATGAACACTGAAATATCATAACCCTCCTCATCACAATGGGGTGTCCATTGTTCTTCATTGACTGCAATGTCCATGGTAGCTAAGATTTCTGCCCAACCATGAGGCTCAAATTCCTCATCTGGAAATATCATCGGTGTATAGGCTGGGTCTTTTATTGGTCTATCTCCTGGGGGAGTTCCTTCTTCTCTCGCTTTTAGGCGCTTTTCCTCTTCCTCTGTGACCTTGCACATCCACAAGTGAGTATCTTCATGCAGCCATGATGGTTTAGGTGAACTTCCATAATGCACGGAGATAGAATCTTCTTTCGCTTTGTGGATAGGATTCCACTGTAGGGGTGGTACATCTCTGAAGGTGTAATCCTTCAAATTGACCTTGGTGGTGACCCCTAAGTGTTGTAAGTACAAGGAGTTGGTTCCCCAATCCTGTAATATTTGCAATTGTCGTAGGAAGGGTCTTCCTAGGATCATCTCGTAGACATTATTTTTCTCAAAGTCACATATAGCAAATGTATGTTCAAACTCTACACCACAACTAGTGGTTAGAGTTATCCCTTCAAGCAATCCGAGAGGTCT
Organism: Ceratopteris richardii; assembly: GCA_020310875.1. Lineage (NCBI taxonomy): Eukaryota > Viridiplantae > Streptophyta > Polypodiopsida > Polypodiales > Pteridaceae > Ceratopteris > Ceratopteris richardii. The sequence continues at coordinate 40,139,617 of CM035415.1, forward strand.
TTCAAAATGACCATCTGCCATTTGAAGTTTCATTCTCGTTGGTCTTAAGGTGGGTTTGCCCCATCGCTTCCACAAGGAGGTGGTCGCAATAGCAACACCAGCACCCGAATCCACAATTGCTTTGGTCGTGTAACCTTGATAGGTGATTGGAAGATAAGTGTTACCTTCTTCACCTTCGCTCATGTCTCCTATCTTGTCGAGAGGTATCTCTGGAACTTTTTGCTTAGAGCCTACTTTTGATGTATTGGATTCAAGTTCTGGAACCTGATCCTTCACATGATTCCAGAGCTCCGGTTTTGCCTTGAGCAGCTCCTCTACAGTGAGATGACATTGACCCTTAGTGTTCTTCACAACATCAGTGTTTCTTGGAATCACTGAGTCTTCATTTCTCACCAATATTGTGGGAGCTCTGATCTGGAGAGATTCAGATTCCCATGTGCCTGTGAAATGAGGCAACTCTTGTAAAGAATTAGATTCAAAATCTAATCTCTCATCCTCTTGTTGCTCTGTTTGATCTCCATAGATAGACGGAATGTCTTGGGGAAATTGATCATGAAGATCATCAATCTCACGAATAGGAGGGGAATTACCCTTCTCCTTGGCCCATTTCTCTTCTTGTATTTCCCGCAAGAACTCTTGAGAGTACCGTTGAATTGAAGGAGGTATTCCAGCATCCGTGGAATTAGGAACATAAGCTCCCATTGGTGGTGAGCTTCCTCTTTCAACAACTGGTTGAGCCTGTGGAGGTAAAGGAACTCGTGGTTTGTTTACCAACTGCTCTAATTTGTCTAGTAAGCCTTGGAAGTGCAAATCTGATTTGACAGAGTTTGTCTGATTGAACTTTTGACTAGTCTCAAGTATAGCTTGAGCTTGTTCTACCATTTTCATGCACATTTTCATCCGTTCAATCTCTAAATCTGCTCTAGGGTAACTCTTGTCTAGGTTTGCGGCTGTTGGCCCATTTTGAAGTCGAGCCTGGTAGGCCTTGAACATCATGTCCAAGCCTTCAGGAGTGGGATCAGCTAATACTGATCCTACTCGGGGTGGTGGGTGGGTTACGTGGGGTGTATTAGAGGGTGGAGGAATGGAGGGTGATGGGGATGGTAGCGGTGGGAATGTGTGAGAGTGCGGTTGGGATGTGATCTCTATGATTTTTGCCTTGGTTTCTCTCAAGCTTTCTTCAAGTTCGTTTATCTTTTTTGCCCATTGCCTTTTCATTCTTTCACGACTATCCTTCCAGGCTCTAGTCCTCTTTTTGGTTATGCTCTCTGTTTCACTCACCTCGGGGCTCTTTTCCTGACCAACACCTTGGTTTTGTTGTAGTGCCTGGGCTCTTGTGATCACCTGCACAGGTGCAGTGGAAGTCACACTCCCTATGGAGTCTACAACTAACCCAACAACATTGATAGGAGTGATTTTAGGCATGTTATTAGGGTTCTTTGGGCAATCTCGTAAGAGATGCTCTTTCTCGCAGTCTTGACAGAAACCTTGAATGGTTACTGGTTGAGGTTGTGTAGGGACAGGCAGTGGACAATCACGTATAAGGTGATCTCCCTGACATCTGAAGCATGGTCCTCTAGGAAATGGGGTTCTTACCTGCCTAGGTTGAGGTCTAGAGTTGGGGTTTGTGAACATGACATTAGCATACTCAGGTTCCCCGCTATTTTCACTTGGGTCCTCGTAATAGTATGACTCATTATGCTCGGGTGACTGCATGTAGTAAGCCTGTGGGCTATCAATATGTGTGGAGTCAAAACTATGGTCACTTGGATCACTGTCTGATAGCAATGGGGTGACTGGGACTATGGCTCTATTCGGATTTTCTTCAGTAGATGCATATTTCACTGGGATCACATTGGTTGGAGCAAGGGGTTGCTGCACTAGGACTGGTTGAGGTCTCTGCTGCCCTTGATAAGGTGGCTGATAAGTTTGCTGTGGTCTGTTGTATTGTTGTGATGGGTACTGATTCTGGTATCTACCATGTTGTGGGTATGGCTGAGGGTAATTTTGCCTAACAGTTTGTTTGTTATATGGGCAGTCTTGTGCAGTGTGGTTGGTGTACCTGCGCTCTATGGTGCAGTACAGGCTACTAGGATTCGCCTGGGGTTGGGCCATAATGGGACATACACTTGCCATATGGTCACCGCCACAATTGTAACACCGCTTAACTGGGGCAAATCTCGGAATTTGTTTGCTAGAGACACCTAGTTTTCTGGCTACCTTCTCTGCAAGTTCCTCAATGGATGTGGATTGACCAGATGTCAGGTTACTAGAGCTATCAGAATCCTTATAGATTTTTGATAGTTCTAATTCCTCACCTAGATTGTCCTCAATGTCTATGCACATGCGCACGCACTCTTCTATCGTTCTGGGGTCCTTCAGATACACATATGACCTGAGCTTGGTGCTCAACAATCCATCTAAGAACAACGCCACTTGTTTGGCTGGTGTGGGTAACTCCGGCATCGGGCATCTCTCCAGGTATTGCCTAAATCTTCTTCCAGCTAGTCTGACCGTCTCTTGAGGTGTTTGTTTGAAGCTATGAATTAGTGAGGAGGTGTTATGCCTGATTCCACTCTTAGAAAACTCAATGATAAATGCCTCTAAGAGCTGGTCTATGTTTCTGAAATGCCTCTCGTTTAGTGGTTGAAACCACGTAAGGGCAGTGTTCCTAAGGGTTAGACCAAAAGCATTATATTGTGTGAATAGGTCCTCTACCTGTTCAGCTTTCAACACTTGCCGAAATTCTGCCACATGGTCATAAGGGTCTCCCGTGCCATCGAAATAATTCTTCATGGACTTCACCAGTTGAGTTGGTCGCAGGGTCCTAGTGTGTTCTCTCGGCCTTGGCAAAGGAAAATCGTCAGTATTCCTTTGATTCCATGGGGTTCTATGCCTCTCAGGTTCCACTCTATTCCTTTTTGTTCCCGGTCTTTCTCTTCCCAGGGAGTTGGCAAAACTTACCTCAGGTTTGTCTCTACTTCTATCTCTTTGCGCTCCATGAGCTTGGGAGGTCCCAGCTCCTTGGTGACCAAAGGACACATTAGACCTTGGTTGGGGAAAAACAAATTCTCCCTTCCATGTGTAGGCATGTCTGCCATGCTCAGTGACCACGAAGATTCTCTCTGATGCATTGTCTAGGTAGGTTACTTGGCCTGGGCTATCAGGGTCTTTAAACTCATAGATTGTGAGGGCACTCACTTCCTGAGGTTGAGCAGATTTGTATCTCCAAAAAGCCTCATTGGTTTCTCGGTTTAAAAGCAGATCGATGCTTTTATTATCCTGTGGAATCCACTATGGAGTCATGATTCTGGTCAAGACAGATTTACCACGGGGAGTTCTTGGCTCTCTCTCTAAGTTCCCTTGCTCTATATCACCCATGTCGGTCTCCGCAATCACATTTCCAAACTCATCAGTTCTATCAGGAAGAGTGGTGACTACATATATAGTCCCCTCTTTATCTAGGTATGCTCCATTCTCAAACTTGACTACCGGGTGGTCTAATCCATGGGGTTGATCGGGGTTCTTAATCTGGACCACCGATCTTCTCAGTCCGTCTTCGTAGATGCGAGCACCTAGACGATTCGTCCTGATATATTCCAATTGAGTCTTGTATGGTCCTTCTGGCTTTTCTAAATAAGCCAACCCTGAACTACCTACTGGTCTCTCCATGTGATAGGACATCTCAGATTCACTTGTTTCTAATCTGGGAGTGTATGGGTAATCACTCAACTGCTGGGCCCAAGACCTGGCAGTGTGATTGACACTAGCTTCAGAAGATCTAAGGCTTTGTCTGTCTTGGCCTAAGTGTCTGCCTGATCTAAGGTTCATATGCCTGATTTATCTACCCCCTGGGACCCAAGCACACTCTCGTTGCAGGTTAATTTTGCACCAATCACTTTGTTCTTTTGAGTTGAATATTATGTTTATGGTCTTGTCTGAAATCGCGTCGTCAGGAGTACTTAAGTGAATTTCCGCACTTGATAAGTGATCGACTCCAGTTTACCTTTTGACCCTTAGAGTTTTCGCACTTAAGACCTACTTACTTCTTGTACTTGGTTGATTAATACTCTTGGACTTGATTCGTTCCTAACGTTGCCCTAATTAAATTACCACACCTAAGTAGTACTTATCCTAGGCTAGGAATTGACAAAGGAGGGTTGAGAGATCTTCCAACCTCAATTAGCTGGTTGACCAAACTGCTACACAAGCCCAGGAAGCCTTCTCCCAAGCTTGGTACTCACCCTTGCTAGCTTGCTTTGGATTGCCTTGAGTGCACACAAAGTTCCTGCAAAAGCTCACCAGTTAGTATAGCTCTATTACCACAAGTAATTGGAAGACACACATCAATATTTTCAGTCCCCGTGGAGTAACTCACTGTACCCCCTGAATCTGAGGACCACTTAGTTCCACCTAAAGGTCAAGTTATGACCATTCAGGCACTAAAGGGTCAAAACAGGCTCTCAGGGTTCAGGAGATCCCTCTCTGGTTTCTAGGTCTTTTGCCCACTTCCAAGGTTCTAAAGTTATACCAAGGTGCCTAAAATTAAGCTCAACTACCCTTCCAATCACTCAAAAAAATAACCCTAAATTTTCATGCGTTAAAGGCCGTGTATTGCGATAGGTCGGGTCGAGGTGTCGCGATAGGTCGGGGTGTCGCGATAGCTCGTGAGGTGTCGCGATAGCTCGTGAGGTGTCGCGATAGGTCGGGGTGTCGCGATAGCTCGTGAGGTGTCGCGATAGCTCGTGAAGTGTCGCGATAGGTCGGGGTGTCGCGATAGCTCGTGAGGTGTCGCGATAGCTCGTGAAGTGTCGCGATAGCTCGTGAAGTGTCGCGATAGCTCGGGGTGTCGCGATAGCTCGTGAAGTGTCGCGATAGCTCGTGAAGTGTCGCGATAGCTTGTGAAGTGTCGCGATAGCTCGTGAAGTGTCGCCATAGCTCGTGAAGTGTCGCGATAGCTCGTGAAGTGTCGCGATAGCTCGTGAAGTGTCGTGATAGCTCGTGAGTGTCGCGATAGCTCGTGAGGTGTCGCGATAGCTCGGGATATGGAGAATTTTTCTGTTCTGTCTAGTGATCCTGGGAGCTCTAGGCCTACGCAGTGCCGTGGTGCACTCAGAATCGTGATTGGGTGAAATTTTCGGAGTGTCGCGATAGCTCGTGCTCAACGCCTCGGGGACTGTGCAGACAAATTCTGTACCTGCTGAGCTTGCTGGAGATGATCATGGAGCTGCCACCTGCAAGAAACATGCAAAAAACACACAAAGACAAGCACACACACTCGCTCTCTCTCAAACTCGCACACAACAAATGAGGGGAATGACAAGGAAGAGGGAATATGTAGTGGGGAAGGAGAAGGAAGTGGAGATGGAGATGGAGGTGAAGATGGAGATGGAGATGGAGAAAAATCAGAAATTTACCAACTACTTACCATTCCAACGCGTCCTCTCTACGTCTTACCATCACACGCTCGTCCTCAAAGCTTGATCCCCGGCAACGGCGCCAAAATTTGGTGTAGCTCAGTGATGAGTAGCACCTCCTTTAATGTCAATCCCGGAAGACGTGAGGATGGTATGAAGACCACGAGCAAGTGGAAGCACAAGTGCGTGAGTGAGAAGCACACAAGCATGCACACACATACACGCACACGCGCACACACGGCAAGAACAAAGAGAGTAAGACAATGGAATCACTTCTATTGCATCCAAGTTCTCATACAAGCTCAAAACTACCAGAAGCTCTCCCAAAAATGAGCTCTCTAGCTCTATTTATAGTTTTTGACTAGCTTTGACCCTTTCCAGACCTAGTGTCCGGCCTAGTTAAAAACTAGGTTCCAGGGCTTATTTGAGGGCTCAAACGAGATCTAAAAATTATGAAAATTGGCAGGCAACTACTTCTAAGGCTCCTCAAGCTCGAGGACTCCTCAGCTTGTACAAAATGGAGCTACAAAAAGGTGAAAATGGTATTTACAGGGGTTTTTAGTGATGAGAATCACTTTTAATGGTGTAGTGGTTTTGAAAAAAAATAAAGGTTTGCCTTAGTGCTAGATCTGCTTGTATGCTCGTACTTGCTTCTTCTCGTATACGGCCAACAAGGAGTATGGACCATCTTCAACACCTGCACACACCTGCAAGCTACTTTTTCAACCTCCAGATAAATCTCTTGTCAATTTATATGCATTGTTGCTCTCTTTTTACATCATATTGCATATAGGACATGCAAGTTTTGCATAGTACCTAGAGTATATGTGCAGTTAAGATGTGGATTCATATTCTATGATGCATGCATTCTTCTTTGCAGGGACAGGTGAGTATTTTCTTGCAAGTTAGCGATGAGAAAAATATTAAATTATCAGGGTGTGTAATCTCGTTTCGATCTTTATAGTTATATTGTGCTTGTCAGCATTGCAAAATTTGTCAGGATGTGTAATCCCCCTTCGGTCTATTTGTAGTTAGATTGTGCCTACCAGCACCGTTATCACGGAACTTGCTTGTCGTAAATTTTTTGGTTTTTAAGTGCCATTATGCCATCAAAATTTTTAGAAAATTAGTCTGCATATGCATTCAAGAGTATATAACATACTAAAAGTTTCTTCCACTGAGCAAAGGCTTGTAGTTTGTTTCTTTTTTTCTGCCACTTACTCGTTTTAAGTATACAAAAAATATCCAAACTATATAATGATCAAGATGAATGATTAGTAGCAATTCGATCAAAGAATTGCATAAGCTTGTGGATATCTAGTAGATATCACTATTTGGAAAAATTAATTTAAGGATGAGCCTAAGTGCAGTCTTAAGACAAGGGCAAATGTTGCCAAGGTCATTAGAATGAGGAACTTAATAGTTTGGTATTTTGATCAAAAGGAATAAATTCAAGTTCTGAAACATGTAAACTAATACATTTAGAAAGAGAAGAGAAATTTTCAAGTAAAAAAAGAATTGCCCTTTTGTAGAAAGGAAAAACTCAGACAAGGGCTAGTTTTACCAAGGTCTCATGAGTTAGAAACTTAGAGGTAAGAGGTCTCAAGGTAATTTGACACCTTAGAAGATAACTCTAAGAACACCTATAAGTTTAGGATTCGTACAAATTAAGTATCTAGTTCATAGTAGTTACTATACTTACATAGTTATGAGTTCTAGTGCACATTTCTATGTGTATAGAACAAAGAAGTTTATTTCACAAGTATAGACTTCAGATTTGTGGAATAAAAAGGGCAAATCAAGTTTGATTAGAATGCCATAGTTAGAAATATTAAAAGAAAAATAATGTAAGAACTTCCTAGATCTAGAGGTTGAGACATAGACTTAAAGTTTCTAGTTTTTGAAGGAATCATATCTTGATTCTATAATAGTTTAACATGGGTAGATGGTGTAGTTTCATTTATCTATCTACCTAAGAATGAAGAATAGAGATCCTAGGTGGACTCATTTTCATTAAGCAAGCAAGGCAAGTATGTAGGCCAAGAACTCTAGAGTGGCTAAGATACACAAAAAGGCAAGGTTTGCAGATAGCAAACAAGGCAAGTCTATGGGTCAAGTACTCAAGAGTGGCCAAGATATACAGAAAGGCAAGGTTTGCACAGAGTAAACAAGGTAAGGCTATAGTCTAAGTACATAATAGGGAGTGAGACAAGGTTATATAGCAAGGCACGGTGCGCAGTAAGTAAACAAGGCAAGGTTTGCATTTATTAGATAAGACAAGTTGAGAAGCAAGTTTGATGTTTTTATTTATAGTACATCATAAATAGTGACCAAGTAAAGTGATCAAGTTTGACCATGAGGGGAGGCAACTATTGATTGGTGGAGAATCATATCTCCAAGAGACGCAATTTGTAAATGCTACCAAGTTGCTTAAAATTGATTCTAAGTTTATTTATTTTCTTTACTTTGTGCATTCATCATGTAGTATGATGGATTCATGTAGTCATGGAGACTCTAGTTGGAATGCTTCAGCACTTTTAGCAAAAGTGAGAGCAGAATTCCAAGAGTTGTTCCTAAAAGAATTACCTTCTAGTTTGCCTCCTTGCAAGACCATAGAGCCTAGAATCAAATTGGTATTGGGAGCGAGTCCGCCTGCTTGGCCACCATTTCAAATTAGTTTGCAGGAGGAGAATGAAGTCCGCAAGGTTGTGGATGAGCATTTATAGAAAGGGATCATTAGATCTAGCTATTCACCCTTACTATTTCCTTATGCACCCAAACCTATCGTATACCTTGTGGTTGAGCTTGTCCTAGTTGCTTGGCACTTCTTTTGACATGGTTGGCTTGCCTGGATGGGAATTGTTGGGGCAAAGCTAGTGGTTACTTGCCTTTCATCACCCATAGTTGTTTAGTCTTGAAATTTAGTTTAGGTTTTGTCCTTCTGCATGAGGAGCAAGGTTGTGTAGTAGATTTGTCACCATGGGGGCCTCATTCTTGCCATCTGGTTGCAGTTGTCCTCCTCTACTCTACAAAATTGATTGTTCTAGTTGTGATGTTGATACTTTTGGAAGAGAAGGGGGTTGTAACATTTTCATGATGTGCCCATAAATAACTGAGAAATGGTGCACATTGGACTCTATAGTGCTTGCAAAGTGTAGGGTACTAGAATCAAAAGGGCCCCTACCTTCCAATTCAATTATTAGGCATTTCTTGTTAACCCAGGCCTAAAGCGATCGATCTCGCAGGTTTAAGTTAACTGCATGATCGTACAACCAATCCTACCCTAATATCATATGTTTTGTGATGTCCTCATCATGGAAACTTTACTCTCAAAGGACATCCTTTAAGAGGATAGGAATGTCCACCTCACCGATAAAAGGGGTTTTCACGCCTCCTAAGACCACTAAATAAGCTTCTAATGGCTTAACTTCCATGCCCAATCCTTTATGACATGACTACCTAAATTCACTAGTGGAAGCTCTAGAATCAATTAGAGATTTGAACCTCTTATTTGCAGCATTGTGCCCTAGCTCAACCATGATGAATGGTCATCTATCTATGATGCTAGGATATGTACTCTTTTTGGTGCACATAGCCATGTAATATCTTGGGGCATTGGGATTGACATATAGGCCTTGTTGCCTTAAATTATTTCACCTACTGTGCTCTCTAACCTCTACCTGTGCTTCTTCTCTAACCCTTAAGTCTTCTGCATCCTAGCGGTGTTGAGTCTCATTAGCATATCCTCTGTAAGAGGTTCTTGATATAACTTGACAGAACATTCACTAATATAGCTTGGAAAGATGTCACCTTCTAGAGTGGCCAATTGAATTGCACCGCTAGTGGAAATTCTATTAATGACCATGGATTCATATCCTTGATTTTCCAATTTATGGGCATGCTGCTTTAGTGTATAAGTCAACACCAGGTCTCCTTCTTTTAATCCTTTATCCTTTATGTGTGCATCGAAGTATGCCTTTTGTCTTTTCTTTGCGGTGTAGATGCTTGCTACGGCTCATAGCTTGGTTTCTCCTAAGCATTCCATATCAAATATCCTAGAGGGCAACTCATCTCCATTTCACTCATGCTCTTGAGCTACTTTTAAAGTCAGGATCCCAAACTCTAAATGTAACATAACATTTTGCCCAAAGACCATCTAAAATGGGGTGGCATTTAGTACTATTTTTAGGCAACTCAGTAAGCCCTAACAACATGATGAAGTTGTTTATCCCAATCAGAGAATTTATTATTTATCGATTTTGGCAATACATTACATAGGGTCTTATTTGTGCTATCGGCTTATCCATTAGCTTGTGGATGATAGGGCGGAAGACTTCTTATGTATCACCAAGAATTTTTGGAGAAGGTTTTCAATGACTTTGTTCAAGAAGTGCATACCTTTATCACTTACCAACTCTATTGGTAACTCATATCTGGTGAACACATTCTCGAATAAGAACTTGGCTACCATTTGAGCATGGTTCTTTGTTGTGGATTTTACTTCTACCCACTTTGTAAGGTAATCTGTGGCTACAATAATGTGCTTTTCATGGGACTTTATAGCTCGGGGTTAATAGGACCTACAAAGTCTATACCCCACTTTAGGCCTATTCAAGAAAAGTGGGAATTATTCATGATTTTGAGACAATTCTTTGTTTCCAAATTTTATTCTTTTTGAGTCATTTCACACACTACAATATGTTATTATCTCTTGATTGAATTATTAAATTGGCACTTTAAACATTAAGCCTAATTGTATTATAAGTGGATTATCAAGGCTAGGCTCAAAACTAAGAAGCTATCATAGTAAGTATTATCAATGGGACCTGAATAATTCCCAAAATTGTTGAATTGGCTAGGGGTATCCTCCCATCATTGACCTCAAAGGCATCTCCTTTTTTCTTGTTGGATATTGTGCATGTTGGCATGTATCACATCTCTTCACATAGGTATGTGCATCCACATGAAGAATGTGCCACCAAACTCGTGAGAATAGAATGGTCTTAATTACTTGGTTAAGCCCAAAGTGTCCACTTGCAACATCGCTATGTGCAGTTTCTAAGATTCTCAAATATTTTAATTTGTGAATGCATAGACTTAAGTAACCATCTTTGCCTCTTCAGTATAGGTTGCCTCCTACTATGGCATAGTCCTGACCTCGAACAAGTGATGGCACAAGTGTATCAGTGAGAAGCGCACTAACATGCACACACATACACACACACGTGCACATGAGGCAAGAAAAAAGAGAGAGACAATTGATTTCTTTAGATTACTCAAAAGTGCTCTTACAAGTTCAATTCTACAACAAGCTACCTAAAAAATGAGCTCTCTAGCTATATTTATAGTTTTTTTACTAGCTTTTGGCCCTGTCCAGACCTAGTGTTTGGCCTAGTTAAAAATTAGGTTCTAGGGCCTATTTGAGGGCTCAAATGGAGTCTAAAAAATATGAAAATTGATAGGTAGGTACTTCTAATGCTCCTCAAGCTCAAGGACTCCTTGGTTTGCACAAAATGGAGTCGAAACTATCCAAAAACGATATTTACAAGGTTAAGGTAGTGATGAAAATCACTGTTCAAATGAGGTTTGGTTGGAAAATTTGGATGGCCTATTTGACAGATCTTCGTTGACTACTTTGTCTGCTTGTGCCTTCTCTCCACTGTGGTTCCCTTCTTTGGCTTCATTGTCTTGTGAGTCCTTGGGTGCCTTGACTGCTGCCAACACCCCCCCTCTCGCGTTTGTCGTCTCTGACAGACCCTTGTTTGGCTGAGCATTTGACATAGAATTCAACCACATCTGAAGCTAGGTGGTGTTCTTCCAACTGCAACCCTCATGCTAGTCTGTCCGGAGGGCATCCCAATCTACTGGACCTGGAACATCCGGGTGTGGCAAACACAGTTGTTCCGAATGTAAGGTTTGTTGCATTGCAAAGAGGTGGAGGAGATGGGAGGGTCTGGGAACAAAGATTTCAGAGTGGTATTCCTAGAATCCTGTGATGAACATCTCTTCAAATGTTTTCTTGTAGCATGCTGGGAGGTATTTAATTCGTGCGTGCCATGCATATATCACCTGGATGGAGGGGGTTGTACTCATATCGTAGACCAAGTCAAGGTTACCTGCTGTGAATCCGACCCTTAAGAAATGTGGATCTTGAATATTCTTGAAGGTTATGAAGGTAACCAACATAAACTCAAATATCTTTATGCACATATGAGCCATTACGTCTGGAATGTTTCTCAATCTAACTCCCCAGTGGCGGATGGTGGAGATCATATAGCCCACTGTAGCTTGTCCTCGTGGCGGTGCCAGGTATACGTAATTGAGCCACTTTGTGCAGCCTTTAACATTCTTCATAGTGATGGCAAACTCCGACCATGTGCATCTTCTGAGTATGGGAGCATTACAGGGATTATACTTAATGAATAGTGGCATGTTATTCCAAGTTCGAACCATCTCAGGGTAAGTTTCTAAGAGTCATAACCGCCAGGTAGGTTGATGAATTGATCCTTGTTTAGCGCTCTCAGGGATATCATCAGGGCCGAATTGAGTGGCAAAGGTTGGAGCCTTGCCACATCGTCGTTTAATTTCTGCATTGTAATCTGCCAAGAGCACACAATAAAGCACATACTGATCATCATTGGTGCCTATCCATCGTGATGAGACATACTTCGGAAATATTCTGATTTGATAATGGTGTCCTCAATCTTGTTCATGGACTCAATCTGGACTACTACTCGATCATCATGTGTATTGGCCATTTTTTTGAGTTTCTGCATCCATTCTGGGGCTTCTACCTCGAGTGTGTCCAATCCCTCAGAGGTTTGTCGGCCACCCGGCATTGGCATAGGAACATATGGCTCTTCATATGACTCATCCACTTCTATGGGTACCAATTCTTCTGGTTCTAGCTCGATGACTCGGGAGGGTTGTCTTTCATATTGGAGTAACTTGCTTTGCAACTCCGCGACCTGTTCTCTCAGTGCATTGACCTCTCCTGTAGTGGCGGTAGAATAGGTGATCTTGGGTTGGGCTTCCTGCATCGTTAACTGCTGATGGAGAGTATCCCGTTCTTTGCCCAACTCATCATGTGCTTCCAGTAGATCTGCATAGCTTTCGAGAATTGTCTTTATAGTCTAAGATGGAACAACTTTAAATCTTTTGGGGTCGATCTCCGAGGGGGAACCCTCCATGGCTGCCTCTAAATTTTCTTCATTCTGCCTTTCCAAGCGCTTGTTCTCTTCGAGGGCAGTGGCCATGTGCTTTCTGAGTAAGGTCAGGTTGCGATGGCTTTTAACATGTTTTGACTGATAAAGTTCTAGTAGAGCTATTAGTTTTTTAACTTCAGAGGATTCAAATGGTTGGGGAGCTTCCAAAAGGGTCAGGTGTGCATGCTCAAGCGTAGTGTAGCGTTGATTTAGGTTAGTGTTTTTTGCTTCCAAAGCTGCAAGCCTCTTCTATAGTTGCTCTTGATCCATAGTTATTTGGCGATGATGATCTTCTAAGATTTGGTATTCTATCTGCAACTGATGTACACATTGGTGTAATGTAGAAAACATGTTATTTACATTTATGAATGCAGGGAAGGTGGAGGATGCAGGCGGAATGGAGAGGGGGAAAGGGATAGTGAATGAAGTGTTCACAAGAGGTGATGTGGGTGGAGGGGGTATGGGAGATGGTGGTAGAGAGGGGGGAGGGAGTGGTGTTGTGGCTGGTGATGTTTCCATGGTGTCAAAAGTGTGTGTAAATGTGTAGATGGGGACTGTGGGTGGGGTGGATGTGATGTTTGTCAATATTGTTTTAAATGTGGGCATTGTGATCCCTCCAAATTGGGTGCCTTGCGAGATAGGAATCCCCATAACATATGTGGTGAGTGTTGAAATTGGGGTGGTAGTGTCATGTGGTGAAGTAAAGTGTGTGGTGAGAGATGGTGAGGGTGGTGATGGTGGTGCCTCGTGGTGTTCTTCTATCTGTGTAGTGTCTCCTGGTGTCGATACATCCATGTGAATTTGCTTGCCGGAGCGCATGGGATGGGTAGGAACCTGTTTCTCAAAATGATGAATATAAGCCATAGCTGAATGAATGGCTTCATCCAGGCCCACCACGTCCGCGTGCATGTTCAGGGATTTAATAAACAGTTCGTCCACTCCTTCTTCAACTAACATCTGACTTATTAACATCTTTCCTGTTTCTAGTGACAGCTTGTGATGCTCTTGGACTCTCTTCATAGTCTCATATAACCTTTTGATTTGCGTATTATATGCGAGGGCACTCGCTAGTTTTGTAATTTCTTTGTATTCTTGATCATGTTCCTCATCTGCTTCCTCCTCAGTCTCTTCTTCATCTTCCTCTACTTCCACTACTTCTGGTTGGGTCGGGGCTGAAGTTTTTGTGGTAGGTTGTGGTACTTGGGTCTGCTCTGCTTCTGTCTGAAGGTTAGACTCATTAATCATCCTAGCGATTTCTTCATCCGTTAGATCATCCAAGGTGTAGCCCTGTGGGAACTCCAGGTCAGACGGGATCGGAGGGAAAACTATATTGGGTCCTTCTGCACTCTGTTTGGGTAAGCGAATCGTAAACGGACGGACATGTCACATTTGTGGAGGGGTTACCTCTGGTGTGGTGGTGCCCCCCCTTGCTTGGGCACACGGTAATGGGACTGCACCTCTCATCTTCTTAGATGGAGGTCCCGTGTTGATAGCCATCTCTGGAATTCTTGAGCTCTGGACCGCACTAGAATAGGCACGTCATAAGCTAAGAACCTGTAAATGATTTTCGTCAACGCACAACACCCATGAAGCACATTGTTATGTTTCTTATTCCAGCGTTGATGTGCTAGGTGGATTTGATCTATGATCCAATGTGGTAAATTGATTGTGAGATCCTCTATCTCTGCCAAGTACAAGATGAACCATATTCTTTTTGGTGGCATAGTGAATCGTTCTTGGGCAGTGAAGGTGAAGTGTTGCATGATCGTTCGTAGGTGGAGGGTGATGGTTGGTGTCATGGCTACCATGTCCTTTAGTTTATTGAGATCTTTGTGCTTCATTCTTATGGGGATCATTGTTTCTTTCTCTTTGGGGATATGCATACCTTTCATATCCAGGGCCTCCCTTACTAAGTTGAGGGTAAGCTTGAATCTCTTTAGTTCATGACCAGGTGTTAATGAGGGAAGCACAAAGGTGCTATCGCCTCCCTTGGCTCTGCTAGGGGTGATGGTACTGATCAAATAGGAGCAACACAAGAAGTCCGGCTTAGGTAGGAGTGCCCGAAAGTACCTATCCAAGCCTGCTTTGGTCCATACAGATCGCATTACTTCTGCATTCTCGTACTTCTCGAATTCATGGGTGAAGAAATGGTATCTTCCCCATTTGCCATTAAACTCAATTTTTGCTTCCCAAAAGTTGGTGCCTTCTCCCAATGGTCCTGCGACATCACTGAACCAGTGTGCATGTTTCCCCACTTGAGAAGTGTGTCCTTGCAGAGGGTCCTGAATGGGAAGTACATGCACAACTCTAAGTTCTTGAGGCCTCTCGGTGAGTTGTGGTTCGAGGAGGAGGGTTTCAATGTCCACTATCTGGGTGCTAGACCCGACCTGGGAACTGGTACCTCCTGCTTCTGCCATGTTACTTCTTGTTTGCTGGTTTTGTGAGAATATAGAAGCATGAGTTAACATTGTAATGGACAAGATAGAACAATTTTTGTCCCCGTTACAACATTGACGTGAGGTTAGTGGGTTAGTGAGTGCTCGATGATTATGTGTGTAGTTAGTGAATGAATAATCCTATGAGCTAAATGGCAAGATGTAGTGTGAGAATGATGCAGTTAGTAAGTGGAGATGAATTTACAAATGGGGGTCGAGGGGGTTTATTACAAGCTTTGGGCTGCCAAACACAGTGGATGGCTTTTGGTTTTGAATTTGTGGAGACTTTGAAGGCCTTATAAGAGTGTCTGCTTGGAAATGAGGCTTTTTAGGGACCCATTTACAAGTGATTTTGCTCTTGCTCATGGGCGAATATGTGTTCGAGCATGTTGAATAAGAGTGGGCATCAGCTGCTCGAGTGAGTGAACCATGTTGTACATGGTGTGGTCTGTGTGTAGCTATTTGAGCCCGCAAGCAAGCCTTAGGCACCCAAATTTGTCTGGATTGTGGGTCAGCCTTCATCGACTTCTTGGGTACCCAGATAGACTTCACTTTAGTGGAGGACATTTTGAAAGACTTCTTATTAGTGTCCTGTTGTTGCCCACTAATATGAAGCTGAGCCAGTGATTGTGACTAGACCGCAACAGGTTGGTCGCCTTTTCGCACCCACACTTGTTTTGATGGTTGAGACATTGTGCTTCGTATTTTCTTTTGGCTTCGAGCATAAGTCGTCTGCTTCTTCTGCATTTGATCCGCCTTTGGTTGCTGCATCCCTATGGATTTTGGAAAAGAAGGGACTTCCATCGTATCCCTGACTTCTTTGTTGAGCTAATCATCCCTCTGCATCACATAGTTTTGGACAAGAATAGCATGGTCACCTTCATGTGTACTCCTGGAGGGACCAGGAGTTTGTGCCCTTACTAGTTCCTTGAGTGCCTCATTTTCTAACTCAAGTGTAATGCCATTCTGATCTAACTCGACCTGAAGAAGTCCACTTCTTAGGTTTAGGATGAGTGCATGATCATAGATCCAGTCTTGACCCAAGACAAGAGGTTCAGTGAGGTCCTCGTCTTGACACACTAGTAATTTAACTGTCAATAAAACATCTTGAAGGTAGAGGGGAGGTTCCACCTCTCCCAAGCAAGTGGTTTCCACACCTCCTAATCCTATGAGATATGCTTCTATAGGATTCACACTTAATTTCAACTTTTGACAGTAAGAAAGTTTAACCGCACTAGTGGTTGCACCTGAGTCAATCAAGGCCCGTATAGTCCTTGCACTTTTTCCTTGTCCTATCTCTAAGGTTGCAAAAGGACATCGATCAACTATTCTATGGGGACTTACACTTGAGACTTCACACATAGCCATATGATATCCTGGGTCCGCATAGTCATCTGTCCTAGGCTGATCTCTACCCTGCCTTCTCAACTTTATCCTTCAGATTCGCTCCAATGCTTCAGCATGTGCTTCTTCTCAAATTCGCTTTTCCTCTTCTTTACGTTTCTTTGCAGTATTGAGTCGATTTAACATCTCCTCTGTGAGGGGTTCTTGATGTAATTTGACTCTGCATCCACTGATGTAACTAGGGAGGACATCACCTTCTAGTGTAGCTAATTGAACTGCTCCACTTGTGGAGATCCTATTTATGATCATAGGTCCATAACCCCTCTTCTCTAGTTTCCATGCATGTTGCTTCAAAGTGTACACTAAAACTAGGTCTCCTGCTTTCAAGCCTTTATCTTTCACATGTGTGTCAAAATATGCTTTTTGCCTTTTCTTGGTTGCAGGAATTTGTTTCACCCAATCATTCAAGATCAAAGATTCTAGAGGAGAGCTCATGCCCTGTCCACTCATGCTCTTGTGCTACTTTCAATATAGGTATCAAGAAGTCCAATGGTATTGGCCAAATACCATCTGAAAGGGTGTGGCTTGGAGTACTATTTTATAGGAAACTCTATATGCCCAAACAACATGGTGTAGCTGTTTGTCCCAATCAGAGCATTTATTATTCACTAATTTGGTGAGCACATTGCATAGAATCTTATTTGTGCTTTCGGCTTGCCCGTTACCTTGTGGGTGATAGGGGGCAGACTTCTTGTGTATAACCAAGAATTCTTGGAGCAGATTTTCAATAACTTCATTCAAGAAGTGAGTCCCTCTATCACTTACTAGATCTATAGGTAGCCCATATCTAGTGAACACATTCTCAAATAAGAACTTAGCGGTCGTCTGAGCATCATTCTTTGTCGTAGCCTTTACCTCTACCCACTTGGTTAGATAGTCAGTGGCCACGATGATATATTTAGCATGTGAACCCTTAGCTGGGGGGTTAATAGGACCCACAAAGTCTATTCTCCACTTAGAGAATGCACGTCCACCCATCATAGGTTTCAATGGCATCTCAACTTTACGTATAGGATATTGAGTTTGCTGACAAATGTCGCACCTCTTCACATACGTATGTACATCCATGTGAAGGGTTGGCCACCATAATCCTGCAAATAGGATTTCCTTGATCACCCGATCTGGTCCAAAGTGTCCTCCTACTACACCCTGGTGAGCAGTTTCCAAGATCTTAAGATATTCGCTCTCATGGACACATAATCTGAGGTAACCATCTTTACCACGCTTGTATAGATTATCACCAATGAGTGAGTAATCTAGGGCTTCTTGTTCTAGACTTCTTTGTCTGGCCAATGTCATATCTTGAGGGAATGTTTTTGTCCTCAGGAAGGCTACCAATGGTTCACTCCAATCTGGTATTAGAGACACTTGGTACAGTGTAGCGTGTTCCACAGGTGGTCGAATACGAGAGACTGGGCATTCCTTACACAATGTATGGACATCTGCTTCCATAGTTGGCCAATGCACTCCGAGTCTCCTTAGCATCTGTAGGTTTTGTTGCCTTGAGTAATGTTGCTTTAATGCACCTACATGTGCTAATTGCAACCACTTTGCGTACTTGTCCTCTTCCACACAACATGCTAATATTCCTTGATCCGTATGCTTGTACATACTTCCTGCCATGATGTGGTACTTTTGGGCTTTCACTACCTCTATATCTTGAGTGTTTATTACTGGGTGGGTAGGACCATATGTCAATACTGGCACTAGTGGCTTAGCCCACCGAGGTACCACTTCCAAATTAAACAAGTAAACATCAGGAAGATCATCTGATACTCCTTGCGGTGCCTCTCCAGAGGTGAGCCTAGAGAGATGGTCAGCTCTCAAATGAGTCTGGCCTTTCCTTACCACTACCTCAAAGTCATATTCCATTAGTAAGAGAAACCATCTTACTAATCTACCTGTATTGCATGGCTTGTTTACCAAGTACAACAGTGCTTGATGATCAGTAAAAATTTAAACTTATTTGCAAGCAAATAGTGTCTAAACTTTTTAACTGCATACACCATGCCTAATCCTTCTCGTTCAGTGGTGGTATAATCTCGTTCAGCTGCATTCAATTGTCTACTAGCATAGGCAATTGGAAGATCCATATTACCTTCACCAGTAGGTTGTGCTAGCACACATCCAATAGCATAATTGGATGCATGCACGTGGACATGAAAGGGCTTATTCCAATTTGGTGTAGTCAAGATTGGTGCTGAACATAATCGTCGTTTAAGCTCATTGAAGGAGTTCTCACATTCATCAGTCCACTCAAAATTGGTCAATAGGCCGTACAGAGGCTTTGCAATGATGGCATACATATGTATGAAACGTCGGTAATAACCACAATGCCCCATGAAAACTTGTACGTCCTTGACATTCCTTGGCCTAGGTAGTTCTGCGATAGCTATCACTTTCTCCTCATCTGTGGATATGCCATTCTTTGACACTATGTGTCCTAGAATCTTGCCTTGCGTGACCATAAAAACACATTTTTCTAGGTTCAGGCAGACTTGATATTCTCTACATTTGTCAAAGATTTGCCTGAGTTCGGGTATATGTGTCTGTCTAATGTTGGATGTGTGCACAGAGGTCATCCACATAGACTTCTAAATTCTTCCGCAGAAATTCTTTAAATACATGACACATCAGTTTTTGAAAGGTAGTAGGCGCATTGGTGAGACCAAAGGGCATTACTCTAAAGGCGAATATGCCCCACTCTGTGGCAAAAGCCATCTTATGCTGATCTTCCGGAGCTATGGCTACCTGATTATAACCAGAAAATCCATCAAGGAAGCTATACACTTCCTTGCCTGCTACTCTTTCTAATAGATGCTCAGTGATCGGAAGCGGATAGTTATCTTGAATTGTGGATGCGTTAACTTTCTTCAAATTAATGCACACACATAACTTTCCATTCTTTTTGGGCACAACTACAATGGGGGATACCCACTCAGTGTGCTCAATTTCATAGATGAATCCGGCTTCAACCAAGCGATCTATCTCTTCTTTGATCTTGGCAGCATAATTATCATTATATGTGTATGGCTTTTTCTTAGAGGATTTGGCATTTGAGGTCATGGGGATAGTGTGTGAGCATATGTCAGGGTCCACACCTTTCAAGTCCTTGTAACTCCAAGCAAATACATCTCGGTATTCTCTTAGCAAGGCAATCAACTCTTGCTCTTCTTCTTCCGTCAGGTCATGTCCTATGTAAGTGCATCTCTCTTCTCCTTCTTCTATGGCTACCACTATTTTCTTGGTGGTTTCTTTGTTATCATAGGCCTCTCCTGATTGTGCCTCGCGTTTAGGCATTCTTATCATGACTCTCCTATCATCTATTTCATACTTCTTAAAATTTTCAGGGACCTCAAACAAAGATTCTTCCTCTTCTAGTGTGACTTTTCTCTTCTTCCTTTTCTTGCCCTCACTCTTGGTGGCCACTTGCATGGTTAACCTTTTGTCATTTGTGAACTCTTCATGCCTCTGAGAGTGAACTTCTACTTCATAGAAGTATTCTTCATCTGATGCAAAAGGCGGGTCCATAATGATTGACTCTAAATCGGAGTCACTTGCATCCTCGAATGCATCAGTGCTAGGTTCACATTCTTCCAGAACCGAATGTCCCATGATTGGCTCTATGGAGAAAACTAAAATGTCATAGCCATCCTCATCACAGTGGGGTGTCCATTGTTC
Organism: Ceratopteris richardii; assembly: GCA_020310875.1. Taxonomy (NCBI): domain Eukaryota; kingdom Viridiplantae; phylum Streptophyta; class Polypodiopsida; order Polypodiales; family Pteridaceae; genus Ceratopteris; species Ceratopteris richardii. Next base: position 40,159,759 of record CM035415.1, read on the forward strand.
TTCATTGATGGCTACATCCATTGTTGCTAAAATTTTTGCCCAGCCATGAGGTTCAAATTCTTCGTCAGGGAATACTACAGGTGCATAGGCCGGGTCTTGAATTGATCTCTCTGGCCTTTTCTCTCTTCTCTTCTTCTACTGCTACTTTACACATCCATAAGTGAGTGTCTTCATGCATCCATGAGGATCCTGATCCTATGGAATGCACTGACTCAGTATCATCTTTGGCTCTATGGATGGGATTCCATTGGATGGGGGGTACATCTCGATAGGAGTGTACGCAAATGTATTCACTTGGTTTAGTTCGTAAGCGAACTCTGCGAGGGTCAAACTGTGGTAACGATTTCCGCTGCAAATATCTTAATGCTTCGTTTGATCCCACGGATTTAACAAGTTCCTTGAAACCTTTGATGTATACTTCTTCGAAATCGCCTGAGACAAGTTCTAGTTCTATAAGGGGTTGGCTCTCTTCCTCAGTTAACTTCTTACACGCCCAAACTTTTTCCATGGTGCGGTATAACTTTTTGATTGCCAGCATATAAGCTGCTGCTTCAAAGGTTTCCTCTTCATGCGTACTGGTATCACCCTGGGTGTCCGTTTGCTATGCTTGCTCATATGTCTGCACATTCTCTTGGGAATCATGAGTGCCCTGGCTGGCTTCATCATCGCCTTCATCATCATCTATTTCTGTTCTTTCGTCTTCTAAGCTGGATAAGACTTGTCCCTATTGTTGATCTGGGGGAGTGGTCGGGTAGCTTGATCGTTCATATTCCTGAGAGAACTAGCCTTCAAAAAACTGAAATTCATTTGAAAAGGCATATGGCATTTCAAAATCAAAGGTTGTATCCAGTCGCTCTGCTTCCATGTTGGGTATCAAAAAAGAAAATGCTTCCGCATCAATAGTGGTGGGAACTTCTGCTACAGTGGTGGGAGGACCTAGGGCTGTGGTTGCTTGAGGAGCGACTGTGCTAGTAATGGCGTCCGTTGTAACCGGTCTTTATAACCGTATGCGAATGGGTTGTACCATGGGAGTGGCTTCTATCGGAGACTGTTCTGGAGAGGGTTGCGATGACGGTGATTTTGGGACCTGTAGGCATGGAATGGTTCCTCTCATGCGCTTTCCTGCTCATCCTTTGCTAGTCTTCCTAGCTTTCTTTGTTGTCCCTTTGAATGCTTTCAACTCCTCGCTTGTCATTGCACGCTCGATTGGTAAGTCGTAGGCCAAACACATATAAATAATTCTCATGAGAGCGCAGCATCCATTTATTACCTTTTTCCTCTCCCAACGCTGCTGTGCCAAGTATAGCTGATCAATGATCCATCTTGCTAGATCGACCGTCTAAGGCCCAATACATGCTAAATATAAACCAAACCAGATGCTCTTGTGGGGCATAGTGAATCGGTCCTGAGCGGGGAAAGCAAAGTGGCATACATATCCGTAATGGTTTAGAGAGCTCAGGTGTGATCGCTGAAATATCTTCCCACTTAATGACATCTCCACATTTCATAGGCTCGAGAATTAGCCTTTTGCGCTAGGTCGGCGTGTGAGTTCCATGTATCTTGATTGCAGCTCTAATCAAATCTTTGGAAAGATAAAACTTCTTAAACGGTGGATCATTTACTAATGACGGCAAAATGAATGTTTATCTGGAAAATCTTTGTTCTTCGAAGCTGTCAATGTGGTGATTAAGTAATAGCATCTGTAGAAGTCTGTTTAGGCAACGGATCACTGAAATATTCTGTGAAGCCTGCTCTAGCCCAAACATGCTTTAAATCTTTTGTGTTATGTAATGCTTCAATCTCTCTTGAGAAAAACTGGTACTTGTGCCACGTGCGGGTATCAAAAGTCAAATTGGCGTCAAAAAGGAAATCTGCATCCGCCAATGGGCATGCTAATCCTTGAAACCAATGAGAATTTCGATGAATCTTTTCAGTATATCCCCTAGGAGGATGGTCAATTGGCATAGGTCCTGGAAATCCCTAAAATTCTAGCGGTTGAACCGTAGGATGAGGTTTACTAGTAATTCACCAATATTTGCCATGGGTACACTGGGGCCAGCTTCAGATGGTCCTTTTGCCTGCATGATGAATGATGCGAGTGTGTAGCAGATCTACTATACTACTAAAGATTAACACATTAGTATGGAAATTAATCATGATCCCATTAAAGTGAGACCGCAATCCCTTTCCATAACCGATGTGTAACCCGTGTAGCCGAGTGTTGTGATGTGGCTTATAGAATGATTGTTGCAAAACTAATGCAGGTCTCTAGACACCTACATGCTTCAGATGATGCATACATTTCTTGATGAGATGTTATTACAAGTGATGTTGGGTTATAGTGTGTGGATTTGTACAAGGTTCAGTTGTGAATGAGTTATTACAAGGTTGTAGATTAGTCGGGGTGGGAGTGATGTTAGATAAGGGGGTCGGAGAAGACGTGTGAATACGTTTCGGTATCCATTTCCTAAGAGTTTCTGAGTAGGTGATATGTTTCTTCTGAGGGACAAAAGGTGATATCGGATGTGGTGGTATTGAAGGGTGAAGAGATTTCTGAAGGGTATATATTACATGGCTTGAGGGTTGAGCTATAATAAAGTGCTTGGGTACCCAAATCTGCATGGGTGTGGGTCGATTCGTAAGGTACTTCTTGGCAATCTAAATTTGTCGAATGTTTGTACTCGTAGAAGAAGGTCGAGAAGATGTTGAATACTGACTCTACTTTTGCGTTAACTTCTTCTTATCCTTGTCTGCATTGTTGCAATCTGTTGGTAGTTTCTTTCCTTTTGGCACCCATATTTGTTGCATGCCTCTTGCTTTATGATGTTGATACTGCAGTTTCCTTCCTTGTGTCATCTGATATTGTCGTCAGTCTGGGTTCCTCTGTTGTGATTGACTCCTTTGTGGTTGAGGTTGAGAGGCCCGATGGACGCTCTGCTTTGGAAAAGAAGGGAGGTCCAACACTTGCAAAACTTGCCCATTAGGAGGTGAGGCATTCTGTACCACAGATCTAGGCCAGTCTACCGTAAGTGTGGAAGGATTGGCACTACAGCTGATCGTGCCCATTTGGCCACTAATGAAGTCCACCTGACCTACAATCGTCCCCATTTGTCCGCTGATGCAACCCACCTAACCGTTGATGGTGTCCATTTGACTAAGCAGTTGGGTGGTTGCCCCTTCTAATTTGCAAGAAGCCCAAGGGAAAATCTCCTGACGTCCTTCTGATTGACAATTGTCCATCGCCAAGCCTGCGTGGGTTGGTGTGAACTTAACGTGAATTATCTACCCAAAAATCTTCTGGTCTTCCGTCCCATGCATTTCATAGGGTCTAGGGTTCCGTACTTTAGGCAGATTTCCATTAGGGAAGTCAAGTGGTATCACTCACTTATGATCTAAGGTTCCAATCTGCAAGGATCCTTGTCTAAGATTTAGGTCCACTTAGTGATCGTATAGCCAATCTTGGCCAAGGATTAGGGGTTCTATCAGGTCCTCGTCATGGCACACTAGTAGCTTCGCTGTCATGGTCACATCATGTATGAGGATAGGAAGGTCCACCTCACCCATGCAAGGGGTTTCCATGCCTCCTAGCCCAATGAGGTATGCCTCAATTGGCTGCATTTCTATTCCTGAGTCCTTATAGTGGGACCATCTAATCGCACTTGTTGCAGCACCTGAGTCAATTAAAGCCCTGAGCTCTTGGCATGGGTTGTCGTGCTCTAGCCTGACTGTAATGAATGGTCTCTGATCCACTATGCTAGGATGGGTACTTGACTTTGCTTGACACATGGCCATGGGATATCTGGGTGTTGTTTCCAGCTGGTTATAATGTTCTCTCCCTAGTCCTTGTCTTCTTAGCTTCATGTGCTTAATGCGTTCTATAGCTTCTACCTGAGCTTCATCCCGTATCTTATTTTCTTCCTCCTTATGCTTCTTTGCCAAGGTTAGTCGTCTAAGCATATCCTCAGTAAGAGGCTCCTGATAAAGCTTGACTCTATAGCCACTAATGTAATTAGGCATTATGTCTCCTTCTAAGGTGGCTAATTGTACTGCTCCACTTGTCGAGAGTCTGTTAAGGATCATAGGTCCATAACATCGCTTTTCTAACTTCCGTGCGTGTTGTTTCAGCGTATATTCTAGGACTAAATCTCCTTCTTTTAGGCCTTTATCTTTCACATGCGCATCAAAATATGCTTTTTGTCGCTTCTTTGCTGCGTATATTCTTGCTGCTGCTTTCAGCCTAGTTTCTCCTAATCATTCCAAGTCCATTATTCTTGCTGATAATTCATGGCCGGTCCACTGATGTTCTTGTGCAACCTTAAGGGTCGGTATCAAGAAGTCCAAAGGAAGCACAACATTCTGACCAAAAACCATATGAAAGGGAGTTGCATTGAGTACGGTCTTGTAGGCCACTCGATATGCCCAAACAACATGGTGTAACTGTTTGTCCCAATGTGAACATTTGTTGTTTACGAGTTTCGTCAGTATGTTACAAAGGATCTTGTTAGTGCTTTCAGCCTGACCATTGACTTGAGGATGATATGGTGCGGATTTCTTGTGAATCACCATAAAATCATGTAACAAATATTCAATGACTTGGTTTAGAAAGTGAGTTCCTCGATCGCTCACTAACTCTATAGGCAATCCATATCTTGTAAAGACATTTTCAAATAAGAATTTTTTAGTCGTGAGTGCATCATTCTTTTTTGTGGCTTTTGCCTCTACCCATTTTGTAAGATAATCTATCGCAACAATAATGTATTTAGCATGTGTACCTTTTGCAGGGGGGTTAATGGGTCCTACAAAGTCTATACCCCACTTAGAGAATGCACATCCTCCCATCATGGGTTTCAATGGCATTTCATCTCTGCGAGTAGGAAATTGAGTTCTTTGGCACACATCACATCTCTTTACATAGGTATGAGTGTCCATGTGAAGAGTGGGCCACCATAATCCTGCAAAGAGGATGGCTTTGATTATCCTATCAGGTCCAAAATGACCTCCTACAACACCTTGGTGTGTAGTCTCTAATACGCTCAAATAATCACTTTCATGAACACATTGTCTTAAATATCCATCTCATCCTCGTTTGTATAGATTGTCGCCAATAAGTGAATAGTCTTGAGCTTCCTGCTCTAGACTGCATTGTCGAGCTAAGGTCATTCCTTGAGGGAATGTTTTCGTCCTCAAGTATGTCACTAAAGGTTCACTCCATTCTGGTGTGAGAGACACACGACATAATGTAGCATGATCTACTCGTGGTCTTTCACAACAAACAAGGCATTCTTTACACAACTTGTAGACGTCTGCTTCCATCGAAGGCCAATAGACTCCTAGTCTATGCAGAGTCTGCAATGTACGATGTTTCGATTGATGTTGCGTTAATGCACCTACATGTGCCAATTGCAACCAATTCGCATGTTCTGATTCATCTACACAACAAGCAAGAACCTTTTGATTATCTTGTTTATATATACTTCCTGCTATTATTTGATATCTCTGAGACTTGGTAATCTCTCCTTCCTTGATCCTTATTCTAGGATTCTTGGGTCCATAGGTTAGAATAGGGACAATAGGCTTAGCCCATTCTGATACTATCTCAAGGTTAAACAAGTATGCATCTGGTAATTCGTCTGCTATTCCTTGAGGAGCTTCTCTTGAGGTTAGTCTCGAGAGGTGGTCAGCTCTGAGATGTGTCTTTCCTTTCCTGACTACTACTTCGAAGTCATACTCCATGAGTAATAGAAACCAACATATTAATCGTCTCGTGTTACATGGCTTATTGACTAAGTACAATAATGCTTGATGATCAGTAAAGAATTTGAACTTATTTGCCAATAAATAATGCCTGAATTTCTTCACTGTGTAGATCATTCCTAATCCTTCTCGTTTCGTAGTGGTGTAATTTCGTTCTGATGTGTTCAATTGTCTGCTTGCATATGCTATGGGGAGATCTATATTACCTTCATTTGTGGGTTGTGCTAACACACATCCTATGGCATAGTTGGATGCATCCACATGTACATGGAATGGCTTACTCCAATCTGGGGTTGTCAATATAAGTGATGAGCACAAACGTCTTTTAAGTTCATTGAACGAATTCTCACATTCATCTGTCCATTCAAACTTAGTTAAAAGAGAGTACAGAGGCTTGGCTATGATTGCATACATGTGTATGAATCGTCTATAATAACCACAATGACCCATAAATGCCTGTACCTCTTTTATGTTAGTTGGTTTAGGTAGATCTGCAGTCACCTTCACTTTTTCTTAATCTATCAAAATTTCGTTCTTTGACACAATGTGTCCTAGAATTTTGCCTTGTCTAACCATGAAAATACATTTTTTTGGGTTCAGACAAACTTGATATTCTCGACATTTGTCAAATACTTAACTGTGGGATATGCGTCTGCCTAATATTCGAATGAGGACATATGTCATCGACATAGACTTCCAAATTCTTGCGTAAGAATTCCTTAAAAACGTGGCACATGAGTTGCGGGAAAGTGGCGGGTGCATTTGTCAAGCCAAATGGCATCACACGAAATGCAAATATGCCCCATTCTGTGGCAAAAGCCATCTTGTGTTCATCTTCTGGAGCAATGGCTACTTGATTATAGCCTGAGAATCCATAAAAAAAGCTATAAACTTCCTTGCCTGCAACTCTTTCCAATAAGTATTCTGTGATAGGAAGAGGATAACTGTCTCTAATCGTGGCGGCATTAGCTTTTTTAAGGTTAATACACACACAAAATTTTCCATTCTTTTTGGGCACAACCACAATGGGGGGATACCCATTCAGTGTGCTCAATTTTGTATATGAATCCTGCTTCTATCAAGCGGTCTATTTCTTCTTTAATCTTCGCAGCGTAGTTATCATTGTACGTGTACGGTTTTTGTTTCGTAGGTTTTGCGTCTAGAGTCATAGGGATTCTATGGGAGCATATATCTGGATCTACTCCTTTCAAATCTTGGTAACTCCAAGCAAACACATCTCTATATTCGCGCATTAGGGCAACTAATTCTTCTTCTTCTTCAGTCGTCAAATCATGCCCTATGTATCTACATTTTTCTTCTTCTCTTTCTATGGCAACTATGATTTTTTTGGTTTTCTCTCGGTTATCATATACTTCTCCAATGTCAGCTTTTCTGTTAGGCATTCGTACCATGATTCATCTATCTTCTATTTCATATTTCTTGAAGTTTTCAGGAACCTCGAACAAAGATTCTTCTTCTACTGACATGGTTTCTTCTTCTTTCTTTTCTTTCCTTCACTATTGGCAGTCGCTTGTTGTTGCAGAGCCAAAGAGCGCACAAAGCAGAGAAAAAGACGGGCCCCAAAATTTTTCCGATTTGGACCAGATATTTTTGTAACATATTCATTTTTGTAATATATTTCCCTTGTAAAGGCACTAGAGGAGTCCTCTAGATGCATTCCCACAGAAGAATAGAAGCTTACCCATGTAAAATAGTAGGAAATTAGCTCTTAGTGAATAAAGTGCCGGTCACTTGTGTGAAAGGACCATTTTTAGGGCACTAGTATATAAGTCAAATGTGACTCTTTGTAAGAGACTTTTTGCCATTGTGAGAATAGAGAGCACAGAAATTCGAATTTGTGTCTTCTCCCCTCTTCATCTTCTTCTTCGTGAGCTTGTATGCATGTGTATTGCTTGGAAAGAGTGCTTGTGAGTGTGATTTATCCTTGAGAGTGTTTCTTTGCTGTAGGAGAGGTGTGTGCGAGGTGTAGGAAGTGCTGAAGTGTAGGAAAGTATTCCCGCGACTCAGTATTTCTGTCATAACTTGAAGTAGGAGTGTCGGAATTGCGTGAAACCACTGCCATTGGATGCGTCTTCTCGAGAGCTTCGAAACGCATATGCTATTCGCTATGTTTGGAGCTCGGAGCTAGGAGAAAAGTCCAAAATACTGACGGCTGCTGCACCAAGTATCGTTTCGTCTTGACCTACAGTTGAAGCTTGTTAGGATAAGTGATTTCCTCATTTTCACTTTTGAGTAATACTTTTGCATTGACCATTACGCATTTGCATGTCTTCATACACTCGGCTAGGTTAGTATACTCTTCGGATTGATAAATTAAAAGCGTGTATCCCCACTATATGCACTTGTGAGGGGATTGAGGTACAGTCTCTTTCTCCGCAAGTCCCTAAGTTGAAGCTTAGGTCAACACACTTTTTGGCGCCGTTGCCGGGGAGTGACGAATCAAACCGAGGCATTCGCGTGATGGTAAGTAGCTTTTTGCTTTGAAGAACTTGGAGGAGCGGAAATTTTCTCTTCTTTGGTAAGTCAATTTCAACCGCACTTGCTACTTCTCATTCTTGGAGTGTGTGTAGTAAGTTGATAGATTAGGGGAGTGAGTAGAAGAAGTAGAATAGGAGTGAGTGGAGAGTAGAGTAGACTTTAGGATTGTTCAAGAATTTTCATTTTTCAGTAAGCTAGGAATTCCCAAGTATAAAAGCCAAAAAATTTTTCATTTTCAAGTTACTTGTTGAACAAGTATCGTGGAGAGCTGCATCGAGTGTCGTGTGAGCCCAGCGGTCGTTTTGAGGCAAGCAAGTAATAGAGGAGAGTTCTGTGCAAAGGAGTTGGACCAAGAGATCATGGGAGCTTCCAAGGTAAACTAAACCACCTCCTTGCTCAAAAATTTCAGCATTTCAACCTAGGAGAAGGAAAAAAACGACCTGCACTGAGTGTCGTTTGGGCTTTCAGGGGGTTAAAAGTAGTTTGTTGATTGATACAGTGGGTAGGGGTAAGAGAGAGAACCTAGGAGAGAAAGGGGGAAACATCCAAACCTCAAAAAACAACACAAAAATTTGAAAAAGGGTCAAGTATCGCTTTGCTCCTGCGGTCGAGTATCGTTTTACTCCTGCGGTTGAGTATCGCGATATTTCCCAGCGGTCGTCGATCGTTTTGAGAGATATCCTAGATCGTTTTCAGACAGAGGTCGTCGATCGTTTCGCTAGAGATCGTCTCATTAGAGATCGTTTCAGGCAGCGGTCGTAGATCGTTTCAGATAGAGATCGTTTTGATCAAAGGTCGTCGGTCGTGTATCGTTTGCCAAGTATCGTGATCCAGAGATCGCGACACTTGTCAAAGGTCGGTATCGTTTCAGATAGGTATCGTCGATCGTTTCTAGTGAAGGTCGTAGATCGTTTCTATCCGAGTATCGTGTATCGTCTAGTGAGAGATCGTGCATCGTTTCAACGAAGTATCGCCGATCGTTTCTACTAGAGATCGTCGGTCGTGTATCGCTTCCTGCCAGAGATCGTCGGTCGTCTCGTTAGAGATCGTTTCAGGCAGCGGTCGTAGATCGTTTCAGATAGAGATCGCTTTGCGAGAGATCGTTTGGTCAAAGATCGTTTTCCAGCGATCGTTTTGATCAAGTATCGTTAGACCCAAGTGTCGATTTCGGGCGATCGTTTTGTGGAAGTATCGTTTGTGAGCGGTCGTTTTCGGTCAGAGGTCGTAGATCGTTCCATCGAAGGATCGTGTATCGTTTCAGTCAGAGATCGCCTGGGAAAGATCGTTTTTTCAGCGATCGTTTCATTCAAGGGTTGTCTGTCAGCGATCGTTTTCTCAGAGGTCGTGAGAGTCAAGTATCGTGACTTGAAATTTTCTTTCAGTCACTTTCCAGCCTAAGTTCTCCCTGGACTTCTGAGCCATAGCTTAGAACTCTAGAGGTTAAAGGTGGACAAGATTTGTTTAGAGCTCTTAAGTGAATGAACTTGAGATCAGGAAGAACCCTAGGAAGCCGAAGAAGTGTAATTTCTTCCGTAGGGAGTGTTGCCGAACCAAGTAACCGTTCACACTATTCTGAGACCTCCAGTGAGTCAGAAGGAGAAATCCCCATGGCTTCCGAGGATATGCAAAACACTGTGCCCATGATTGGCCAGATGTCCATCATTGAGGGCGAATACAGAACTTCCTTAGAATATGTGAGCACTAACCACCATGAGATCCCTATCTATCTGGATGGTCTAAACAGATCAGTGGCCAGACTAAGGAAGGCTTCAGAGGCCTACATAGTGCCAAGACCGGCAGTTAAGTACATAGGAGGACTGTACATGGATAAACAAGACATTCAATACATGGTCACAGAACATCCTGAAATCATTAATGAGCGTGGTGAGGAGAATAATACTTCAAGCTTAAATGGACATGAAACTGAAGTACAAGTGACTACTCCTAGAGGAAGATCAACAATCACTAAACTTTGGAGAGGAGACTTAGTTCCCCAGGATGACACTCTAATAGATGTGTATTTGATCAACGGGATGGAGCAACTGCTCAGAGCCCATTCTTCTATTTGGGAAGCTGCTCCTAATCCAGTTACCATCTATGAGTTACAAGATCCTGAATTCCCCACCATCATCACATATTTGGACAAAGACCACAGAAGGTATTGGCCAGTCACTGAATTAGAGAGAGCGGAGCTGAAATATCAGAACATTCCAGTGTTCCCCCCAAGGGACCAAGCCACTACTTCACGGAACCCACATGGAACTTCCCGAAATGATTCAAGTCAACATTCGGGACAAACACAACAAACTCAACAAACCCAGATTCCCATCAGACCACATGTACAATTCACAATGCCTGCCACTAATCCTAACTACCGGCCACAACCAGCTATGGACCCAAGACAAGGAGTTCATGCTCCAGTCAGACCACAGGTAGTACGAGGACCAGGCATACCAATAGGAAGACCAAATTACCCTGTAATGCCGAGACAGCCTGAAACAGGAAGAAGACTAAGGCCGATTCAAGTGGCCAAGTGCATGAGAAATCATTATGATGGCTCGAGTGAACCCTATAATCATATAGCAGAATTTAAACAAGTAGTTAGAGCCGAGCAGGTAGATGACTTCATGATTCAATATGAGTCTTTTGGCCTTACCTTGTCAGACACGGCGTTGGCCTGGTTCCAGCCATTGGATCCAAATACCTTCCAGAACATGGATCAAGTGTATCAAGAAATGATTGAAGAATTTACCAAGTCTGGAATTAAGAACAATTCTTCGTCATTAATCCACAGCTTCAAACAAGCTCCAACTGAGTCAGTCAGATTGGCAGCCAGGAGATTCAAGCAGTATGTGGATAGATGTCCCGTAGAGGAGAGACCCACACAAAACAAAATGGTATCATTGTTCTTAGAAGGACTATTAAACGGAACCTTGAGGTCATTAGTGTATGTGAAGAGAGTCCAAACTCTGCAAGAGTGTATGAAGGAATGTATAGACCTAGAGGATAACCTTGCAGGAGACTTGAAAATACCCCAAGGAAGTGTGAAAAGTGAAGAGTCATCAAATAGCACATCAAACCCTAAAAACAACATAGAGGAAATTGCCGACCTGCTAGCAAAAAAACTGAATATGCAAGGACAGAGGAATTATCCCACCAATCCTATGAGAATGCCTATGCTTAGAAGATGTATGCAGTGCGGAGGAGATCATCCTTCTCACTTGTGTACTAGGGGAGTAGTCCCACCACCTGCCTATGCTCCTCCGAGACCCTCTGTCCCAGGACCACTGCAGTATTGCAGCATAGAGCAGAGATACACAAATCATAACACTGAGAACTGCCCTTACAATAGGCAAACCAGACCCACCCAGCCTTATGTGAGACCATATGGATATCCGCAGAACCAGCAAGGAGGAGAAGCCTTCAGATATCCATCATATCAGCCGCAGGCACCCATGCCACGACCATACGCATACCAGGGATATACACAGCCTCAACCAGTGCTAGGACAACAACCGCCCCACCCTCAGAACGTTGTCCCAGTTAAGATAGCACAACCAGAGGAAAACTTAGAAAGGGCCATAGTGCCGGCAATGCCTTTGACTAGCAGTGAACCATATGACTCATTTTACGAACCTAGTCAAGGAACATACCCAGGTTATGAGAGCTCAACAATGGAATATGGGCAACAATACGACCCATATGCTTATGGCATGGAGACACCAGAGAATGCATACAACTACGAGCAAGATCATGTATCATTAATGTATACAGCTCCTAGAGCAACCATGCCACCTCGACCAATGAATAGACTGCCAGTACCTAGAGGACCATGCTACAGGTGTGGAGGTGACCACTATATTAGAGAATGTACATTGCCAAACCCACCACCACCACAACGAATTTGGGAAGGTTATTGTAGCGATTGTGGAAAGGAACATCTTTTTAGAGATTGTCCTAAGAACCCAAACAAAGTCACATCTAACGTACAGATTAACGTGATCGAGGTAATTGAATCGTCAGGGAGTGATAAAGAGTACACTATACCTTTAAAAGCCATAACAAGAGCAAGGGCTAGAGAAGACCCTGATAAAACCGCAGAAAATAATCAAAGTGACAAAGAGGGAAATACACCCATCCCTCACAGAGTAGAAGACTCAGAAGAACTAGAAAAAAGTATCACCAGCAAACGATCCCAAAGATGGAAGCAAAGGAGAGACAGGATAAAGGAAAAGAAATTGTTGCAAAAGAAGGAAAATGAAAAGAGTAAACACAATTCAACAGAAGAAGCACGAGTGGAAGAAGAAAATGAAATGGAGGAAGAAAAGAAGGAGGTAGGATCGGTATTAGCAGATCCAATGCCTGAGGATTTAGCTATGTGGATTCAGGCATACAAAGCGAGAATAAAAGCAGGACCTACTATAGAACAACATGAGAGAGAATATCCGAGAGGCGACTTAGAGAAAGAAAGATTGGAAATCTGCAAAAAATTGATAGAAGTTGCCCAACAAACGTTAGAAAAACCCGCATCACCTTTACCAAACAATCGAATTGGCGAAGAAAAATTCCAAGAGTGTCTAAACAATCAGGAAAAGCCTAATGTAAATAGACCTCGGGATGATGAAATTGGTATTGAGAGAAAGGAAGGATCCATAGTCCCTGAAACAGAAGGAGACTGGACTAAGGATTTATGGGCGCGAGTTCAAGAGGACAAGTGGAAAAAGGTAGAGGGAATGGAACCGCCCTTTGAAGAATTGAAAGCAGAAAACGAAATGGAAGGTTCAATACCGGAACTTAATTCAGAAGGGATTTTTCCGATGGATGCAAGTGACAAAGAAGCCGAAGACGATGTAAAGGAACTACCTAATTACACCGGGGAATACGAGCACAACTCTGAATTGTATCGCATTCCATCAATGACAAGAAGAGAAACGAATCCATCAGTTCAAACAGCGGAGATCATACAACGCCTTAGAGAGGTGAAAATCCCATGCACCTTAACATTCGAAGAGCTGTTAAAGGTAAAACCACATTTAAAAGAAAAATTGATCAGTCAGTGGGAAGTCAAGAAAGAAAAGGAGGAGATAGATGATGAAGTGAAAACGGTGAGAATTCCAGTGGATAAAGTAGGAGACTTTAGTGAAGGAGATGAGGGAAATACCTGTCTACCAATCACCTATAGGGGTTACACAACCAAGGCCATACTAGATTCAGGAGCTGGTGTTGGCATAGCTACCAAAGAAATTTGGGAGAAATGGGGAAAACCAGCATTGAGACCAACACGTATGAAAATTCAGATGGCCGATGGACATACGGAAAGACCCTTAGGATTGTTGGAACGAGTAGTTTTCACCACGTGCGGAGTGGAATTCGAACATACTTTAGCAATATGTCACTTTGAAAAGCCGAGCAACTATGAGATGATCTTGGGAAGGCCATTCATGAGACAGCTAAAGGTTGTACAAGACTGGGGAAAAGATGCAGTGTACCTACAACACGCAGGAGTCACCACTAGGATCAACCTACATACGTACACATATCAAGATGTCCCACCTCTGCAATGGAATCAAATCCATAAAGAGGAAGACGATCAATCAATTCATAGTGCAGGTTCTAGTGACCAATCCTGGATGAACGAGGACACTCATCTATGGATATGCCAAGCTGCTAAAAAGGAAGAAGAGAGAAGAAAAAGTTGGCAGCAGAAACAAGGTGTAGTGAGATCGGTACAAGATCCAGCTTATATGCCACAAGTATTTCCAGACGAAGAATTCGAACCTCATGGTTGGATGGAAATCTTAGCTACCCTCGATGTTTGTGTAAACGAAGAAGTGGTAACTATGAACGAATGTATTGACGAGGAGGGTTATGACATTAGCCTGTATATGGTAGTCCTTCAGGAGGCAGAAGAAGGAGAAGTATTTGAGCAAAACTGGAAGGAGGACTACGAGAGCATTGAAATGGAACAAGAACCCATGGATTTAGGAATTAGTACCACCAACATGGACTTCACTGCCAATGAACAACACGAGGATCTCGCACAAAAGGAAAAATTAGAAGTTGAAAGGGAGTTAGAAGATGGAGATAATAAGCTTCAAGACCAATTTGAGGTACCAGCTCATTTCAAAAAATATGAAATAGAAGAGAGGAAGATTGCTATTCAAATGCCTAAAAGAGAGGCACAACCGGGAATAGCATATGATAATAAAGAGCAGACCAAGAAAATAGTGGTAACCATGGAAGGAGGAGAGGAACGATGTACTTTCATAGGACAGGATGTCTCAGAGGAAGAGGAGCAAGAGCTAATTCGACTCATAAGAGAATACCGGGATGTCTTTGCTTGGACTTATAAGGATTTAAAAGGAGTAGATCCATCTATATGTGCGCATAGAATCCCCATGACTTCCGAGGCCAAACCTTCCAAACAGAGACCTTATACTTATAATGATGTATATTCAGCCAAGATAAAAGAAGAAATAGATAAGTTGTTAGACGCTAGATTCATCTACGAAATTGAGCACACGGAATGGGTATCACCCTTGGTAGTTGTACCAAAGAAAAATGGGAAGTTAAGAGTGTGCATCAATTTGAAAAAAGTGAACTCCGCCACCATAAGGGATAGCTATCCCTTACCGATCACTGACCATCTCTTGGAAAGGGTAGCAGGGAAGGAAGTTTATAGTTTTTTGGATGGCTTTTCGGGGTATAATCAGGTAGCCATTGCTCCTGAGGACCAACATAAGACTGCATTTGCAACTGAATGGGGAGTATACGCCTTTAGAGTCATGCCTTTTGGTTTAACGAATGCCCCAGCTACGTTCCAAAGACTGATGTGTCATGTGTTCAAGGAATTTTTGAGAAAGAGCATGGAGGTATACGTGGATGATCTGTGTACATATTCAGCTATACGATCAGAGCACATCCCTGAACTAGAAAAGATTTTTGCCAAATGTCGACAATATCGAGTATGCCTCAATCCAGAAAAATGTGTCTTCATGGTGCGACAAGGGAAAATCTTAGGACATATTGTTTCTAAGAATGGAATTTCCACGGATGAAGACAAAATCAAAGTTATTTTGGATTTACCAAGACCGAAAACTGCTAAAGAAGTTCAAGCATTTATGGGACATTGTGGTTACTATCGAAGATTCATACATATGTATGCCATAATTGCTAGACCTCTGTATGCATTATTAACTCAATTCAATTGGACCGAAGAATGCGAAAAATCTTTTAATAAGTTGAAGAATCGATTGAGTTCAGCACCCATTCTTCGAGTCCCTAACTGGAATAAACCGTTTCATGTTCATGTGGATGCTTCCAAGTTTGCCATTGGTTGCATCTTAGCTCAACCAGCGGATACAGGTAAATTAGACCACCCGATAGCCTATGCCAGTAGACAGTTAAATCAAGCTGAACGCAATTATACTACTACGGAGAGAGAAGGCCTAGGAATGGTTTATGCCGTCAAGAAGTTTAGACATTACTTATTGGCAAACAAATTCAAATTTTTCATTGATCATCAAGCTCTATTGTACTTAGTCAACAAGCCTTGCAATACAGGACGTCTAGTACGATGGTTTTTATTGCTAATGGACTTTGATTTTGAAGTAATAGTCAAGAAAGGAAACACACACATAAGGGCAGATCATTTATCTCGCATGACCCATGGTGAACCACCTATAGGAGTTCCTGATGATCTGCCATACACTTATCTCTTTAACCTGGAAGTATGTCCTCAGTGGGCAGAAAAGTTGATCCCGATACTCACACATGGACCTAAAGATAGGATCACGCCAAACCGAAAGCAAGATCTCTGGAAGACTAAGAACCTTCACATTATTGCTGGAAGTTTGTACCACCAGGAGTCAAGCGGACTACTGATGAGATGTGTGGAAGAAGATGAACAAAAAATGTGGCTTCAGAAAGCACACATAAATCAATGGAACACTCACTTGAACGCAAATGGAACATGGCAAACACTCAAGAGATTCGGCATATATTGGCCAACCATGCAACGAGATGCACATCATTATGTGTCAAACTGTCAAACCTGTCAAGAACAAATCCCAGGAGAGAACTCTACGTTATGCTATTCTACAATAGCACCTAGGTGGAGCATGCCTTTAGTAAAGTTCTTGAAAACTCGAGAGTACCCTGACGGAGCTACCCTAGCAAGAAAACGTGCTCTTGAAGAACAGAGCAAAGATTACGTCATCCTAGGAAAACAACTCTTTAAACGCGGAAAGGATAACCAACTAAGATTGTGCATTCATGAGAATGAATATCTCTCAGTATTAGAAATGGCACACGCAGGAGCTGCGGGAGGACATTTCTCAGCAGATAGAACGGTCAAGATGATTCTCTTTGCAGGCCTGTGGTGGCCAACTCTACATATGGACGCAGAGACATACGTGAGAAGCTGTGAAACATGTCAGAGAGCAAAATATCCTATTAGAAGAGATGACATGCCTTTAAGACCCATGGTTTGTGCGAGAGCATTTACCAAATGGGGAATTGACTTCATAGGACCTATCAATCCACCTGCGAAAGGATCACATGCGGAATACATCATAGTAGCCACTGATTACTTGACTAAGTGGTAGAAGCAAAAGCCACTAGAAAGAATGATGCTCAAACTACAGCAAAATTTCTCTTTGAGCACATATTCACACGCTTTGGACTACCGATTGAGATAGTGAGTGATCGAGGAACTCATTTCTTAAACGAAGTCATTGAAACGCTAATGAATGAATTCTTAGTGATTCATAAAAAGTCAGCCCCATACCACCCTCAAGCTAATGGGCAAGCTGAGAGTTCCAACAAAGTACTTTGTACGGTATTGACAAAGATTGTCAATAATGGAAGGTCAGACTGGGACAAACAATTGCATCACGCAATTTGGGCCTTCCGAGTGGCATATAAAACGGCCATTGGAACTACACCATTCAACCTAGTGTATGGGCAGAATGCGATTTTGCCTATTGACTTCTTAATACCTACATTAAAAGTAGCCCAGCAATATGAGTGGAGCGGTCATGAATTGTCTCAGCAATTAGATCAAATCGAAAAGCTGCATGAGACTAGATTGCAAGCGGTAGCAGGCATCTATGCCGCCAAACGGAGACAAAAGGCATATTATGATGCACATATAAAAGACAAGGGACTGAAAGAAGGCGATTTAGTTTTAGTATACACCCTCAAACAACATGCAAAGAAACTACAAAAACGCGGATATGGACCTATGATCATAAATCGAATCTCTACTAGTGGTGCAGTCAATCTCGCCACACTAGACGGAGATATTCTTCCCAATTACATCAGTGGATGCCGAGTGAAAAGATTCATGGAGCCTCTAACGGATCAAATGTTAGCACGACTCTTAGGAGCTCAGAGTAGAAAAAAGGAAGAAGAACGCATACGCGAAGAAGCGAGGCAAGAAGCCCTAGAACGTATCAGAAAACGAAAACAGTGGATGAGAGAAAGAGACGAGAGATATCGAGTAGGAGAAGAACTCATCCCCATGGCTAATTTTAGAGCCACTGAGAACTCAGGACAACAAAGAAGACAACCTTATTTGAATCTGGGGGCAGGACGAAAAGAGTACCACTTAGTGGATGCTCTTATAGACACAGGAGCAGCAATAAGCTGTATTAGATTTTCCTTGTCTCAGAGACTTAAAGAGGAGTTACGGCCATCGAAGGCGCTGCTAATTGGAATAGGAGGAAAAGTTACTCAATGCATAGGTGAGATCACTTTACCTTTACATATGGGGAACAACACAATGGAGCAGAGACTTTTAGTATGTCAGGACCAAGATCTGCTTGAAGATGTGGTGCTAGGCCAAGATTGGATATATGAATATGAGGTAACTATTCAATTGGCTTTAGGATACATCTCGGCCAGAATAGGACCTCGTGAAGTATATAGTTTGCTAGACGAACGACCACCCAAAGCTGCTATTATAGAGCCAGAAGTTCATCCTAATGAACAAAGTCATGATTGTAAGTTCACTAGCAATATAGGAACCCCATCGTCAAGTACTTCATGTGAAAATACTGTGAGTCCTGTGTGCACTCCATCCTTGAGTTTAGAGAGTCACAAGAGTGCACAAGAACATGAAATCAAGCACAGAGAACCACAAAGTCCAAGAAAAAATATTCCTCTGCAAGAAGTGAAATCTACACCCGTGAAAGTGTACCCCATTCCACACTCTACATTAGCTTGGATAAGAAAGGATCAAAAGAAGGCATATCTCCAGCAACAGAAACGTCTTCGACAGTAGCATGAGCACTTGTATAAGAAGACAAAGAATTTCGGACACTTTCAGCAACCACGACTCAAGAGCATATGGATCCCAAAGAAGCTGATAACTGCACAACCTGATCGAACCAAAATTTGGATCCCAAAGTCACATACCCAAAGGACGACCATCCTAAACAAAGAACATCCTCAGAAGAGCTATCATAATCACATTGGTCAACAGACACATCAGACGAGGGAAAGGACATATTGGAGGAAGAAGGAATCTACAGATGCAATGCAAACCAACCGGAGATTCCCAAAACAGAATCAGCAGACATACTACCGAAGACGAACCGCATTTATCAAAAAGGTGGAGATTATAGCACGTTCCGCCCGAGTGAAGCAAATCTGGATGCCGAAAGACAAGACAAGCTGCATACATCGGGCAACTACTTCCAATTGCACACATGAGGAGTTGCCAAGATCCAAAGTATGCATGATAGGGCCACATTACAAGGCCAAGCATTCGGCACGTCCTTCTTCTATTCTCAGATAGTATCGCACATTTTCCCTTGGGAAATAGGAGAGCACTTGTACATACTTAAAATATTACTCCAATAACATTTCACTAACCGCTTCGGCTATGTACTAACTTTTATGTTTTCTTTCAGCCAAAAAAAAAAATATATAAAAAAAAAAAAAAAAAAAAAAAAGCATGAAAAATTCAGGTATTACCTTTCTCACACCCACGGGAAAGGGACGGCACCATGCACTCGGAGCAACATCGAATTAATAATCAACATATGGAGGAGGATTTATGAAAAAAAGATGGATACTAATTCTCCCTCTATAATTGAGTGCAGATGACATCTTCTGACTCAGAAGCTACACAGCAGGAAGAGGAACTACTTCTTCCATTGGGGTCAATAACCAAGGTCAGAGGACATTGGTTTCGAGATGACCAACCTATCTCGGAACTCTTATTCATGGCAACTATCAAGATCATGGACAGAGACCACTGTTTCCCTATTATGTCACAAGATTTCAAGACCATAATCCAAGGGTTACCACATATCGAAGAAGTATGGACTCAAGCTGGCATTGAAGCATTTTTGAAGATACCTATATGTGTACCAGACTTCCAAAGATGTACACAAGTAATGAATACTATGCAGCCGGCTGCTACAAAGATTTCGGTTCCAGAAGCAAAGGTTTTGGACAAGGTGGGCAAGTGGAAGACCATTCAATTCACTCATGAATTGATCAATAAGACCTTTGGATGGAATCAAGAAGGCATTACCAATGTCAAAGAGGAATGCCACGACCCCAAGAAAAGATCATTCCTGGAGATTAACAGAGTGGATATTGAAGATGCAGTACGTTTGGTACACCAACACTTCTGTTTTCCTGGCATGAACAGATACACTGCACCTCAGAAGATAGTAGTCCAACTCCTATCGCATGCCATGAGACAGATAGGAAACAAAGTGAATCTCACAGGCTACATACAAGAGCGATTGTTTGAAGCTCAGAAGAAATGGGGGCAAAAGAAGTTCCTGAACGGTGGTTCAGCTTTGACCTTATTGATATATGAAGCCCTAGACATGAGACACTGCTTACGAGAGATGCCGACAGCAGAAGGGCTAGCAAGGTATGCAAAATCCGCTTCTGTCCCTAAGAAAAAGAAAGCAGCAGTTGTAGTGGAAGAGGCCGGAACCAGCACACAGAAGCCCATGAGGGGTACAAAACGCTTGCGAGAAGAAGAAGCCCAAGCAACACCTCAGTCCAAGAGAACGCATCTCTTGCCTAAGGTCACGACGGCTCAAATGCCGATTTCAAAAAGAGACTTGTCTGCTGCCCTCGAGCAAACACACCAGTATATGCAAGGGCAGGTAAATCTAAATGTCCAAGGACATCAGTATAGACAAGCGAGTCAAAGTCAGCAAAAACAGAGTACAGAAACACCTCCAAAACAACCTGGAAGATACCAAGAATTGGGCATTGATGACTCAAGTACAAATACGGAATCCAGTCCTGAGAAAGACACGCTAGATACTGATATCAGGACAGAAACCTATGAAGAGGAAGGACCGGAACTCAATCAAATGGAAGTGACACCGGACAGCCAGAAGGAAAAAGAAAAGAAGAAGGATGATGCTCAGGAACAGGAGCATGTCATTCAATTGAATGACACTACCAAAGTCAGCATCAAGGAAGACACAACTACTGGGGTCACACATGTCAAAATACCTATTAAAGAGGAAGAACAAACCCCAGTGAGTACGGAAATGGGAGAGGTCCCACAAAAAGAACAAACAATAATAGAGGTGCCTGATGACACACCTCGAGGACAGGATGAAAACATGGGGGCTGAGCCAAGGATCCAGCTTCAAATCAGGCAGCCCCATGATACCACTTTACACATTGCTCAAGGCGAAGACGTGACTACCGGAGCAGAACCTTCCATACCGAAAACTTGGCTCAATGTGGATGTAACTCAACTAAAACCGGTGGTAAAACAAATGATCCAGACAGCCATGGATACTCAGCAGCAAATGATGGACATAGATGCAGATTATGACAAAGCCATGCAAGAAAAGAATCAGTTTCAACTCATGAGTGAACAGCTATCGGCACAGCTAATTGCGGCACAAAAAGAGGTGGCAAACAAAAATACTGAAGTGCAAGCAATTAAGACACAATATGACGAATCCATTGCCCAAAATCAAAAGTTGCTTACACAACTAGAAGAGTTGCAACAATTGAACAAAGCAAGTGAGGCTGAGAAAGAAAAAATGAAGATGCGAAGTGTGCTATTAGAGCAGCAACTCAAGCTATATCTCGAAGAGAACGACAGCCTGCGCGATAGGAATAAAGAATTGATGAAATCTTTATTATATGATCAACCACTGATACAACAAGGCCCCGCAGAAACTAAAGAACAGGAATTAAAAGACCAGATAGCAGAGTATGCTGAGTTGCTACGACAAGCTAAAGAAGTACAAGAAGAGGCAGAACATAAGCACGATCAAGAAATGAGTGAGCTCAAAAGGCAGCTGAATTCAGCACAAGCCAAACTGGTACAGAGCTACAGCGAAAACATGGATCACGTAGCTGACATAGGTAAGGAGCTCCTAGCCACCAAAGAAAAACTCGGAGAGGCCTTACAAAAGATAAAAGAGAAAGAAGAATGCATTGAAGAGCTAAAGACTAGGCAGAATGGCAAAGAACCGATCGGGACATCAGTAGTGCCAGAAAGAGAACATCCTACTGACGAGGTAGAGGTAAGCCCTCTATCTCAACCGATCTATCATTCTCCAATGCATGAGCAGATGGCGGATATGCATGATGATCATCCCATGCCATACACTGCAGAAATAAGTCAGAAGGAACGGGCACTAGTGGTGTCCCGATTGACGGAAAGTTTTGAGAATGAAGTCATCAAGGTCATGAAGGAAGCCAAAATCAAAGGTAAAGACTTGGAGAAGATCATCAAGCCTTTCAACATTCCATATGGATTGTTGAAAGAGAAAACAAGGCAATATATAAAGAAGGTTACACACAAAAGTCCAGATCAGCAGCTTAATTTCAAGAATGACACATTCACGTACACTCAAGCAGAGTTTGAAGCTGCACAGCCAGTGTGGAGGAGAAAGTTTTTGGAGAAACATCCCACACTACGGGTGCACTGGAAAGCCGCACCTTATTTATTACAGGTAAACCCTTCGTTTTGTCCAATACCACGAAGAAGGGGTACAACAGAATTTTTGGCTTTACAACGCAGCGGCAATCTTAATAAGCAGTGGCTAAATTATCCGATGTTACCTAGCCCGCCACATAATTATTTGCCAACCGAGGACTATATGATCAAAACCATAGAATTTTGGCTACAAAACTATGCGACAGTACCAGATTTAGCAGTTAAGATGACAAATAAAATACTTAGTATGCTACTTACAGTTTTGAAGGTTTTCAAACATGCGGCATATACATTTCTGAACTTCATCGGCATTAATCAAGGCACAGATATACTTATTTTTGATCTGTCAGTAATGCCGAGCCGCCCCACAATAATGGCATATTATTCTAGACTCATGTTTTTGCCAAGTCCATACATGCAAATATTTGAGGAAGCATTTTTTACAGGATTTTTTGAAATAGATTCAGAGATATTTTTAAAGATGTCATCTAATCTGAATGCCAGACTTGTGGCCTACGAATTAAGCTTCTTCGCAGATCATAGACAGCCGCCAAACGATGGAGTCAAAGCTGAACAATGGAAACAGATCATGATACGTGAAGCCAATCTGCTAAATGATACAGAGCAACAAGTATACAGAACATACGCCCGGCGCTTATCAAAGCCTGTCGGGGACGACAGAGTTCAGGAGGGGGGCAGTGTTGAGGGCGAGACGAGTAAAAAGAGGAAAAAGAGAAAGCAACGAAAGAAACAGCTTCACTAAAAGGCAAATTTGAAGATCAGACAAATGTAAAGATACATCTCTGCAGGAAGCCCCGCAGGGGCGCAACACCCATCTCTGCACAGAGCCCTGCAGGGGCACGCACCAGGCTACAAAGCTAAACCCCGGGGTCCAGAGGAGTGGATTTTTCATACATGAGAGTAGGACCAAAAGTTAGAAAGGGGTAGAGGCTGAAAAGTTGAAGAGGGTGACTAAGAATAGCACATTCCTAGTCACTGGTGGCGTGTGTGGCAACCCAAGTCAACAGGCAAGACAACTACATCAGGCTCTCGAGTAGTAGAGCTTGAATCAAGAAGGCCATCGAATCTGCATGTCTGTTTAACTGCAGACAATACTGACCACAGGGCGCGTGCGCGAAGCAAAGTCTGTCAAAGGAAGCGAAGTCTGTCAAGGGACGACAGAGGCGAAGAGGGGGAGAGTGTTGCAGAGCCAAAGAGCGCACAAAGCAGAGAAAAAGACGGGCCCCAAAATTTTTCCGATTTGGACCAGATATTTTTGTAACATATTCATTTTTGTAATATATTTCCCTTGTAAAGGCACTAGAGGAGTCCTCTAGATGCATTCCCACAGAAGAATAGAAGCTTACCCATGTAAAATAGTAGGAAATTAGCTCTTAGTGAATAAAGTGCCGGTCACTTGTGTGAAAGGACCATTTTTAGGGCACTAGTATATAAGTCAAATGTGACTCTTTGTAAGAGACTTTTTGCCATTGTGAGAATAGAGAGCACAGAAATTCGAATTTGTGTCTTCTCCCCTCTTCATCTTCTTCTTCGTGAGCTTGTATGCATGTGTATTGCTTGGAAAGAGTGCTTGTGAGTGTGATTTATCCTTGAGAGTGTTTCTTTGCTGTAGGAGAGGTGTGTGCGAGGTGTAGGAAGTGCTGAAGTGTAGGAAAGTATTCCCGCGACTCAGTATTTCTGTCATAACTTGAAGTAGGAGTGTCGGAATTGCGTGAAACCACTGCCATTGGATGCGTCTTCTCGAGAGCTTCGAAACGCATATGCTATTCGCTATGTTTGGAGCTCGGAGCTAGGAGAAAAGTCCAAAATACTGACGGCTGCTGCACCAAGTATCGTTTCGTCTTGACCTACAGTTGAAGCTTGTTAGGATAAGTGATTTCCTCATTTTCACTTTTGAGTAATACTTTTGCATTGACCATTACGCATTTGCATGTCTTCATACACTCGGCTAGGTTAGTATACTCTTCGGATTGATAAATTAAAAGCGTGTATCCCCACTATATGCACTTGTGAGGGGATTGAGGTACAGTCTCTTTCTCCGCAAGTCCCTAAGTTGAAGCTTAGGTCAACACTTGTGTAGTTAGTCTTACCTCATTCATAATTTCTCCATGTTTCTGAGGATGAGTTTCTACTTCGTAGAAATATTCTTCCTCTAATGCAAAGGGTGGGTCCATAATAATTGACTCTAAATCAAAATCACTTGCATCCTCGAATGTATCAGTGCTAGGTTCACATTCTTCAATAATCGACTCACACATGATTGGCTCTATCGTGAAAACTGAAATGTCATAGCCATCTTAGTCACAGTGGGGTGTCCATTGTTCTTCATTGATGGCTACGTCCATGGTTGCTAGGATTTCTACCCAGCCATGGGGCTCAAATTCTTCGTCTGGGAATACTACAGGTGCATAAGCTAGGTCTTGAAGGGTTCGTGGATGTTGTTTTGAACCTAAAGTCCTGGCTTCTAACTGTTCTTCCTCTTGTTTGCTACCTTACACATCCACAAATGAGTGTCCTCATGCAACCATGAGGGGTCTGATTCTAATGAATGTACTGATTCTGTTTCTACCTATGTCTTATGGATGGTGTTCCATTGTATTGGGGGTACGTCTCGATGTGAATAGGCTTTAAGATTGACTTTAGTAGTCACTCCTAAATGTTGCAAGTACAAAGAATTAGTTCCCCAATCTTGTACAATTTACAACTGACGCATGAATGGTCGTCCTAAAATCATCTCGTAAGCATGATTTTTTGCAAAATCACAAATGGCGAAAGTATGCTCAAATTCCACACCACAAGTGGTGAGAGATATGCCTTCTAGTAAGCCTAATGGCTTCTCTATATGTCCGTCTACCATTTGTAGCTTCATCTTGGTAGGTCTCAATGTTGGCTTACCCCAACGTTTCCATAAAGTGGCGGTAGCGATGGCTACTCCGGCTCCCGAATCTAATATGGCTTTGGTGGTATAGCCCTGATGGGTTATTGGAAGATAAGTGTTACCTTCCTCTCCTTCGCTTACATCTCCAATCCTTTCTATGGGTATCTCTGGTACCTTCTTGTGTGTTCTTATCTGTGAGGGAGTAGTAGCAAGCTCAGGGAATTGATTTGCTACATGTTTCCACAATTCTGGTTTTACCTTCAACAACTCCTCTAGAGTGAGGTGACATTGTACCTTAGTGTTCTCGATCACTTCCGTGTTTCTAGGGATCACTGATTCTTCATTCCTCACTAGTATCGTGGGTGCTCTCATGCTAATAGACTTGGCTTCCCAAGGTCCTGTGAACTGAGGTAATTCTTGCAAAGAATTGGAATCAAAACGTGTGCGTTCACTCAGTTGTTCTTCCTCTACTTCATCATAAATAGAGGGGATGTCTTGGGGAAATTGCTCCTGCAAGTCGTTTATTTCTTGAATAGGAGGATGGGTTCCTTGTTCTTTTCTCCATTTCTCTTCTTGGATTTCTCTTAGAAATTCATGTGAATACCTATGTATGGAAGACAGGTTGTCTTCACCCTCTGTATCTGGTACTTGAGATAGGGATGGTGCATTCTTTTCTTGTGTCTCTGAGACAATAGGGTTCCTATGCTGATCCTTTTTCTCCTTGCTATCAATCAAGTATTCTAGCCTTTCCATAAGTCCTTGAAAGTGTAATTCCGGTTTTGCCATGTTATTCCAATTGAGATATCTAAAGGCTTCAAACATAGTTTGTGCTAATTCTACCATCTTCATGCAAAGTTTAGTTCTTTCAATTTCTAAGTCTGCTCGAGGGTAGTTCTTACTCATTTCAGCCATTTGAGGTCCTTCTTTTAATCTAGCTTGATACGCTCGAAACATCATGTCTAGATTTTCTGGTATGGGTTCCGCTAAAATTGATCCTGATCTTTGCACTAGGTTCTCTTGATTCAGTTCTTGTGAAGTCAATTCTAGGATTTTGGCTCTAGATTCCTTGAGACTTCCTTCCAATTCTGTTATCCTCTTACTCCATTTTCTCTTAATTCTTTCCCTAGAATCTTTCCAAGATTTTGTCTTTTTACTACTAGATTCTCCAACTTCACTAGTTTCGGCTACTTTCTCATGATTAAGCTGTTGGTTCTGTAAGAGCACCTGGGCTCTTGTTATAGCTTGGATAGCTTGGATAGGCATGTATGTAGGGTTGGATCCATCTGCGTTGTTTACATACCTATCATGTTGATTGGTGTCACATTTGAATCATTAGCAGGGTTCTTAGGATAACCTTTGATCATGTGCTCTTTACCACAGTCTATGCAAAAGCCTTGTATGTTATAGTATTGAGACTGTCTTGCTATAGGAGGATGTGGGCAATCCTTTATGAAATGATCTCCTTGACACCTAAAGCATGTTCCTGTAGGGCTTTGCTGTCTCAATTGGGGCCAAGGATATGGGTTTGTGTACATCACATTAGCATAGTCAGGCTCCCAACTAGGTTCCAATGGTGGACTATTGTAATGATGTGTTTCCACGTGTTCTGGTGACTCTATGTAATACGCGGGTGGACTATCTACATGAGTAGAGTCAAAATTGTTTGAGTTCGGGTCACTTTCTGTGATCAATGGTGAAGAAGGCACTAAAGCCCTACTTAGGTTCTCTTCTGCAGCAGCATATTTAACTGATATGACATTAGCTGGCGGGGGTGGCTACTGTGCTAAAACAGGTTGAGGTCTCTGTTGAGCCTGATAAGTATAGTTCTGTGGAGGCCTATAGTAATGAGGCTGAGTATTATATTGACCTTGATACCTATCTGGCTGTGGGTATGCTTGCGGGTAGTTCTATCTCACTAGTTGTTTGTTGTATGGGCAGTCCTGAGCCCTATGATTCGTGTATTGTCTCTCAATCGTACAGTACTGGCCACTAGGGTTGGCTTGTGGTTGAGTTGCATTGGGACACACATTTGCCATATGATCACCACCATAGGTGTAACAACGCTTGTTTGTTGTTAACCTAGGCATCTGTTTACTAGAAACTCCTAGTTTCTGGGCCCCTTTTTCTGCTAGGTCCTCTATCGATCTAGATAGTTTTGTGGATGCTAGAGAGGAGCAATCTGAGTCCTTGTAGAACTTTGAGAGTTCCAACTTGTCTCCTAAGTTAACTTCAATGTCTATGCAAATTCTCACACATTGCTCTAGCATTCTGGGTTCCTTCAAGTATACATAGGAGCGTAGTTTAGAGCTCAACAGGCCATCTAGAAACAACGACACTTGCTTGGCCTGTGAGGGTAACTTTTGCATTGGACATCTTTCAACATATTGTCTAAATCTATGTCCTGCGAGTCTGACTGTTTCTTGAGGGGTCTGTTTGAAACTATGAATCAATGAAGACATATCATGTCTGATTCCACTTTTAGAGAATTCCGTGATGAACGACTCTAAAAAAAAAGTGATGGATATCTCTAAATTGCCTTTGTTGCAATGGTTGAAACCAAGTTAAAGTGGTATTCTTTAATGTTAGTCCAAATGTGTTGTATTGCGTAAACATATCTTCTACTTGTTATGCCTGTAGCACTTGCTTGAACTCTGCAACATGATCATAGGGATCTCCTGTCCCATCAAAGTAGTTTTTCATGGACTTAACTATATATGTTTGCCCGATCTAAGGTTCATGAATTTACTTCCTCTGACCGTTAATGTTCCTTGTTTTTAATTGCTTGGTTCTTTTTTACTTTCTTGAAGTTCTTGTCTTGTCTTACTGTATGCGTCAGGAATCGACTTTCTGTGGTACTTTTGAGTTCTCATTCTGTCATACTTAGGTTCTTTTCCTTTAGGTTTTCGTATCACACACCTTTACTTTAGTATTGGATTTGAAAAATTAAATCTCTTGAGCTTGATCATTCCTATCGTCGTTAATCTAATCCACAATGCTAACGTTTAGCTTAAGCTAGTAATTGACTAAGGGGGTTGAGTATTCTTCCAACCTCAAGTCAACTGCTTTGAGTGCTTTGATGCCCAAGAAGCCACGCTTCCCAAGCCGTGCGTTCTTCACTGCCTTGCCTTGGTTGCCCTTGATTGTCCTTGCTAGACTTGTAAAATTCACTATTAGGCCAATTCTCAAATGGATGATGAAGCACTTTAATATATGCACCTTTTCAGTCCCTTTTTCCTTGGCCCAAAATTCTATGCCCCCTGGCTTTTCTAGTCCCAAAATTCTATGCCCCCCTGACTTCGGATGAAAAAGATATGAGCGTTCAGGCCCTCATGGGTAAAAACTGACAAACATGAATTTTTTTTTCTTTCCCTGTGAGCTAACGGGTCTCCTATGAGTGCAATCACCCAAAAATTTTCAAAAAATAGCCCCAAATTTGCCCAAAAAATCAAACCCTAAAAATTGCGTTTGAGGTGGACAATCGCGATGGTCTGGGACCGTCGCGATGGTCCAGGTGAACCGTCACGATGGCATGGCACAATTGCGATCGTCCGAAGGAGTGAACTGTCACGATGGCGTAAATGTGAGCAATCGCGATGGTGTGAATGAACCTTCGCGATGGTCTAATCAGCGAGCAATCGCGATGGCGTCAGTCAACGATCAACGGGACAATCGCGATGACGTGAGCCCGTCGCGATGGTTACAAGGCACGATGGCGTAAGCCAATCGCGATGGTTCAATTGTCGAGTCGTCGCGATGGTCTGAGGGTATCGTCGCGATGGTCTAGCTTGCCACATGGCAGCATCAGTGCGATGGCATGAGCCAATCGCGATGGCATGGGGTCAATGGGATCGGTGCGATGGTTCAAGTGAACCGTCGCGATGGCGTGAGACCGTCACGATGGTCCGGCCGAGCCGTCACGATGGTGTGAGCCAATCGCGATGGTGTGACACAATCGTGATGGCATGAGCCAATCGCGATGTTCCACCAAACTATGAATTTTTGTAAAGCATTTGTGGATCCGTGTATGCACTGGTGTCGCCTACCTAGTGGTGAACTCGCTTACCAAAAATGTCAAAGTTGACAGACCATCGCGATGGTCTGACACCCATGGCAGATTTCTGACAGAAAGTGAAATTTTACCTTTTGCAAGCTTTTCTGATGCACTGGAGCACTGTACCTGCAAGAAAATTAAAAAACAAAATAGCACATGCAAGCACAAAAGCTCTCTCTCTCTCGCATGCACAAATGAGGGGAAATGAGGAGAATGGGTGGATATGGTGAATTTTTTTATTTTTTCGAAATGGAAGAAGATGATGCAATGATGAAGATGGAGTGTGGGGAAGGTGAAAAACACCAAAAACTAAGTAAAAACAACAACAAAAATTGAAAATTTTTACCTTCCAACGTCGTGTCTTGCTATACTCTTACCATCACACATTCATCCTACACTTGATCCCCGACAACGGCGCCAAATTTGTTGTTGCTCTAGCACAATGGTGAGAACCACGTTAAGAAGCTCCACCTCCTTAATGTCAATCCGCAGAAAAGATAGGAGTGATATGTGTTGATATATTTAGGTAGTGATGTGTGTGAACACACTAGGACCGCCGGGGCACTTTTTTCCCTCTTTAGGAGGTCTTTTCCCCCGGCTTGTATATATGCCTATTGCCCTAATGGGCTACTTATCTCTGTACATTCTCTAGTAATACATTTAGTATTGTGTTTTGTGCTCCAAGCTTCTTCTTCTTCCTTGTGCTGTTCGCGTGCGTCCGCAAACGTCTAACTCCAACAATTGGTATCAGAGCAGGTCGTCGCTTCATCTAGGGTGCCGTCGACACTCCTTCGTTTGTAGTCTCAGAATCGTACGAATTTTGAGCATACTCAGGGTGTTTTCGAGATCAAAACAACTTCACTTTGTGGTGCCGAAATCGCGATCTGAGCTCGTTTAGGCCTCCGAACACACTATCGCAGTGCTTGTGCAGGCTATTTTGTCTTTTTGTGCCAAAGGTATATACCTGTTTCTGTTCGCCAGTGTTGGAAGAAGCCACAGGCATAGAAGACACGGAAGCATGTAGACGGAGCAGGGAGCCAGTCGAATCTTTTTTCAAAGAATTATGTTCTAAAAATACTTTTCAAAAACCTCCAACAGTGATTTTTATCACTATTGTAACATATGTAACATAGAAAAACCCTTTTCTTAATTTCTAGCTCCATTTTGTGCAAGCCGAGGAGTCCTCGAGCTTGAGGAGCTTAGGTAGAATGAGCGTATCAATTTTCGTTATTTTTAGACACCGTTTACCCTCCCAAATAGCATCTAGGACCTATTTTTTAACTATGCTGATCACTAGATGTGAAACCGGTCAAAACTAGTCTAGAAACTATAAAAAGAGCTAGAGAGCTCATTTTTGGGTGAGCTTGTTTGAGTAGAGAAGAGCTTAGAGCTATTTTGAGCTTGTAATAGTGTTCTTGAATAATAGAGCTAATTTCTCACCTTCCATTGTGTCTTGCTTGTCTCTTCATTGTGTGTGTGTATGTGTGTGTGCATCTTGGTGCTTCTCACCTTCACTCTCACATCATCTCACATTCACGATCTTCATATCACTCCTATCTCTTCCGCGGATTGACAATTAAGGAGGTGAAGCTTCTTAACGTGGTTCTCACCATTGTGCTAGAGCAACATCAAATTTGGCACCGTTGCCGGGGATCGAGTATAGGACGAATGTGTGATGGTAAGAGTATAGCAAGAAGTGGCGTTGGAAGGTAAAATTTTCAGTTTTGTTGTTGTTTTTACTTAGTTTTTGTTGTTTTTCACCTCCCCCACACTCCATCTTCATCACCGCATCATCATCTTCATCTCCAAAAAAATCAGAAAATTCACCATATCCACCCATTCTCCTCATTTCCCCTCATTTGTGCATGCGAGAGATTGAGAGAGAGCTTTTGAGCTTGCATGTACTACTGTGTTTTTGCGTTTCCTTGCAGGTACAGAGCTCCAGTGCATCAGGAAAACTTGGAAAAGGTAAAGACTTCACTTTCTGTCAGAGATTTCCGACTGTGTCAGACCATCGCGATGGTCTGCCAAGTGCGGAATTTTTGGTAAGCGACCACACCACGGGATAGGCGACACACGCGCATACACGAATCCATAGATGCATCTGCAAAAATCACATTTTGGTGGACCATCGCGATTGGCTCAGACCATCACGATTGTGTCACACCATCGCGATTGGCTCAAGCCATCGCGACGGCTCGGCCGGACCATCGCGACGGTCTCACGCCATCGCGACGATTCATTTGGACCATCGCGACGGTTCGCGGACCATCGCGACTCTTCGGTTGACCCCACACCATCGCGATAGGCTCATGCCATCGCGCCGACGCTGCCACGTGGCAAGCTAGACCATCGCGACGGTTCGCACATCACGCCATCGCGACGATACCCTCAGACCATCGTGACAACTTGAATTTTGGACCATCGTGATTGGCTCACGCCATCGTGCCCTGACTATCGCGATTGGCTCACACCATCGCATTGGTGACCATCGCGATGGTTCACTTTGGACCATCGCGATTGTTCACGTTGACCGTTGACTGACGCCATCGCGATTGTCCGCCTGATCGAGCCATCGCGATTGTTCACCCACCCCGACCATCGCGATTGCTCACATTTGGACCATCACGACCGTGCACCTCAGACCATCACGATTGTTCACCTTCACGCCATCGCGACAGTTCGCTCCATCGGACCATCGCGACGGTCCCAGACCATCGCGATTGTCTCACGCCATCGCGATTGTGCACCCCCATCGCAAATTTTAGGGTTTCATTTTTTGGCCAATTTTGGGGCTATTTTTGGGAAATTTTTGGGTGATTATACTCATAGGAGACCCCTTAGCTCATATTTGGAGAAAAACCTGTTTGTCAGTTTTTACCCCTGAGGGCCTGAACGGTCACAACTTTTTCATCCGAAGTCCGTTTTTGGAGCTTTATAGCTCATTAGAAAGCTATCTACGAGTTGAGGTTGACCTAGTTTGGGACTAGAAAGCCAGGGGGAAAGCATTGAAAAGTTGGGCAAAAGGGAAGGGACTTAAAAGGTGTACATACTCAAGTGCTTGATCATCCAACTATGAATTGGTCTAATATTGAATTTTTCCAGGTCTAGCAAGGGCAATCAAAGGCAACCAAAGCAAGGCAGTGAAGGGCATAAAGCTTGGGAAGCGCGGCTTCTTGGGCATCAGAGCAACCAGAAAAGCTGACTCGAGGTTGGAAGATTACTCAACCCCCTCAGTCAATTCTTAGCTTAGGATAAATGGTAGCATTGTGGATTAAAGACGATAAGAATGCCTCAAGTTCAAGAGATTAAATTTATCAAGTTCAAGACTAAAGTAAAGGTGTGTGGCACAAAAACCTAAAGGAAACAACATAAGTCTGACGGAACGAGAACTCAAAGTACCACAGAAAGTCGAATTCCTGACGCATACATTAAAGACAAGAATCTAGAGAAATTAAAAAAAAAAGAATCAAGAAAGTAATGACAAAGAATCATTGACGATCTGAGCGTGTACTGAGTGTGCAAGGAAGAAAATTAATGAACCTTAGATCGGGCAAACACATAGGTAAGTCAGACCGAC
This sequence comes from Ceratopteris richardii, assembly GCA_020310875.1. Lineage (NCBI taxonomy): Eukaryota > Viridiplantae > Streptophyta > Polypodiopsida > Polypodiales > Pteridaceae > Ceratopteris > Ceratopteris richardii. Next base: position 40,192,487 of record CM035415.1, read on the forward strand.
GAAGCCTTAGATCATCAGAGGCGAGTGTAAGAACTACTGCACGATCGTGGGCTCAACAATTGAACACTAGTTATCCCTACGAGAGCTCAGATACGAGCGAATCAGAAATGGCATTTAGCACAGAAAAACCAGAAGGAGGGTCGAATGTAGCGTATTTAGAGAGACCTGAAGGACCCTATAGGACTCAACTAGAGTTTCTCCGAACCAACCGATTAGGTGCTCGCATCTATGAGGATGGTTTGTGAAGGCAAGTGGTGCAAATGCACAACCCTGATCAACCCATTGGATTGGAACATCCAGTGGTGAAATTCGAGAGAGACGCGTACATAGACAAGGAAGGAACAATGTACATCTTAAGTACGCAGCCAAACAATACCAATGAGTTTGGCGTGATTCAGATAGAGACGGAAACTAAATCTCAAGGAAAAGAACCATTAGAAGAGCCTAGAACACCTAGAGGGAAATCTGTACTGACACGAGTACTAGTTCCAGAATGGATCCCTCAGGACAACAGAAGCATAGAGTTGTTTGTAAATAAAGAAACTGATGAAGCCTTCTGGAGATACAAGACAGAACTACTTAGTGAGGTAGGTATCATCACAATATACGAGTTCAAGGACCCAGATACACCTCGAAAGGTTGTATACCTGGATGAGACTTCAGAAAGAGTCTTTGTGGTGCCTGACCACGCTAAAAACACATACACATGGAGAGGTGAATTGGTATTCCCTCCATCTAGAACGAACATGAATACAAGTCAACAAGGGGCAGGAACACCATGAGCCCATGGAAATCAAAGAGAGAAAAATAAAGAAAGACCAGAAGTAAGCTTCATTCATCCCATAGGGAGAGATAGAACAACCATGGACACTAATAGAGTGGATAGACAAAGAGATCATGGAATGCCAGGTGGTAGAGATGATTTTCCTTTACCTAGACCACGTGAACACGCAAGAATATTGAGACCCACTGAGTTAGTGAAATCCATGAAAAATTATTTTGATGGGACAGGAGATCCCTATGACCATGTCGCAGAATTCAAGCAAGTACTAAGAGCAGAACAAGTCAAAGACATGTTCACGCAATACAACACATTTGGACTAACGTTAAAAAATACCGCTTTAACTTGGTTCCAACCATTGCAACAAAGGCAATTTAGAGACATCCATCACTTTTTAGAGTCATTCATCACTCAATTCTCTAAAAGTCGGATCAGACATGACACGTCTTCGCTGATTCATAGTTTCAAACAAACCCCTCAAGAAATGGTTAGACTGGCAGGACGTAGGTTTAGACAATATGTTGAACGATGTCCAATGCAAGAGCTACCCTCACAAGCCAAGCAAGTGTCATTGTTCCTAGATGGCTTGTTGAGCGCTAAACTACGCTCCTATGTGTATCTAAAGGAACCCAGAACGCTAGAGCAATGTGTAAGAATTTGTACAGACATAGAGGACAACTTAGGAGACGAGTTGGAACTCTCAAAGGTCTATAAGGACTCCGACTGTTCATCTCTAGCATCCACAAAATTGTCTAGCTCAATAGAAGACCTCGCAGAAAAAGCGGCCCAGAAACTAGGAGTTTCTAGTAAACCTAGGGTACTAACAAACAAGCTTTGTTACACCTGTGGTGGTGATCATATGGCAAATGTGTGCCCCAATGCACCACAACCACAAGTCAACCCTAGTGGCCAATACTGTACAATTGAGAGAAGATACATGAATCATACGGCTCAAGACTGCCCATACAACAAACAGACCGTGAGACAGAACTACCCGCAAGCCTACGCACAGCCAGGTAGGTATCAAGGCCAATACAATGCTCAACCTTATTACTATAGGCCTCCTCAGAACTACCCATACCAGGCTCAACAGAGACCTCAACCTGTCTTAGCTCAGCAGCCACCCCCACCAGCGAATGTCATCTCAGTCAAATACGCGACTGCAGAAGAGAACCTAAGTAGGGCCTTAGTGCCTTCTTCACCTTTGATCACAGAGAGTGACCCGAACTCAAACAGTTTTGACTCTACGCATGTAGATAGTCCACCCGCTTATTACACGGAGTCACCAGAACATGTGGAGACATATCATTACGATAGTCCACCAGTGGAACCTAGTTGGGAGCCAGACTATGCTCATGTGATGTACACAAACCCAAATCCACGGCCCCAAGTACGACAACAGAGACCACAGGGCCCTAGAGGACCATGCTTTAGGTACCAAGGAGATCATTTCATAAAGGATTGTCCACATCCCCCGATATCAGGACAATCACAATACTATAACATCCAAGGCTTTTGTGCCGATTGTGGTAAAGAGCACATAATCAAAGATTGTCCTAAGAACCCAGTTAACACTTCGAATGTGACACCGATCAATGTGATAGGTATTGTAAACAACGCAGATGGATCCAACCCTACATATGTGCCTATCCAAGCTATCACCAGAGCCTAGGCGCTCTTACAGAACCAACAGCTTAATCAAGAGAAAGCAGCCGAAACTAGTGACGTTGCAGAATCTAGCAATAAAAAGACGAAATCTTGGAAAGATTCTAGAGAAAGAATTAAGAGAAAGTGGAGTAAAAAGATAGCTGAGTTGGAAGGAAGTTTGAAGGAATCTAGAGCCAAAATCCTAGAATTGACTTCACAGGAATTGAATCAAGAGAATCCAGCTCAGAAATCAGGATCAGTTTTAGCGGAACCCATACCAGAAGATCTAGACATGATGTTTCGTGCATATGAGGCTAGATTAAAAGAGGGACCTCAAGTAGCTGAAATGAGTAAAAACTACCCTCGAGCGGATCTAGAAATTGAGAGAACCAAACTTTGCATGAAGATGGTAGAATTAGCACAAGCTTTGTTCGAAGCCTCTATATATCTTAATTGGAATAACATGGCAAAACCGGAACTACACTTTCAAGGACTAATGGAGAGGCTAGAATACTTGATAGATAGCAAAGAGAAAAAGGATCAGTATAGGAACCCTATTGTGCCAGAGACACAGGAAAGGACTGCACCATCCCTGTCTCAAGTACCCAATACAGAAAGTCAAGACAATTTGTCCTCCCTACATAAATATTCACATGAATTTTCGAGAGGAATCCAAGAAGAGAAATGGAGAAAAGAACGAGGAACTCATCCTCCTATTCAAGAAATAGATGACTTGCAGGAGCAATTTCCCCAAGACATTCCCTCTATTTATGATGATGTAGAGGAAGAACAACTGAGCGAACACACATGTTTTGAATCTAATTCTTTACAAGAATTACCTCAGTTCACAGGGCCTTGGGAATCAAAGTCTATTAGTATGAGAGCACCCACGATAATAGTGAGGAATGAAGAATCAGTAATCCCTAGAAACACGGAAGTGATCAAGAATACCAAAGTACAGTGTAATCTCACTCTAGAGGAGTTGCTGAAGGTAAAACCAGAATTGTGGAAACACGTAGCAAATCAATTCCCCGAGCTTGCTACTACTCCCTCTTAGATAGGATCACAAAATAAGGTACCAAAGATACCCGTAGAAAAGATTGGAGATGTAAGCGAAGGAGAGGAAGGTAACACTTATCTTCCAATAACCCATCAGGACTACACCACGAAAGCCATCTTAGATTCAGGAGCCGGAGTAGCCATAGCTACCACCGTGTAAGGAATTGAACTCACAACCTCTTGGTTAGGAATGTGATGGGCTAACCACTTGCCCCAAAAGCCATGGTTGAGGATTACTTCCTAATCCTCTCTCTTAGGGTGTGGTTCAACCATCTCCTACCAAGATTATGTTACATTCTTCCCCCCTTGGTCGATCATTGTCCTCAATGATCTACTCTTGTATCCCTCTAGCATCGGTGATCAGTCCCTTGAACCCCTAGGTGCCCTTGAATTGATGTCCCTCAACCTCGCATAGTTTCTTGAACCTTGTTCGCAACCTTGGTGTCTTGAACCCTTGCTCTCAACCTCGGTGTCTTGAACCTTCTTGTTCGCAACCTCGGTGTCTCGAGCCCTTGTTCTCAACCTCAGTCTTGAACCTTGTTCTCACCCATGCTTGGTATCTTGAACACTCAATCAAGTGCCACCCAAGGATTCCCAAGGAATTCACACTTCCAAGCTAGCTCATTGGAAAGTTCGTTCCGAGAGCTTTCCAACGGTATATTACATGCCTCAATCCGACATACGGATTGAGAGATACACCCCAATCATTGTAAGGTCCATCCTTGAAACCGACGCGCGCGCCTTCCACAATTCCTACCCTTTCACATGGAGGATGCCCAAGCGCCTTTTTTAGAGGCCATTGGATCATTCCACCTTGCCCAAGCCTACTTCCTAGGCTCTGATACCAATGTAAGGAATTGAACTCACAACCTCTTGGTTAGGAATGTGATGGGCTAACCACTTGCCCCAAAAGCCATGGTTGAGGATTACTTCCTAATCCTCTCTCTTAGGGTGTGGTTCAACCATCTCCTACCAGGATTATGTTACACACCGCTTTATGGAAACGTTGGGGTAAGCCAGCATTGAGACCTACCAGGATGAAGCTACAAATGGCTGACGGACATATAGAAAAACCATTAGGCTTACTAGAAGGCATATCTCTCACCACTTGTGGTGTAGAATTTAAGCATACTTTTTCCATTTGTGATTTTGCAAAAAATCATGCTTATGAGATGATATTGGGACGACCATTCATGCGTCAGTTGCAAATTGTACAGGATTGGGGAACTAATTCTTTGTACTTGCAACATTTAGGAGTGACTACCAAAGTCAATCTTAAAGACTATTTACATAGAGACATACCCCCAATACAATGGAATACCATCCATAAGACTCAAGTAGAAACAGAATCCGTGCACTCATAGAATCAGATCCTTCTTGGTTGCATGAGGACACTCATTTATGGATGTGTAAAGTTGCAAAACAAGAGGAAGAAAGGTTAGAAGCAAGGACCTTAGGTGCAGAACAACATCCACGAACCCTTCAAGATCCAGCTTACGCACCTGTAGTATTCCCAGACGAAGAGTTTGAACCCCATGGTTGGGCAGAAATCCTAGCAACCATGGATGTAGCCATCAATGAAGAACAATGGACACCCCACTGTGACGAGGATGGCTATGACATTTCAGTTTTCACGATAGAGCCAATCATGTGCGATGCAATTTTAGAAGAATGTGAACCGAACACTGATGCATTTGAAGATGCAAGTGATTTTGATTTAGAATCAATTATCATGGACGCACCCTTTGCATCAGAGGAAGAATATTTTTACGAAGTAGAAACTCACCCTCAGAAACATGAAGAAATTATGAATGATGTGAGAATAGCCACTCAAGTGACTAGCAAAAGTGAAGGCAAGAAAAGAAAGAAGAAAGAAACCATGTCAGAAAAAGAAGAATCTTTATTTGAAGTACCCGAGAACTTCAAGAAATATGAAATCGAAGATAGAAGAATCATGGTACGAATGCCTAATAGAAAGGCGAATGACGGACAAGTATATGATAATCGAGAGAAAACCAAGAAAATCATAGTAGCCATAGAAGAAGAAGAAGAAAAATGTACATTAGGGCATGATTTGACAGCGAGATTTGAAAGGAGTAGATCCAGATATATGTTCTCATAGAATCCCTATGACTCTAGATGCAAAACCGACAAAACAGAAACCGTACACGTACAATGATAACTACGCTGCTAAGATTAAAGAGGAGATAGACCGTTTGATAGAAGCAGGATTCATTTACGAGATTGAGCATACCGAATGGGTATCCTCCATTGTGGTTGTGCCCAAGAAGAATGGAAAATTGCGTGTGTGTATTAACCTTAAAAAAGTTAATGCCGCCACGATTAGAGACAGTTATCCTCTTCCTATCACGGAACACTTATTGGAAAGAGTTGCGGGCAAGGAAGTTTACAGCTTCCTTGATGGTTTTTCAGGCTATAATCAAGTAGCCATTGCTCTAGAGGACCAACACAAGACGGCTTTTGCCACTGAATGGGGCATATTTGCATTTCGTGTGATGCCATTTGGCTTAACAAATGCACCCGCCACTTTCCAGCGACTCATGTGTCATGTTTTTAAGGAATTCTTAAAAACATGTGTCATGTTTCCAGCGACTCATGTTTATATCGATGACATATGTGCTCATTCTAATATCAGGCAGACGCATATCCCAGAGTTAAGACAAATACTTGACAAATGTCGAGAATATCAGGTTTGTTTGAACCCAGAAAAATGCATTTTCATGGTCAGACAAGGCAAAATTCTAAGACACATTGTGTCAAAAAATGGAATCTCTACGGATGAAGAAAAGGTGAAAGTAATTGCAGAATTACCTAGACCAACTAATGTGAAGGAGGTACAGGCATTTATGGCCCATTGCGGTTATTACAGGAGATTCATACACATGTATGCAATCATAGCCAAGCCATTGTACTCTCTTTTAACTCATTTTGAATGGATAGATGAATGTGAGAATTCATTCAACGAACTTAAACGACGTTTGTGCTCAGCACCTATATTGACAACCCCGGATTGGAGTAAGCCATTCCATGTACATGTGGATGCATCCAATTTTACACCATAGGATGTGTGTTAGCACAACCCACGAATGAAGGTAACATAGATCTCCCCATAGCTTACGCGAGCAGACAATTAAACGCAGCAGAAAGAAATTACACCACGACGGAACGAGAAGGATTAGGGATGATCTACGCAGTAAAGAAATTCAGACATTATTTTTTGGCAAACAAGTTCAAGTTCTTTATAGATCATCAAGCACTATTGTACCTAGTCAACAAAACATGTAACACAGGACGACTAATACGTTGGTTTCTATTACTCATGGAGTATGATTTTGAAGTAGTAGTCAAGAAAGGAAAGACACATCTCAGAGCTGACCACCTTTCAAGATTAACCTCAGGAGAAGCTCCTCAAGGAGTAGTGGATGATCTACCAGATGCATACTTGTTTAATCTTGAGGTAGCACCAGACTGGGCTAAGCCTATTGTCCCTATTCTCACCTACGGACCCAAGAATCCTAGGATAAAGATCAAAGAAGGAGAGATTACCAAGTCTCATAGATATCAAATCATAGCAGGAAGCATATATAAACAGGATAATCAAGAGATTCTTGCTTGTTGTGTAGATGAATCAGAACATGTGAATTGGTTGCAATTAGCACACATAGGTGCACTAAAGCAACATCATTCGAAACATCGAACATTACAGACTCTGCATAGACTAGGAGTATATTGGCCTTCGATGGAGGCAGATGTCTACAAGTTGTGTAAAGAATGCCATGTTTGTTGTGAAAGACCACCAGTAGAACATGCTACATTATATCACGTGTCTCTCACACCAGATTGGAGTGAACCTTTAGTGACATACTTGAGGACGAAGACATTCCCTCAAGGAATGACCTTAGCTCGACAACGAAGTTTGGAGCAGGAGGCTCAAGACTATTCACTTATTGGCGATAATCTATACAAAAGAGGACGAGATGGATATCTAAGACAATGTGTTCATGAAAGCGATTATCTGAGCATATTAGAGACTGCACACCAAGGTGTTGCAGGAGGTCATTTTGGACCCGATAGGATAATCAAAGCCATCCTCTTTGCAGGATTATGGTGGCCCACTCTTCACATGGATGCTCATACCTATGTTAAGAGATGTGATGTGTGCCAAAGAACTCAGTTTCCTACTCGCAGAGATGAAATGCCATTGAAACCCATGATGGGAGGACGTGCATTTTCTAAGTGAGGTATAGACTTTGTAGGACCCATTAACCCCCCTGCAAAAGGTACACATGTTGAATACATTATTGTTGCCACCGATTATCTTACCAAATGGGTAGAGGCAAAAGCCACAAAAAAGAATGATGCACACACAACTGCAAAATTCTTATTTGAAAATGTCTTTACAAGATATGGATTGCCTATAGAGTTAGTGAGCGATCGAGGAACTCACTTTCTAAACCAAGTCATTGAATATTTGTTACAGGATTTTATGGTGATTCACAAGAAATCCGCACCATATCATCCTCAGCCAATGGTCAGGCTGAAAGCACTAATAAGATCCTTTGTAACGTACTGAAGAAACTCATGAACAACAAACATTCAGATTGGGACAAACAGTTACACCACACTGTTTGGGCATATCGAGTGGCCTACAAGACCGTACTCAATGCAACTCCCTTTCAGATGGTTTTTGCTCAGAATGCTGTGCTTCCTTTGGACTTCTTGATACCGACCCTTAAGGTTGCACAAGAACATCAGTGGACCGGCCATGAATTATCAGCAAGAATAATGGACTTGGAACGATTAGGAGAAACCAGGCTAAAGGTAGCAGCAGGAATATATGCAGCGAAGAAGCGACAGAAAGCATATTTTGATGCACAGGTGAAAGATAAAGGCCTAAAAGAAGGAGATTTAGTTCTAGTATATACGCTAAAGCAACATGCACGTAAGTTAGAAAAGCGAGGTTATGGACCTATGATCATTAACAGACTCTCGACAAGTGGAGCAGTACAGTTAGCCACCTTAGAAGGAGACATAATGCCTAATTACATTAGTGGCTGTAGAGTCAAGTTATATAAGGAACCTCTTACTGAGGATATGCTTAGATGACTCACGTTGGCAAAGAAGCGTAAGGAGGAAGAAAATAGAATACGAGCGGAAGCTCAGGCAGAAGCAATAGAACGCATTAAACGCATAAAGCTAAGAAGACAAGGACTAGGGAGAGAACATTATAACCCTTTGGAAACAACACCCAGATACCCCATGGCTATGTGTGAAGTAAAGTCACGAACTCATCCTAGCATAGTGGACAGGAGACCATTCATTACAGTCAGGCTAGAGCACGGCAACCCTTGCCAAGAGCTCAGGGCTTTAATTGACTCAGGTGCTGCAACTAGTGCGATTAGATGGTCCCACTATAAGGATTCAGGAATAGAAATGCGGCCAATTGAGGCATATCTCATAGGGCTAGGAGGCATGGAAACCCCTTGCATGGGCGAGGTGGACCTTCCTATCCTCATTAAGGATGTGACCATGACAGCGAAGCTACTAGTGTGCCATGATGACGACCTGATAGAACCCCTAATCCTTGGCCAAGATTGGCTATACGATCACTCAGTGGACCTAAATCTTAGACAAGGCTCCTTACAGATTGGAACCTTAGAACAGAAGCGAGTGATACCGCTTGACTTCCCTAACGGCATTCCGACTGAGGTTTGTAACCCTAGACCCTATGAAATACATGCGATGGAAGACCGGAAGATCTTTGGTCAGATCAATCACGTTACGTCTACACCAACCCACTCGGGCTTGGCTATAGACAGTTGTCAATCAGAAGGACATCAGGAGATTTTCCCTGGGGCTTCCTGCAAACTAGAAGGGGCAATCACCCAACTGCTAGGGCAGATGGACACAATCAGCGGTCAGGTGGGTTGCATCAGCGGACATATGGGCAAAACACCCTGCGGTGCCCATCCTTCCAAACTTGCTGCGGACTGGCCTAGATTAAAGATAAAGAACGAATCACTTCCTAATGGGCAGGTCACGCAAGTGTTGGATCTCCCTTCTTTTCCAAAGCAGAGCGTCCAATGGACCTCTCACACCCAACCACGAAGTCAACCACAACAGAGGAACCCAGACCGACGACACCACCAGACGAGGCAAAGAAAGCAACAGTATCAACATCACAGAACAAAGGGCACGACACAAATATGGGTGCCAAAAGGACAGCAACCACAGGCTATTGGCAACACTGCAGACAAGAACAGGACAAAGTTTCAAAAGAAGCAGAGTCAATATCCAAAGTCCCCTCGATCTTCTTCTACAAGTACAAATACTCGACAGATTTGGATCGCCAAGAAGTACCTAACGAATAGACCCACACCCACGCAAATTTGGGTACCCAAACAATGTATCATAGCCCAACCCTCAAGCCATGTAATATATACCCCTCAGAAATCTTTCCATCCTTCAATACCACCAAACCCGATACCACTTTTTGCCCCTAAGCAGAAATTCCCACCACTATTGGTGTGGAAGCGTTCTCTTTTCCAATACCCCATTTAGAAGCAGAACAAGCAGCGCCACTGAACACAACGTTCGATTTTGAAATGCCCGATGCGTTCTCCAATGAGTTCCAGTTTTCAGAAGGACAAATGTTTTCTCAAGAATTTGAAAGGCCTAGCTATCCCACCACACCCCGGGATCAGCCACAAGGACAGATCGTGTCTAGCTCCGATGACGAAAGAACAACAACCAATGACGACGAAGGCGATGACGAAGCCAGCCGGGGCACTCACGAATCCCAAGAGCATGAACAGACAGATGGCCAAGGACAACAAACAGACACACATGGTGATACAAGTACACATGAAGATGAAACTTGTGAAGCAGCAGCTTACACACTGGCTATTAACAAGCTGTATAGAACTATGGAAAAAGTTTGGGCACGCAAAAAGCTGACTGAGGAAGAGAGTCAAGCGATAATAGAACAAGAACTTGTCACAGGCGGATTCGAAGACGCATACATCAAAGGATTTAGAGAATTGGTCAAATCAGCAGGCTCCAACGAAGCACTAAGATACTTGCAAAGAAAGCCACTCCCACAATTCGACCCCCGCAGAGTACGACTACTTTCAAAGCCCGGCGAATACATTCGTGTCCCAACAGGAGCCCAATCTTCAGAACAGGCCAGGGAGGCACGTCTCGTCCCTGAAAGCTCGTTGGTAACAGAAACCATCCTTGTAGATTCCCCATCCCGCGCTACCACTGTACATACCTCAGTCATCACTGAAGTACCGACCTCGCCAACCACTCCTCCATCACCGCCCATCCCTCCAGCCTCCCCTATTCACCCTCCTTCCCCCATACCAACATCTTCATTCGCCGGTGGCGTAGCAGAAATCGTCTTTACGACCACTCACCCCACAATTCCTGCACCCATTAGACCCAGTCTACCCCCTCACACATCCACCTTTCTCTCCAACCCATTCCTCCATCCATCTTTCCCGTCCTTCCCCACACCTCCACGACCCCTTTTCCCATTCCCACCGCCATTAACCTTCTCCCCAGTCTCACCTCCCCGACCCAGTGTAACCCCTCTTTCCCCTTTCCACCCAGCTGCACCAGCCAGTCCCCCTGTAGATTACTCCTCAACCTTTGTAAATCCAGTATTTACTCCATCACAAGCACCCACAATCACACCCTTATTCACAGTCACCACACTGGACACGTCCAATGACATGGACATCTCACCGCCCACTGCACCACCACTCACTTCACTCACGGCACAAACATATTTAGGCACATCACAATTTTCCACAATCACCACCGCATCCACTTTCCCACCCCCATTCCCCGTTCCCTTTGCATCTACACCCACTGCATCTTCATTTAGCACCCCATTAATACTATCACCCACTGTAGATAATGCATTTCGACAAATGTTTATGTGTATGACGCAAGTAAGAGATGAGTTCACATCTCTTGGCGATAATTATCAGCAGCTGCAGAGGACAACCAATGACTTACAGTCGTAGCTTAATTTATTGTCTATTGAGAATGCCTCACTGAACAGCCGATACCAAGAATTACGAGAGGCCTATCATAAATTAGAACTAGAAAGCGAAGAAAAGACCAAAGAAGCCACTGCTGACCTGGATAACTTATTAAGAGCCCAGACAATGCGCAACGCAACATTAACAAGAAATATGGGCTTACTACGAAGACACCTAGCAGCAGCAAAGGAAGAAAACCAGCGCTTACAGGATCAGAACCGAGAAAACTTAGAAGCAGGGCTCGACCACCCAGACCAACCTTTGAGTCCTAGTCGGTTCAAAGCCATTCCCTCGGACTCAATGAAGATGCTGCTAGAGGATCATGTACGACTGCTCGATGAATATGATCGCATGAACGAGGAGTTACAGAAACTCAAAGACGATCATAAATTACTCCAATTACGAGCACCGGCACACCACGACATACCAGCACCTGTGGACCCCTCTCCAGACATCTTAGAGGAACTCAACGCATTACGGGCCCAGGTATCAATTCTTGGATCAAGGACCGCAGTATATGAAGCACCACCAAGGCCAGATTCCCCACCAGAGTTACCAGCTAAGGAAGAAACTGTCACCATCCCGGTGGAGGAAACGTTTGAAGAGGCGTACGAGCCACAACCCATCCCCAGCGGACGCGTCACGGCCGAAGGCCAGATGACTTACGAACTCCCGACCCCCGCGTGGATGAAGACAATTGAGGAACTTGGGACAACACACTCAGCTAGAGTAGAGGCATAATTACATGCCATGGCGATGATAGAAGAAAGAATTTTACAGTCTCCATTCTTTGCTCATTTGGCCCCGCAACGATACATATCTCGGCATGAGCTATAGTATAAACCGTATTTTATGTTAATGGCCGAATACCAGTTAGCCATTGAGAAAGAAACATGTAAGAAACCATCGCATGCGACTCAATTCGAGGAGGATGATTTACCACTCGATGCACAGCGAGGAGAGATCTATCAACCAGAGTGGCGCAAAGATTTACTACAGAAGTATCCAGAAATGATGAGTACATGGGTAAAGGCACCTTTGCATTTAAAGTACAACCCATGTTGGGGACCAGTACCACGACGTCGCTCCTGGATAGCCTTTGCTATTAAGGTACAAAACAATAAGCAGTGCCAGGATTGGTTGAATTACCCCTATTTTAAGCCACCCATCGAGTTACCAACTGTAGGCTACATGATGGCTACAATTCGCCACTGGCTCCCTAGACTAAAGCATATGGACGATATAGCGGCGCACATGACTGTCAAAATCTTTGACATGATGCAAATGGTTTTTAAAGTCTTTCGACGCATAACACACCTCATGTAAACACCCCGGGCTTTGAGCATGGCAATTTCGATCTGGTATATGATATGAGTACAACGCCCTCGCTACGGGTGTGTTATGCCTGGCATTGCAGAATAAAGTACCTACCGGCGTGCTACAAGCAGACGTTCGAAGAGATGTTCACAACCGGCTTCTGGGAATACCATTCAGAGGTATTCATAAGCAGGCCTACATATTTATTACACTTATTTGCCTATGAACGAATGGTTTATTCCACACACTATCAGCTCTCGCCACTGGAAGAACTGCAACCAATAGACTGGGAGAAACTTGAGGCCGATCTGGCCCGAGGCATTCGTATCTCTGAGCACACCCTCTCTCAAGACCTCCTACAGAACTATATCCAGCAGACCTCACAACAAGGTTCTGTCAGGGACGATAGAAGCGAGAGGGAGGGGGGTGTTGGAAGCAGCCAGAGGCATAGAAGACGTGGAAGCATGTAACGACGGAGTAGGGAGCCAGTTGAATCTTTTTTCAAAGAATTATGTTCTAAAAATACTTTTCAAAAACCTCCAACAGTGATTTTTATCACTATTGTAACATATGTAACATAGAAAAATCCTTTTCTTAATTTCTAGCTCCATTTTGTGCAAGCCAAGGAGTCCTCGAGCTTGAGGAGCTTAGGTAGAATGAGCGTATCAATTTTTGTTATTTTTAGACACCGTTTACCCTTCCAAATAGCATCTAGGACCTATTTTTTAACTATGCCGGTCACTAGATGTGAAACCGGTCAAAACTAGTCTAGAAACTATAAAAAGAGCTAGAGAGCTCATTTTTGGGTGAGCTTGTTTGAGTAGAGAAGAGCTTAGAGCTATTTTGAGCTTGTAATAGTGTTCTTGAGTAATAGAGCTAATTTCTCACCTTCCATTGTGTCTTGCTTGTCTCTTCATTGTGTGTGTGTATGTGTGTGTGCATCTTGGTGCTTCTCACCTTCACTCTCACATCATCTCACATTCACGATCTTCATATCACTCCTATCTCTTCCGCAGATTGACAATTAAGGAGGTGAAGCTTCTTAACGTGGTTCTCACCATTGTGCTAGAGCAACAGCCAGTATAAGCATCTGGAAGTCTGCTACAGGTTTAGCAGAACTCGTGTAGGCAGTTCCATTCAACTTTTTGAGATACAGTCAATTTTCTGCATCAAGGTATTTTAGTCATCGGCCATGGCTGAAAGTAGTGATATATTCCATATGTTGGTTGTTGAGGATAAGTTGGATGGTAACAACTACCCATTATGGGCTTATATGATGCAACATGTATTGGTTGCAAAAGGATTGTGGAACATTGTGCAGGGCGTTGAAAGACGTCCTATTACACCTGTAATAATAGGTACTCCGAATACAGGTGCTAGAGCCGATGAAGATGGTGTCGAAGATGATATTGTGCAGATTCTTGTTCGTGTTGCTCTTTTTGCTGCACCTACTGTAGAGCTGATTCTTTGGGATGGTAGAGATGCCCAAGCACATGCATTGATAGCTTTGTCTGTCAAACGTGCCATTATTCCTCTTCGCTCTTGCAGAATAGCTAAGGATGCTTGGGATACACTTACCACATTATACCAAGCTAGGAATGAGGCTCGTGTTGCTTACCTCCGAAAACAGTTGGAGGGTGAGCACATGAATGAAGGTGATTCTATGGACAGTTTCCTAACAAAGATCAAAGACTTGAAGGAACAGTTGATTTCTGCTGATGAGGTTATACCAGATAGCTCACTTGTGCAGACCGTTCTGAATGGTCTTCCTGATTCATATCAGAGTTTTGCTTCTACTCTTCGGTCGATAATGAAAGGCAATCCAAATGCCTTGTCATTTGAGGAGTTAGTCTCTGTTCTGTTGCAGGAAGATCAGTCCAGGCAGAACAGGTCCATTATGCGTGTTGCAGATCAAGCTTTCTTGGCTAGTTAGAAGGGCAAAGGAAAATGGAGTTCTTCGACTAGTAAGCAGAAATCTGCAAATGCTGCACATTCGAAGAACCAAGACAAAGATGAGAAAAAAAATCAGAAAAGTAGAAATTTTTTTGTAAGTACTGTAAAGGGAATGATCATATCATAAAGAACTGTCGAAAACTGGCTGCAAAAGAGGCAAAGAAGAAAGAGGCTGGAATGGTTATTGCAGAAGCCTCTATACCAAAAATGGAGTCTGCTAATCTTGTGTAGGAAGAAGAATGGGCATTCACTACTGTTTGCAGTTTTGACCCATCTTCTCATGAGCAGTGCATGTCTGTAGTAGACTCAGATGTTTGGTACTTTGACAGTGGGGCGACCAAACATATTACCTCGCAGCGTAGTTTCTTCTCTTCACTCGAGTCTGCCCCTACAGGGAATACTGTTACATGCGCCAATAACTCCTCTTATCCTGTTATGGGAGTTGGTAAGATCATTTTGACTACTGCTGATGGTAGTTCTTTCACTTTATCAGATGCTTTATTTGTGCGAGGGATCAAGAAGAATCTGTTATCAGTTTTTGCATTAGCCAAGATTGGCTTGGTTGTGAAATTTGTTGATGACAGATGTACAATTCATGATCTGTCAAATGGCGATGTTATTATTGCTTCTGGCATTTTATGTCATGGGTTGTATAAGCTCATAGACTATGAAAGATCTGAAAATGATTTGGCATGTGCAGTAAATGATTCTCAGGCTATGTCAGATGCAAAGCTTTGGCATGCATGCTTTGGCCATCTGAATTTCGCTAGTTTGCTATGTCTGCAGAAATCTTAAATGGTGTCCTCTTTGCCCAAACTTGAGGCACCTGGAAAACATCTTTGTGAAGCCTGTATTTTGGACAAAGTGCAGCGTTCCTCCTTTCCAAAAGATGGTTCAGTTCGGGCTACACAGAAATTGCAGCTTGTACATAGTGATGTCTGTGGTCCTATGCAGACACCCTCTTTTGGAAATTACCTTTACTTCGTGACTTTCATTGATGATTTTTCCAGGCATGCATGGGTATATCCACTCAAAGCAAAGTCTGAAGTGTTCATGTGCTTTAAACAGTTTTTGGTTTTGGCTGAAAATCTGTCAGCATGTAAAATGGGCACCCTCCGTTCTGATCGAGGGAGGGAGTATATGTCTTCTGATTTTAATGCATTTCTAGCTGAACGTGGTATAAAACACCAGTGTACAGTGCCTTATAGACCTCAACAGAATGGAGTTGTTGAACGAAAGAACAGGTCACTCATGGAGATGGCAAGGTGTGTGAGAAGTGGAGAATGACATGCTTGGGACTCACCTCCCAGCCTATTTATAGCCCTTGCCTAGTTAGCATCTAGAGTTCTCTCTAAGGCCCCTCTACTCATCTGGCCATCATGAGTAGGTACCACGTATGAACTCTCTGGCTTTTGGCCTTGGCTATCCCCCGAGCAAGGAACTTCTCGTTCCTCCAAGCATGTACATCTCTGGAATATAACACTCTCTCCCCCTTCTAAAGATCATTGTCCTCAATGATATAGAAGGAGCTATAAAATTGGGAATCAGAATCTATGATTCCAAATAATAAAAGTAGAGTGTGGTAGGTGTCTGAAATACTAGATGCTCAAAAAGTAGACAACTAGTCTCTGTGCTTTATATCTAGCATTTCCACCAACAAATAGCAGTCCTCGCCTTGGGCATACTGTAGGAATCCCTCTGAGGCCCAATGAGTCCATATGTGCGCACAGAAGTACTCGGAATATGTTCGGACTCCCTATGCCTAGACCTTGACCACTACCTTGTGACGGCTTGTCACCTGTAGAAACCTCGGCAGCTTGCCCTTGTCTCCCTGAAATACCCATTGACAGCTTGTCATATGGTATAATTATGCAAAATCACTTACTCCACTGGAGTAATAAAATACTATGCTCATCTAAAATAATCTGACTATGTCGTAGTCTCTGTGAATACTAAGAATAAATGGAAATCTTTTCCAAATAGTGCTTAATCTCTAAGCTCAAGTAAATCTGCTTGATTTACTATCCCTATGCTTAAGTAAATCTACTTGATTTACCTACTCTAATGAAAATGAAACTCAAGAAAATATCATCATGATCCAAACTATGAATCCAAGATGGCAATCTATCAATGATCCCGACTATGGACCAAGATATCAATATGTCAACCTATCAACTATGGATATCAATATATCCATCTATCAATGATCTATACTATGGACCAAGATATCAATTTGTCACATCCAAACTATGGACTAAGATCTCAATCAATCACATCCAAACTATGGATCTAAATCTCAATCTATCATATAATAATCCAAACTATGGATCAAAATATCTCTTATACAAAATAAATCCCAATCCACTCTGTGGAACTAAGTCCATCATGCCAAGTGAATACGTGCTATGAAAGTGTAGCAATTAGTGGAACTACCACCGCCCTCTCAATAATACTATGCAAGATGTTCCAAGTGAATGAAACTTGCTTTATCTCTGACCACCATCTGATCATTACTATGATCAAATCATTCCTAACTAGGAATAAGGTGTCTCAAGTAAACTATTTGTAATAATCCAGTACTCCCAGATATCCACCATCTGATTATCACTATGATCAAATCATTCCTAACTAGGAATGAGGTGTCTCAAGCAAACTACTGTGATAATCTGGCACTCCTAGATATAACGAGAACCAAAATGTAAGTCCACTAATTACTCTGAAAAATGGTAAGTAGATGTGTGCACACTCATAGCCCACTAGGCTAAGCATCTAGCTCACCTCATACACACTATGTATGAACCATGGCCTATTCTCAGGCATATCAAATAAAGTAGTACGTACTCTGTGAATTTCTTTTTAATGCAATTGCCTATTCATAGTTCTTATGAGCAAACCTTGCCTTTCCACTTCTAGGCTACTTGCCTGTGGACTTGCCTTGTTTGCGATCACATACAGAGTGACTGTCTCAACTGCCCCTCTGTTGTCTAATAATAAGATGATACCAGAAGATCATATAAATGAAATCCAAATCATATAAAAAAAATATAATCTCAGAGACTTCTCTCCCATACCATCTGTCCTACACCTAGGTAGAATACAAAGTTTGGTGTCCCATACCACCAACTTTATACTCCACATAGATGTGTGTATGAGATTAAAGTCAAACACTTCTCTCAAAAAATGATAAGAATAACTCAGTGAGTACTCACAACCATAAATAATGTAAAGAAATCATGAAGTGTTCCTGAAGTGTTTCCTTCCCTCGATGGAAAGAACATAGTCATTCCTATGACTCTATCACACATACTATCTGCAATATCAACTCATCTTGAGTTGAGAATTGAGAAACTATTTAGTAAATCAACTCAAACTAGAGTTGTGAAGGATGCGGCTTGCATCAAATATCAACTCATTCATCTTGAATCAAATATTGACTCACAATAAATTGGAATTTATACCACTTGTATGAATCCAATTATTTGAAATGAGAACAACTACCAAAGTTCTTCTGTTCTATGCTCTCATGGCACTACATATATTCTTGAAAATTTCGACAGAGTCTCCTCTATCCTACTGAGAATGGTCACCAAAAACCAATGCTCAATAAACACATATCTAGGGCATATCTATCCCATGGTGATCACACCATCTCAAAATATATCATAAAAAACCTGTGAAAAGTCTGTTCCTTTCAACAATGCCTCCTGCATAAACAATTTCCAATAGCAGCAGATTAAATCTTAATTTTAACTAAATTTTACTCATCCAAAATCTATGACATTTTCCAGCCTTATGTAGCTTTTTTCAAGCTTTAATTAGGCACAAAAATCACTTGATTTGGATATTTTCTCAGAGTTTTATGACCATTTTACTGGAAGGGTCGAACACTTGATGACCAATCTTGAAAAATGTACAGGATCATCTTCTTGAAGCCCTTAGACTAATCAAACAAATACCAAATTCCATTTTCTTTGTGCACACATCTAGATCAACTTATCTAGTTTGGTCTCACAAAATTTCAATTCAAAATGAAATTAAATACTCATTCAAAAGTATAATTCTATCTTTTCTAGACCTGCGCTTAGGTGAGTTTAGAAACACTACTGCTGCACTTTTATAATAACTTCAAACTATAAAGCTAAACACCAAAATCCTTGACTTTTGGTTCTAGAATAGGGTCTATATTTTAGTAGCTTCTCCAACAAAATTTTTTGAAATTGGAGTTTCCAATATTAAAATATAATGTGCTCATCAGTCACATGTACCACTCTTTGGAAAATGCTCGCTAGAGATTAAACTGAGAAGAATGGATTATTTGACCTATCCAATGATGTCCTATTTCTTCCAAATTTTAATAGCACAAAGCTACTACTATCTAATTGTACTGATATAAGTTTCATAGCATTTGGACATTTGGATCTTCCACAATGACCAAAATACTAAGCCTCTATACCTGCATAATTTTTAAAATTTGTAGAGGCTAACTTTTACTTTTTTATTTATATCTCCTAAATGGAGAACCATTTCATCTTGAAATTTCCTACACACCCTCTGGAGGTGTTTATCTAGTTTTAGAAACAAAAATCATTCAATTTAAGTAAATGAGCTAAGAGAACCATTCACCTCTAGGTGACATGGTCTCGGTTCATTTCACAAATTCCAGAGGCTACACTTTCATTTGCAGAGATTATTTGACCTATCAAATGATATCTAAAAATAATCAAAATTGATATGCACAAATTGCATCTATCAAGCTCTCAGATCTAAAAAAAATCATTTCATTTGGATCTATCAATTAAGAGAAATGCCCTTTGCAACAGACCTATGTCACTTGTTTCAGGCCTCTACCTCTAGTAGCAACACTTTTAGTGCAGAGGTCACTTGACCTATCTAAAAGTCTCCAAATTACTTGAAAATTGTTCAGCTTAAAGAGAAGCTTAAGAGCTACTTGCCCTCCAAATTTCAATAAATTTGAGCATTCCCAAAAAGAGTAGCATCCAAATCTCTATGAGGCTGCTACCTCACTACTATTTGCTCGATCATTTTTTTTTAACTTAAAAATGACGAGACGTGTTAATCCTTATGATTAAACAAACTTATTCATTATCTTGGATGGATTATATCATGGAGATATATGCATGCATATAATGATCATCTAGATCAATGTAAACCAAATTAACCATCCAAATCATCTTGTTGAAAAATCAACTCTTTACATAGTATCCACCTTTTAGTGAAAGTGAATATCTATGGATGTCATTCTAATTATTGTGCTCTTGCACATTCATTAATCTCATTACAACCAATCATATACAAGCACTTAATACTTGTATTGATGATCATATCCATAACACTCTTGTGTGGACTCGAGATAAGTGTCTATATCAAGTACATATACTCGCATGAAAAGCAGTTTATGTGTTCATGCATTACTAGTCAAAAACACATCTTAGTTGCTCTTGATGTATATGCCTTACCTTTTACTTTCTAAAGGCATAATTAGCCTATGCCTGGTACCTCGATCACATACCTCATGCTCACCCTAACTCGTCGTGGTGATATATAAAAGTGATCTTCTGTAAACAGAAAATGCATCATGCACTTCAATTTTCTACCAATCATATCATCTATGTAGACATGCTTTCACTCATGCATATTCTTATCTACTTCAATAAAATTATATACTTTTAGCTATGCTGACAGAAGACTTCCTCTCTCAGACAACACATCACTCTAGTTCTTACATGGCATATAACGCCATGTGGCTACAAAATTTCCGGCAGCATTTTGCCAGGAAAATGAAGCCTGAAAAAAATAATAATAGTCTTTACAATGATAGGCAACAGCCTAGTGGTTGGCAAACCACTCTCTTTACTCCAATAACCTGCAAAAAAGAAACTTTGCCAAAATGTGTTGTTGGGCACTACACGCCCTCATAACCATGTCTTTTTTTTTTTTTGCTTTCAATACCTGCAAAAGATTCTAAAACACACAAACAAGATCTGTGCATGATTTTATGAATCAACATTAGTTAGTGTAAATTTATGTGCATAGATAAATTCATGTAAAAACTAGCTTTCATGCACATTCCAATATTGGTTTCTTAAAACTGAAAGAAAATACAATGCAAAATTGTAAACTTTGATGTGAGAGGTATTCAAATGAGTTTATTAGAAAGTAAAAATATGATGCAAATGTATGAAAAACAATTCTTTCCTATCCAAAATGGTTCAAAATATGATTAAAAACTCCTAACTATCATAATCGAACACTCAATTCACTCAAAAAGGGTTTCTCACCAGTCAATAGCCATCTAAAAGCTTGTGCAGAGATAGCTTCCATTGGTCCAAATATGGATTATGACAGTCAAAAGAAAGCTCTTGAAGTCTAGAATCTATAGCAAGTTGAATTACTTGATTTGGACATTCTATGAGGAAGTTATGGCCAAAACAATGAAGCTAGGTGAGTGGACAGCATGCCTCTTTGAAGAGGTATGCAGAGAATTAAATGGTCTCTACAGATGGCTTAGAATTATCCAATGATAGGTTCCAGCCACTCATTGGAAAGCCCTTGAAGTCTACTTCCTATGCCAAGTGGAACCATCCAATTTGGATATCGTATGAGAGAGTTACGACCATTTAAGTGGAGGTAGTTATGCTAATCTTGCTCTTCTCTTACTCCCTATTCTTTTTTTTTCTCTTTCTTTACTCTTCTCTCTCTTTCTAATATTTTTCTTCTCTCTATCTCACTTTAGATTTCCTTCTTCTTCTCTCTTTCTCTTCTTTCATCTTTGCTCTTTCTCGTTCGCATGCTTTCATCTATTTCTCTCTACCTCTTACTTCCTAATTTATCATTCATCCTTTCTCTTTCTACTTTTATCTTTCTTCCTTTCTCTCTCTTTCTTTCTTTCTTTCTTTTCTTTCTCTGTCTTCTCCTTCTCATTCTCTTTCTTCCTTTCACTTTCTTTCTCTCTTTCTTTCTTCTAACCTCTTCCCATCTCTCTTTGTTGAGAAGGCGCAGCCGAGTCATCTATTATATATAAAATCGTTGATACCCACCCGTTGCACAGCCGTTGCGCAGCGAGTCAATCTTTACATCAGCTATAAACAGAAGTATTAACCGACCTGAACTTTAATTCGCATCACTTAAAGTACTTTTTGCCTCACGAACACATGCGGACCATCGATTCCATCCGATTTCTCCCCTCTTTACACGCGCAATAGCGGCCATCAAAATGGTGATGAAGCTCCACTTGAAACACAAGAATATGTGCATACATACCCTCGGAGACCTTGCTTTGGCTTCATCTTTTCTTTTCCCTCCATGGATCTTTCCACCATGCTCTGATACCAAATGTGAGAAGTGGAGAATGACATGCCTGGGACTCACCTCCCAGCCTATTTTTAGCCCTTGCCTAGTCACCATCTAGAGTTCTCTCTAAGGCCTCTCTACTCATCTGGCCATCATGAGTAGGTACCTCGTATGAACTCTCTGGCTTTTGGCCTTGGCTATCCCCCGAGCACGGAACTTCTCGTTCCTCCAAGCATGTACATCTCTGGAATATAACAAGGTGCATGGTCAAAAGTCAGGCTTTACCACATAGTTTCTGGCTTGAGGTTGTCATGTGTGCAGCATATGTACTGAACAGGTATCCCACTAAAGCGCTGCAGTCTATCACTCCATATGAGGCTTGGCATGACTGCAAGCCATGTGTTGCTCATCTGCGTGTTTTTGGTTGTTTGGCATATGCACTAGTGCCTGAACAACATCGCATAAAATTGTATGATAAGGCAGTAAAATGTATTTTTGTTGGGTACAATTCTGAAAGTAAAGGCTATCGTCTATATCATCCACAAACTAAATGCATTCTGGTTAGCCGTGATGTTGTCTTTGTGGAAGATGCTATTCAGCCATTGCTTTCATGTACTAAGGAGACATTTGTTAGCTCCAAAGACATGTATGATACTTTGATGCCTCTTTTTATAGGTGGACAGTCTAGTGCTGGTCCTAATGAGGCAACTTCTCAACCTTTGCAGGTTTCATATGATGATGTAGATCATTCCATTTCTGATGCAGATTTACATGATGCACTGTTCTCCTCCGTGGGCACATATGCCAAGCTAATCTCCCCAGCACAGAACCTCTCCCTGACATAGTGATAATGCACCTCAATGTGCTTAGTGCGAGCATGGAACACAGGGTTCCTCGCAACTGCTAATGCGCTCTGACTATCAGTGAAGATGGTGGTGGCAAAAGACTGGCCAACACCCAAATCAGCCATAAGGCGTCTGAGCCACACACACTCAACACTCACTATGAAAGCTGCCCTATACTCAGCCTCACAACTGGAAGTGGTCAAAGTAGGCTTCTTCTTGCTCAACCAAGATATACATGAGCTACCAAGCATGAAGCAAAAACCACTGGTGGACACACGAGTGTCATAGAAACCAGCCCAATCTGAGTCAAAAAAAGCATGCAAATCTGGCGGTAGTGATCCCCCCTTGGGATAAAACAACCCAAGTAGCCGAGAGTACTCAAGTAGCAAAAGATGCGCTTAACCGCCTTCCAATGCATGACTCTTGGGCAATGCATAAACCCGCTCATTTGTGACACAACAAACTGAATACCTGGCTGAGTAATGCATAAGTAAATCAAGTATCCAAGAGCCTGCTGATAGAGAACAGCATCAAATGCATCTCCAACATCATGAAGACTCAATCGTAAACCTGGCTCCATAGGAGTGGCAATAGGCTTATAGTCTTCAAGGCCAAAATGCTGCGATAATGTGCCAATATATTTCGTTTGACACAAAGCCATTCCACCATCAACGTGCATAAACTGAATGCCCAAATAGTGATGCAAATGCCCCAAATCAGACATCTCAAATGAGGCATGCAAATCAGCCTTGAAATCAGCAATATGCTTCTCAATAGGACTAGTGAGCAGCAATGTCATCAACATAGACAACAATGATTAGAAGCACATCATTAGCATGCTTAACACATAAGGTGCTTTCAGTTGGACTGTTCTCAAAACCATGTGCAACCAGATAGGCATGTATCTTCTCATACCAAGCACGTGGTGCTTGCTTTAAACCATATACTACCTTCTTTAACCTGCACACCTGGTTTTCATGCCCTTTCTGCACAAAGCCACGGGGCTGAAAAACATACACTTCTTCATGCAAGTGACCATTCAGAAATGTTGTTTTAATGTCCAACTGATGTAGATTCCAACCATGATGGGCTGCAAGTGCATAAATGCTCCGAACAGTATTCATACAGCATGTAGGTGCAAAGGTCTCATCAAAATCAATGCCTCTTTCCTGTGCATAACCCTTTGCAACAAGCCTAGCCTTATACCTGTCAACTGTACCATCAGGTTTACGCTTTAGCTTGTATACCCGCTTAGTGCCAATGGCCTTCTTATTAGGAGGCAAGTCACATAAAGACCATGTACCATTCTTCATTATAGCATCATATTCAGATTGCATAACAACCATCGAATTTTTTGAATTATGTGCTTCATCAAAAGAAACAGGCTCATTCTCATCACAGAGACTAGACGCAGCCATAGCATAGTAATCTGATGCAAAGGAGCCACTATGAGAGCCTGAACGAGTACGATATGACAAAGGTGCATCTAATTTGCTGTCACGCAAAGTCTGCACCAGCCATTTTGGCATAGTTTTTGCTTGCTCAATATCAGCTCTCTCATCAACTCAATTACAAGCTCAAAATACCTCTAAGCTCACACTAACCAACATAAAAAATGAGCTCTATAGATCTTTTTATAGATTCTAGACTAGTTTTGACCGGTTTCACATCTAGTTACCGACATAGTTAAAAAATATGTCCTAGATGCTATTTCAAAGGGTAAACGGTGTCTAAAAATAACCAAAGTTGGTATGCTCATTCTACCTAAGCTCCTCAAGCTCGAGGACTCCTCGGCTTGCACAAAATGGAGCTATAAATTACAATAGGGGTTTGTTGAAAAAATGATTCGACTGGCTCCCTCCTTCTTCGTTATGCTCTGTCTTCACATGCTTCTGTGTCTTATATGCCTCTGACTACTGCCAACAGCTTCTCTACATGAGAAAGCACTTGTGCATTTGTGAGGTTTCATAGTTATGGAAAGAGTTTATTAAACTTCTGTGTATAAGTCTTCTTCTTCCATCTCTAGTGTTTGTCTTCTCTGTAATGTTTTGAAGAATTGAAGTTTTTTCAAGCAAGTCGATGCCTGGCATCGAATGTATGTTGAAAGGTTGAGTTTTATGTGGAAGTCGATGCCTGGCATCGAATCTCAGCTGATAAGTCCTTGTCTTCATATCTGACTTTTATCTGCTACTAATTCTTCTTGAAAAGATGAAGTTTGTGGAGCAACTCGATGCCTGGCATTGAATTTCAACTTAAAGTTGATGCCTGGCATTGACTTCTAACATAAAAGTAATCTTGTTCATGTCTGTGTTAAAGGGGGTAATTCTGGAATTGAAAAAGTGGCTAAAAAAGCTCAAAGTCGATGCTTGGCATCGAATATTGGTTGCAAGTCGATGCTAGGCATCAAATTTTCATTTTTAGACACTTAGAATTACTAAAAGAGGCAAAATTTCCAGTTTTTTTTGGCTATCATTTCTCAAAGTTTGGAGTGTCAATGAGTTAGTGGTGACCATAGAGGTGTTCTAGTGACACATTAATTCATTTGTTGTGGTGTTTTACACATCAACAAGTGGTATTAGAGCAGAAAGGTCCTAAAGAGCAGAAGGTGGCAAAGGTATGAGAGGTTTTGTAAAGTTTTCCATTAAAGGTTGAAAGGTGAAGCATTTGAAGACACAAGGCATCAGAAAAGGTTACTTCAAAAGTATCCTCATACACAAAGAACTCCAAAAGGTATTATTCTAGCTCATAAGTTGTAGCAGAAGGAAAGGAGTATGGCAGATCATATCTCCATTGACAAACTGGACATACATAATTACCTCGCATGGGTATTGGAGTATCATTTCCAAAGTACTACCAAAGCAAGGAAAGCAAGTCTATGGTCAGAGTTTACAACATTCAAGAAGAAGCCAAGTCAAAGTATTAGTGATTATGTCACTAAGATGAACGATCTAGCAGATAGTCTTGGATCCATAGATGAAGATGTTGAAGATCACAGATTGATTGCTCAACTACTTGCAGGATTGAGAGGGGATGAAAGGTGGAAACCTTTTGTCTTGTCAACAAAACTTTCATTAAATCATTATGTTCTAGATTTGAATCAATTACTTGTTTTGATGCTCACATATGAGCAAGACTTGAAGGGAGATGGAGATAAAGGACAAAGTTCTGCAATGTACATGAAGAACAAGCAGAAAGGAGATAAAGGTAAAGCAAAGGATGAAGAAGAGTCAACTTCTCAAGTTTATTATGCAAGAGGTAAAGGCACTGGCAAAGGAAGACCAAGAGGTTTTCGAAGAGGAAGAGGTAATCAAAATAACAACAAGAAGGCTTGTTGGATCTGTGGATTAAGTAATCATTTGGCTCATGATTGTTGGCACAATCAACAAGGATCAAACCAGAATCAAAACAACAATAGTAGAGGCCGAGGTGGAAGATATCAAAGTAATTTTCAAAGAGGTAGACAAAGTCAAAGAGGAGGCTATGGTAGAGGTGGAGGAAGAAGTTGGGGACAGAATCAATCCTACAACACCACCTACTACAACTATGCAAATGACACACAAATGAAAGTCATACATCATTGATGATGAACTCAATCAGCACATCAGATAAAGAAGATCTAAAGGTATTTTACATTGACTCTGGATGATCTAATCATTTGTCAAGAAAGGATTCAAACATGATGGATTACTTGAGCTCATTCATACAGATGTATGGGGACCAACAAAAGAAGATCTATCAGTGGCTCAAGGTATTATGTTCTTTTCATTGATGATGCTACAAGATGGATAACATTATATGTTTTGAAGGAAAGATCAGAAGTGTTTGGAGCCTTCAAGCATTTTCATGCATATGCAGAGAGAGTCACAGGTCAAAAGCTTAAAAGACTGAGGTCTGATGGAGGGGGAGAATACTTCTCCCAAGAGTTCAATGATTATCTTTGGAATGCAGGTATTAAGAGAGAAATAACTTGCAGGTATACACCATGTTGAAGCTCAAGGTCAAGGACAAAGCATGGAAGCACATCAGAGAAGTGGACGCACAAGAAGAAGGAGCAAGTAGGGAGCTCCAAGAAGCACCTGTCAAATTTTTAGAAGAAATCCCTATAAAAATAGTGATTTTTATCACTAAAAACCATTGTAAATACCATTTTCAATTTTTACAACTCCATTTTGTTCAAGTCGAGGAGTCCTCGAGCTTGAGGAGTACTAGAAGTAACATCCTACCAGTTTTCATAATTTTTAGATTCCATTTGAGTCCCCAAATAAGCCTTGGAACCTAATTTTTAACGAGGCCGGACACTAGGTCTAGACAGGGCCAAAACCACTCAAAAAACTATAAAAAGGGCTGGAAAGCTCATTTGGGGGGTTAGCTTGTTGTAGATTTCAGCTTTGTAAGAGATTTCTTTTTGTAATCGAAGCTTTCCATTGTTCCACTCTTTGCTCTTACCTTGTGCGTGTGTGTGTATGTGTGTGCATGTGTGTATGCTTTCACTCACTCACTTGTGCACTTCACTTGCTTTTGGTCTTCATACCGATCCTCATGTCTCCGCGGATTGACATTTATGAGGTGAAGCTCCTCACATTGGTACTCACCATTGTGCTAGAGTGACACCAAATTTGGTGTCATTGTCGGGGAGAGAGCTTGGAGGACGAGCGTGTGACGGTAAGACGTAGAGTAGCAACGTTGGAAGGAAAAAAAAATCACCATTTTTAGTTCATTTTTTGAGTTTTTCTTCTCCTTCATCTTCATCATCATCACCATCTCCACCCACCTTCATCTTCTCATATTTTTCCATTTTCTAGAGTACATTCACCTTGCTTTTTACTTGTGGTTGTGAGAAGGAGCCTTAGAGAGGGAGCAGAACTGAGACGCTGAAGAAATAGTACCAAAATCACCGAAAATCGAAGTGAATAGCCCCAGACGTGACGTGACTTGCGCCAAGTATCGTGAGTGTGGTATCAGGGGTTTGAAGGGAGATTTTGCATCTACAGACACATAGGAGTGATAAGGAGGACACAAGGTACTCATATTTGCAAAAAGTTTTGAATTTGGACTCCAAAAAATCCAATAATTGTGTTTCTCCCGCGGTTGAGGTATCGCGATACCTGAGTATCGTGAACTCCTGTGGTCGAGTATCGTGACACTTGCTAGTCGTGGAATATCGTGTATCGTGGAGTATTTCTCACGATACTTGGGAAAGATCGTGTATCGTGGAGGCAGCTTCTCGCAATACTTGTTGGATATCGAGTATCGTCGAAAAGTTCTCACGATACATGTGAAGTATCGAGTATCGTAGAGATCAGAAAACGACACTGGACGGATATCGGATATCGTTGTATTCCAAGTATCGTGTATCGTGATTTTTTCGCGATACATACCAAGTATCGTGTATCGTTTAGTTGAGATATCGTGTATCGTGGCAAGGCAAGTATCGAGTATCGCCTACTTCAAGTATCGTGATACACACCAAGTATCGAGTATCGCCTACTTCAAGTATCGCGATACACACCAAGTATCGAGTATCGCCTACTTCAAGTATCGCGATACATACCAAGTATCGAGTATCGCCTACTTCAAGTATCGCGATACACACCAAGTATCGAGTATCGCCTACTTCAAGTATCGCGATACACACCAAGTATCGAGTATCGCCTACTTCAAGTATCGCGATACATACCAAGTATCGTGAATCGCCTGTTTTGAAGCATTTTCTGAGAGGTCCTGTTTCCCTGTTTTAACCCCCAGAACCCTGAACTGGCATAACTTTCTCATACGAAATCCGTTTGCTGTGATTTTGAGTTTGTTGGAAAGCTCGTGGGGAGTACTACCAAAACTTGGTTATGGTAAAATTAATATTAGGATTATTAGATAGGGTATTTTGAAGTTGACCCTCAGGTTGGACTAGGAAGCAAGGGGTTCCACAAGATTTTGAGCAGTTCAAAGAACATTTGTGGACTTGTAGACAAGGCTTATGAACCTAAGATCAAGTAGACACTTATGTACCAAATCACTCGAAACTAAGGTCAACCGCACAACCAAGTGAGGGACTCACAACTCAGTGGTTAACACTACATGCTGAGTTCAAAGACGAGTGAGTCAGAAATGTCATTTAACTGGGAAAGACTCTTGGCTTCCGAAGACATGCATAGTTCAATACCTAGGGAAGATTTTATGTCTATAGTGGAAGGAGAATATCGGATGTCTCTTCAATACATATCCACTAATTTGCACGGAATACCCATCTACCTCGATGGTCTACACAGGTCAGTAGCAAGAATGATAAACACCATAGAATCTGAAATAATTCCAAGACCAGCTGTCAAGTATGAAAGTGGAGTTTATAGGGACAAGATGGACCAGATATATGTAGTAACCGAAAATCCTGATCAGATTAATGAAAGAGGAGAGTTAGCTCGAGATCAGGCAACTACCTCACAAAACCTAAGTAAAGAAGAGGAAGTAGAGTTGGTAGCCTTGTTAAGGGAATATAGGGACGTGTTTGCATGGCACTATAGAGACTTGAAGGGAGTAGATCCAAAAATTTGTTCTCATACGATCCCCATGACCGCTGATGCCAAGCCCACCAAACAAAAGCCCTACACATATAATGAGACCTATGCAACTAAAATAAAAGAGGAAATCGACAGATTGATTGAAGCCGGATTCATCTATGAGATTGAGCATATAGAATGGGTGTCCCCCATTGTTGTGGTACCCAAGAAGAATGGAAAGTTGCGTGTGTGTATTAACCTTAAAAAAGTTAATGCCGCTACGATTAGAGATAGCTATCCGCTTCCAATCACTGATCATTTATTGGAGCGTGTTGCAGGCAAGGAAGTTTATAGCTTCCTTGATGGATTTTCAAGTTACAACCAAGTAGCCATTGCCCTAGAAGATCAACACAAGACGGCTTTTGCTACTGAATGGGGAATCTTTGCATTTCGTGTGATGCCATTTGGTCTCACCAATGCACCTGCAACATTCCAAAGGCTCATGTGTCATTTCTTCAAAGAGTTCTTGCGAAAGAACTTAGAAGTATATGTGGATGATTTATGTGCTCATTCCCAAGAGCGAAGATACCACATCCCTGAGCTCAGACAAATCTTCAACAAGTGTAGACAATACCGAGTGTGTCTGAACCCAAAAAAGTGTGTGTTCATGGTACGTCAAGGTAAAATCAACAGAATGGAATATCAACAGGTCACATTGTCTCTAAGAATGGAATATCAACAGATGAGGACAAGGTAAAAGCCATAGCGGAGTTGCCGAGGCCAAGGAATGTCAAAGAGGTACAAGCCTTCATGGGCCATTTTGGATATTACCGTAGGTTCATTCACATGTATGCAATCATAGCTAAACCTCTTTATGCCTTGTTGACAAAATTTGAGTGGAACGATGAATGCGAAAAGTCCTTCAATGTGCTGAAGAGACGCTTGTGCACAACACCAATACTGACCACTCCTGATTGGAATAAGCCATTCCATGTACACATGGATGCATCCAATTATGCAATAGGATATGTGCTGTAACAACCAGCTGGTGAAGGGAATTTAGATTTGCCTATGGCATATGCTAGCAGGCAATTGAACGCTGCTGAACGAAACTACACCACAACCGAAAGAGAAGGCTGAGGCATGGTATATGCAGTAAAGAAGTTTAGACACTATCTATTGGCCAACAAGTTCAAATTTTTCACTGATCATCAAGCTTTATTATACTTGGTCAATAAACCTTGCAACATAGGACGCTTAGTAAGATGGTTCCTCTTACTAATGGAGTATGACTTTGAAGTGGTTGTTAGGCAAGGTAAGACCCACCTCAGAGCGGATCACCTTTCTCGCATCACTTCAGGAGAGCCACCGCAAGGAGTGTCTGATGAATTGCCCGATGCTTATCTGTTCAATCTAGAAGTTGTTCCTAAATCGGCAAATAAGTTGGTACCAGTCCTAACCTTTGGACCCGCAAATAAGAAGGTAAAGACGAACAAGGATGAAATTGTGCGGTCACAAAGCTATCAAATATTGGCAGGAAGCATGTATAAACAAGATACGGAAGGTGTTCTAGCTTGTTGTGTCGAGGATGATGAACATAGTAGTTGGTTGCAACAAGCCCATGAAGGATTTCTAGGGAATCACTATTCTAAACAACGAACATTGCAAAATCTAAAACGTTTAGGAGTGTATTGGCCTAGTATAGACAACGAAATTCACGAGTGGATCAAGAATTGTCCAGTGTGCCAAAAGAGACCCCCAGTGGAGCATGCATATTTATAAGATCAAGAACATTACCTAGCAAGGCTAGTCTAGCAAGAAGACGAAGCATGGAGCAAGAGGCCAAAGACTATGCCTTCGTAGGAGACAACCTATATAGGAGAGGAAAAGATGGTTACTTAAGATTGTGCGTTCATGAATCAGACTACTTGAAAGTCTTAGAAACTGCACACAGTAGTGTTGCAGGTGGACACTTTGGTCCTGACCGAGTGATTAAGACTATTCTATTCTCAGGACTTTGGTGGCCCACTCTTCATATGGATGCACATACCTATGTGAAGAAATGTGACACATGCCAACATGCACAGTACCCAATTAGAAAAGATGAGATGCCTTTGAGGCCAATGATGGGAGGACGCGCCTTTTCGAAGTGGGTCATAGACTTTATAGGTCCTATTAACCCCCCAGCTAGAAACTCCCATGCCGAGTACATTATTGTAGCCACGGATTACCTCACAAAGTGGGTAGAAGTCAAAGCCACAACAAAGAACGATGCTCAAACTACAGCTAAGTTTTTATTTGAGAATGTGTTCATTAGATATGGGTTACCAATAGAGTTAGTAAGTGATAGAGGCACACACTTCTTGAATGAAGTCATTGAAAATCTCCTTCAAGAATTCATGGTGATACATAAGAAGTCTGCCCCCTATCACCCACAAGCTAACGGACAAGCCGAGAGCACGAATAAGATCTTATGTAATGTATTGACAAAACTCGTCAATAATAAACGCTCTGATTGGGACAAACAACTTCATCATGCTATTTGGGCATATCGAGTTACCTACAAAACGGTACTCAATGCCACCCCATTTCAGATGGTCTTCGGACAAAATGTTGTGCTACCACTAGATTTCCTTATCCCAGCTTTAAGAGTAGCACAAGAGCATGACTGGAATGGACACGAGTTGTCCTCTAGGATCTTTGATCTAGAACGCTTAGGTGAGACGAGGCTACGAGCAGCAACAAGCATCTATGCTGCAAAGAAAAGACAAAAGGCATACTTTGATGCCCATGTAAAGGACAAAGGATTGAAAGAAGGAGATCTGGTGCTGGTTTATACGCTAAAGCAACATGCCCGCAAATTGGAGAAACAAGTATATGGACCCATGATCATTAATAGAATTTCACTAGCGGTGCAGTTCAATTGGCCACACTAGAAGTTGATATCCTGCCGAACTATATAAGTGGTTGTCGAGTCAAGCTATATCAAGAACCTCTTTCAGAGGATATGCTAATGAGACTCAACACTGCTAAGAAGCGAAAAGAAGAAGAGTTGAGAGTTAGAGAAGAAGCACAGGCAGAGGCTAGAGAGCGCATAAGGCGAAATAAATTAAGAAGACTAGGCCTAGATGTCCAACCTAAAGCCCCAAAATATCACATGGACATGTGCCAAAAATCGAGCACTTCTCGAATCATCGACCGACGACCCTTTGTGACCATAGAGGTAGGACAAGGAAAGAGTATAAGGACTGTGAGAGCATTGGTTGACTCAGGTGCAGCAACTAGTGCAGTTAGATCCACAAGTGGACATCCAGCCCATAGAAGCCTATCTCATAGGATTGGGAGCTGTGGAAACCCCTTGCTTGGGCGAGGTGGAACTTCCCATTTACCTTCAAGATGTCCCTATGAAATTCAAAATGCTAGTGTGTCATGATGAGGACCTTACAAAACCACTTGTCTTGGGTCAAGATTGGATTTATGACCATGCAGTCAACTTGAACTTAAGAAGTCAAATTCTTCAAGTTTGGGTACACGAACAATGCATTACATTAGAATTAGAAAATTGCATGCTCACAAATCCTGATCCGACAATTGACCAGGCTACATGGGGAAGATGGACCGCTACTGTTGATACATGGAGGACACTACACTCAACGTACTACATGGAAAAACCACTACAACAAGGGTCTGTCAGGGACGACAGACTCAAGAGGGGGGGGAGTCAAATTTGGTGTCACTCGTGAGGATCGATATGAAGACCAAAAGCAAAAGAAGTGCACAAGTGAGTGAGTGAAATCATACACACATGCACACACATACACACACACACGCGCACAAGGTAAGAGCAAAGAGTGGAAAAATGGAAAGCTTCGATTACAAAAAGAAATCTCTTACAAAGCTGAAATCTACAACAAGCTAACCCCCCAAATGAGCTTTCCAGCCCTTTTTATAGTTTTTTGAGTGGTTTTGGCCCTGTCCAGACCTAGTGTCCGACCTAGTTAAAAATTAGGTTCCAAGGCTTATTTGGGGACTCAAACGGAATCTAAAAATTATGAAAATTGGTAGGATGTTACTTCTAATACTCCTCAAGCTCGAGGACTCCTCGGCTTGAACAAAATGGAGTTGTAAAAATGGAAAATGGTATTTACAATGGTTTTTAGTGATAAAAATCACTATTTTTATAGGGATTTCTTCTGAAAATTTACGGTGCTTCTTGGAGCTCCCTACTTGCTCCTTCTTCTTGTGCATCCACTTCCCTGATGTGCTTCCATGCTTTGTCCTTGACCTTGAGCTTCAACACACCACAACAAAATGGTGTAGCAGAAAGAAGGAACATGACTTTGGTTGAGTTTGCTAGAGCTATGCTGAAGGAGAAGAATTGTCCAAATTATCTTTGGGCTGAGGCTGTAAATACAGCTACATATCTTGTGAATAGATTACCATGTGCAGCTCTTAATGGAATGACTCCATATGAAGCTTGGTGGGGTAAGAAACCAACACTAGATCATTCTAAAGTGTTTGGATCAATTGCATATGCTTATGTTCCATCACAACTTAGACATAAACTTGAACCAAAGGCAAAAAAATATGTGTTCATTGGTTATGATGAAAAGCAGATGGGTTACAGGTTGTGGAATCCTTTAACCAAACAATTTCTTGTTTCTAGAGATGTTACATTTGATGAACAGAAAAGTTGGTATGCAGATCAAAGTCATACAACTGAAGAATTTGAAGAAGAGGTAAGAAGATGTGAGAAAGGAAAGTCAATTGTGCAGGTAAATGAAGATGATTTCTATATGCAAGCAAGTACGTCCAGAAGTGGATTAACAAGAAGGAATGAAGAAGCTCCTATATTTGATGAAGAAGTGTATCTAGACACTTATGAAGAATGTGAACTAAGAAGGTCATGTAGGACAAGAAGACAACCAGAAAGGTATTCTTATGATACTTCTTACATAACTCAGAAGAACTATGCATATATGATCAAAGATGATGAAGAACCTGAGAACTATGATGAAGCTAAAGGTAAGAAGCAATGGGAAGAAGCAATGAAGGAAGAGTTCAATGCACTGGAGGAGAACAAGACATGGGAACTTGTTCCTAAACCAAATGGTAAGAAAGTAATTGAAAATAAATGGGTTTATAAAGTGAAGAAGTTTGCAGATGGAAGTATAGCCAGATACAAAGCTAGACTAGTAGTGAAAGGCTATGCCCAAAGCTATCACATAGATTATGATGAGACATTCAGTCCTGTAGCTAAGATGTCAACTATAAGGACAATCATTGCTATTGCAACTTCAAAAGGAAAGACCCTAAGTCAATTGGATATAAAGAATGCATTCTTGAATGGATACATATCAAATGAGGTATACATGGAACAACCTCAAGGGTTTATAGATTCCAGGTATCCAAATTTTGTTTGCAGGTTGAGAAGAGCACTCTATGGATTGAAGCAAGCTCCAAGAGCATGGAACTATAGACTGGTGAAGTATCTCAATGATCTTGGATATCAAAGTTCAAAAGCAGATCCAATCCTACTCATCAAAAGAGTAGAGGAAGGTACAATCTTCATTTGTATTTATGTAGATGACATTATAATCACAGGTACTTCAGATGAAGGAATCAAGGAGGTAAAGAGATTACTTGAAAAAGAATTCAAATCAGTGATCTAGGAAAGTTATCATACTTTCTTGAAATGCAAGTCACTTATATAGATCATGGCATATATCTATCACAAGAAACCTATCTTTTGAATCTATTGAAGAAGTTTGATATGGAAAATTGCAGAGAAGCTTCAAATCCACTTGAAGTTAATCACAAGCTCAGTAAATATGATGGTGCAGAATACAAAGATATGAGGAAGTATCAATCTCTTGTGGGTAGTTTGATTTATGCTACACTAACAAGACCTGATCTTAGTTATGTAGTGGGAGTTTTGTCACAATTCATGCATTGTCCAAAGGACCCACATTGGATTGCAAGTCAAAGAGTTCTCAGATATATCAAAGGAGCTATAAAGGAAGGATTATATTATCCTTTTACATCAGATTTGAAGTTGAGAGCCTATAGTGACTCAGACTGGGCAGGTAACCAGGATGACAGAAGATCAACTCATGGCTACATGATATACATTGGTGATAAGCTTGTAAGTTGGTGTTCAAAGAAACAACATACAATAGCATTATCATCAACTGAAGCTGAGTACAAAGGACTTGTGGAAGCAGCTAAGGAGGTCATATGGATGCAGACATTGTTCAAAAGCTTGGGCATTGATCAAGGTACACCTACACTACATGGAGATAATATGAGTTCACTTTATCTTGCAGCAAATCCAGTTTTTCATGCAAGGACAAAGCACATAGAGATACAGTATCATTTTCTCATAGAAAAGGTAATGAAGAAGGAGATTGAAGTGGAGTACATTTCTACTAAAGATCAGATAGCAGAGATAATGACAAAGAGCTTGGATGGTGTGAAGACCAGCAAGTTCAAAAGCATGGCAAGAGTAAAAGAAAAAGAAGATGATATGAAGAATCGAGGAATGTTAATTAGTGATTGAGGGGGAGCTGTTGGACATACATTTGAAGATCAAAACTTTAGAATAAAACCACATGCCTATGTGAAGGGACAAATTCACAAGTGTATTATATTTGTAAAGTTAGTTCACTTTAGTTCTAGAAGTTAAAAAAAAAAATCACGAGAATGAGAAAATCTATATAAGTTAGTTTGTATCAATGAATGCGAAGTGCAAGACAATGAGAAAGTGAGTTAGTACTCATTTTGTATGACTGAGAATAGTCGGGCTTCTCTGCGTGAGAAAGCACCTGTGCATTTGTGAGGTTTCATAGTTATGGAAAGAGTTTATTAAACTTCTGTGTATATGTCTTCTTCTTCCATCTCTAGTGTTTGTCTTCTTTGTAATGTTTTGAAGAATTGAAGTTTTTTCAAGCAAGTCGATGCCTGGCATCAAATGTATGTTGAAAGGTTGAGTTTTATGCAGGAAGCCGATGCCTGGCATCGAATCTCAGCTGATAAGTCCTTGTCTTCATATCTGACTTTTATCTGCTACTAATTCTTCTTGAGAAGATGAAGTTTGTGGAGCAACTCGATGCCTGGCATCGAGTTTCAACATAAAGTCGATGTCTAGCATCGACTTCTAACATAAAAGTGATCTTGTTCATGTCTGTGTTAAAGGGGGTAATTCTGATGTTGAAAAAGTGGCTAAAAAAGCTCAAAGTCGATGCTTGGCATCAACTTTTGGTTGCAAGTCGATGCTAGGCATCGAATTTTCATTTTTAGACACTCAAAATTACTAAAAGAGGCAAAATTTCTAGTTTTGGAAAGTCATATAGGGTGATCTTGTGAAGGCCATAACTTGAGTTCTAGAGATCCGTTTCTTGCATATGATAGGTTGTTGGAAATCTCTACTCTTCTACTTTCATTTACCAAAAGATCTTGGAGAAATAATATTTGAGGTAAGAAAAATTAGCAAAATACTAAAGGTATGTCATTTTAGTGACTGGAAAGTTCTGAAGAAGTAAAGTTTTTGGTTTTGGCTATCATTTCTCAAAGTTTGGAGTGGCAATGAGTTAGTGGTGACCATAGAGGTGTTCTAGTGTCACATTAATTCATTTCTTGTGGTGTTTTACACATCAACAAAGAACAACCTCCTTTACTTGGCAATCCGTGGAGACTTGAGGAGGATATGAAGATTATGAGCAATTGTGGTGAGAAAATGTGAGTGAAAAATTAGGTTGTAGATTCCATCTATAAGATCCCCATGCAAGAAAGTAATTTTCACATATATTTGGACTACTTTAAGTTCTCCATTGCAACAAATCCAAGCAACATGCGCAGTTTAGTCATCTTGACTACTAGAGAGAAGATGTCCTTGAAATCCACACCATGTTGTTGGTTAAAACCGTTTGCAAAAATTCATGCTTTATACTTTGAAGAAGCACTATCTGATGTGAATTTATGCTGATATACCCATTTACATGCTAAATCTTTCCTACCCTTTGGCAAAGGTATTAATTCTCAAGTACCATTCTTATGAATAGAATCCAATTCAATGTTTATGGCACACTCCCACTTGACATGATACTCTATTTACATAGCCTCTTTTGGGAACTACCATCATTTCATGAGTTTTATTGACCATTTCTCTAGGCATGCATGCATGTATCCATTGAAAGAAAAGTCCTAAGTGTTTATGTCCTTCAAATAATTTCTAGTTATGGTTGGAAATCTATTAGCATGAAAATCTAGGTATGATTCTAATCGAGGGGTAGAATACATCTCTTCTAATTTTGATGCATTTTTGGTTGAG
This sequence comes from Ceratopteris richardii, assembly GCA_020310875.1. Lineage (NCBI taxonomy): Eukaryota > Viridiplantae > Streptophyta > Polypodiopsida > Polypodiales > Pteridaceae > Ceratopteris > Ceratopteris richardii. The sequence continues at coordinate 40,230,292 of CM035415.1, forward strand.
TTTGGGATACAACATCATTGTATATTGTTCTGATTGAGGGGCAAAATACATCTCTTCTAATTTTAATGCATACTTGGCTGAGTGTGGGATAAATCGTCATTTTACATTGCCATATACACCTCAACAAAATGGAGTTTTTGAAGGAAAGAATGGATCTCTCATGAAGATGGTGAGATGTATAGTCAAAAGTTAGGCTTTGCCACATAGCTTATGGCTTGAGGTTGTTATCTGTATAGCATATGTACTTAATAGGTGTCCCACCAAAGCACTGCAATTGATCACTCCATATGAGTCTTGGAATGGTTGCAAACAATTTTTTACTCATCTGCATGTCTTTGGTTGTCTAGCATATGCATTAATGCATGAACAACACATGAAATCAGACGATAAAGAAGCAGAATGTGTTTTTGTTGGGTACAATTGTGCAAAGGGTATTGTTTGTATCGTCCACATACTAAATGCATTTTGGTTAGCCATGATGTTGTTTTTGTGGAATATATAATTCAGACATTACTTTCATGTACCAAGGAGACTTCAATTAGCTCTAACGATGTATATGACATTTTGTTGCCTCTTTTTACAAGTGGAAAATCAAGTGTTGATCTAAGTGAGGCAATTTATCAACCTTTACACATTTCAAATAATGATGCAGTTCATTCCATTTTTGATGCAAATTTACATGATGTACTTGTTGATGAGAGGTTGACATAGAGGAGGCAAAAACTATGCCTAAATGCTTGTCGCAAACCTTGAGAGATAGCAAATTAGATGCATTGTTGACATATCATACTTGTTCAGGCTCTCATAGTGAATCTTTTGCATCAGATTAATATGTAATGGCTAACTCTAATCCTTGTGATGATAATGAGCCTATTTCTTTTCATGAAGCACAAAGTTTAAAAAATTGGATGGATTCCATGCAATCGGACTATGATGCTATTATGAAGAATGGTACATGGTCTTTATGAGATTTGCCTCTAGGCAAAAAGGCCATTGGCACTAAATGGGTGTACAAGATCAAACGAAAGCGTGACGGAACAATTGACATGTATAAGGCAAGGCTTGTTGCCAAAGGTTATGCTCAAGAGAGAGGAATTGATTTCGATGAGAGCTTTTCTCCCACATGTCGAATGACCATTGTTCATAGCATTTGCAAACTTCCACCTCATCATGGTTGGAATGTACATCAGTTCGACATAAAAACTACATTTCTAAATGGTGACTTACATGAAGAAGCATATGTATTTGAACTCTGTGATTCTGTGCAAAAAGGCATGAAAGCAAAGTATGCAAGTTGTAAAAGGAAGTATATGGTTTGAAGTAAGCACCGCATGCATGGTATGAAAAATACATGCCTACTTGATCACACATGGTTTTGAGAACAATCCAACTGAGAGCACCTTATATGTTAAGCATGCAAATGATGTACTTGTGATCATTGTTGTATATGTTGATGACATTTTTCATATTGTTTCTAATGAAGCATATTGCTGAGCTTAGGACTGATTTTTGTGCCTCTTTTGAGATGTGAAATTTGAGGATTTTCATTATTATTTGGGCATTCAAATTATGTGAGTTGATGGGGGAATAGCTTTGTGTCAAACAAAATATATTGACACATTATTCTTATAGGATCATATGGACATGCATAAACAGAGAGTATGAAATCTGAAAAACACATAAAAACATAGTTGCACAGTACATGACACAGTACATAGTATTGGGTGCAATCTCCCCCCATGCACTCTATTGGACGAGTCTATAGAGTACATGTATTTATATTCTATTATTGCATCCAAAATAGAGGTTACAATGTGGGTGTTGCTTCAAAAAGCAAGCATGAAAGTAAAAATTTGCTCACTTTTATGGTGAGATTTATGTTTTATTTACAAAAATCATGATCTACAACGATCCTTATATTAACGACTATTTTTATGACTTTCTAGAAAGAACCCTCTTCATGGGTCTTTATTTGCAATATATATAAAAAATTGTATTTGTGTCCAGACACATCCGAATACATCCATGCCCATCCACACCCTCACAAACCTTCAACTGCTATATCAAAACATAAAGTACATTAATATCTCAATAATAAAATCCAATAATTCAACATTACACAAGTGATAACATGGTCCCCAGTTGGAAAATCAACTAACCTTGGTTAGAAATAAAATATACATGGATGGCCAATCACATGTCCCATCCTTGAACAAAAATAAGCATGTTCCATGTAAAAATACATGCATGGATGTGTACCTTAGTGGAGTTAAACTATTGTGCTTGTGAATGATATGCAAAAATTGAGTGATCATAATGATTTGTTAATGAAGTCTTATGAATCCACTAAGATTCTTTAATAATATAGTAAGGGGAAGTGCTAAATAAGAGAAAATTATAACAAACTTCCTATATAACTTAGCCAATTATACTCAAAAAAATGTGCATCAATAACTGGTTGAGGTACATGCCATTCTACAATTACTTTGGGTCTACATGAACTTTGTGACTAGAAAAGATATGCCCTAAATATTCTAGTTTACTTTAGAAAAAGTAACTTTTTTTGGAAGTAGAAAAAAGTGTGCTCTGATGTTAGAAACGAAAAACTATTCCTAATTTCATGCTTATCATGAAAAAAATAACATCAAAGAAAACAAGAATCAAAGTTTGATAATCAAGAAAAATGAGGCTTTTCAAAAGGTTGTTGTTGATGCAGTTCTTGCAAACGTGTCAACTTGGTAATCATTTGAAACTCCTTCTCTCCATCATGAGAAAAAGAAATAGCTTTGTAAAACATTGTAGGTCAGAGTGTGTGAAGATTGGCTTCGACCCCAATCTCCAAACCATCTTTATACTTCCTTTGTAGGGTATCTCTAGGAACATCCTTGAGCATGCAAACAAGTAAAAGACTGTGCCAGAATTGCTCCATATAAGTAGTAATGGTATCACCCTCCTGCCATGTGAACACGGTCCATGAATGATGAACATGTAGATGGAATTGAGAAGGAAGAAAATATTCCTTAAACTTCTCTTGAAAGTCCTTCCATGGCGTGGGACGATTTGCACTATGTCATAAAACATTCCACTAGAATTGGGATTTTTCGACTAAATAATTAGTAGCAAACTTCACTTTATCATTTTTGGAGTATGACTCATTTGAATAAAAATCTTCAAAGTAGAATAACCATGATAAAGCAAGTTGACCATCCTTATGGCCATCAAATTATGAGAATTGGAAGTTCACACTTGTTCACACTTGTTCATACCCTCATGGATCTCCACCTGCTAAATCAAAACACAACAGACATTAAAATCTTCAAGGCATTAAACCTTCATTCCAAATATTCCATAAAGTATAACATGCCCCCTACTTTTCGAGCAACTGACCTCACTTGAAAAGAATAAAATAGACATGGATGGCCAATCACATGTCCCATCACTGAACAATCATAAGCATGTTCCATGTAAAAGCACATGTATGGAACTGGAAAACTGGAATTTAATGTGAATGGGAATGATTAGCAGGGTTTAAGTCTAAATGCAATCCAAGAGTGATTACAAAAATCAATATATCGATGTGAGAAAATAATAATCGATTTACTAACCATGAATTTATACTTGAATGCATGTGCATACGAATTTTCTAAAAATTGTGACAACATAAGGACGTAACTTTGAAAACAAAAAATTCCGACAAAAAATTTCCATGATATTGGTGCCGACATGCACAATCTATCCATAGAGAAATCGAAAGGGGATTACACACCCTGACACACACACACACACACACACACACACACACACACATATATATATATATATATATATATATATATATATATATATATATATATATATATATATATATATATATATATATATATATATATATATATATATATATATATATATATATATATATACTCCTCTCTAACCTGCAAGAAATTACTTTGTTGTCCCTGCAAGAAGAATACATGCACTATACAAGACAAACCATGCCTAAACTATGTGTATGCTCTAGGTACAACGCAAAACTTGCATGTTCGAAATGCAATATGATGCAAGAAAAGAGAAATTGTGTGTATAAATGTTGTGAAATAACACGTGCTAGCAAGAAACAAACTATCAAGACCACACTCCTAAGAGAGAGCACGTATCCACCCATCCAACTCCACCCATATATATACCTCTAGTCCAAGGGGGTGCATGTCCTTGAGATTGGCCAAGTGTCCAGCCAAGTGTCCCTCATGTGGACACTTTCCCAAGGGTGATCACATGCCTTCTAATTTCCTAAGATCTATCACATGCCTTCTAAATCAAATGAGGATTCTTCTCTCACGTACACACAAGGTGGCTCCTAGAGAAGCTTCTCCCAAGACTAAGGTTACCACACCTTAGGATAAATCAAGCCTAAGGTTCTAACCATTCAATTGGGAGCTCATATGAATAAATACCTCAAGGGTTAAAACCAAGGGTTTCACCCAAAGGTTCAAGGCATGTTCCAAGGGTAATTCAAGGGCTAAACCAAAGCAAACATACATCATATTCTAACCTTTAGAATCCATATGTTTAACCTTCTGAACCCATGAGTTATACAACATTCTTCCCCCCTTTAATATTTTCGTCCTCGAAAATGCGTGTATGTATAATATGTGAAGTATTCCCTCGTGCACCATGATCTATACTTTGAGCATGGTCATCTCTCTCTTAAGATTCATTTCTAGTAATCAGATAAAGGCTAATCCCTACCTTAATCTGAAAGAAGGAATCAAAATCACTTCCCAAATCACTTTCTCTTAGTCCATCCGAATGTACATGCATGCCCTCTACCTATGGACTAGTGAGATGGGTGGACTTCTTTGGTGGTCTTTTTCTTTTGGCACTTTCACAAACCTTGAGCTCCATAAAGTAATACATTTCAGTACACTTTGTACTTCCCTAGAAATTTATATTTTTAGGAGGCTATGATAGAGATCTTATCTCTATCTTGAAAGGACGAGAAACTAGATTCATCTTCCACTTTCAACAGAAAGGAGAGAAATCTTCAAATGTTCTGAGATTACTTATTATTTTATAGTCCTTTTCAAATACAAATATACTTTATTTATATTTGCCAGGATTTAGCTAAAGATATGAACTTAGCAAAGTGGGTCTAGTGAGTCCCTGCTAAAATATGCTCAATGAGGAGAAATACTATCTTCTCATTCCTTGGCAACTTAGGTGGACTTATTTCAATCATCCAGGTTTTCTTGAAACATAAAGTTCAAGTATTCCAAATGATAATATACCCAATTTTGAAAGTTCATGTCTATAAGTGGATCCCTATCATGATCATCTTTGATTTTTCCTAGATCAATTCTTAGAATAGAATTTAATCCTTTTGACATTCAAGACTTAGATCCAACGATGACTTTAGGAATTGGAATTATTTGGTAGACCATTCTCCTAGGTCTCTACCCATTTGTTCGTCTTAGCTTAGCCTGTTCTTCCAATGAGAATCAGTACTAACTATCTTGAACCAACTATGCTTTAGATAGTTATATATACTAACCTCAAAGGTCATCAAAGCTTTGCAAAGAGAAACAAATCCGATTCCTTCAAATCCCCAAAATTGAGAAAAAATACTTCATCAAGACACCCTCTAGATTTTCTATTGGATGTAGTTTAGATGATTCAAGTTTTGCAGCTTTAGTTCCAAGGTCTTGCAAGAAAGATACCTGTTTTTAGGCATCATATCTCAAATCTTGCTAGGAATGTTCTTGAATCACTTGTTCTCACCAAAGATTTAAAAGAAGATCTTTTACAGATCATTCTTTCATTCAAGGTTATTATACTTGAATAGGCTTGACTTTACTTTTGGAGTTTAACTTAGTAAACTCCCAAAATTCTTTACCCTCTTACTTATCCAAATTTATTGTTCCATATAAAATTTGTCTATGCATTTTCTTAAGAAAAATGCATCTCCTTAAGAGGATAAAGGATAGCCTTTTCTAGGATAAATGTCATGTTCATTCTATTTACCCTTTTGTTCATACAACTAGGTGTATTAAATTGGTTCAAGAAGGTACATTTCTACACCTCATAATGAACCTAAAACCTTAATATAAATGGTCTTATCTTTAAGGCTTATCGTGATGTTTCCTATCAGATCTTGAGCCTATTTTCTCTCTGGCCATCATAGAAAATTCTCGATGGGAGTTAGTTCTCACTCTCCCATACCAGCGAGTTCTTTCTCAAATCTGTAGAACGACATCCTTAACCTTTCCACATTCTTTGCCCTTATCTTTTCAATGCTCTCTGATCATTTACCATGATCAGGAATTCCATCTTGGAACTCCTTGGCATCATTTTCATGAGAGCAAAGACTAAGGTTTCTAATGTCAATCAATTCAAAGGTCTATTTAGGTTGACCTTTGAACTTTACTTGGTATCAAACTATAAAAAGGTTTGATCTTTTTAACCAATGTAGGCCTCTTGGATTATCCAACCATAAAAGGTTTGATATATTTGACCAAGTTAGGTCACTTGGCTTTCTCAAAAATTCCTCTAGCAAATTTAATAGGAGATAAGATCAAGTCTTTTCTCCTTTAGATCCCTTTTTCAATGATATTTACCTGTGGGATTTTCTTGGGATCTTCAACTCATACCTTCATGAGTTGATATCCTAGCTTAAGTCTTCAATATCATGTTGATGTTCTTAAAACCATTAACTATTCTCCTTTAAGGGATCAACAATTATATGTCACCGTGTTGACTTAAGCGAGTTGCCATGCTTGTCGATCCAAACTTTGGATCTATCTTTATCTACTCTTAAATACCCTACTTTGAATATGTTTCAAGCCTTTGGCTAGCTTACTTGCCAAAATGGAATTCTTTAATGAATTTCCTTCTTACATATATGGTTCTTAGTTTATTTGAGATTTAACTCAAACACACTTAAGTACTTGGACATCCAATGTACTCCTTAACTTTTAAGGAATACCTTTCGCTTATAAGTATCATATTGATGATACCTTTCTTCCCCCCTTTAAGGAGTTTTCGTCCTCAAAAAGTGCAGAAAATTAATGTTCGTTTAATTTCCTATCCAAATGGGAGGTTCGTTTATGCTAAATCCTTGATTGAAAAAAAACTCTCAAATATGCTTGAGCTTAAACTTCCATTATCCTTAAGTTCAGTGTCCCATACCACTGAACCCACTTAAGTGATATTGTAAACCTAGACGTCCCCTACCATCTGATTTACAATCTCACATTAGTGTAGACAATTTTAGCTTTTACTCAGGGATTAAACTCCATTTATTTTAGTCTTATCAAAATCTTTGTAAGTTACATTCTTACAGAGTCTTGATTTTGAAAAGACTTTGAACATTGTGCTTTCATTGAACTATTTCCTTGTTCTGATGCAATCAAAGATATCTTTGTTTATGTCATTTGATAATAGAGCTAGTATTCTCATACTAGATATTATCTATTGACATAAGTAGGCATCTGTATCAAAGGATATAGTCAATCATGAGCTTTGCTAAATGGTTACCTTTTTAACAATCTTGATAAATTGTTTCTTACTCATAGAGCACATTTTTGAGTAGAGGTCTTAAGAGTTTATTTCAACCCTTTAATCTTCCTCTTCTCTACATATGCTTAATGAGTTACAACTTTTCCCTCTTGAAGCAATTTTCCAAATGGATCCTAGTTTGTTGGGGAAGAAATGAACGCTTAAAAGGGTAAAATGATTCAACCATTTTTCCCTAATATGTCATTTGAGGACATTCTCTTGCCCCTTTTAGTGTGATCATTGTCCTCAATGATCACATGTTGAAGTTCCTCTGAACTTCTTAACATCATTCACAATGAAAAATTACCCCATGAGTGTAGGGTCTCATATAGGCTTCTAATTTCTCTTTTGGATGTCGTTCAATCCAATTTCTTATTACCACTATCTTATGGTTAACATTGCTTAGTTTGTAACCTAAGTCCTTGGCCTTGCTGATCAGACATCCCATGGGTATTATGGAACTTCAGGGTCCATAAGTAGGACTCGAAGCTTAAGGTTTTTCTATCTTTAATAAATTCTATTGGCTTTTGGATTAAGCCAACATATAAAAAGCATAAAACTGAATGGGCATGATCTCAATACACCATTAAACTTTTATGCTTTTGACTTCATATGAAGAAGTCATTTTTCTATCTTAAACCTTAAACTTACAATACTTGATTTCTCTCTCATGTTCCATCAACCCGTGCATATGTGTCTCAATCCATGCATACATAGTGTATGATAAAAACATATATATCTTTCCTTGAAGATGCTTTAGCATGCATAAGGTCCAAAGGTTGAACCCCTCCTTAAAGCATGCATGGAGTTCACACTTGGAACTCCATTTAATGCATGAATACATACTTGTGGTTACCATTCATGTTCATCTCATGCAATAATGAATATTCTATGTGCATTTTCTAATAATCTTTAGGTGGTCAATCTTTTTCATGGTAATGAAAAGCCTTTTTCCATTCAGCTATGCCTCTAGTTTGTCACACAAATTATTAAACTTATCCATCTTTCCAAATGCATATGGACCACCTTTTTCATTTAAAATGCATGTCTATATGCATTACTTTTAGCATGGTCAAAGATGAAAATGGAATTGGTACTTACCTTCATTTTTGCTACGTCCGTCCTTTGATTCCATGAAGGGGGAAGCTTCTCCATTTGGATACTTCAAATTTGACTTTGCAAGGTTTGGCCATTGCTCTTTAAACTACTTCCTTGGGCATATACATACTTACTTGTATGCCCCAACATGCATCTATGCTTAAATGCATACTTTCATCTCATATGACATGAGTCTAGTGCCCATTTAATCTATAAATGAAACATCTTCTATATTACTAATATACTAAAATATAGAAAGGTTTAATATATGAACATACACCCTCTACTTAGTGTATGATAAAAATAACTCATCTCCCTTTGAATGGACCAATCCACTCTTTCCTTCTCGTGTGTGAGCATATCTCATTCTCCTTCATGATTAGTATAAAGCATTGAATCAATAATGAAGAACTCACGAAGAGGCCGGCAGAAAAAATTAAAACTCCCGTCGGGTGGCTGAGAGGCGATCTGCTAATCCCATATACAAGGGAAGTTGAAAAGTTAATGTCCATATAAGAAAATACCTCACCTTTTATGAAGCACAACAGTAGCGTGATCTGCACTCTGCGCTCTACATCTCTCCCTCTCTTGATCACGCATGCGCGTGAGTGGTTGTGCTCCTCTACGTGAATCGATTGAGGTGAAGAAGGCGCCTACACCGAAGCTCTTGAATGATCATAAGCCCAATCATTGGCGTGGCTAAGGATGCCTTCCCTTACAGGGGGGTCATATGAATAGAGTTTTGCTCTCTAAAAGGAAGGTCTAAGCCGATGGTGTCGATAGCTGTACTTGATGGGCAGTTTCGAATTCGTCTCACAGATTCCAGTTTCGAATTCGTCTCACAGATTCAGACCCATCTCTCGATACCAATGTTGTGAAATAACACATGTGCTAGCAAGAAACAAACTATCAAGACCACACTCCTAAGAGAGAGCACATATCTACCCATCCAACTCCACCCATATATATACCTCTAGTCCAAGGGGGTGCATGTCCTTGAGATTGGCCAAGTGTCCAGCCAAGTGTCCCTCATGTGGACACTTTCTCAAGGGTGATCACATGCCTTCTAATTTCCGAAGGTCTATCACATGCCTTCTAAATCAAATGAGGATTCTTCTCTCAGCCAAGTGTCCCTCATGTGGACACTTTCCCAAGGGTGATCACATGCCTTCTAATTTCCCAAGGTCTATCACATGCCTTCTAAATCAAATGAGGATTCTTCTCTCACGTACACACAAGGTGGCTCCTAGAGAAGCTTCTCCCAAGACTAAGGTTCCCACACCTTAGGATAAATCAAGCCTAAGGTTCTAACCATTCAATTAGGAGCTCATATGAATAAATACCTCAAGGGTTAAAACCAAGGGTTTCACCCAAAGGTTCAAGGCATGTTCCAAGGGTAATTCAAGGGCTAGACCAAAGCAAACATACATCATATTCTAACCTTTAGAATCCATATGTTTAACCTTCTGAATCCATGAATTATACAACAATAAATTGACAAGAAACTTATCTGAAGGTTCAAAATGTAATTTCAAATTATGTGTAAGTGCTGAAGATGGTCCACACTTTGTCGTAATAGCATGTCAATGCTTTTCGAAGAATCGATACTTCAAACCAAGGCTTGAAACATGTCGTTGAAGATGAACAAGTAAACTCCAAATTCTGAAGCTAATCATGACGTTTAACATCTCCGCATCGGTAGTTGTAGAGTGAATTCATAATCTATTTCGATTGTAATGCTCAGCAAATAGGCTTCATCCAAAAACGTAATCATCAGCATCAAGCTATAGTCCTTCCTACGAGGCACTCAAGGTAGTCGTGAGATCAAAAGACTTAGCTATAGTCCTTCGTACAAGGCACTAAAGGTAGTCGTGAGACCAAAAGACTTTAGTCATAACCAACCAATGACGCATCCATGATATACATGGAGCTTATAGATACGAGCACTTCGTTTATTGCGACCAAAAATAATAAAGCTTATTTGCATTCTGCCATGTCAACTGATTGCTGTCATATGGTCTCGTGAAAGTCCTAAGTCGCCATCAGAAGACCGCTCCGTTTGTGAATTACTTGATGAATAGCGCCAATCAGATCATGCTTTTGTGAGTCAAATCAGGGTCACACCACAAGTACTGTGTCGAAATTGCCGGAAGAAAACACACGCGACAGTTTAATATCCCATACTGCAATTTCAGGGAGTAACTCGTGACTGGTTTAATATATATAGAGTAAGACGAAAATAACAACTGCTCTCTGAATAGAGTAAGACTGCATTACAATTTCAGGGAGTAACTCGTGACTGGCTTAATATATATAGAGTAAGACGAAAATAACAACCCATGGGACCTCCTTATCCCTGTTCTTGTGGGATAAGGGGGGTCCCATGGGTACTAGGCCCTTCCTTGTACAGTTGTAATTTTAAAGTTAAAGTTTGGGGGAGTAGGCCTCGGCCGAACCTCCATTAAAAAAAAAAAAAACAACTGCTCTCTGAAATCGGTGCGTGAGCTCTGATCGCGGGCAGCGCCGCCAAATTTGGAGATCCCGCTTAGAGTCAAATATGGATGGTTGAAGAGGCCCTGATGCATAGCATAGGGGCAACTCGGGCAAGTGGTGTATGTACGAAGAGCGTGAGATCAATGTGCAGGCAACCGCCTGGCAAGTGGTGTAGACGCTATCTTACGAAGAGCCAGTGTGCAGGCAACCGCCTTGGAATTGGAGCCGTGTCCCACATATCAAGCCAAGTAGCGAAAGTACTGCCAAAGTGAATAGGTTGAGCGCTCTCTCTTGCCTCGGCGGGTGAAAAAATCAAGCGGCCCATATATCAATATTTGACGATGAGAAATCGACGAGGAGCAAGTACATAGGAACGCGCGGTTCTGAACTTCCTCAAAGCAAATCGAATACGGTGAGTTCTCTCTGTGTGGTGAGCTCGCCTCTGAACGTGAGCAACGTCAGGATATCCGGGAAGATGTGCTGCAAGCTCTAACACGCTGGAGATGGTCTTGAACGCTAGCCGTCATTCTGCTCTCACCTTCTGCACTCAAAGGTGGCGGCGATGATCCCAAAAAGAAAGAAAACTTCATAAACGTCACGTGAAAACGATGATGAAACTCTCGCCAATATTGCAGAAGCATTACGTGGGTGCGATGACGAAGATCCAAAAATCATGCAAACTCGAAAAATATGTTCAAGACCGAAAAATCTCACATCACATCCTCTGTGGACGTCCAGATTTTGATACCACTGTTGACAATCGTATCTAAAATACTCAGAAAATAGAAGAGACAAGAGACGACACAAGATACGGTCCAATCTCCCCCCACATGCTCTCATGGACAACTCTATGAGAGCATGTGTATTTATAGGTAATTCATATTATGTCCTGGATGGAAGATACATGAGGGCCATGCTAAAAATGGCATGCTTTTGCTTTATTTACAAAAATAGCTAAAAATGACTATCTTCTAAAAATAACTTATTCTCTAAAAATAATCTTCTAAATATTTTGAAAAGTATTTGAATAAATCCATGCGCGTTCACTCTCGTCCACACTTGTCCACACCTTCATGGATCTCCACTTGCTAAATCAAAACACAACACACATTAAAATCCTCAAGGCATTAAACCTTCATTCCAAATATTCCAGAAAGTAAGACTGCTTTTAGAACTCAGACTGGTCACTCTAAATTCATCATAATGCCTTTTGGACTCACAAATGCACCTGCTACATTTGCACATATGATGAATAACATTTTTCTTGATTACCAAGCTTTTTTTCTTATTTTCTTTGATGATATACTTGTGTATAGTGAGAATGATAATGACCATGAAAATCTTTTAGCAACTATTTTTAATTTTTTATGCAAAAAAAGCTTTATGCCAATCTTGAAAAGAGTTATTTCTTTCAAAAAGAATTAGACTATTTCGGCCATATTGTTTCTAGTCAAGGTGTTCATGTATATCCAAAGAAAATTACAGTAATTGAAGAATGAACTATACCTCAATCTATGAATGATGTATGCTCTTTTCTAGGGTTAGCTAGTTTTTATAGAAATTTTGTAAAAGGTTTTTCTTATTTAGCACTCCTACTCACATTATTATTGAAGAAAAATGTCACATAATCCTAGTAGGAGATGGTTGAACCACACCTTAAGAGAGAGGATTAGGAAGTAATCCTCAACCATGGTTTTTGGGGAAAATGGTTGGCCCATCACACTCCTAACTGGGAGTTTGTGAGTTCAATTCCCAACATTGGTATCAGAGCCTAGTTGAGAAATTGGGCAAGATGGAGGTTTGCGCCTCATTCATGGCCACTTGGAAAAATTGCTTATCCATGGTGAGTGTGAAACTTGCCTTAGATGAAGGTGCATGGGCATTTGGGCACCCACAAAGGGTGGGATAAGTTCGAAATTGGTCCATGTGCTGGAGTTTGAGGTTGGTGAAAGCGTTCATGCATGGAAAGTGGGTCCAAGCTAGATGCAAGGGTCCACAAGTGAGCATTGAGGACAATGCTTCATCTAAGGGGGGAGGAATGTCACATAATCCTAGTATGAGATGGTTGAACCATGCCTTAAGAGAGAGGATTAGGAAGTAATCCTCAACCATGGCTTTTGAGGCAAGTGGTTAGCCCATCACACTCCTAACCGGGAGGTAGTGAGTTCAATTCCCAACAAAAAAGTTAAAATTTGCATGGGGATTAGCACAAAAACAATCTTTTGACAAACTCGAACATGCACTTTCTCATGCACCTGTTTTGCAATTACTTGATTTTGCACAACCTTTATAGATGCTAGTGGTTTAGGCATAGGCACTGTATTAATGCAAAATGCCCATCCTATTGCATTTAAAAGTAGGAAACTTAAACCTTGTGAAAATAATTACAATACATATGATAAGGAACTTTTAGCTGTAGTGCATGCTTTAAAAATTTGGGAACATTACCTTATGGGTTCTGAAGTTCTAATCAAAATAGACCAACAGACTATTAAGCATTTATTAAATCAACCATTGATTTCTGGTAGACACATCAAATGGGCTTCATTCATCCAAAATTTTCAGCCTATGATTCAATATCAACCTAGAAAAGCTAATGTTGTAGCTGATGCCCTTAGTCGCTTCCCCTCCCCACATACAAATATTGTTTCAATTAATAATATTTTTGCTATTCATATTCATTCATTTCATGACATCTAATTTGTATTTTTCACAAACATGGAATGCTTTCAATAATTATACAACATTTAGTGAGGAACACTACACTTTTCATAATGGATTTTTGTACTTCCAACACAATTTATGCATCACACAAGGTTTTAAAGATTTTTTATGAAAGAGATGCATGAACCACCATATATGGGTCATAGGGCCATACAAAGTACTATTTCTACATGTAAATATTTTTACTTTTGGCCAAATATGGAAAAGGATATTGCACACTATGTTTCCAATAGCATTGTGTGTCAATGTGTGAAACGACATCATGGTAAAGCATTTGGATTATTATGCCACTTCCCATACCTAATGGACCATGGGAACAAACTTTTATGGATTTTATTAGTGTTCTTCCTACAACTTCATCTCATAATGATATGATTTGGAAAATTGTTGATAGGTTTAGTAAACAAGCATATTTCATTCCTTGTAAAAAGATTCCTTTTGCACCTCAAGGTGCTAAGTTGTTTATTAAATGCATTTTTCCACATCATGGTTTTCCAAAAGTTATTCTTCCGATCGAGATGTTCGTTTTTGTAATCACTTTTGGGTTGCATTATTTCAAAATTTAGGTTCCAAAATAGACTTTAGCATTGCATTTCATCTTGAAAGTAATGGGCAAAGTGAAGCTACAAATAGTACTATTTTAAATTTATTATATTGTTATTCTTTAGATAATCCAAGTAATTGGGATGGGAACCTTCCTTTACTATAATTTGCATATAGTAACACAACACACCACAACACTACTGGATGTGCACCATATGAAATTGTGTATGGTAAAAAGTTTCCTACTCCCATGTTTATTATTCAAACTGATATATCTATGGCTGATTCTTTTTCACAAAATCATATTTCTACACTTCATGAGGTTCATGAGCACATCAAAAAGAGTCAAGAACATAACATGCATAATGTTAATAAGAAATGAGTAGCTAAATAGTTTAATGAAAATGACTTGGTATGGTTACAAATAATTAAAAGATGTTTTAAAAATATTTCACAACATCCTAAAGTTAAATTTTGCACCATGTTATTATGGAACTTTTCTTATTATTCAAAAAATTAATGAGAATGGTTTTAGATTAGATGTACCTTCTCATTGGAATATACATAATTATTTTCATATCAATTTAATGAAATAGTTTAAAGGAACTTTACCACTCACTCTTATTTTAGATGATCCTCCTTTATTGGAAGAGGATGCTGAATTTTAATTCCATAGAAAATACTTGATTATGATGTTACTATTACACACACATAGATAATCAATATCATAGATATTTAGTTAATATAAAAATCACTCACTTGAAGAATCTCAATGGATTCATAAGACATCACTAACTCCACATTATCATCATTTGATTTCTGCATATCATTCACAGTCACATTAAATTCTAGTTTTCCAATTCCATGCATGTGTTTTTACATGGAACATGCTGATGATTGTTTAGTGATGGGACATGTGTCTGGCCATCCATGTCTATTTTATTCTTATCAACTGAGGTCAGTTGCTTGTCAACTGAGAGGCATGTTATACTTTATGGAATACTGGAACGTTCTATGGATTTTAATGTCTTGAGGGTTTTAATGTGATTTGTGTTTCGATTCAGTAGGTGAAGACTCATGAGGGTGTGAACACGCATGGTCTTATTCAGATATTTTTGAAGTTATTTAGAAGATAGTATTTTAGTTATTTTTGTAAAAAAATAATAGATCGCTTTAGAAAGCGACATTTTTGTAAAAATGGTAGATTTTCATAAATAAATAATAATAGATCACTTTAGAAAGAAACAATTTTGTAAATAAAGCAGATTATCATAAACACACGCTTTTCAAAGCGCCACGCACATGTATCTTCTATTTAGGACATAATGAAAAACACCTATAAACACACATGCTCTAATAGACTCATGCATCAGAGTATGTGGGGAGGAGATTGCACCCAATCTAGTGTCAAGTCTCTTGTCTATAGTAGTTTTGTGAGATTTCAGTTTTGTACTATCCTCTGTGTATGTGCATCTGTGGGATCCGAAGGCCAACATTCATCAACAACAAAAGGCAAGCCAATGGTCAATCACCATGATGGGAGTACAACACAAAGAGATGAACATCAGCCGACCTTTCATGATGGTAAGAATCCCCTACTTTGGCAACACTATAACAATGATATATTAGGAAACCTCTTTGTCAACATACCATTGAGTGCTTATCTCAAGACCCATTTTTTGCACCATACTTCTTACAATGCATTCCCCAAGTAAGCATGCATAGGGCCACATTACAAGGCCATGCACAAGGCACATAATTTCTTCAACCCATGCACTAAAACACTTACCCATCATTCATTATGGGTTATGAGTACTTGGCATGATAACTGTGAAACCCATGTTTGAAAGATATAGAGGACATCAAGGTTACAACATCAGTACCTATGAAGCAATTCACAATCAAGAGCTGCTCAAAATCAACATGGACAACCTCTTTTGAGCAACTAGAAATTCTTGAAAGCTCATAAATACACCATCATGCTAGGATCCAAGGAAGAAGTACATTCAAAAGACTAAAACTTGCAAAGGCTAGTAGTGAAGAAATGAAGAATAGGACAACCCATCCTGCTACATAAACACTCTTGTTGATACATAATGGACACTATGTCTCAAAGTAGTACATGGAATGCCCACTCCAACAAGGGTCTATCAGGGATGAGAGACCCATGAGGAGGAGGAGAGTTGGCACTCGAGGTTAGGAATAAGTCACAAGAACATGTCAAAGAAGTGGACACATAAGAAGAGGGAGCGTGTAGGGAGCTCTAAGAAGTATATGTCAAATTTTCAGAAGGAAACCCTATATAAACAATGATTTTGATCACTAAAAACCATTGTAATATCATTTCACATTTTTGTAGCTCCATTTTGTGCAAGACAAGGAGTCTCAAGCTTGATGAGCCTAGGTAGAAATCATGTTTTGAATCTCATGATTTTTAGAGCTCATTTGAGCCCTCAATTAGCATTAGGAACTTATTTTTTTTCCTAGGCCAACCATTAGGTATGAAATCATCCAAAACTAGTCAAAAAACTATGAAAAGATCTAGAGAGATCATTTTTGGGGTAAGCAAGTTAGAGAAAGAGCTTTTTTAAGAGTCTAATCAAGCTATTGACAATCAAAGCTTCCATTGTTCCTATCTTTGTTATCTTGCCTCGTGTGCATGTGTGTGTGTGCGTGCATGTATGTGCTTGTCACTCATGTTTGCTCACCACAATTGCTCACGATCTTCATATCCTCCTCATGTCTTCACGGATTGAAAAGTAAAGGAGGTGGTGTGCATGATTGGGCTACACATGGGGCTACCTCAGCATGTACCTCGTTTTCTTAGTGATAGTTAGAGTGCCATGCTTTGGATAAGAATCTAGTTAATCATGCAAAGACCAAGCACATTGGGGTGAGGTATCACTTCATTAGAGATTGCTTAGCCATTGAGCACACTATTCTTGAGAAAGGTTCATATTCGGATTAATGCTACATATGCTTTGACTAAAGTTGTGGCATAGGATAGATTTCAACACCATTGTCACTTGATGGGAGTTACTTGATTCCTAATCTTGCATAGTTACTTGTACATTGTGTAACATGCCCATCATGTCAGAGGTCTGAGGCATAGTTTGCATATTTACACTTAGGTATCTTTATCATTCTTTATGTTTCTCCCCTATTCATTTTGTCCATATTGGCCTTTAGTAGGAGATTCTTATCGTAAGTGTTCATGTAAAAGGCCAAATTAATGGCCATCAAACACTTTTTTATATGTTTTCTAATAAAACATATAGTGGTCTGGTCAGCCATAGACTTGAGGATCGATTGCATTTATGAAACCTATGAACTGTGAGACATGCTCTCAATGTACTATGTAGTCTTTATTTTTTGAATGTCTATGAGGAGTAGCATGCTTGTCATTGGAGCTTGTCTTTCTACTACAAGGGCATCGTTGCGGAGCTCTCTTAGAGAAGAATAATCGTGGTGCATCACCATCACACCATTTCGTGTATGCTTGTATAAATCACTATGACCTATTTTTTAATGTATTTAGGTATGTATGATTATAAATCTTTAAACCCAATTTTTTTAATGTGTTTAGATATGCATGCTTGTATCAATCCACAAACCCCAAATGTTTATGCGTTTAGATATATATATGTTTTCTTAAGCTCCAAACCCCTAATTTTTAATGTGTTTAGGTGTGTATACTTGTATAAATCCTTGAACCCTAACTCTTTATATGTTTAGGTGTATGTGCTTGCTTAAACCCCTAAAGCTTAACTTTTTATGTGTTTGTGTGATGCATGCTTCCATAAATCCTTGAAACCTAACTCTTTATGTGTTTAGGTATATATGTTTGTTTGAAAACCTAAACCTTCATTTTTTATGTATTTAGGTATGTATGATTGTATAAATCCCCAAATCCTAATTTTTTATGTTTTTAGGTATGCATGCTTGTATAAACCATAAACCCTAACTCTTTATGTGTTTAGGCATATATGTTTGTTTAAACCCCAAAACCCTATTTTCTAATGTGTTTTGGTATGTATATTTGTACAAATCCTTGAACCCTAACCCTTTATGTTTTTAGGCATATGTGCTTCTTTAAACCCTTAACTCTAATTTTTTATGTGTTTATGTTTGCATGTTTGCATCAACCCCTAAAGCCTAACTTTTTGTGTGTTTATGTATGCATGCTTGCATAAATCACTAAACCCTAACTCTTTATGTGTTTGGGTGCATGTTACAGAGAGTCAAAGGCTAAAGAAGGAAAGAAGGGAAGAAGAAAAGAGAAGAATAGCAAGGCCCCACAATTTTTTTCAAATAAATAGCCATTTTTGGTTTCTTTATTATAGCATTGAGTATATAGAAGGCCTTGTAAGTGCACTAGAGGAGTCCTCTGGTGCATATTTTCTAAAGATTGTAGGAAAACCTTTGTAAAATAGTAGTTTCTTAAGGAATTTATGGAAAGTTCTAGTTGCTTGTGTGAAAGGACCAAATCAAGGCCACATGTATATAAGTCATTTGCCATCTATAAAGATTAACTTTAGAAAATCTTGTAACTGTTTCTTCTTTCTCTTGTATCTCCTTCTTCAAGAGCTTACGTATGTGTTTAAGGTGTCTAATGTGTGCTTGGATGTGTTGCCTACCCCCTTTCCCACCTTTTTCTACTGTTATCTTGTCTGTGTGAAGTGTAGGGAGTTGTTGGGTGTAGGTAAATGATTCACAACACTTGGTTTTAGGAAGTAATTTTGTGCAAAATAGTGTGATGAATTCTAGACAACTTCCAGTAGATGCAACGCATTGAGAGATTCAAAACAACCTACTACTGAATATATTCAAGTATCGACGCTAAAAGAAAATGGTGATTTAGTGTATAATACTACAACAAGTATCATGACACACATCCACGTGTAGATTCATGTGTCATGTGAGGTAGAAAATCAGCCTTGCATGCACTATTTGACATATCCATCCATTAACCGTCATGAGGAGCATTTGCTTCTATGCAATTGACAGGGTCATACTCTCGATTTGATCATTTATGTGTGTGTATCAAACCACCACTATAGTGCACTTGTGGGACGTGTGAGAACTAGCTACTCTCACTTGTCACTTGTGCATGGACCTTGTGCATCCAACACACACATTCTTGTCACCATTTCCGAGGACAACAACCTAAGTCAGGTGCCTATGTGATGTTTAGAGTGTCTTTGTGGAGATAGTGTACGTGAAAAAGGAGCTCAACATTGTGGCAAGTCATCAATCACTTGCACTTGTTTTCTCATACATGAAGTTTGTGTAGCAAGTTTTAAGGAGTAGATTAGGACTTGGAGAGATTAGGGTTTATGTTGGGGATGTAAGGATCATGTGACCTTACTCCCATATTCATATATATACATCATATATAGAGCATTGCCTCAAGAGAGATCATTATGTGGGTTTCGAGGCTCCCATGCATGTCCGTGCGTCTCTCATCTTCTCATTAGGGGAAAAAATGAACCCTGCATGGGCCTTGTAAGGATCCCTAATTTTTACGGATTAAGCTTAATTTTGTTCTTGTTTAAGGGGACAAAGTGCATTTAATAGGGCACTTTTTAGTAGGCTGGAGTAGGCTTTTTTTAGGCTTTAGTAGGCCTCTCTCTTTCTTCTTCTAGAGAGAGAGAAAGAGAATCTACTTTCCACATCATCAAACTCGTACATGTATTTGAATAAAAAAATGAATTTTTTTAAAAAGCCTCATTTTCAGTGTATATTAACTCAAAAGGGCCTATTTTTTAATATATATGTCAGAAGTCACTTTTTTGGGTCCATTTTTTGAAGTTTCTTTTAGAAAAAGTATAATTTTCAAAATCCCTCCAAAAGTAAGTGCCACATCATCAAATCCGTGACTATGCTTGCCCCAAAAAATGACTTTTTTCAAATTTCATCATTTTCAGCCATACACAGTGGAAAAATACACTTTAACCCATACACATACAAGAAAACACATTTTTTGAGCAAAACATATGCTTTAGAGTCCCTTCCAACCAGGTTTTCATCTTTGTTTTTGATATTGCTGGTCATTAGCAAAGATGGTGTTGACATGTATCACAAAATTCACAGTAGAATGTCCACATGCTCCTGCATCAACAAGTATCCATGTTCGTGTGCCTAGAGAGTTTGCTCCAAATACACGATGCAACAATGATGCCAATTCTCAAACTGAACATCGTGCAACTGGAGAAAAAAGTATTGATCTTTGGGCTCATGGTTCACTATATCCTCTTGATGCAATATCTTCTTACCATCCAACATTCCATAACCTCTCAACTTTACTTCAGTTCATTGGTGCGGGTGAAGCTAGACTATTAGGTTACTGCAAGCGATTATCTACACATTCACTTGCTACTGCTAAGTATTGGTTCCAACAATATCACATCCATCATATGAGGGTGGTCACTTTAGAAAGCAAGAATATGAAGTCATTAAAGTAAAATAAACAATAATGAAAAGATTACTTTAACAAAAGCATGAAACATTTCACCTTATGTCCTTGGATTTTGAATTTGGATTGTGTTAGTCCTTCAAAACCCATAATCATCAAGTGTTCTCTCAGATTAGCCAAGTTCCAATGATTATTCACTAAAATAGTTTCTGTTTCATTGTTGGGCAATCTAAGCTTTATTTCAAATGAATGCAAAGATCCCTCTGAACTTTGAAATGGTATCCATTTGCCAAGTTTGCACATCCACCGATCATAGTAGAATCTGATGTATAATGAAGTACGGTGTTTCAAGTATCAAAATCCTATACCTGTTCCACCTATTTTACAAAGATATTTATCACCTTTTGCAATTCTGTCCATCAAACCCCAATTTTCACCAAGAAGACTTTCGACTTGCTCATATGTGATATCTTTACACATGAACATGGTGGAAGTCTCTTGGAATGAGAATCCTTGGAATAAATATACAAAACAATGAATGGGAAAAGACCAGTGCAAACCTACAGACCTAGACACTTTTGTGAATTTCAAAGAGTTATGTATATCCATTACCATATTTTGCTTCAAAGATGATACGGACCATATATCAGGTTTTGGCGATTCCAAGCTAAGAAGAGAATGTACTTCAATTCTCTCTAACCTTCTGAAACCATTCATTGTAGAGGGTACAACATATCTATGTGTGTAAAAGAAAACTCTATCATGGTAAAGTTGAGCAGGAGATATATTTGGAAAGACTAGTGCACCAACATCTGCATGCAATGCCTGGAAAGTACCTGTAAGACTATGAAGTGGTTGCTCTTCCACCAAAGTAGAAGGAAATATATCTAAAACAAACAAAAACATATCGAAATAGTTCAGAAATATATCCGACACAAGAAAACATAAAATATTGTAGAGTAATACTTACAATTCACAAGATATCTCATACTACTAGAGTTTTCAAGTTTCATAGTTGCCATTGTAAAAACATGTTGTACAATAGCAACCATCCCGTTGTCTCTATGCTTCTTGAAGCCAAGTAACTTTCCCTTCCAATGAAGATATAAGTTTCCACAATCTCTAACTCGATGAGGCCCAACTCTAGAGGGTTGCATGTACACCCATGCACCTTTGGAGTACTCATGTGATAGCCACTGTCCATATGTGCCTTTGATATTGTGACATCTTAATGTGAGGATTTCATCTTTCGGTCGCCTAGAAGCTTTAGATGTTGCCATTGAAGCTAAAGGTCTTCAAGCTACAACAGTAATTTGAGATAGGAGATGCAGGTAGGTTGGAGTGTAGAAACAAGAGCTTCAATGGTGTGCTACAGAGTGAAAGTAGTGGGAAAAGATGCCTTTTTGGGACCTGGGTATGAAAATGTGAGGTTTAGGAGGGAAATAACTCTTTTTTGAGTATTTTTGAAAAAACCCATTTTTTCAGCTCAAAACATGCACGGATTTTGAATTTGGGGTCAAAAAGAGTACTTTTGACCCTTAAAAGTAATGGGGGGTCCATTGTGAGGTGTTATGATGAGTTTTTTAACTTTTTAGAAATTTTGAATTTTTGGGCCCAACTCAGTTACGAGATTCCTTCTCTCTCTAGAGGCAGCTCATTAAATAAGGGAGAAATATGTCCCCTCTCCCCCCTTCAACCTAGTATTTTATAGGGCATAGACTGTGGCCACCACCCTCTTCTGATTGGTCCATCACTAATCACTCCTTAATCTAAAAGGCCCATGCAGGGTTCATTTTTCCCTAATGTCTCCCTTCTTCCATCTCGTCCTTCCTCCTCTTGTTCTGCACACCAAAGCCCTTCATTGATATCAAATGAAAGGCTTTGGTGTGCAGAACAAGAGGAGGAAGGAGGAGATGGAAGAAGGGAGAGAAGATGAGAGACGCGCAAACATGCATGGGAGCCTCGAAACCCACATAATGATCTCTCTTGAGGCAATGGTCTATAAATGATGTATATATATGAATATGGGAGTAAGGTCACATGATCCATACATCCCAAACAATCTCCCACTTAAGGGTCAATGTGACCATAAGTGGCAACATATACAAAGAATGATGTAGGACTACAATAATGTGCAGGAAGAGTCCGGATCTCAACCCATACTAATCATCCTACACCAACTGCCTCGAACAAGGTGTATCCATGCACCTCAAACTGCTCTAGACTCATAACAATAAGAGTTGAGCTCACATCTGACTGATGCAATAACTGATGAAGTTCCCGCAAAGCTCCCACTCGTTCTATGCCTGTGTCGATCATCAAACGACTGACAAATCCAAGTGCAAATGCTCCAATAGCAACTACAATATCTGGTCTTGAGCATAACAACTCGTACATTAGACTCCCAAATGCTGATAAAACATGTGATATCTTGGCTAACCTAAGCATGTCAGCCGTGCCTATATCCAAGGCATCCAAAGCACCATCGACAAGGACAATATGTCCTGACATATCTGTGTCAACATCTCGCATGAGCGAATCCAAGAATGATTGCATGATCACTGACTCATCAACATCTAAATCAGTCATCCTCTCAACCAAGGATGTGTCTAGCTGTGCACCCTGAGAGCTAGTATGCTCTGACATACACTATGTATCATAAGAGCTATCATGCTCTACCACACCAAGTGTATCATCATGCTCCACATGAGCTAACTACACAACAACCAAGATCAAACTGATGATCATACTCTAAATGAGTATCATCATAATGCTCTAGATGAGCATACACAACATGATCTAAAGCACCCAACTGATCATCCAAAGCGTGCTCCATAAGAGCATCCACATGATTAATAAAATCATGCTCTATATAAGCATCATGAGCATCCAAAGTATGATATACATGTGCATCCATATGAGCATCTGAATCGTGCCATATATGTGCATCATGAATGTCACTAGAACTATCTGTAGGTAGACAAAATGAGACATGACGAGTCTCACATCGCACATAAGGCTGAACTCCCACTGAGACGAGACTGTCTTTACATGAAGTACGTGCAGTGGATACATGTGCCCAATCCTAGCACCTCTGACAAGCATAACCTGTCCCAACTGCAACTGAAAATAATGCTCACCAAGGAATGCATAACATCTACTCTTGTGTAACTAGCTAATTGAAATCAAGCTCATAGGGAATGAAGGCACATAGCGTACATGTCTGAGTATAAGTGATGATCCACTAGGTAGCATAATGCATACATCTCTTGCACCCTCAATCTCATATGTCATACCATTAGGCATGTGCACACATCCACGACTCTCACTTGGGAATCGATAAAACCACTCACGATGTGGAGTAACATGAAAATTGGCTAATGCATCAAGCAACCAAACCATATGTGTGCTCTCCAATGAACAAGAGGAATCTTTAGATGAACCATAGGAGAAAGTGATATCACCATCACTAGCATAATCAACTACCATAGACTCTCCTAAAACCACTACCTGACCTGCATCACGTGCATATCTTTGACATCATCGTTGCATCCATCTGAAGCAACATCGTCGAATATGGCCCTCATGACCACAATGCCAACATCGAAGTTGTTGATGTGATCTATGTCTCACATGAGTCAATGGACTCGCATACATATCATGTAGTCTCTGCCATAATGCACTACTCATCTCCTCATACATAATAGACTCATATATAGAATCCATAAGTTGTAATTGGATAGTGGAACTGGCCAATGCATCCATATCCATCCATACATGGTCGGGCATGTCACGAGGCCTCTGTGCATCTCTATGCACATACATGTGTAACCCTGCATGAGCCAATGTATGCCATATATGAGCTTTCCATCTCGAAAAGTCAGTGCCATCAAACCGAGAAGGCACCATGCTAGCAATCCAAGAGACTAGCAATGTAACAAGAGACTAGAAACAATACTCTATCCTCATTAGAATCACACCTACATATCCATATGCATAACTCACATCACAACTATCTCATTGGAGAAGAAACCATATGAACCACCTGCCACATAACATCATCTAGCATGCACATAAGACCATGAGCATAAGCCTGCTCACCAAGTCTCCAAAGTGACTAAGTCGATATGAAAGAATCCTGGAAAAAATTCGACAGAGTATCCCTTGTAAACTGAGCAATCAAACAAGATAACCAATATCAAAAGAACAATGAGTAACCTATCACCACAAATCACTGATCTAATCAAAGATAATGGCAAATATGCATGGAAAAAACTGATAGCAATACATGTCAATACAATGGCGATATACCTCCCACTCAAGAATGAATCCTGTAAGATGGTCGAATCTGTCACAAACAACCTGTGACTAAGTCCAAGTGAATCGAGATAAGCAATCATCCAAAGCTATCACACAAGCTTCAAAATCCACTACAGTTCTCTTCTAGCATAAAAGTCGTCAAAATTTTGACACCATCTTCTCTGTAAAATGGACTCTAAACCAAATAAACCGTGTGGGAATCACCATCCACATATGCCAAGAATCACATTGGCAAATACATATCAATCAATGACCAAATGCCAATAACGGTGACAAATGAATGTGTAATTGAGGCTCCAATCTGGATCATGTACCTGCAAAGAAAACAAAGATACAAGTACCAACCAAGATCCACAATCAACTCTCACAGAATTGCGTGCAACCGGTAACTAAATCCATAACCAAGTGGCATAAGCAAGATATAGACCACAATGCCACTATACATCCATGATCGACCTCGTGATGACATAAACCTCAAAAAGAGTATACCACAATGTAAGATGCCAAACACATGACAAGATCATGTTCTACTCTCATATGGAGGAGCAAACATGTACAATGCCTTGAAGCTCTAAAAATAAGAGCTTGCGCACCAAAAAATCTCTCGAAGAAGAAGTTCCAAACCAAAATGAAATTCCAAAAGCAACTAGGGTTTGTTTTAGTGAAAATATGCTGCTCTGTGTTTTGTTGTTTCACACGTGATAACCTCTGAATCTGAACTTTTGCTCTTCAGCAAACTTAAAGATCTCATTGTTCGTTACGTAACGAGATAAAGAACACCTCAATCGGAGGTGTGTAGCTCAAAATATACACAAAACAAGCATCAGCTGTTAATTTTACCTTCACTTGCAACACTACTGCTCTATATTTTGCAGTTTCAACAACCTTGCACTCAAAATTTGGATCGGTGTTATCTAGAAAATTGTAGAGGCTACCTAAGCTATGCATAGAAAGTTGAATCATCTCATTCCGATTTGTAAAACTCAACTTATAGCCAAAACACTCACCTACTGTCCAATTGATTGTAGATTGATCTTCTACATCAGTTTGCGTTTTTCGAACTTTTGGCACTATAGCACTCCGAACCAGGTTTTGCACCCTTCTGTACATTTGTAACCATCTTTGTTAGCTACACATAGAACTTCAAAACGCATCAATCCGTGCTTTTTAGCTCGAGTTATGGCTGAAACACTGAACTATTGTCGAGAGATGCCGACCTGCACTTTCACCTCTTGTGACTTAAGCTTCCATTGAAGCTTCTTGCACACAAGCCTTCAACATGCTTTGATACCAATGAGGGGCTTTGGTGTGCAGAACAAGAGGAGGAAGGAGGAGATGGAAGGAGGGAGAGAAGATCAGAGACGTGCGGAGATGGATGGGAGCCTCGAAACCCACATTATGATCTCTCTTGAGGCAATGCTCTATATATGATGTATATATATGAATATGGGAGTAATGTCACATGATCCTTACATCCCCAACAATTTAGAATTAGAAAAAGATTGCATTTGAGTAGAATAGGACCTTCCAAACTCTAGAAAACCTAAAAATTTTGAAGTTCTCTATGGACATTGACGACCTTTGTCAAGTTCTAAAACCAAAAACCTCATCTCAGAACTCATATATATAAGAGCACGTATCAAGAGAGATCTATATCCAACCTTTATGTATGAAGTTCTAGCCCTTGGCACAACCTACACAGTGAGAGTAAGGAGCTAAAATTTGGGGAAAAGGACCTTTCAAGTGAGCCTACACACGGATGTTATCACATTTGCATACACACATGCATGTGGATAGATACAATACATCTCAAGTGTCATGAGAGTGATATTAGGTGAAACAATAAGATTTTTTGCAATCTAGGCACATAAGGGGAAAGAGGGGAGCAAAAGGAGCATGTACCAAGTCAAAAGTTGAAGGTAGATAGGTAAAGTACAAGTATCATGACTAGTCGAGTTAGGTATCATTATCCCAGATTCTCATGTATTGTTGATACCTTGGTAGGTGTTCTGTGTCTATTGGGAAGCAGTCAAGACTTAGCAGACATGGGAGTCTTAGAGGAGAAAGCCAAAGAGATGAGCAGCCAGGGATACGAAGATAGAGAAGTCAAACCTGATGCAATGAATAGGCCCAATCAGTTTTCTTTCTTAAAAGAATCTATTTTCAAACAACAGTGATCTTTATTACTATCAATACATTTTATATAACCATTTTTGAAATCTCATACTCCATTTTGTTCAAGCTGAGGAGTCCTTGAGCTTGAAGACTACTAGAAGCACCTACATATCAAATTTCATAATTTTTAGACCTCATTTGAGCCCCCAAAGAGGACTAGGAACCTATTTTTTAACTAGCCCAAACACTAAGTATGAACAAGGATAAAACAAGTCAAAAAACTATAAAAAGAGATAGAGAGCTCATTCTAGGGGGAACATTGTTGGAGATTTGAGCATTGTAAAGAGCAAATGAGATTAAT
Organism: Ceratopteris richardii; assembly: GCA_020310875.1. Classification (NCBI taxonomy): domain Eukaryota; kingdom Viridiplantae; phylum Streptophyta; class Polypodiopsida; order Polypodiales; family Pteridaceae; genus Ceratopteris; species Ceratopteris richardii. Next base: position 40,257,915 of record CM035415.1, read on the forward strand.
AGAAGCTTCCATTGTTCTTCTATTGGTCTTACCTCGTGTGCATGTGTGTGTATGTGTGTGCATGTTAGTGTGCTTCTCACTCATGCACTTGAGCACTCCTATCACTCATGGTCATCATACCACCCTCACATCTCCATGGATTGAGATTTATGAGCTTGATCTCCTCATGTTGATGCTTACCATTGTTACACCGAATTCGGCATTTCCAGGGAGTGAGCTTCAAGGACAAGCATGTGCGGTAAGACATAGAGATTTGACATTGGAATTGTAGGTAAGTAGGTAACGTCTTTAATTTTCCTTAGTTTTCTACTCCATCTCTATCTCCACTCACCTTCCACCTCCATCTCCTTCTTTGCAAAAATTTTCAGTTTTTTGGTCATATCTCCATCTCCACCTCATTCTCCGCATTTCCATCGTGAGAGAAAGCAAGAGAGCTGCTCTGTGCATTGAGTTTGTGAGCATTTGAGTTTTCATGTGTTTTTGAGCATTTGTTGCAGGTTCTGGCTGTACCGCCATCTTCAACATCTTTTGTAGGTATAATAGACCTCTGTGCACATCCCAAGATGACGATCTCTATCTATCGCAACAGATTTTTTTTTTTGTATTTTTTGATTCCATGCTAGGCACGATACAAGAGCATCCCAAAACATTAGACACAATAAAAGAAATGTGTGTTTTTTTGTTCTATCATGATAGACTCCGTCGATTGCAATAGACAAATTTCAGGACAGAGAGCCATCTATCACAATAGAAACCTTCTATCACGAGAGATGCATCTATCATGATAGATATCGTCTATCACGATAAATGACCCCCAATGATAGATGCATCTATCATGAAAGACAAAAAAATCATGACAAATAGAGACCATGATAGATAACATCTATCATCATAGACACCACCTATCTTGATAGACAACCATCCATGATAGAGACCATCTATCATGATAGACACCCATCTATCAGGATAGATAGATAATTTGACCAAATTTTAGGGTTTATCAATATTTGATCAAATTTAGCTCAAATTTTGGGATTTTTGCAAGAATTTGGAGCTCTTTGGAGGGATAAAGCAAGGGACTAGTGTATTGCAAGCTTCGAAACGTGCATTTAGGGCATTCGACTGCAAACAAGGGTAAGTGACTTGAGGTTGGAAGATCTCTCAACCCCATTAGTCCATTTTTTAGCTCAAGATAAGTGTGATTATATATTAATTAATTAGGGTGATAATAGGCACATAGCAAGTTCAAGAAACCCTAATTCATCAAGTTCAGGATGAATTAGAGCAAAGTTGTAAAAAACCCTAATTGGAAAGAATATAATTTGATCGAATCAATGCTCAATTACACAAAAAACTCAAGTATTCCTATCAATATGATTCTTCAAACAAGACTTTAGAGCCAAAAGCACATAAAAGGAACAAGTGACTTAATAAAAGAATGTTTGCAACGCGACTATGCTCAGGTGATTAGGAAAATTGTCCAAGCATATGATTCTTAGGTCAGGTAGACACCTAGGACGTGATAGACAAAGCATAAGGTCATCTGAAGCTAGTGTCAATCACACTGCTAGGTCATGAGCTCAAGAGCTAAGTGATTTTTCGTACATGTTGAGTTCAGAGACTAGTGATTCGAAAATGCTATTTAGCATGGAAACACCCATAGGTAGTTCAGGATTTTCCTATTTATAAACTTGTGAAGGTCCCGTAAGACTCAACTAGAGTATATATAAAACAACCGATTAGGTGTTCGCAACTATGAGGATGGATTAATGTGATCAATGATCAATTCAAAAACCCTGATCAACCCTTCAGAATTGAACACCTAGTGGTTAAATTTGAAGAAGGTTCTTACATTCATAAGCAAGGAACCCTGTACTTGGTTATGATGGGAGACGTAGAATAGGAAAACCTTGGAAAGGAGCCTAGGACACCTCGTGGTAACTTGATCCTATCAAGGATAATCATGCCAAAATGGATCCCCCAAGACAACAAGAGCATATATCTCTACTTGAATAGAGAGACAAATGAGGCATTTTGGAGCTTTACGCCGAAACCAAGTGAAGTAGATGGAGTAACGGTGTATGAGTTTAAGGATCTTGATGTCCTAGAGAAGGTAATCTACTTGGATAACTCTTTAGAATGGATGTTTGTGGTAATGGACCATGTTAGACACACCTACACTTGGAAGGGTGAACTTATTTTCCCTCCATAGAGACCGCATGGTTCTCATGGTTAGCACAGAGCTTGATCCTCTCATATTCATGGCAGTCCTAAAGAGAAGACTTGAGAGAGACCAAAAGTGAGTTTTGCAAACCTTTCTAGATGATAGAGATCAGGGTTAGAAAGAGACATAAGTGATCAAGAGAGACCGAGAGGACAAAGGCTTTAAAGAGGCATGAATCAGTTTCCACTACATAGACATAGAGAGCACCCTAGGATCTTGAGACCCACCCAACTAGTGATTTTGATGAAGGACTACTTTGATGGCACTAGAGACCCTTATGATCATGTACTAGAGTTTAGACAAGTATTGAGTGCCGAACAAGTAGAAGATTTTTTCACTCAATACAATGCCTTTGACTAATGCTAAAGAACACAGCCTTGACATGGTTTCAACCACCATATCAAGGCTAGTTCAAGGACATCAATAAATTGCTAGAAGCTTTTATCACGGAGCTCTCTAAGAGTGGCATCAAACATAATACATCTTCTTTGATCCATAGCTTTCAGCAGACACCACAAGAAATAATTAGGCTAGCAAGACATAGGTTTAGAAAATACATTGAGAGATGTCTATTCCAAAGTTACCCACACTAGCCAAGCAAGTGGCATTGTTCTTAGATGGTCTTTTAAGTGCAAATTTATGATCATATGTATACTTGAAGGAACCCAGGACCATAGAGCAATTTGTGCGAATATGTATAGATATCAAAGATAACTTGGGAGATGATCTAGAACTTTCAAAGATCTATAAGGATTCATATAGCTCTATGAGTTTCATGCCAAAACCTTCCACATCAATTGACGAATTGGTAGAAAAAGTAGCTCAAAGGTTAGGAGTCTCAAGTAGAAAAACCCCTAGAATGGTCTCAATGAAAAAATGCTATAATTACAAAGGAGACCACATGGCCAATGTTAGCCCCATAATGGCTTAGAATCAAGGTAACTCTAATAGCAAGCATTGCACAATCGAAAGAAACTATATGAACCACACTGCACAAGATTGCCCTTATAACAAACAAGTGGTTATGCAGAACTACCAACATTCATATCATCAACCAAGGAGATATCCAAATCAATACCGACAACAACCATACTTTAGATCCCAATAACCTTATCAACCCCAGGATCAAGATTAGCAAAGACCACAACTAGCATTAAATCAACAACCTCCACCCACTACCAATGTTATTCCCTTCAAATATGCTATGATAGAGGATAACCTAAATAGAGTCCTAGTGCCTGCATCCCCCATGATTTCAAAAAGTTATCCTAATGCTCAAAGCTTTGGCTCAACACATGTGGATAATCGGCTTACTACATGGAGTCACTTGAGCATAATGAGATTTATCCATACAAAACATCAATAGAACCTAATTTGGAGCATAAGTACTCCAATGTGATGTATAAAAGTTATAATCCTATTCCCCAACTAAGACATGTGAGACCCTAAGCACCTAGACGGCCATGCTAGAAATGTTAAGGAGATCACCTCTTATGTTAAGGAGATCACCTCTTATGTGATTGTCCATTTCCTCCACAAGGATAACTCCAACATGTGGTTATCCAAGCATTTTTCCTTGATTGTGGGAAGCTCAACATGTCCGCTCCTTCATAATGCCATATGGTAGATTTGATGGATTCATAACTTTTTCAAGATCTTTATGCTTTATTTTTGTCTCTTTCATTACTTGTACCACTATGTCTTCAAAGTTTTGTATTCTTGTACATACTTCGATTCCCATTGTGCACATATTGTTTGCTCCTTGAGCTGGTCTACATATACATCAAATTGTTTTCAGAGGTCTTGAATCCCCTCCTTCATTGTCATTGAATCTTCTATCAGTTGATTCAATAATATGGTAGCCATTAACTCTTTATTTTGGTTGCATAATCAATCTGCTTTGTCCATATACACTTTGATTTGTGTTTCTATAAGTTTACTCCTATTTGAGAGATGTACCTTTTCAACTTCACATAAACCATATTGCTTTTTCATTTCTCTATTGTCCTTCTACATCTTCTCATGTGCATTCATCAATTCATCAAGTTGGCCTTTCAAACTAGCATTCTCTTCTTCTAATGTGTTGATCTCCATAGTAGCTACCACTGACTCCGTTTCTTTCTTTGCAAGTCCATGTTGGATCTTCATTATCTAATCAAACAAGTGCTCACTCGAGGCTTTGAATTGATTTTTCTCTCTATATGTTCTTGTTCATATTCTTTATCCACCTCTAATAATTGTTTTTGTGTGTCCATGGCACTCTGAATCATGTGTTTGACTACTAGTTTCAGTTGTGCCACATCCACATTAATCCATGTTTGAGGTATGACAAGTAGTTCTCTATTCGCACAAAATTTGATGAGCATACTTAAGGTATTTCAAAGATCAAAACAACTTTGATCTGTTGTGCCGAAATCGCGATCTAAGCTCGTTTCGACCTCCGAACGCACTATCATAGTGCTTGTGCAGCCTATTTCATTTTTTTGTGCCAAAGGTATATACCAGTTTCGGTTTGCCAATATAAGCATCTCAAAGTCTACTACAAGCTTAGTAGAATTCGTCTGGGCAGTTTTTTTCAACTTTTTGAAGTACAATTAATTTTTTGCATCAATGTATTTTAGTCACTGGTCGTGGCTGAAAGCAGTGATGTATTCCGTATGTTGGATGTTGAGGATAAGTTGGATGGTACCAACTACCCATTATGGGCTTATATGATGCGACATGTATTGGTTGCAAAAGGACTATGGAACATTGTGCAGGGTGTTGAAAGACGTCCTGTTACACTTGCGAATACAGGTACTGTAAATACTGTAAATAGAGCTAATGGAGATGGTGTCGAAGATGATATTCTACATATTCCTGTTTGTGCTGCTGTTTCTGTTGCACCTACTATAGAGAAAATTTGTTGGGATGCTAGAGATGCTCAAGCACATGCATTGATAGCTTTGTCTGTCAAACGTGCTATTATTCCTCATATTCGCTCTTGTAGAACAACAAAGGATGCTTGGGATACACTTACCACATTGTACCAGGCTAGGAATGAGGATCGTGTTGCTTACATCTAAAAACAGTTGGAGAGTGAGCACATGAATGAAGGTGATTCTATAGACAGTTTTTTGACAAAGATCAAAGACTTGACGGAACAATTGATTTCTGCTGATGAGGTTATACCAGATAGCTCACTTGTGCAGACCGTTCTGAAAGGTGTTCCTGATCCATATCAGAGTTTTGCTTCTACTCTTCGGTTGATGATGAAAGGCAATCCAAATGCCTTGTCATTCAAGGATTTAGTCTCTGTTCTGTTGCAGGAAGATCAGTCCAAGCAGAACAGGTCCATTATGCGTGTTGCAAATCAAGCTTTCTTGGCTAGTCAGAAGGGCAAAGGAAAATGGAGCTCTTCAATTAGTAAGCAAAAATTTGCTAATTCTGCACAATCAAAGAGGGAAGACAAAGACGAAAAGAAATCAGACAAGAAAAAATTGTTTTGCAAGTATTGTAAAGGAAATGATCATATCATAAAGAACTATCCAAAATAGGCTGCTAAAGAGGCAAAGAAGAAAGAGGCTGGAATGGTTGTTGCAGAATCCTCTACACCAAAAATAGAGTCTCCTAATCTTGTGCCGAAAGAAGAATGCGCATTTACTACTGTTTGTAGTTTTGACCCATCTTCTCATGAGCAGTGCATGTCTGCAGTAGACTGAGATGTTTGGTACTTTGATAGTGGGGCGACCAAACATATTACCATAGTGCAGTTTCTTCTCTTCACTCGAGCCTGCCCCTACACAGAATACTGTCACATGTGCCAACAACTCCTCTTAACCTATCATGGGAGTTGGTAAGATCATTTTGACTACTACTGATGGTAGTTCTTTCACTTTGTCAGATGCTTTATTTGTGCCAAGGATCAAGAAGAATCTGTTATTAGTTTCTGCATTAGCCAAGATTGGCTTGGTTGTGAAATTTGTTGATGACAGATGAACAGTTCATGACCTGTCAAATGGCAATGTTATTATTGCTTCTGGCATTTTATGTCATGGGCTATATAAGCTCATAGACTATGAAAGATTATTGAATGATTCGGCATGTGCAGTTCATGGTTCTTAGGCTATGACAGATGCAAAGCTTTGGCATGCATGCTTTGCTCATCTGAATTTTGCTAGTTTTCTACGCCTACAGAAATCTGAAATGGTGTCCTCTTTGCCCAAACTTGAGGCACCTAGAAAACATGTTTGTGAAGGCTGTATTTTGGGCAAAATGCAGCATTCCTCTTTTCCAAAAGATGTTTTAGTTTGGGCTACTCAGAAATTGCAGCTTGTACATAGTGATGTCTGTGGTCCTATGCATACACCTTCTTTTGGAAACTATCTTTACTTCGTGCCTTTCACCGATGATTTTTCCAGGCATGCATGGGTATATCCATGAAGGCAAAGTCCGAAGTGTTTTTGTGCTTCAAACAATTTTTGGTTTTGGTTGAAAATATGTTAGCATGTAAAATGGGCACCATCCATTCTGATCGAGGGGGGGAATATATGTCTTCTGATTTTAATGCATTTCTGGTTGAATGTGGGATAAAACACCAGTGTACAGTGCCGTTTACACCTCAACAAAATGGAGTTACTGAACAGAAGAACAGGTCACTCATGGAGATGGCGAGGTGTATGGTCAAGAGTCAGGCTTTACCACATAGTTTCTGGCTTGAGGCTGTCATGTTAGTAACATATGTACTTAATAGGTGTCCCACTAAAGTGCTGTAGTCTATCACTCCATATGAGGCTTGGCATGATCGGAAGCCATCTGTTGCTCATCTACATGTTTTTGGTTGTTTGGAATATGCATTAGTGCCTGAACAACATCGCAAAAAAATGGATGATAAGGGAGTAAAATGTATTTTTGTTGGGTACAATTCTAAAAGGAAAGGCTATCGTCTATATCATCCACAGACTAAACACATTCTGGTTAGTCGTGATATTGTTTTTGTAGAAGATGCTATTCAACCATTGCTTTCATGTACTAAGGAGACATCTGTTAGCTCCAGAGACATGTATGATACTTTGATGCCTCTTTTTACAGGTGGACAGTCTAGTGCTGGTCCTAATGAGGCAACTTCTTAGCCTTTGCAGGTTTCATATGATGATGCAGATCATTCCATTCCTGATGCAGATTTACATGATGCACTTGTTGATGATAGAGCTGATATTGAGCAGGCAAAAACTATGCCAAAATGGCTAGTGCAGACTTTGCGTGACAACAAATTAGATGCACCTTTGTCATATCATACTCGTTTAGGTGCTCAAAGTGCCTCCTTTGCATCAGATTGCTATGCTATGGTTGTGTCTAGTCTCTTGATGAGAATGAGCCCATTTCTTTTGATGAAGCTTAAAAAAAAAGTTCTTTTTTTTGCTTCATGGATTTCATCCTTTAGATCAGTAATTCCATCTTTGGTCCATCTAAACGCTTCTTTGATGAGATTATGCCTAAATCATATTGTTATCCAATTTCCTTGGAGATCCATGACTCTAGCCTCTAGTACTGAGGGTTTATCAGTAACGGGATGTAGCGTGTTCATTACTTGAGTGCATCTTTCAAAGTCGAGTTTATAAATTGGGAATAAGCTTCAATTCCCGCCTTGGTCCATGTATCCATTATGCATGGTAATTTGTGAAGGACAATGAAATCTTGACTCATCACTAGAAATTGATGGTTGCGATCCATGATCCTTATAGTGACTAAGAAAATATGTTCTTCTATCAGTTAGTCATCCCAAAACCAATGACATTTTGCTTTGACAGCACATTCCAATGGAAATTTGTTTATCTCCATGTGTTTGGTAGCTTCATAATCCTCAGAAGCCATCTGCACTTGAAATATAATGATTGATCAATATGAGTATTTTAGAAAGCTTTTATTCTTCCAAAGTGCTCAAGCATTCATCGCTTGCCTCTTAAACATGTTCGCCTTCATGTATATGAGCGAATCAAGATACTCAAATATATATGTTTTTTTATTTTTCTATTTATTGAAAAAGAAACATACAAGCCAAAGAAATTGTTAATAATGGTTAGTAGAAGTCCTATATTACTAAAGTACAAATGGAGTCCTATTTTCATCAAAGGAAATGTGCACCACTAAATAGTTTGAAGAAGTCGGGTGCCAAATGTGAGGCCTTGTAGTGTGGCCCTATTGTGCATACTCTAGGTGCATGCAACTCATTTTGTGTGCAATTCTAACACGACTTCTCTTGGATGTGTTTTGTTGGTACACTCTTGGGTTTCCATTCTTGACTTGTCATTGTTGCTTAATGTCACCTTTAAAGTAGTCTGAGTCGGGTCTGGTGTTGCTTCTTTTGTCTTAATTTGCCATAAATATTTGCTTTGCCTTTGGAATTCTCTTGGTTTCTTTGGCCTTCATTCCCTTTTATTTCCATGTGAAGCTTTGATAGGCTTCATCTAGATGCTACTTATTTTGTTTAATACCTTTACTTCCACTTTTTCTTTTTCCAATGTCTTCTTTGGGATCCATATCAGGGTTTGTCTTCTGTACTTGTGCCTCCTTACATTTGAATTCCTGAAGTTGGTCCTTGCAAATCCATACATGTTTGATGCCTGTGCGAGATTGCTAACGAGTTCCTCTCGATGATGGGAAAATAATTAGCTTTCCAAGTTCCTCTCTAGGATTAATGACCTCACTAAGGCTCTCTCGAATGATTTCTTGAGAAGAAGGAATGGGCTGATAAAATCAGAGTTGACAGATACTTGTAGGTGTTGTTGGCCAGTACTTGGGCTCTGAATTTAGCCTTTTAGTGCCATTTTACTACATATATTGAGCACATACACACTATGTATGCTTCTATGGATATCACTTATGTACGTCCATGTGGTCATTGATATAGCGATTGTGTTTTTCCATAAAGCCTTTTACATTTGATAAAGAGGGTCATGGTGAGGTTTTCTTAACTACGAGACACCTAAATGTTGGGGTATCTTTGGTGATGCAAGTGGAGTACTTACCCAGCCTCTCCATAGGAGATATATGATAGTTGTTCATAGGTGCTCGATAAGCCTAGTTGGCTTCTTTCAGTTAACTAATCATATGCAGTGGAGTCAGTGATTCACTATGCAAGTAAACATGTTAGTACTTGCAGTTTTATAAGATTTTGGTGCTGTTCATATGATCACTTTGTAAAGGATATTCTGGCAAAATTTTTGAGATTTTTGGTTTTGTCAACTATACAGTGGTCGATTTACTCCTTGATACACTTATTGATGTGAGCACATTTATTCTCACATACTCCTTTTGGTTGGTCAGTACTATTCATTAATTCATTTTGCTAGGAAGATGACTGAATTCTCTCCCAGAATCTGACACTTAGTCATCTTTCTTTGAGCCTTAGTGGGGTTTGGAATCTTCTAGTTCCATTATCATTCTATTCAACTCTCTACCATCTTGACATCAGAGGTCTCAGGCACATCTGGTGGATCACAGTCTTGTGCTAGTGTTCTGAGATCCAAAAATTTGATGGCACAAACTTTGGTCTTTGGAAGAATCAGATTAAAGATGTGCTTATTTAGAGGAGGCAATGGAATCTAGTAAATGGAATCTCAAAGAAGCCTACTGACATGGATGGAGATGATTAGGATGAGCTAGATGAAATGGCTAGGTCTACCATTTGATTGCACCTGGTAGATAATGTTTACTTTATAGTATTAGACTATGAAAGTGCAAAGGAGGTTTGGAAGGAGTTATGCAATACATATGAAAAAGAGATGGCATCAAATAAAGTGTATCAGATGAGAAAGTTATATGACCTTCGCATGAAGAACACAGATGGTGTTTCTACTCCTCTAAACGAGTTCGATGCTATATTCTCCTAGTTATAGGATCAAAAAATGGATATGGATAATGAAATGGAAGTAGTCTTGTTGTTATGCACCTTGCCATCATCATGGGATACATTTTGCATAGCTATTAACAATAGTGCACTTGGTGGTAAACTGGTCTATGATGACATATTGGAGCACTCTTGAGTGAGGAGATTCATAGAAAATCTATGGTTGGTACTCAGAGTGGAGATGCATATAATGTTCGTGATTCTTACAAAGGAAAGAATCAGCAACATGGCAGGAGCAAGAACAAGGAAAGGATGGTCAATGGAGTAAGAGTAGAAGTAAATCAGGGAAGAGGGATATCGAATGCCATTATTGTCATAAAAAAGGACACATGAAGAAAGAATGTTATGCATTAATGAATGCTAAAGGTAAATAATAGAATGTTGATGGGCATTTTAAATAGCTTTGATGTGTTGACACTTCATAATACCGTGCCAACTAAGGCTCTTATGGCTGATTCTCTTTCCCACACATGGTTGCTAGACTCTAGTGCTTCTTGCATGTGACACCACACAGACAATGGTTCTCTAATTATGCAGAAAAGTGTCTTGGTACCGTGAGATTTGGTGACTCGTACTAGTGTGATGACGATTGAAGATGTGATAGTGCAGTTCATTGATGGTTCAAAATTTACTATCCATAATGTATGCCATGTACCTCAATTATCATGCAATTTGATGTCAGTTGGTCAACTTAATGACCTTGGTTACAAGGTGGTCTTCTATGCTCAGTCCTTTCACATATTAAAGGGAAATATGGTTATTGCAAAAGGAAGCAAAGTTGGCTCACTTTATCCTTTATTTGTATCATAGAAAGAACACTTCTTAGCTGTTACTGAATAGCCCATGGCTTGTAATTCACATGGCCCACTACAAGAAATACAGGTGCATAGCGATGGTTAAAGCGACATATTTTCATCACTATAAAATTGCATAAAGCATCGCAACAAGAATTGAGTGTAGAACGTTGGTTAAATGACAAAAAATTCGATGTTTTTATTGACGTGTGGTAGGATAGGATACGTACATCGAGCATCGCTAAAATGATGATAAAAAAAAGCATTGCATAAGCGATGCTAATTTGCATTGCATAAGTGATGCTAGTTATCATCGCGTATGTGATGCTATCTGCACAGACATTTTTGATGCTTTAGCATTGCTTACACGATGGGTCTTTGACGAAAAAAAATTAAAACATTGGAGGATCTTCGATCGGCATCTACACGCATCTGATCGAAGAGCTCTCCAACATTCACAATTGCACTGCGCTTATGAGGTGAAACAGTCGCTTGCAGAATTGTTGTTTTGTCTAATCTCTATCTTGTTGTCTCTCTCTCTCTCTTTGTTTCTCTCTTTCTACCTCTCTCTCTCTCTTTATTGCACATTATTCAACAAGCTAACCAAGCAAAAAATATGGCTAACTATTGTAAGTACAATTTCCATTCTTTTTATATCATTTGAATCGTGTTATTTTCATTAGTTAGCATACTCACACTTATTAATATGCACATATACACTTATACATGATGAAGATGCATGTTCACACATATACATGTATACACATGCACATACACACACATACACATGCATATGCACAAACATTTCTACAACCACATAAAAAGACTTGCATGCATGCATTATTGCATATATACATATACATACATACATTAACACATACTTAGATACATGGATATGCACATCCACACGCATGCACATTCACATGCATGCACATGGTTGCAAATGGAAATGCATCCACATGCACATGTATGTTTCATACATATACACATGCATATACATATACTTGTATATGTTTATACACATACACATACATATGCACATATGTATATATACACACACATACACATATATACACATATATATGCACATACGTACACACACATATGCACATAAACACACACACACATGCACATACATATACACATATACATGCACATACACACATATACACATACACTTACACATATACATGCACATACATATACACACACATACACATGCACATGCATATACACATATGTAAACATATACACTTACACATGCACATGTACATACATACATATACACACACATCCACATGCACATGCACATACACATACATACGCATATACACTTACACATGCACATGCACATACATGCATATACACATATACATATGTACATACATACATATACACACATATATTACACACATATACATGCACATATGTACATACACATACACACATACACACACATACACATGAAAATACATATATATACACACATACACATGCACATACATACATATACACACATATACATGCACATACACACATATACACATACACTTACATATATACATGCACATACACATTACATATACACACATACACATGCACATGCACATACACATACATACACACATACACTTACACATGCACATGTAGATACATGCATATGCACATACATAACTGCACATATATACATAGATACATACATATACATGCATATAGACACACTTACACATATAGATATATACCTACATGTGCATATATACATTTTATATACACACAAGCACACATAAATATGAATGAATCATATAATTAAAGTAATAAAACACATGCTTAATATAAAAAATAATAAAAATCAATAGAACAAGACTTTTCATTACTTAATACCATACCCACAATTCAAAACATAACTGAAATGAACTATATATATATATATATATATATATATATATATATATATATATATATATATATATATATATATATATATATATATATATATATATATATATATATATATATATATATATATATATATATCAATGTAAATACTATCCAATGTCATAATCAAGAATCCTAATCATCATCATCATCTTCATGATCATCCTCTTCTTGATCCTCATCCTCATCATCACGATCATCCGCATGATCTGATGTATTTGTGTGAGCACCCTATGACGATCGAGATCATCCCTCCTGTGCCTGTGTTGCAGAGCAAAGAAGAGCAAAGAAGAGCAAACAAGTAGAGAAAAAGAAGGGCCCCAAAAGTTTTCCGATTTGGACACTTTATTTTTGTACTATAGTCACTTTGTAATATATTTTCCGATGTAAATGCACTAGAGGAGTCCTCTAGATGCATACCCATAAAGATTTTTCTCATTACCCTTTTAAACTAGTAGGAAATTTGTCTTTGAGTCAATAAAGTGCTGGTCTCTTGTGTGAAAGGACCATTTTTAGGGCACATGTATATAAGTCATTTTGTGACTCTTTGTAAGGACTTTTTGCCATTGTGAGAATCAAGAGCACAGAATTTCGAATTTTTGTTTTCTCCTCTCTATATCTTCTTCCTTGTGAGCTTGCATGCATGTGTGATGCTTGAAAAGAGTGCGTAGAAGTGTTGTCTATCCATGAAAGTGCTTGTTTGCTATTGGTAAGGTGTGTGTTAAGTGTAGGAAGTGCTGAAGTGTAGGAAGATCATTCCCATGACTCAGCATTTTACTCATAACTTGAAGTAGGAGTGTCAGAATTGAGAGCGCCATTGGATGCGTCTTCTCAAGAGCTTCAAAATGAACCCGATATTGACTATATTCGGAGTTCACGGATGAGAGGAAAAGCTCCATTTATTGTTGGCTAGTGTTCCAAGTGTCGTGACACCATAGCCGACCTTGAAAGCCTGAATGTGATGGATTTACACTTGTTTGCACCTTGTTAGATCTCATTTGCATTGATCATCATTTGAACACATGTCTTCATACACTCGGCTAGGTTTTGATACTCCTTGGATTGATAATTAAAGCGTGAATCCCCACTATATGAGCTTGAGGGAGATTGAGGTATAGTCTCTTTCTTCACAAGTCCCTAAGTCGATGCTCTGGTACACACGTTTTTGGCACCGTTGCGCGAGAATGTCGAATCAAACCGAGGCATTTGTATGATGGTGAAAAGCTCTTAGCATTGAAGTAGGTAGAGGAGTTGTGAAATTCTCTTCTTTGGTAAGTCACTTTCATCCGCACTTGCTACTTCTCACTTTTGGGAGTGTGTGTAGTGAGTTGATAGTTTAAGGAAGTGAGTAAAGAGAGAGAAGTTAGAGTAGCTAGGAGAAAGTAAGTGAGTAGGCTAGAAAATAGGGGTAATTCTCAAGTTTTTTTTCCCTTTAGTATTCTTAGTCAAGAACTTTTTCAGAATTATAAAAACCAAAAACAAGTTCTTTTCCAATCACTTGACTTTGAGCAAGTATTGCGAGAGTAGGAGGGGAAGTGTCACGAGTGTAGAACGAGGTGCGAGGAGCGAAAGGTAGCGCGAGGGGTTGTCAAAGAGAGCTTGATGGCAGCTTTGGAGGTGAGCCTATCAAGTCCTTGCTACAAATCTCATTTTAAATCAAAGGAGGGATCAAAGCGACCTGCGGCAGATGTCATGAGGGGTTTATCCAAGAGTGAGTGAGACTTTAATTGATTCAGACACTTGCGAAAAGGGGAAACAAGCACTAGGATCATCCACATTATGTTGGTTTTCAAAAATATCTGCTGGTGTTTGAAAAACTTTCAAGTATCGTGACCTCCCAAGGTCGAGTGTCACGACATTTAGGTGTCATGACCTCCCCCGGTTGAGTGTCGTGATACCTAAACTCTTTGAGTGTCACGACATTTAATAGGTGTCGGGTATTGTGACCACCAGTGTCATGATACTGCATAGATATCGAGTGTTGTTGACCTAGTGTCACGATACTTGACGAATATCGAGTGTCGTGACCAAGAGTCGCAACATTTCACAAGTGTCGAGTGTCACTGACAAAGTGTCATGACATTTAGCAGGTTTCAAGTATCATGGATTGACTCAATGTCCCATATCGAGTGTCGTTGACCAAGTGTCACGACATTTCACAAGTATCGAGTGTCGTGGATTTAGTAATGGTCGCGATACTTGACGAGTGTCGGATGTCATGACTAAGTTAGTGTCGTGTGTCGAATGTCATGGACTCCAAACGTCGCGACCTTGAGCAAGTCTTGTATATCATGATTGGTCAAGTATCGAGTGTCGTGACCTTCGGTGTCGTGATACCTGCGAGGTGTCGGGTGTCGAGTGTCCGTGGCATCAAGTGTCACGACATTTGGGGAGTATCGAGTATCGTTTTGTAGGCTGAGTGTCGCGACATCTATGAAGTGTCGAGTGTCGTGTCAAAAGACTTAATTGATACTTCAACCAGGAGATTGCAAATAAAGAAAAAAAATCCATATAAAGCACTGGAAACTAAGGGATGTTCAAACTAGATTAGAGCCCTTAAGTGAATGAACTTAAGATCGGGAAGAATCCTAGGAAGCCGAAGAAGTGTAATCTCATCTATGGGAAGTGTAGCTAAACCGAGTATTCATTCTCATTACTCCAAAACCTCGAGTGAGTTTGAAGAGGAAATCGTTATGGCCTCAAAAGACATGTAGAGTTCTGTACCAATAGTTGGCATAATGTCTATCATTGAGGGAGAATATCGAACGTCTTTAGAATATGTGAGCACCAATCAACATGACTTACCCATCTACCTAGATGGACTAAATAGATCAGTGGCCAGGCTTAAGAAAGCCACAGATGCTCACATAGTGCCTAGGCCAGCTGTTAAGTATGTGGGAGGATTCTATATGGATAAAAGAGGGATTCTGTATGCAGTTACGGAGCATCCTGAAAACATTAATGAACAAAGGGAAGAAGGTAATGCCCACAATCTTAATGGAGAGGGACAAGAAGAACATGTGTCTACCCCTAGAGGGAAGTCCATTGTAATTAGGGTTTGGAGAGGGGACCTAATTCCCCAAGATGATTCCCTGATGGATGTCTATTTGGTCAACGGAATGGAGTATCTGCTTAGAACCAACTCTTCATTATGGGAAGAAGCTACCAATCCAGCCACCATTTATGAGTTACAAGATCCTGAAAACCCCACTCATATTATGTACTTGGACAAGAATCAGAGAAGATACTGGCCTTTAATGGAATTAGAAAGAGGGAGGGTGAAATATCAGAACATTTCTATATTCGCGCCTAGGGATCAAGCCACAACTTCAAAAAATCCCCAAGGAACTCATCAGGATACCTCTTATCAGCATTCGGGATAGACACAACAACAGAACGTTCCAGTTAGACCTCACGTGCAGTTTGCTACACCTGGTAATAATCCTAACTATCGACCTCCTAATCCTACAAATGTAGAACCAAGAAATAGGATCCCTATTCATGAGCGGACACTAGTGGAAAGAGATGCAGGTATACCAAGAGGACGACCAGTTTTCCCTGTAATGCTAAGACCACCTGAACCTAGAAGAAGACTGAGACCCATTCAAGTTGCCAAATGCATGAGGAGTCACTATGATGGATCTAATGAGACATACAACCATATTGCTGAATTCAAGCGGGTGATAAGAGCTGAACAAGTAGAAGACTTCTTAATCCAATATGAATCATTTGGCCTAACCCTTACTGACACTGCCTTAGTGTGGTTCCAACCTTTAAATCTTAATAATTTTCAAAACATGGAACAAGTGTATTAGGAGATGATTGAGGAATTCACTAAGATGGGAATAAAAAACAATTCTTCATCATTGATCCATAGTTCTAAGCAGGCTCCTACGCAATGAGTAAGATTAGCAGTGAGAAGATTCAAGCAATACGTGGATAGATGTCCTGTAGAGGAGAGGCCCATGCAAAACAAAATGGTCTCATTATTCTTGGAAGGATTAGTGAATGGATTCTTGAGATCATTAGTATATGTGAAGAGAGTCCAAAGCTTACAGGAATGTATGAAAGAGTGTATTGACCTAGAGGAAAATCTAGCAGATGACTTAAAAATACCTCTAGGCAGTGTGAAGAGTGAGGATAGTGTCAGCAGTATGTCAAATCCCAGGAACAATGTAGAAGAGATAGCCAATTTAGTGGCTAATAAGCTGAATGTTCAAGGATAGAGGAATTACCCAAGCAATCCTATGAGAGTGCCCATGCTCAGAAGATGTGTTCATTGTGGAGGTTACCATCCTTCTCACATGTGCAATAGGGGAGTAGTCCCACCACCTGCTTATGCTTACAATAGACCACCCGCCCAGGCCCTACACATTATTGTAGCATAGAACAAAGGTACACAAATCATAATGCGGAGAACTGTCCTTACAATCCACAATCAAGACCGGTACAACCACCCATTAGGCCTTATGGATACCCTCAAGAGATCAAGGAGGAGAAGCCTTTAGATACCCCTCATACCAGCAACAAGCACATGTACCATGACCTTATGCTTATCAAGGATACAATCAACCTCAACCCGTGCTAGGACAACAACCACCACACCCCCTGAATGTTGTCCCAGTGAAAATGGCTCAACTTGAAGAGAAACCAGAAAGAGCGATAGTCCCAGCCACCCCATTGGCTAGTACTAAGGCTTATGACCCATCTTATGACCCTAGTCAAGGAAATTATTCCACTTATGAGGGCACTATAGCTGAGTACGGACAATCTTACTAACCATATACTTATGGTTCTGAAGGACCTGATAGCTCTTATGGATATGATCAGGACTATGTGTTATTGATGTACACAGCTCCTAGAGCACCCATACCCCCCCGACCAATGAGTAGACCACCTACCCCTAGAGGACCATGTTACAGATGTGAAGGTGATCACCTTATCAGAGAATGTACGTTACCTAACCCACTACCACCTCAGAGAATTTGGGAGGGTTACTAGAGTGATTGTGGTAAAGAACATCTTTTTAGAGATTGCTCCACGAATCCCAATAAAGTCAATTCCAATGTGCAGATCAATGTGATAGAAGTGATAGAATCATCAGGGAGCGATAAGGAGTACACGGTGCCATTGAAAGCGATAACAAGGGCAAAAGCTAGAGAGATTCCAAATAAACCCAAAGAAAATGATTACTCTGACAAAGAATTGAACATACCCAGAAAGGATGAAAGAAAAGAAACTGCAACAAAAGTTAGAGAATGAGAATAATAAACAAGGCCAAGAAGAAAAACAAGAACCTGAAGGAAACACTAAGATAGAAAAGCATAGAAAACAAGAGGCAGGATCAATTCTGGCCGATCCAATGCCAGAAGAGTTAGCCATGTGGATTGAGGTGTATCAAGCACGAATAAAAGCAGGACCAACCATTGAACAACACGAAAGGGAATACCCAAGAGGTGACTTAGAGAAAGAAAGATTGGAGATATGTAAGAAGTTAATTGAAGTAGCTCAGCAAACCTTAGAAAAGCCTGTTTAGCCACTACCTAGCTCAAGAATTCCCGAAAAATAATTTCAGGAATATGTCACACCTAGTGATTCCACGGAAGGGAAGAAAGACGTGATCTGTGGTGAAAATTACTGTGAAAATGAAAGAGAAGGATCCATTATCCCTGAAGTAGATGGGGAATGGCCTAGAGAATTGTGGGCAAGATTCCAAGAAGATCGATGGAAGAAAATAGAAGGAATTGAACCTCCCTTTGAGGAGTTAGAAGCGGAAGGCGAGCTTGAAGTGTCAATGCATGGGTTAAACTCAGAAGGATTATTGCAACTTAACGATAGCAAAGATGACGAAGACAGTGTGAAGGCCTTGCCAAACTACATGGGAGAATATGAACATAACTCTGAATTATATTGTGTTCCCTCAGAGAGGAGAAAGGAGCAGAACCCATCACTTCAAACCTCAGACAGCATACAACATCTTAAAAAAGTAAAAATACCTTGTACTCTGACATTGGAAGAACTCTTGAAAGTGAAGCCGCAGTTGAAAGAGAAGCTCACCAACCAGTTAGAGACAAAGTCAGACAAAAGCGAGATGCAAGATGAAGTAGCCACAGTTAAAATCACAGTCGATAAGATTGGAGATTTCAGCGAGGGAGATGAAGGAAACACATGCCTCCCTATCACTTACAAAGGTTATACCACTAAAGCCATCTTAGATTCGAGAGCGGGAGTAGGAATTGCTACCAAGGAAATTCGAGAGAAATGGGGAAAACCAGCGTTATGACCTACATGAATGAAGATTCAAATGGTAGATGGGCACACAGAACGACCTTTAGGATTATTAGAAAAAGCAGCATTTACCACTTGTAGAGTTGAGTTCGAGCACACCTTAGCAATCAGTCAATTTGAAAAGGCTAGCAATTATGAGATGATACTTGGAAGGCCTTTCATGAGACAGCTCAAGGTAGTGCAAGACTTGGGAAAAGACGTGTACTTGCATCATGTGGGAACCACAACCAGAATAAACATCTATACTTACACATATCAAGATGTCCCCCCTCTGTAATGGAATCTGATACATAAGGAGGACGACAATCTATCGATTTATAGTGTAGGATCGAGTAGTCAAACATGGATGGACGAAGACACTCATCTATGGATGTGCCATGCAGCAAAAAGAGAAGAAGAAAGGAGGCGAGGATGGAAGCTAAGACATGGAGTATTTAGATTGGTAGAAGATCCCGCTTACATGCCTCAAATCTTTTCAGACGAAGAATTCGACCCCATGGTTGGATGGAGATTTTAGCCACTCTTGATGTATGTGTAAATGGAGAAGTAATAACCATGAATGAATGCATAGATGAGAAAGGATACGATGTAAGCTTATACATGGTTTTTCTCCAAGAAGTCGATGAATGAGAAGTAATTGGAAAAGAATGGAAGGAATATTATGAGAGCATCGAAATGGAATGGGAACCAATTGAGGAAGAAAGTGAAAATCAAAGGGTAAGTATCATGACTAATGAGTCAAACCAAGGAATGACACAAAGGGAAGAAAATGAACTAGACAAAGAAAACAGAGAGGAAGAAAATAGACCTCAAGACCAATTCAAAGTGCCCGAGCACTTCAAGAAATATGAGGTAGAGGAGAGGAAGATTGCTATTCAGATGCCAAAACGGGAAGCGCGACCAGGACTAGCATATGACAATAAAGAACAGACCAAGAAAATAATAGTAGTTCTGGAGGAAGGAGAAGAGAGATGCACTTTTATAGGACAGGATGTCTCATTTGAGGAAGAATAAGAGTTAATACAGCCATAAGAGAATATAGAGATGTCTTTGCATGGACATATAAGGATTTGAAAGGTGTACATCCTTCTATTTGCGCCCATAGAATCCCTATGAGGACAGAAGTCAAGCCCTCAAAACAAAGGCCATACACTTATTTAACGATGTTTATTCGGCAAAGATTAAGGAAGAGATCGATAAGTTATTGGATGTGGGCTTCATTTATGAAATTGAACACATAGAGTGGGTGTCACCTTTCGTGGTAGTACCAAAAAAGAATGGCAAATTAAGGGTATGCATTAACCTGAAAAAAGTGAACGCCGCCACCATACCAGATAGTTACCCGTTACCTATCACATATCATTTGTTGGAAAGGGTTGCAGGTAAGGAAGTCTATAGTTTTCTTGACAGTTTCTCAGGATATAATCAGGTAGCCATTGCTCCTGAAGACCAACATAAGATAGCCTTTGCAACCGAATGGGGAGTTTATGCATTTAGGGTCATGCCTTTTGGTCTAACTAATGCCCCAGCCACTTTCCAAAGATTGATGTGCCATCTATATGTGTATGTGTCTATGTGTGTATGTGTGTGTATGTGTGTATGTGTGTGTGTGTCTATGTATCTATGTGTGTGTGTATGGGTGGATGGGTGTGTCTATGTTTGTATATACGTGTGTATGTGTATATATGTGTGTGTATGCATGTGTATGTGTGTTTGTGTGTGTATGTGTCTATGTGTGTATGTGTGTGTATCTATGTGTGTATGTGTGTGTCTATGTCTGCATATACGTGTGTATGTGTATATATGTATGTGTATGCATGTGTATGTGTGTGTGGAAATGTGTGTGGATGTGTGTTTGTGTGTGTGTAAGTGTGTATGTGTCTATGTATGTATGCATGTGTGTATGTGTGTGAGTGTCTATGTGTGTATGCGTGTGTCTATGTGTGTATATATGTGTGTGTATGTATGTGTGTGTGTGTGTAAATGTGTGTATGTGTGTGTATGTATGTGTGTGTATGTGTGTATATGTGTCTATGTGTGTATGTGTGTGTATGTGTGTGTATGTGTGTGCATGTCTATGTGTGTGTGTGTGTGTCTATGTGTGTATGTGTGTGTCTATGTGTGTATATATGTGTGTGTATGCATGTGTATGTGTGTGTGTAAATCTATGTGTATGTGTGTGTATGTGTGTATGTGTGCATATGTGTGTATGTGTGTGTGTATGTGTATGTGTATGTGTGTACATGTGTGTAAATTTGTGTGTATGTGTGTGTATATGTGTGTGTATGTGTGTATATGTGTCTATGTGTCTATGTGTGTATGTGTGTGTGTCTATGTGTGTGTGTGCCTATGTGTGTATGTGTGTGTGTGTGTCTATGTGTGTATGTGTGTGTCTATGTGTGTGTGTGTCTATGTGTGTGTGTGTCTATCTGTCTACGTGTGTATGTGTGTGTGTAAATGTGTGTGTATGTGTGTGTGTATGTGCATGTGTATGTGTCTATGTGCATAGATATGTGTGTGTGTATGCATGTGTATGTGTGTGTAAATTTGTGTATGTGTGTGTATGTGTGTATGTGTGTATGTGTGTATGTGTGTATGTGTGTATGTGTGTATGTGTGTATGTGTGTATGTGTGTATGTGTGTATGTGTGTATGTGTGTATGTGTGTATGTGTGTGTGTGTCTATGTGTTTGTGTCTATGCCTATGTGTGTATGTGTGTGTGTTTCTGTGTGTGTCTATGTGTATATGTGTGTGTTTCTATGTGTGTGTGTATTCATGTGTACATGTCTGTGTAAATCTATGTGTGTGTGTGTCTATGTGTGTTTGTGTGTGTGTGTGTGTCTATGTGTGTGTGTCTATGTGTGTGTGTGTGTCTATGTGTGTGTGTGTCTATGTGTGTATGTGTGTGTCTATGTGTGTGTCTATGTGTGTGTGTGTGTCTATGTGTGTGTGTCTATGTGTGTGTGTATGTCTATGTGTGTATGTGTGTGTCTATGTGTGTGTGTGTGTGTCTATGTGTGGTGTAGCTCAAGCATAAGCACCACCTCCTTTACTTGTCAATTAGTGGAGATGTGAGGACTAGTATGAAGACCATGAGCATGTGAAGGCACAAATGTGTGAGTGAGAAGCACACTAGTATGCACACACATACACACACATGCACACGCACACAAGGCAACATCAAAGAGAGGAACAATTGAAAGCTTCGATTACAGAAGAGTTCTCTTACAAAAGCTCAAACCTACAACAAGCTAACCTAAAAATGAGCTCTCTAGCTCTTTTTATAGTTTTTGGACTAGTTTTGGCCCTGTCTAGACCTAGTGTCCGAGCTAGTTAAAAATTGGGTTCCAGGGTTTATTTGAGGACTCAAATGGAGTCTACAAATTATGAAAATTGGTAGGTATCTACTTCTAATACTCCTCAAGCTCGAGGACTCCTCCACTTGAACAAAATGGAGTTGGAAAAAGGATAAATGATATTTACAATGGTTTTTAGTGATGAAAATCACTATTTTTATAGGGATTCCTTCTGAAAATTTGAGATGTACTTCTTGGAGCTCCGTACTTGCTCCTTCTTCTTGTGTGTCCACTTCTTTGACATATTCTTTCACCTTGTTCTTGACCTTGAGTGCTAACACCCCCCCCCCCCCCCCCCGCTCTCGAGTCTGTCATCCATGACAGACCCTTGTTGTAGTGGTTGTTCCATGTAGTGCTTTGAGAGGTAGTGTCCATCCTGTATGAACAAGAGCCATCTAGCTTCCAAACATCACATGGTCGGTTGTCCGGTTCTTCATTTGTCACTGTGAGCCTTTGCAGGTTATAGTCCCTTGGTATGTACTTTATCCTTGGATTTTTGCATGAAGATATATTTGTGAGCTTTCAAAAGTTGTTAGGTGCTCAAAAGAGGTTGTCAATGTTGATTTGGAGCAGCGATTGGTGGTGGATTGCTTCGTTGCTATTGTTGTTGTAACCTTAATTTCCTCTAGATCTTTCAAATCATAGTAGTCATGCCAAGTACTCATAACCCGTAATGAGTGATGAGTTAGTGTGTCAGTGCATGGGTTGAAGGAATTATGTGCCTTGTGCACGACCTTGTAATGTGGGCCCTATGCATGCGTACTCAAAAAATGCATCGGAAGAATTGTGGTGTGAAAAGTGGGGGTCTTGAGCTAAGTGCTCAAGGGTATGCTGACGAAGAGGTTTCCTAATCTATCATGGTTATGGTGTTGCCAAAGGAAGGATCCTTACCATGGTGAATGGTCGATCGATGTTTATCTCTTCGTGTTGTACGCCCGTCATTTTGATGGACCATGGGCTAGTCTATTGTTGTCGATGAATGCCCTTTTTGATGGTCCACTGATGAGATTCTTGGAGTGCCTTGCCCTATCCCCTCTCTTCAAAGCAGCATTTGCCAAATACTGAGAATTGAATTTCTTTATATTCCTTGACAAACAGCATTGGATAACTACACCAAGCTTAGTTTCACATATTCTCTTTAGCTCACGATAAGCAGGAGTCTTCTCACCCAATATACATAGAAGGATTTGTAGGGCGCCATAACTACCCCTTGCAAATATCTCCTTGGATACTCTTGTACATACAGTAGTTAAGCATCACAAGTGGCCGACCTTCAATCTCTTCCCTCCTACTATGGTAAGGGGAAACAATAGTTGTGGATGCCATGTTCATGCCAGGTTCTGGACATCTACCAGATAAGGCAACAATAATATCGTCTGCTAACCAAGACACACTTCTTTCCAAACTGATAAATTCCCAGTAATCAACGGTTCCACCTTCAACTAAGCATGAATCATTCATGTTCCATGAGCCAAAACTAGAAATGATCTCTCTCTCTCTCTCCCTTTTTTTTTTGGAACAATGCCACAAAACAAGAAGACAGATGTTAGTATCAGTAAAATAGTTGACATATGTCAATGTGCTCTTGTGCATGGGACTCTCAAATGTGTCTATGAGTGGCCATCTAATGTGGCCCTATACGGCCCTATATTAATGCATACTTTGGAAATGCATGACCTGAATGGTGCAAAAGACAAGGTTATGCCAAAGGCACATGGTTGTCGCACATCGAGGCTTATGATGTTACTTGGGGATGTTGATGCAAGATATACTTAGAGGTGTCCATTAGACCTCGAGATGACAACTACTCATTCCTCCTTATAGGGATCCATTTGAGAGCCATGTTTGACTGTGTAGAGATCACCTTGGGCTTCTTCATATTTAGATGGTTTCTTAAATTTTGTATCCCACGTGGTGGGTTCGTTGGTTGTGTGGGGGCTACTAGTGCTTTTGGCTTCCATACTCATACCATTGTTGTTGGTCTTCTGACTCTTGTTGAAGAGGTGAGTTGTTCTACTTTTGGTCTTGGTGTTTGGTTCTGACCCTTGCCTCGCCTTGGCTTCTTTGTTGAGACTTTTCTCATGTGGGAGTGCATAGGTTGTTGTGTATGCAAGAGCTTCTTGGGCACCCATATTTGTAATTGTCCTTGTTGAGTTCCAGCTAATATCTTAGGCACCCAAACTTGTTGGACACCTTGTGGTTGAGCTTTTCCTAGTTTTTTTGTTCATCTTCTAGCCTGGTTGACTTGCCTGGATGGGAAATGTGGGGGCAAGATCGGTGGTTGTCCTCCTTTTTGTACCCAGATCCAGTTCATGCTTGAAATTGCTTTCTTGATGAATGGTGTCTTTCTATTTGATATAGCAGTTGTCTTGAACTGTTGTGCTTGCCTTTGTGGTGGAAATACTGTGGCTACATTAGTCTTTGAAGAAGAAGAGAGATCCACTCGCCTTCGAGTCTGTTCTTCCATGATTGATTCTTGCATCATGGAGCTTTTGACACATAAAACATCTTCTTCTATAAGATTAGTCTTATTATAATTGAGAGAATGTGTGAGACATAGATTTGTGAGCATGCAATTCTCTAATTCTAATGTAATGCACTGTTCATGTACCTAAACTTGAAGAAGTTGGCATTTTAGGTTTAAGTTGACTGCATGGTCATAGATCCAGTCTTGACCCAAGACAAGTGGTTTCGTAAGATCCTCATCTTGACACACTAGCATTTTGACTCTCATTGGAACATCTTGAAGATAGATGGGAAGCTCTACCTCACCCAAACAAGGGGTTTCCACACCTCCCAATCCTATGAGATATGCTTCTACGGGATTGATGTTCAACTGCAACTCTTGGCAGTATGAAAGTCTAACTACACTAGTGGTTGCACCGGAGTCAATCAATGCTCTCACAATCCTTACATTCTCTCCGTGTCCTACCTTGAAGGTCACAAAGGGACGTCCGTCAATTATTCGAGAAGCAATTACACTTGATGTTTGGCACATGGCCATGTGATATCATGGGGCTTCAAGATTGACATCTAGGCCTAGTAGCCTCAACTTATTTTTCCCAATGTGCTCTCTGGCCTCTACCTATGTTTCCTCTCTAACCCTTATCTCTTCTTCTTTTTGCTTCTTAGCAGTGTTGAGGCTCCTTAGCATATCCGCTGTAAGAGATTCTTGATATAGCTTGGCTTGAAAACCACTAATATAGTTTGGCAAGATGTCACCCTCTAGCGTGGCCAATTGAACTGCACCACTAGTGGAAATTCTAATAATGATCATGGGTCCATATCCTCTTTTTTCTAAATTACAAGCATGTTGCTTTGGTGTGTAAACCAACACTAGGTCTCCCTCTTTCAATCCTTTATCCTTGATGTGTGCACCAAAGTATGCCTTTTGTCTTTTCTTTGCAGCATAGATGCTTGTTGAAATGGGGTGGCATTGAGCACCATTTTGTAGGCAACTCGATAAGCCCAAACAACATGACGAAGTTGTTTATCCCAATCTAAGCGTTTATTATTTATGAGTTTCATCAATACATTACATAGGATCTTATTTGTTCTCTCGGCTTGTCCATTAGCTTGTGGATGATAGGGGGTAGACTTCTTATGTATCACCAAGAATTCTTGGAGAAGGTTTTCAATGAGTTCATTCAAGAAGTGAGTACCTCTATCACTTACTAACTCTATTGGTAATCCATATCTGGTGAACACGTTCTCGAATAAGAACTTAGCCATTGTTTGAGCATCGTTCTTTGTCGTGGCTTTCACCTCTACCCACTTCGTAAGGTAATATGTGGCTACAATGATGTATTCTGCATGGGAGTTTCTAGCTGGGGGGTTAATAGGACCTAGAAAGTCTATACCCCACTTTGAGAATGCACGTCCTCCCATCATTGGCTTCGAGGGCATCTCAACTTTTCTAATTGGATATTGTGCACGTTGGCATGTGTCACATCTCTTCCCAATAGTATGTGCATCCATATGAAGAGTTGGCCACCAAAGTCTTGAGAATAGAATGGTCTTAATTACTCGATCAGGATTGAAGTGTCCACCTGCAATGCCACTGTGTGCAGTTTCTAAGACTTTTGAATAGTCTGATTCATGAATGCATAGTCTTAAGTAACCATCCTTGCCTTTCCAATATAGATTGTCTCCTACTAAGGCATAGTCCTAAGCCTCTTGCTCCATTCTTCATTTCCTTGCTAGAATAGCCTCCTGGCTAGTGTTCTTGATCTCATAAATTCTACCAATGGAGCACTCCATTCTAGAATTAGTGACATGCGATAAAGGATGGCATGCTCCACTGGGGGTTTTTTCCTTGCACACTAGACAATTCTTAATCCACTCATGTATTTCTTTATCCATACTAGGCCCATACACTCCTAAATGTTTCAAATTTTGCAACGTTCACTATTTAGAATAGTGATTTCCTAGCAATCCTTCATGGGCTTGTTGCAACAAACTAGTATGTTCATCGTCCTCAACACAACAAGCTAGTACACCCTCTGTATCTTGTTTGTACATACTTCCTGCCAATAGTTGGTATTTATGTGATTTTACAATTTCTTCTTTGTTCGTCTTCACTTATTTGTGGGTCTAAAGGTTAGGACAGGTACCAACTTATTTTCCCATTTAGGAAAAACTTCTAAATTGAACAAATAAGCGTCTGGTAGTTCATCAGAGACTCCTTGCAGTGACTCTCCTGAAGTGATGCAAGAAAGGTGATCCACCTTGAGGTGGGTTCTACCTTTCCTGACAACAACTTCAGAGTCATATTCCACTAGTAAAAGGAACCATCTTACTAAGCATCTTGTATTGCAAGGTTTATTGACCAAATATTGTAAAGCTTGATGATCAATGAAAAACTTGAACTTGTTGGCCAATAGATAGTGTCTAAACTTCTTCACAGCATACACCATGCCTAAGCCTTCTCTTTCAGTTGTTGTATAGTTTTGTTTAGCTGCATTTAGTTGTCTAGTAGTGTATGTTATGGGTAAACCTAAATTTCATTCACCTCTTGGTTATGTTAGCACACATCCTATTGCACGACTGGATGCATCCACATGGACATGAAATGGTTTATTCCAATCAGGAGTGGTCAATATTGGTGATGTGCACAAATATCTCTTCAACTCATCAAAGGAATTTTTGCATTTGTTGTTCCACTGAAAATTTGTCAACTAAGCATAAAGAGGTTTAGCGATGATCCCATACATGTGAATCAACCTATAGTAGTATCCACAATGGCCCATAAAGGATTGTACCTCTTCAACATTCCTTGGCCTTGGACACTCCGCAATGGCTCTTACTTTGTTCTCGTGGGTTGATATCCCCTTCTTAGAAATAATGTGACCTAAAATCTTACCTTGTCATACCATGAGCACACACTTTTCTAGGTTCAAACACACTCGATATTCTCTACACTTGTTGAAGATCTTTCTGAGCTCAGGGATGTGGTATCTTTGTTCTTGGGAATGAGATCCACATATACTCCTAAGCTCTTTTGCAAGAACTCTTTGAACACAGACACATGAGCCTTTGGAATGTTGCAGGTGCGTTGGTGAGCCCAAATGGCATCACACAAAATGCAAAGATTCCCCACTCTGTGGCAAAAGCCATTTTGTGTTGACCTTCTGGGGCAATGGCTACTTGGTTGTACCTGAAAATCCATCAAGGAAGCTATAAACTT
The DNA here is from genome assembly GCA_020310875.1 of Ceratopteris richardii. Lineage (NCBI taxonomy): Eukaryota > Viridiplantae > Streptophyta > Polypodiopsida > Polypodiales > Pteridaceae > Ceratopteris > Ceratopteris richardii. The sequence goes on from CM035415.1 coordinate 40,286,086, forward strand.
TCTTGCCTGCAACCCGCTCCAATAAATGTTTGGTGATCAGAAGTGGATAGCTATCTCTGATTGTAGCGGAATTAACTTTTTTCAAGTTAATACACACTCGCAACTTCCCATTCTTCTTGGCCACCACTATAATGGGGGATACCCATTCAGTATGCTCAATCTCATAAATGAATCCAACTTCAATTACTCTATCAATTTCTTCATTTATTTTGGCTTCATAAGTGTCATTATATGTGTAGGGCTTCTGTTTGCTGGGCTTGGCATCATCTATCATGGGTATTTTATGAGAGCATATTCTCGGATCTACCCCCTTTAGGTCTCTATAGTTCCATGCAAACACGTCCCTATATTCCCTTAATAAAGCTACCAACTCTGCTTGCTCTTCTTCACTTAGGTCATCTCCTATGTACATACAATGTTCTTCATTCCCTTCAATGGTTACCACAATTTTTTTGGTCTTTTCTTTATAATCGTATGCTTCTCCTGTGGTGGTCTCTCTCTTAGGCATTCGTACCAAAATTTTTCGATCTTCAGCTTCATATTTCTTGAAATTTTTTGGTACTTCAAACAATGATTCCTCCTCTTGTTCACTGCTTTTCTTTTATTTTTCTTTTGACCACCCTCACTTCCATCCTTTGAATTTACAGTTTTGATGCTTGTGAGAGGTTCTTCTTCTTTTTGGTTAAATACTCCTACATCTTCTAGATAGTGCTTCTCTGAGTTAAAGCAACTATCCATTACAATGGACTCTAGATCATCATCATCCTCTTCTTATTCTTCTATGAAATCACTAGGGTCGCAATCTTCTAGCAGGGGTTGACACATGAACACAGATATATCATAACCCTCCTCATCACAATGAGGTTTCCATTGTTCTTCATTGATAGAAATTTCCATGGTGCACAAGATTTCTGCCCAACCATGAGGCTCGAATCCCTCATCTAAAGATCATTGGTGCATAGGATGGGTCTCTAACTGGTTTATCTCCTTGCAAAGTTCCTCCTTCTCTTGTTTTTAGGTGTCTTTCCTCTTCCTCTTCGACCTTGCACATCCACAAGTGAGTATCTTCATGCATCTAGGATGGATCAGAAGAACTTTCAGAATGCACAGAGATTGAATCTTCTTGCACCTTGTGGATAGGATTCCACCGTAAGGATGGTACATCTCTAAGTGTATAATCCTTCAGTTTGACTTTGGTTGCAACCCCTAAGGTGCTTTGAGAAAATGACTATTCTGATGGAGTGCAAACAGAGAAGTAGAGAATGAAGAGATATAGTCGACTTCAAATAAACATATCTCCATATTGGAATAAACAAATCCAATGAAACTTTACAAGCATGTACTAGACTTAAGGAGAAAACGCTATCAACTTAAATCATTGAAAATGATGCACCAAGCTTAGAGAAATCATCTCTGCAATCTCACTGAGAAAACCGAGAGATATGATAGTGAATAGTATACTCACAAAAGCATGAAGATATGAACTCAAATGATAAAAAACATGGAAGTATATTGATTGTAAAGTATAATGGAGTTACTGATACATATGTGTGCCTTGAAACCACACTTTGATATGGCATGAAGCTCAGCTCATGGAGGTCTCTAAAATGCAATTAGAAGGTCATGTATTTATAGTGATATTTGGAGCCCAAATTTGAATTTGAATCTCACCTAAAATCACTCTCCAATCTTTTTGTAATTGATTTGATTCTCAAACTACCTTCAATCACAAATTCATGACTTCTCTTTCCTTTTTTCATCAAGTGGACTCAACCACTTTAGATTCCTTTTACTTTTACATCAAGTAAAGACTTCAAAAATTACAAGAGGTAGTTCACAAGTGAACTTTACAAAGTCTAGACATTTACTTCAAGTCTTTAGGTCTTTTGATGACTTGCCATGGACTTGTTCCAATAGCTTCCCCTCACATCAAGTGATCTTGAGGTCTTCAATCTTCCAAGATTACCTGCAAACCAATCATAGCCTTGAATTTGCAAAGCTTTGTACCATCCAGTGCTTTGGTTAGAATGTCTGCACATTGTTGATGAGTAGACACATAAGTTAATTGAATTTCCTTGCTCACAATCTTCTCTCTTACATAGTGATAATGTAATTTAATATGTTTAGTCCTTGCATGAAAAATTGGATTGGCAGCCAAGTGAATGGAGCTCATATTGTCACCAAAGATACTTGGAGTTCCAATCTCCAAACCAAGATCTATGAATAGTGTCCTCATCCACATTTCTTGTTGAGTAGCTATGGCAAGACCTCTGTATTCAGCTTCAGAAGAAGAGAGAGCAACTATGGGTTGCTTCTTGGATGACCATGAGACAAGTTTTGAACCTACAAAGGTAAGATAACCTGAGGTGCTCCTTCTGTCTTCCTTGGAGCCAGCCCAATTAGCATCAGAGAACAATTTCAAACTTAAGTCAGATATAAGGGTAATATAACCCATCATTCATGGTCCCTTTGAGATATGTGAGTATCCTCTTGGCAGCCTCCATGTGAGGTTTCCTGGGTGTGTGCATAAGTTGATTTAGCACACTCACACTATAACATATATCTACCCTTGTCAATGTGGCATAGTTCAAACTACCCATAAGGCTTTGATAACTTGTCACATCTTCTATGAGTTCACCTTCATGTGAGCTCAATTTATGATTAACCTCCATTGGAGTACCTGCAATCCTGCACTCTTGCATCTTGAATTTTGCCAACATGTCATTATACTTTCTTTGAGTGAGAAACAAACCATGATTTTTGTAGACAGCTTCCAATCCTAGGAACATGGTAAGCGAACCCAAATCACTTATCTTGAAATCTTTTCTCATCTATTCTTTGATTTTCTTCATGCCATCTATATCATTTCATGTAAGTATAATATCATCCACATACACACACAAATAGATGACTTCAGAATTACTCCTTTTTATGAATAGTGATGGATCTGCCTTGCTAGGTTGAAATCCTTTGTGATGCAAGAATGAGATAAGCTTGTGATTCCAAGCCCTTGGGGATTGTTTGAGTCCATATAAAGCTTTATTAAGTTTACACACATAATCAGGATATATGTGATTCTCAAAACTAGGTGGTTGTGCCATATATACCTCTTCTATTATCCATCCATTAAGAAATGCATTTTTTACATCTAATTGAAGTATCTTCCAATTCTTGGAAGAGGAAACACTAAGCAAAACCCTAATTATAGGCATTTTTTACCACAGGAAAGAAGGTCTCCTCATAATCAATTCCCTGAGTTTGTGCAAAGCCTTTTGCCACAAGCCTTGCCTTATACCTGTTAATGGAGCCATCTCAATTCTTCTTCACTTTGTAGATCCATCTTGAACCTATCACTTTCATTGATGGAGACTTGGGAACCAATTCCCAAGTGTTATTCTTCTCAAGAGCTTCAATTTCTTCTTTCATTGCATGCCTCCATTCTGATTTCTTCTTTTCTTCCTCAAATGTTGAAGCTTCCTCTTAATTTATCTCCTGTGCTAGATAGATTGAATGTTCAATGACTAGAGAAGTATCAAACCCATACCTTTCTGGTTTCCTTTTCTCCCTCATGGACCTTCTTAGGCCATGATGTGATGATTCTGCCTCTTGTCCAAGTTCCTGCATTTTTGCTTTACCTTTAGACTTCCACAATTTGAGTTTTTTGTACTAAGTTGCTTCATCATCTTCTCAGGTATCCTACTCTTCAACTTTCGAAGAATTATCCTTAACACGTTTTGGAAAATCTTCTTCAAGATCATAAGGTAGGTTGACGTTTCTACATGAATCTTCATACCAAGAACCATTCTCATCAAATACTACATCTCTACTCACCAAGAATCCTTTGGTTGTTGGGTTGTATAAGCTGTAGCCCTTTTGATTGTTGTCATATCCAATGAATACACACCTTTCTGCTTTGGGATCCATCTTCCCTCTAACCTGTGAAGGAACATGAACATAAACAACACATCCAAAAATCTTACAATGATCTAAGCTTGGTCTTCTTCCATTCCAAGCCTCATATGGTGCCATGCCATCAAGTGATTTTGAAGGTAACCTGTTAATCAAATAAGTGGTTGTGGATACAACCTCAGTCCATAAGTAATTAGGTAAGTGCTTCTCATTTAGCATAGACCTTGCAGCTTCAACAATTGTCCTATTCCTTCTTTCTGCCACTCCATTTTGCTTAGTAGTGTACCTTGTAGTGATCTCTCTTTTGATTCCTCTTTCTTGAAGAAAGGATTCAAATTCATGGGAGAAGTACTCTCCCCCTCCATCTAACCTTAACCTTTTTCATGTTTCACTTGTTTGATTCTCCACAAGAGCCTAATATCTTTTGAAGCATGAAAAGACTTCATCTTTGTGTTTCATAAATATTATATAGTCCATCTACTACAATCATCAATGAAGGAGACATAATACCTTGATCCGATATTGAAGCATCCTTGCTAGGTCCCCATACATCTGTATGAACCAAATCCAAGAGATCTCCATGCATATATCCTTTCTTCATGAATGGTAACCTGTGAGACTTTCCAAATTGACATGCACTAAAATTATAAATCATATGTTGCTTTGAAAAATTAGGGAGTCCAAGTACACTTTGGTCTCTACATATCTACTTTAGTGATCTTTCACCAATATGTGCTAACCTCTTGTGCCATACTTCCAATTATGTTAGTGTCTGACTACCATAATTAAAGAGAGCAATGTTTCTAGTGTCTTGTAATTCAAATGTGAACAATCTACCTGTCTTTTCACCTTTTGCAATTCTTTTAAATCCTTGGGTTGGATCCTCAACAAATGCTTCTCCTCTTCTGAACATGACTTGGAACCCTTTCTCTACTATCTGCCCAACACTTATGAAATTCTTTGTAATGGTAGGGACATAGAGTACCTTACTGAGTAAGTTGATCTCAGGTGCTTTGACATTTCCTATTTTCTCCACAAGGTGTCTTGTATCATATCCTATTTGTACCTCATGCTTGTTCCTTGGATCTTCTAAATTTGATAGGAGGGCCACATTTCCTGCCACATGATTGGAGCAACCTAAATCTATGTAGAAAACATGCTCATCAGATTTACCTTATGGCATGGCCATATTCATGATTAGCAATGATTCCTCTTGATTTGAGTCTTCTATGTAGTTATTGAAGTCTCTTCTTCCCCTAATGCCTCCTTGATAGTTTGAATGGTTGTAATTGTTGTGGTTTCCATGGTAAATGTTGAAACTTCCTCTTGAGTAGCCATAACTTCCTCTAATGTAGCATCTGCCTCTTTGATTCTTGGAATTCCTAAAGCAATTTTTAGTTGTATGATTAGTTAATCCACAAATAGAGCATGAATCAAAGCCTTGAGATCTCCTCTTGCCTTGTCTTCCTCCTCTTCCTCTACCTCTACCATGTCTTCCTCTACTTGCATAATTAGATTGATGTACACCTGCTTCATCATCCACTTTCTTTCCTCTTCCTTTGTTTTCTTTGGACTTTCCTTTATTAGTATACAAAGCAGAAGATTTATTACCTTTGGAGCTTTCTCCATACTTGATAAGCTCGACCTCTTGAGTAAGTAGTTGTCCTATGAGTGTATTGAAATCTGGTACATGCATATCCATGTATAGATCCATAGTTGTGGTGAATGCTTCCCACTTGTCATCTGCCTTCAAGACATTGATGAACTATCTTACAATTTTTTCTTCATCTATTACCTCACCAATGCTTCCCAATTGATCTGTTATGTCCTTGAGTTTTGTGACAAAATTAGCCACATTTTGTTTGGGAGCTTTCTTGAGATTTGTGAAGTCCAGCCATAGTTGATGCTTCCTGGCCTTTGTACTTGAAGAAAAGAAGGCTTCAAGTGCATTCCACACTTCTTGAGATGTTTTACAACTTCTAATGTGAGGCAACAAAAAATCTGAGATAGAGTTGAGGAGATAAGATCTTGAAAGTGCATCCTTGGAGCACAATGTGCTCAATCTTTCTTGCTCTTCTTGTGTTGGTTGACCTTTATTCCTGAAGTTTGGCATAACTTCATCTCCAGCTATATAACCATATAAATTCTTGCCTTGAAGATAAGCTTCCATCCTTAATGACCAGGCTGAGTAGTTACCTCTATTCAATTTGTCAATTGATGAAGGAAATTCATCTGCCATGTTGTCCAACCTTGCTCTGATACCACTATGAAGGGATGGATTTGAACTTGGAGAAGATGAAGTGCTGCTACAAAAATTTTGCAATACACCAGACAAATAAACTCTAGGGATATGTAGTGGGTTCTTTTAGATTGCCAAAGGATGTAATAGAGACCCTATGTACCTTGGAAGATCACTCTCAAAAAGATGAATCAAAACAGATAAGTTGGAGTAGATTCAAGAACAAAAAACTTGCTATTTATGTTCATACACTTGTCCAGTGTTTTGAATAATTCTCTGACCACAATAGTAATTGACTTGATTCCTTTTGGGGAACTCTTATTAACTTAGTAAGATAACAAGAAAGAGTTATTTCATCAAAAAATGATGGGCTACATAAAGAGAAAGGTGTTAAGCAATTTGCAGCATCACCCCGATTTTCATGGGCTGTAGTGGTACTCAGACCCATGAGCAAAGAAATGTTTATATCTCGAGAGTCCAAGATCCAATGCTTATGAAATTTTGTAAGCATATACTAGACAGTATGATAATTCTATCAAGCTTTAAATCATGGAAAATGATCAAGTACACAGTGAGAACAAACTCTGAGAAAATGAATGTTCTGATGGAGTGCTGATAGAGAAGTAGAGAATGAAGAGATATATTCGACTTCCAATGAGCATATCTCGATATTGTAAAAACCAATTGCAATGAAATTTTATGAGCTTGTAGTAGATTTAAGGAAAAACCGTTACTAACTTAAATTATTGCAAATGATGCACAAAGCTTAGAGAAATCATCTTTGCAATCTAACTAAGAAAATTGAGAGATAAGGGAGTGTAGAGTATACTCACAAAAGCATGAAGATATGAACTCAAATTATCATAAAAATGAAAGTATATTGATTCTAAAGTACAATGGACTTACTGATACATATGTGTGGCTTGAATCCACACTTTAATATGGCATAAGCTCAGCTCATGGAGATCTCTAAAACGTGACTAGAAGCTCATGTATTTATAGTGATATTGGAGCCCAAATTTGAATTTGAATCTCACCTAAAACCACTCTCCAATCTTTTTGTAATTGATTTGATTATCCAACTACCTTCAATCACGAATTTGTGGTTTCTCTTTGCTTTTTTCATCAAGTGTACTGAACCACTTTAGATTCCTTTTACTTTTACATCAAGTAAAGACTTAAACAATTACAAGAGGTAGTTCGCAAGTGAACTTTACAAAGAGTAGACATTTCCTTCAAGTCTCTAGGTCTTTTGATGACTCAAGCCATCACTTCAACTTGCCATGGACTTGTTCCAACAAATCTTGCACTATTTTCAATTGTCGTAGGAAGGGTCTTCCTAGGATCATCTCATAGACATTATTTTTTTCAAAATCACATATAGCAAAGGTGTGCTCAAACTCTACACCACAAGTGGTTAGAGTTATCCCTTCTAGAAATCCTAGAGGTCGTTCAATATGGCCATCAATCATTCAAAGCTTCATTCTAGTTGGCCTTAATGCGGGCTTGCCCCATTCCTTCCACAAGGAGGTGGTTGCAATTGCAACACCAGTACCTGAATCTAAGATAGCTTTGGTTGTGTAAGCTTGGTAAGTGATTAGAAGGTAAATATTACCTTCTTCACCTTCGCTTATGTCTCCTATTTTGTCTAGAGGTATCTCTGGTACTTTCTGCTTAGAGCTTGCTTTTGGCATATTGGAATCAAGTTCTCGACCTTGATCGACCACATGATTCCATAGCTAAGGTTTTACTTTGAGAAGCTCTTCTAACGTGAGATGACATTGCACTTTAATGTTCTTCACGACTTCAATGTTCCTTGGAACCACTAAGTCTTCATTTCTTATCAATATTATAGGAGCTCTAATCTGAAGAGATTCAAATTCCCATGGGCCTGTGAATTGTGGCAACTCTTGTACAGAATTAGATTCAAAATCTAATCTTTCATCTTCTTGTTACTCCACTTGATTGTCGTAAATAGATGGAATGTCTTTGGGAAATTGATCATGAAGGTCATCAATCTCAGGAATAGGAGGGGTATTATCCTTCTCCTTGGCCCATTTCTCTTCTTGTATTTCCCGCAAGAACTCCGGAGAGTACCTTGAATTGAAAGAGGTGTTCCATCATCCATGGAATCGGGAACATAAGCTTTTGTTGGTGGTGAGCTTTCTCTTTCAACAACTGCTTGAGCCTGTGGAGGTAAAGGAACCTGTGGCTTGTTTACCAACTGCTTTAATCTTTCTATTAAGCCCTAGAAATGCAAATTTGGTTTGATAGAGTTTGTTTGATTGAAAAATTGATTGGCCTTGAACATAGCCTAAGCTAGTTCTACCATTTTCATGCACACTTTTGTCCGTACAATATCTAAATCTACTCTAGGGTAACTCTTGTCTAGGTTTACAACTCTTGGCCCTTCTTGTAGTCAAGCCTGATAGGCCTTGAACATCGTGTCCAAGTCTTCTGGGGTTGGATCTGCAAGGACAGACCCTGGTTGCGGTCTATTTACAATGAGTGGTGGGGTGGGATGAGGTGGTGTGTGTGGAGCTTCAGCACGTGAGGCGTTTTGTTTTTGCATCTTTCAGGCTTTCTTCTAGTTCAGATAACTTCCTAGCCCACTTACGATTGGCCTTCTCTCTAGTATCCTTCCAAGTTATAGTTTTCCTCTTACTAGGCTCTCTTGATTCACTTGCCTCTGGTTGTTTAACTGGTTTCACTTGTTGTAAGGCTTATGCCCTAGTAACTACCTGTATAGGAGCCACATTAATGCTGCTTGAACTTGAATCCACCACTAAGCCTACCACATTAATTGGTTTAACCTTATGCGCACCAAAGGGGTTCCTTGGACAATCTCTTGAGAGATGTTCTTTGCCATACCCAAGACAAAAGCCTTGTATTGTGATGTTTTTTTCTTGTCCCGGAGTCGGTGAGTGGGGACATTCACGAATGAAATGGTCGCCTTGACACCAAAAACATGGTCCTCTAGGGGTTTGTGGTTTCACTTGTCTCCCTTCGGGCCTGGGGTTAGGATTCGTATAGATGACATTGGAGTATTCAAGCTCCCAATTTTGTTCCATAGGTGGTGCCTCATACTAAGCTGAATAAGTTTCACTATGCTCAGGCGACTCTATGTAATAAGATTGTGGACTATCTTCATAGGAGTAGTCACAACTCTAGACATGAGGGTCATTTTCTGAGACGAAAAGGATCATAGGCACCAATGCTCTATTAGGGTTCTCCTTTGCTACTTAACTAGAATCACATTGGTAGGAGCTGGTGGTTGGTTTCCTAGGACTGGTTGTTGCCTATCGTGATATTGCTGCTGGTAGTGAGGTTGATATTGCTCTTACAACCTATGATATGGCTATTGATATTGGTTCTGATACCTACCTTGTTGGTACTATTGCTGATAATTTTTTCTAGCAGCCTGCCTAATAGTAGGGACAATCTTGGGCCATGTGATTCGTGTATTTTCTCTCAATAGTGCAATATGGAGCATTAGGGTTTCCTTGGGGTTGAGTCATCATCAGGCGTACATTAGCCATGTAGTCTCCTCCACAATTGTAACACCCCTTTAATGAGGTAACCCTTGGTATTTGTCTATTTTGAACTCCTAGCTTCTTGGCAACTTGCTCAGCTATCTCATCTATCTTAGTGGATGTTTTGGAAGTATGACTAGTAGAGCTGTCTGAATCCTTATAAAGTTTGGACAACTCTAGCTCGTCACCCAAGTTGTCTTCTATGTCGATGCACATCCACTCACACTCTTCTATGGATCTAGGCTCTTTCAAGTACATGTATGATCTTAATTTGGTGCTTAGTAAGCCATCTAAAAACAAGGCCACTTGTTTGGCTAGTGGGGCAGCTCTGGAATAGGGCATCTTTCTAAGTACTATCTGAACCATCTTCTTGCAAGTCGCACTATTTCTTGGGGTGTCTACTTGAAGCTGTGGATCAAGGATAGTGTGTTATGCCTGATACCACTCTTGGAAAATTCTACAATGAATTCATCTAGCAATTGACCTATATCTCGATAGTTATGACTATTCAGGGGTTGAAACCAAGCTAAGGCAGTGCCCTTAAGAGTCAAACCAAATGCCTCGAATTGTGTGAACAATTCCTCAACTTGTTCAGCTCTTTACACTTTTTTCAACTCGGCCACATGATCATAAGGATCTCCTGTCCTCTCAAAGTAGTTTTTCATTGCCTTCACCACTTGAGAGGGTCTAAGAGTTCTTGGGTACTCTCAAGGTCTAGGCAATGGAAAATCGTGATCATTTCTTTGGTGTCTATGCGCTCTATGTCTCTCTCTTTCATGTCTCTCACTTTCAAATCCTGATCTGTCTCTACCCACTGTGTGCGCAAAACTTACCTCAGGTCTCTCTCTTGTGCAATCTTGTTGTGCCTCATGAGCTTGGTATGATCCTGCTCCTTAGAGGCCATGGGTGACATTAGATCTTTGTGGAGGTAAAATTAATTCACCTTTCCAAGTGTATGCATGCTTGTCATGCTCTGATACCACGAATACTCTCTTCGATTTGTTATCTAAATAGATCACTTTTCTAGGGGTATCAGGATCTTTAAATTCATATATCATCACATTTCCTGCTCTGCTAGGTTGATCGGTCTTAAACTTGCAAAAAGCTTCATCTGCCCCTTGTTCCATAATAATTCTATGCTTTTGTTACCGTGGGGAATCAATTCTGGTGTGTGAGTATTCTGGTTAAGACCGATTTGCCTCTAGGAGTCTTGGGTTCTCGTCCTAGGTCTCCTTTCTCTAGGTCTCCTATCTCGTTCTCCTGAACGATATTTCCAAACTCATCTGGCATGTTCGGTAAGCTCGTAACCACATACATGGTTCCTTGCTTATCAATATATGAACCATCTTTAAACTTAACCACTAGGTGCTCAAGTCCAAAGGATTGATCGGGACTTTTGAGTTGGAAAACTGATCGCCTCAGACCATCCTCATAGATGCATGCACCTAATCGGTTGGTCCTGATATACTCCAATTGTGTCTTCTGTCTTATATGGACCTTCTCGTATCTGTAAATAGGCAGTGCTGAGCTACCTATTGGTCTTTCCATGCTAAAAGACATTTCTAAATCCCTTGTGTCCGAACTTAGCACGTTGGGATAACCACTAAGTTATTGTGCCCATGACCTAGCTGTATGGTTAACACTAGTCTCAGAAGATCTAATGCTTTGTCTATCCTTGCCTAAGTGGCTACCAGATCTGAGGTTCATATGCCTTGGTTAAGAGTCCAAAATTTCCCCTTTATATTGCTCAGAATCCTTTGGAGCCCCCTTCACTTCCTAATCCCACTTGAAGGTCAACTTCAAATTAGGCTAGCTGAAAATCAATGAGCTTTCCAATGAGCCATAGAGCTCAAAAAACAGACTTTTGATGAAAACATTATGTCAATCACGCTTTTGGGGTCAAAACAAGGAAACAGGATGTTATGAGAAAATCACGATTTTGACTAAAATTTGCAATCCTGAACACCCATGAAAACCAAGATTTTCATTAAGAATCGCGATCGTGAGCAATCTTGAAAACCACGATTTTCACTAAGAATCGCGATCTTGAAACATCCAAAAAATCATGATCTTGAGTGAGAATCGTGATCTTGAGCAATCCCCAAAAAATGCGATTCTGATAGAGAATTGTGAAAAACGCGATCCTGACAGAGAATTGTGAAAAACGCGATTCTGATAGAGAATCGTGAAAAATGCGATCCTGACAGAGAATCGTGAAAAACGCGATTCTGATAGAGAATCATGAAAAACGCGATTGTTGGCAGTCAAGGAACTGAAGGACTCACAAGACAAGGAAGTCAACGAAGGGAGTCGGAGCGAAGAGAAGGTACAAGCAGACAGAGTAGTCAAAGAAGATCTGACAAGTAGGCCATCTAAATTTTTCATGCATCAAAGAGGCGGGCACACAAGAAGAAGGAGCAAGTAGGGAGCTCTAGGAAATGTAGGTCAAAATGTTATAAGAAATCCCTACAAAAATAGTGATTTTCATCACTAAAACCCATTGTAAATACCATTTCATATTTTTTGTAGCTCCATTTTGTGCAAGCCAAGGAGTCCTTGAGCTTGAGGAGCTTTAGAAGTACCTACCTATCAGTTTTCACATTTTTTAGACTCCATTTGAACCTCCAAATAGGCAAGAGAACCTAATTTTTAACTAGGCCGGACACTAGGTCTGGACAAGGCCAAAAACTAGTCAAAAACTATAAATAGAGCTAGAGAGCTCTTTTTTGAGGTTATCTTGTATTAGAATTGAACTTGTATGAGCATTTTGGAAGTAATCTAAAAGAACTCCATTGTCTTTCTCTTTGTCTGGCCGTGTGTGCGCGTGTGTGTGTGTATGTGTGTGCATGTTTGTGTGCTTCTCACTCACACACTTGTGCCTTCACTTGCTCGAGGTCATCATATCATCCTCACGTCTTCCCGGATTGACATTAAAGGAGGTGCTACTCATCACTGAGCTACACCAAATTTTGGCGCCGTTGCCGGGGATCGAGCTTTGAGGAAGAGCGTGTGATGGTAAGACATAGAGTTGTGACGTTGGCGTTGTAGGTAATCTCTTTACTTTTTCTTATTTTTCTTTTTATTACCTCACCATCATCATCACCACCATCATCCTCACCATATCCGATCTCCATCTCCATCACCGCAAAAATTTCAGTTTTTGATCATATCACCTTCTACCTCCCATTTCCCTCATTCCACTTGTGAGAGAGCTACTTGTCTGCTTGGATTTTTTGCTTGTTTCTTGAGCACTCTTGTAGGTTGTTGCTATATCCCCCTGTCCAGCAGGCTACGCAGGTACGGACAAGCTCAAAACTGTCTTTGTGTCGCAGACATCTGTCGATCGCGATCGATAGAAAATTTCACCTTTTGGTAAAACAAAGTGCACCATCTTAATACACATGAAGAGCACATTCCAAATCACTAAACAAAACTAAAAAATTCCGTGTTTTTCTATCAATTGCAACCGACATTGTCGATAGCGATCGACAGCCACGATCGACAGACCCTGTCAATCGCGACCGACAGACGTGTCGATCGCGACCGACAGACCTCACGACCGACAGACTTCCGCGTAGGATTCAGTCAATCGCGATTGACACTGTCGATCGCGACCGACTGAAAATCCACGATTGATTGAAGTTCTCGCGTTGTCACGTGTCCATCGCGACGGACACATTCCCGATCGACTAAAATTACGGCGAAAATCCCGGAAAAAGTGTCGATCACGATTGACAGGATTCACGACCGACAGGCCCCGACAGACACCTCTGTCAATCCCGATTGACAGACCTGTCGATGGCGATTGACAGGCTTTTTCGGCCAATTTTCTAGGGTTTATATTCCTTGATTTTGGGGAAAATTCTAGGCATACTTATCAAGCAAATAGTGATTTGTGAGGTTCTGACACTCGTAACCTGAGAAAAAATCTTGTTTCCCTGATGACCTGCTTTACCCTGTTTTCACCCTAGATCCCTGAACTGTCATATCTTCCTCATACGAAATCTGATTGCTGTGATTCTTGTTTTGTTGGGAAGCTCGCGGGGAGTACAACCAAAACTTCCATTGGTTACGGTAAAATTAATACGAGGATTATTAGACATAGTATTTTTAAGTGATCCATATCCAGGGGGGGAACTCAGGGATCTCTAGAATTGTGTTCCAGAGAGACATGGTGCAAATTGACATATGAATTACATGAATGAAAGTAATTTTTTGTGTCCTTTGAATCTAAGTCTTGAGCTAACTTTGGGACTTTTACAGGTCCACTGTGAGCACTAGAAGGCATCCAAAGCAAGGGTAATCTGCAAGCTTAAGAACTGGGTTCTTGAACACCAAAAGAGCACGGGATTTGCAAGAGAGGTTGGAATATTCTCAATGCCCTCTGTCCATTTCTAGCTTAGGCTAAGTGCGAGTAGTGCTAGAAGTAAGTTAGGGCAATGATAGGCACGAGACGAGTCAAGACTATCTAAGAAATCAAGTTCAAGTCAAGAGATAACCTGTGTGTGACCGACAACTTTAAAGGAAAAGAACCTAACGTGAGACGATCAACATTCAAGTGCGGAAAATTAACTCAAGTGTTCTTGATGACGTGATATCAAACAAGATCATAAACACAATAATCAACTAAAAGGAGTCAAGTGGCTGATACAAAAGAACTCAGCAACAAGGTTGTACCTTGGGTAAAAATTGGGACTACTCAAATAGGCATATGAACCTTAGATCAGGACGATACCTAGGAAGAGATAGACAAAGTCTTAGGTCTTTAGAGGCTAGTGTTAATCATACTGCTAGGTCTTGGGCCCAGCAATTGAGCCATTATTCGCACTACCCTAGCTCTGAAACTAGTGAGTCAGAGATGTCCCACGGTATGGAGAGACCTACATGAAGTTCAGGTGTGCCATACTTACATAGGGTAGAAGGCCCCTACAAGACGCAGTTGGAATACCTTAGGACCAACCGACTAGGTGCTAGCATCTATGAGGATGGCCTAGGAAGATCAGTGGTCCAGATTAAAAACCCTGACCAATCCGTTGGACTAGAGCACCCAGCTGTCAAGTTTGAAAACGGAGCATACTTGGACAAAGAAGGAACCATATATGTAGTCACCAGTCATCCAGATAGGACAGACGATTTTGGAAACGTGATCTCGGAAACAGATTTAGGTGACCTGGAGCAAGGAAACATGGGTGTAGAACCTAGAACCCCCCGAGGAAAATCTGTTCTCACTATGATTATCACACTAGAGTGGATTTCCCAAGACAATAAGAGCATAGATCTACTCCTGAACCGAGAGACTGATGAAGCCTTTTGGAGGTATAGATCTGATCAGCCAAATGAGGTAGGAACAATCATGATATATGAGTTCAAAGATCCTGATAGCCTAGGCAGAGTGACCTACTTAGATCACGCTTCAGAGAGGATCTTTGTGGTTATAGAAAATGATAGGCATGCTTACACTTGGAAAGGTGAATTTATTTTCCCCCAACCAAGGTCGAATGTGTCCTTTGGTCACCGAGGAGCTGGAACATCCCAAGCTCATGGAGCTCAAAGAGACAGACATAGAGATAGACCTGAGGTAAGCTTTGCCAATCTAGTGGGAAGAGAAAGAATGAGAACGAAAACAAATAGAGTGGAACCTGAGGGACTTAGAGCCCCACGGAACCAAAGGAATGTGGATGAATTCCCTCTACCAAGACCTAGAGAGCACACAAGGATATTGAGACCGACCCAGTTAGTTAAGTCCATGAAGAACTACTTCGATGGCACAGGAGACCCATATGATCATGTGGCCGAGTTTAGGCAAGTCTTGAGAGCTGAGCAAGTTGAGGACCTATTCACGCAATATAATGCCTTTGGTCTAACCCTTAGGAACACATCCCTCACATGGTTTCAACCATTGAATGAGAGACAGTTCAGGAGCATAGACCAACTCTTAGAGGCTTTCATCACTGAATTCTCTAAAAGTGGCATAAGGCATACTACTTCCTCATTGATACATAGCTTCAAGCAGACCCCTCAGGAGACCGTGAGACTTGCAGGAAGAAGGTTTAGGCAATATCTGGAGAGATGCCCTGTTCCTGAGCTACCCACACCAGCCAAACACGTGGCCTTATTCTTGGATGGATTGCTAAGTACAAAGTTGCGATCCTATGTGTACTTGAAGGACCCTAGGACCATAGAAGAGTGTGTACGCATGTGCATTGACATTGAGGATAACCTAGGGGAGGAACTGGAGCTTTCAAAAATCTACAAAGTATCTGATAGTGCTTCTAGCCTCTCTTCCTCGCAATCAACATCAATTGAGGAACTCGTTGAGAAAGTAGCTCAAAAACTAGGTGTGTCTAGTAAACAAATTCCTAGATTTGCCCTAGTAAAGAGGTGCTATACTTGCGGCGGTGACCATATGGCAAACGTATGTCCCATCATGGCTCAACCCCAAGTGAACCCTAGTAGCCAATATTGCACCATAGAACGGAGATACACAAATCACACAGCACAAGACTGCCCATACAATAAGCAAGCAGTTAGGATAACCTACCCTCAGCCCTATCCACAACAGGGAAGATACCAGAACCAATACCCTCCACAGCAATATGGTAGACCACAGCAATCCTATCAACAAGCCTACCAAAACCAACAAAGGCCTCAACCTGTGTTAGCTCAACAACCTGCAACCCCAGCTAATGTGATTCCTGTAAAGTATGCAGCTGCTGAGGAAAATTTGAACAGAGCCATAGTCCCAGTGACTCCATTGCTTTCAGAAAGTGACCCGAGTGATCATAGTTTTGATTCCACTCAAATAGATAGTCCACAGGCCTACTACATGCAGTCTCCTGAACATGGTGAGTCCTACTATAGTGAAGAGCCGAGTGAACCTAGTTGGGAATCAGATTACGCCAACGTCATGTATACAAACCCCAACCCCAGACCTCAACCTAGGCAAGTAAGACCCCCATTTCCTAGAGGACCATGCTACAGATGTCAGAGATATCACCTCATTCGTGATTGCCCCTTACCTCCATCCACACAGACCCAATCAGTGAAGATTCAAGGGTTTTATTAAGATTGCGGCAAGGAGCATCTCTTACGAGATTGCCCAAAGAATCCCAATAATATGCCAAAAATCACTCCTGGAGACTCCACAGATAAGGAAGAGGAGGAAACAGTGCAAGTGGTCACTAGAGCTCAAGCCCTGCAGCAGAACCAAAGTTTAGGCCAAGAAAAAAGTGCTGAGGCTAGTGAAACTGAGAGCATGACCAAGAAACGGACTAGAGCTTGGAGAGATAGTCGAGAAAGAATGAAGAGGCAATGGGATTAGAAGATGAGCAAACTCGAGGAAAGCCTAAGAGAAACAAAAGCCAGGATAGTTGAACTTACATCTCAAACTCCCTCTCGCACTACCCCACCTCCACCATTCCCATCTCCATCCGACCCACCACCTTCCAACCTGCCTCATGCTACTCCACCACCCCCTAGAGTAGGATGAGTCCTAGCAGATCCCACTCCTGAGGACCTAAATATGATGCTCAAAGCATATCAGGCCAGAATCCAAGAAGGGCCAAATGTAACCGATAATGAAAAGTGTTACCCTAGAGGAGAACTAGAGCTTGAACGAACCAAAATTTGTGCTAAGATGGTGGAATTGGCTCAAACCATGTTTGAAGCCAGTCGCCTCTTTAACATCTCTAGTTCAGCTAAGACTCAGTTGCACTTTGATGGACTACTAGAAAGGTTGGAGAGGCTAATAGCACAATCAAAAAAGGAACCTGTCTCTCAAAATGAGGGCAAGGCAAGTGAAAGAGAAAGCCTACCTGCCCAGGAAGCCTATGTGCCTAACTCTACGGAGCCAGACACATCTTCTTCTATGAATCGGTTCACACCAGAATTCCTACGAGAGATTCAAGAAGACAAATGGACTAAAGAAAGTGAAGTCCCTCCTCCCATTGAACTTGTGGATGATGCACATGACCAATTCCCACAAGACATCCCATCCATTTATGAAGAGTAGGAGAGCACTCAATCTCAGGAGAGATTAGACTTCGAATCTAATTCCATACAAGAACTACCCTGTTTCACAGGCCCATGGGAGGAAAAGTCCACGTGTATGAGAGCACCCACAGTCATGGTAAGAAACAAAGACTCAGTCATACCTAGGAACACAGAGGTAGTGAAAAACACTAAAGTGCAGTGTAACTTCACTTTAGAAGAGCTACTCAAAGTAAGGCCAGAGCTATGGAAACATGTAGCCAAACAAGTACTAGAGATAGCAAAACCTCGTTCCCAGGTAGGATCCCATAGAACAGTGCCAGAGATACCTTTGGACAAGATAGGAGACATGAGTGAAGGGGAAGAAGGAAACACCTATCTTCCCATCACCCATCAAGGATACACAACCAAGGCAATTCTGGACTCTGGTGCAGGAGTTGCAATTGCTACCACTTCCCTATGGAAACGTTGGGGCAAGCCAGCACTCAGGCCCATGAGGATGAAATTGCAAATGGCTGATGGTCACATAGAAAGACCCTTAGGCTTGCTAGAAGGAATAACTCTCACTACATGTGGCGTAGAGTTTGAGCATACATTTGCTATCTGTGATTTTAGCAAGAACCATGCATATGAGATGATTTTGGGAAGACCATTTATGCGACAGTTGCAAGTAGTACAAGATTGGGAAACCAATTCCTTGTACTTGCAACACTTAGGTGTTACGACCAAAGTCAATCTCAAGGATTACTCTCATAGAGATGTCCCTCCTATCCAATGGAACCCCATCCATAGAGCAAAAGATGATACGGAGTCTGTGCATTCCATAGGATCAAGATCCTCATGGATGCATGAAGACACCCACTTATGGATGTGTAAAGTGGCAGTAGAAGAAGAGAAGAGAGAAAAAGCAAGAGAAGTAGGTGCGAAAGAGACACATAGATCAATTCAAGACCCAGCCTATGCACCTGTTGTATTCCCTGACGAAGAATTTGAACCCCACGGCTAGGCAGAAATTCTAGCAACAATGGATGTAGCCATCAATGAAGAACAATGGACACCTCACTGTGACGAGGATGGCTATGACATTTCAGTCTTCTCCATAGAGCCCATCATGGGAGAGGCAGTTCTAGAAGAATGTGAACCTAGTCCTGATGCATTTGAGGATGCAAGTGACTCCGATCTAGAGTCAATCATTATGGACCCACCTTTTGCATCAGATGAAGAATACTTCTATGAAGTAGAATTTCAACCCCAGAGACATGGAGAGCATACAAATGATGTAAGGTTAGCCACACAAGTGACCCCTAAGGATGAAGGAAAGAAAAGAAAGAAGAGAGAAGTCACACCAGACGAGGAAGAATCTTTGTTTGAGGTCCTTGAAAACTTTAAAAAGTATGAGGTAGACGATAGAAGAGTCATGGTAAGGATGCCAAAACGTGAGGCTCAATCAGGAGAGGCCTATGATAACAAAGAAACCACCAAGAGAATAGTGGTAGCCCTTGAAGAAGGAGAGGAGAGATGCATGTACATAGGCCATGACCTAACAGAGGAAGAAGAGCATGCGTTAATAGCCTTGCTAAGAGAATACAAAGATGTATTCGCTTGGAGTTACAAGGATTTGAAAGGTGTTGACCCAGACATATGCTCACACACAATTCCCACGACCTCAGACGCGAAACCCTCTAAACAGAAGCCATATACATATAACGATAATTATGCTGCTAAGATCAAAGAGGAGATAGATAGATTGGTAGAAGCTGGGTTCATCTATGAAATTGAGCACACCGAGTGGGTATCCCCCATTGTAGTGGTGCCCAAGAAGAATGGAAAGCTACGTGTGTGCATTAACTTGAAGAAGGTTAATGCAGCCACTATTCGAGACAACTATCCGCTTCCTATCACTGAGCATCTGCTAGAAAGAGTAGCAGGCAGCTTTTGCCACAGAGTGGGGCATATTTGCCTTTAGAGTAATGCCATTCGGGCTTACCAATGCTCCTGCAACTTTCCAAAGGTTGATGTGTCACGTGTTTAAAGAGTTCTTGAGGAAGAATTTAGAGGTCTATGTTGATGATCTATGTGCTCATTCCAACATTAGACAGACACATATACCAGAACTCAGGCAAATCTTTGACAAGTGTAGAGAGTATCAAGTCTGCCTGAACCCACAAAAGTGTGTTTTCATGGTCAGGCAAGGCAAGATTCTAGGACACATAGTGTCAAAGAATGGCATATCCACTGATGAAGAGAAAGTAAGAGCCATAGCCGAGCTATCTAGGCCAAAGAATGTCAAGGAAGTACAAGCTTTGTTCAACACTAATCTTGACCACACCAAATTGGAATAAGCCCTTCCATGTTCATGTGGATGCATCCAATTATGCTATTGGATGTGTACTCTCACAACCTATGGGCGAAGGTAATATGGATCTTCCAATTGCCTATGCTAGTAGACAGTTGAATGCAGCTGAACGGAACTATACCACCACCAAACGAGAAGGATTAGGCATGGTATATGCAGTTAAAAAGTTTAGACACTATTTGCTTGCAAATAAGTTTAAATTTTTTACCGATCATCAGGCATTATTGTACTTGGTAAACAAACCATGCAATATAGGCCGATTAGTTAGATGGTTTCTCTTACTAATGGAATATGACTTTGAGGTCGTGGTAAGGAAAGGCAAGACTCACTTGAGAGCAGACCACCTCTCTAGGCTCACATATGGAGAAGCCCCACAAGGAGTGTCGGATGACCTTCCTGATGCTTACTTGTTTAATTTGGAAGTTTTACCTCAGTGGGCTAAGCCATTAGTGCTAGTATTGACATACGGGAACAACCACCCAGTCATAAACACTCAAGATAGGGAGATAGTAAAAGCCCAAAAGTACCAGATCATGGCAGGAAGTATGTACAAGCACACAGATCAAGGGATCCTAGCTTGTTGTGTGGAAGAGGATGAGTACGCTAAATGGTTGCAATTAGCACATGTAGGTGCATTAGAGCAACATTACTCAAAGCGACGAACCCTACAGACATTAAGGAGACTCGGAGTGCGTTGGCCAACTATGGAAGCAGATGTCCATAAGTTGTGCAAGGAATGCCCAATCTGTTGCACTAAACCACCGGTGGAGCATGCCACTCTTTATCAAGTGTCCATAGTGCCAGATTGGAGTGAACCATTAGTAGCCTTCCTAAGGATGAAAACATTCCCTCAAGATATGACACTGGCCAGAAGTCTAGAACAAGAAGCCCTAGATTACTCTCTCATTGGTGATAATCTATACAAGCGTGGTAAAGATGGTTACCTGAGACTATGTGTCCATGAGAGTGAATATCTTAAGATCTTGGAAACTGCTCACCAAGGTGTAGCAGGAGGACACTTTGGACCAGATCGGGTGATCAAGGCAATCCTATTTGTAGGAATTTGGTGGCCAACCCTTCACATGGATGCACATACCTATGTGAAGAGGTGTGATGTCTGCCAGCGAACCCAGTATCCTATACGTAAAGATGAGATTCCTTTGAAACCTATGATGGGTGGATGTGCATGCTCTAAGTGGGGGATAGACTTTGTAGGTCCTATTAATCCCCCATCCAAGGGTTCACATGTTGAATATATCATTGTGGCCACAGACTATTTAACCAAATGGGTAGAAGTGAAAGCTACCACAAAGAACGATGCTCAAACGACAGCTAAATTCTTATTTGAGAATGTATTCACGAGATACAGGCTACCTATAGAGCTAGTCAGTGATAGAGGGACTCACTTCTTGAATGAAGTTATTGAAAATCTTCTCCAAGAATTCTTGGTAGTACATAAGAAGTATGCCCCCTATCACCCACAAGTTAATGGCCAGGCTGAGAGCACAAATAAGATCCTATACAATGTGTTGACTAAATTGGTAAATAATAAACGCTCTGATTGGGACAAACAGCTACACCATGCTCTTTGGGCATACAGAGCTGCCTATAAAACGGTACTCCAAGCCACACCCTTTCAGATGGCATTTGGCCAAAATGCGGTGCTACCTTTGGACTTCTTGATTCCCACATTGAGAGTAGCATAGGAGCATGAGTGGACGGGTCATGAACTCTCTTCGAGAATTTTTGACCTTGAACGATTAGGTGAAACAAGACTAAGAGCTGCCGCAGGAATATATGCAGCTAAAAAACGCAGAAGGCTTACTTTGATGCCCATGTTAAGGATAAAGGATTGAAGGCCGGAGATTTAGTTTTAGTCTACACCCTGAAGCAACATGCGAGAAAATTAGAGAAGCGTGGCTATGGACCTATGATCATAAATAGGATCTCAACGAGTGGAGCAGTACAACTAGCCACATTAGAAGGCGATATTCTACCTAGCTACATAAGCGGGTGCAGAGTCAAGTTATATCAGGACCCTCTGATTGAAGAGATGCTAAATCGACTCGACATTGCCAAGAAACGCAAAGAGGAAGAAAAGTGAACTCGAGAAGAAGCTCAAGCAGAAGCTTTAGAACGCATCAGAAGGATGAAGTTGAGATGACAGGGTAGAGATCAGCCTAGGGCAGATGACTATGCGGGCCCAGGATATCATATGGCAATGTGTGAAGTCTCCGAAACAAGTGCCCATAGAATAATCCATTAGGAAAAAAGGTGAACCTTGCATGGGCCTTGTAAGGATTCCTAATTTTTAGGGATTAAGCCTAATTTTGTTGTTGTCTAAGGGGACAAAGTGCATTTAATAGGGCACTTTTTAGTAGGCTGGAGTAGGCTTTTTTTAAGTCTTACTAGGCTCCTCTCTCTCTTCTTTTAGAGAGAGAGAAAGGAAATCTACTTTCCACATCATCAAACTCGAGCATGTATGGGAATAAAAAAATGATTTTTTTTTTAAGTCTCAATTTCAGTGTTTATTTACTTGAAAGGGCTCATTTTTTAATATATATGTCAGAAGTGACTTTTTTTTAGTTTAGTTTTTAATTTTCCTTTTGAAAAAGTAATATTTTTAAAACCCCTCCAAAACTAGAGTGCCACATCATCAAATCCGTAACTACTCTTCACCCAAAAAATGACTTTTTCAAAATTTCAACATTTTTGGCTATTCTCAGTGGAAAAACACACTATGACCCATCCACATCCAAGAAAAGAAACTTTTCCTGTGAAAGTCATGTTCTAGCATCTCTTCCAAACAAATTTTTGGTCTCTTTCTCAGTATTGTTTAATTGTTGGAAAAGATGGTGTTGACACCTATTACAAACCTCACATTAGGAAATCCTCATGCCCCAGCATCAACAAGTATCCATGTTCGTGTGCCCAGAGAGTTTGCTCCAAATACATAGTGCAACAATGATGTGAACTCTCAAAATGAGTGTCGTGAAGCTGGAGAAAAGAATATTGATCTTTGGACTCATGGTTCATTATACCCTCCTGATCCAATGTCTTCTTACCATCCAACATTCCATAACCTCTCAACTTTACTTCAGTTCATCGGTGCCAATAAAGCTGGGCTCTTAGGTTATTGTCAACGATTATCTACACATTCAACTATCATTACTAAGTATTGGATTCAACAATATCAACTAAATCATACAAGGTTGGTCGCTTTTGAAAGCACAATCATATCTTTACAAGAAAAGCTTGCAGAGCTTGAAAAGCATATGGAAGAAAAGGAGAGAACAATTGAGAAATTAAAAAACATTGTCCAACACTTGAGAGAGACTCCACTTGGGATGCGACGTAGGAGACGATCATTAACATCCTTTGACTCTCTTTCAATTGGTGGTGGAGCACGCAAACGACGAGTTTTTGCGATAAGGTTTGGCTTGTATTTGTTTCTCTTTTTGGAAGACTTTTATATGTATATAACTCTGGACTCTCAGTGATTAAATTTATTTTAAGAGGTTAGGCCATGAAATGACAAGTGATCTGCAAGTATCTATTGTGAATAATTACAATAATTACCCTTTGACAAAAAAAATGCAACCTGAACGAAATATCTAGCAAAACAAGTCATTCAATTATTTTTTCAGTCCAACTTGTCGTCCAAATAAAAATAGACCTCTTTTTCTTTTTGTAATTTCAATGAATATATTATTAATAAGTGAAATAGGAAAAATTCCTAAAAGAAAGAGAAGAAGGAACTCCCCCAAGAGATAGACCAGTTAAAGACCCAGCCTATGCACCGATGATATTTCCAGATGAGGAATTTGAGCCTCATGGTTGGGCAAAAATCTTGGCCATCATGGACATTGCTCTCAATGAAGAACAGTAAACACCTCATTGTGATGAGGACCGTTATGATATTTTAGTGTTCATGTGTCAGCCCGTGCTAGAAGAATGTGACCCTAGTGACTTCATAGAAGAAGAAGAGAACAATGATGATCTAGAGTCCATTGTGATGGATAGTTGCTTTAGTTCAGAGAAGCACTACGTAAAAGATGTAGGAGTGTTTACCCAAAGAGAAGAAGAACCTCTTGCAAGTATCAAAATGGTAAATTCAAAGGATGGAAGTGAAGGAGGTCAAAAGAAAAAGAAAAGAAGAGTAGAAAAACAAAAAGAGGATGAATCATTGTTTGAAGTGCCAGAAAACTTCAAGAAATATGAAATTGAGGATCGAAAAATTTTGGTGCGAATGCCTAAGAGAGAGGCCATCATAGGAGAAGCATATGATAATAAAGAAAAGACTAAAAAAGTTGTAGTAACCATTGAAGAGAATGAACAGCGATGTACATACATAGGAGACAACCTAAGCATAGAAGAAGAAGCTCAACTTGTAACTCTATTAAGGGAATATAGGGACATGTTTGCATGGCACTATAGAGACTTGAAGGGAGTAGATCCAAAAATATGCTCTCATACGATCCCCATGATAGCTGACACCAAGCCCACTAAATAGAAGCCCTATACATATAATGACACTTATGCTGCATAAATAAAAGAAGAAATCGATAGACTGATTGAAGCTTGATTTATCAACGAGATTGATCATACTAATTGAGTGTCCCCCATTGTACTGGTGCCCAAGAAGAATGGAAAGTTGCAAGTGTGTATTAACCTTAAGAAAGTTAATGCCGCTACAATTACAGATAGCTATCCGCTTGCAATCACTGAAAATTTATTGGAGCGTGTTGCAGGCAAGGAAGTTTATAGCTTCCTTGATGGATTTTTAGGTTATAAACAAGTAGCCATTGCCTGAGAAGATCAACACAAAATGGCCTTTGCCACTAAGAGGGGAATCTTTGCATTTTGGGTAATGCCATTTGGGCTCCCCAATGCACCTACAACATTCCAAAGGTTCATGTGTCATGTCTTCAAAGAGTTCTTGCGAAAGATCTTAGAAGTATATGTGGATGATTTATGTGCTCATTCCTAAGAAAGAATATACCACATCCCTGAGCTCAGACAGATCTTCAACAAGTGCAGAGAATATCGAGTTTGTCTGAACCCAGAGAAGTGTCGCAGCCAAGGAATGTTAAAGAGGTACAAGCCTTTATGGGCCATTGTGGTTATTACCGTAGGTTTATCCACATGTATGCAATCATAGCTAAACCTCTTTAAGCCTTGTTGAAAAATTTTGAGTGGAATGACGAATGCAAAAATTCCTTCAATGAGTTGAAGAGACGTTTGTGCATAGCACCAATATTGACCACTCTTGATTGGAATAAGCCATTTCATGTCCATGTAGATGCATCCAATTATGTAATAGGATGTGTGATTGCACAACCCATAGGTGAAGGAAATCTAGATTTACCTATAGCATATGCTAGTAGACAATTAAACATAGCTGAACGAAAGCCCATAAGTTCAAATTTTTTATCGATCATCAAGCTTTATTATATTTGGTCAATAAACCTTGCAATATAGGATGCTTAGTAAGATGGTTCCTCTTCCTAATGGAATATGATTTTGAAGTTGTTTTCAGGAAAGGTAGGACCCACCTCACGACAGATCACCTTTCTTGCATCACTTCAGGAGAGCCATCGCAAGGAGTGTCTGATGAATTGCGCGATGCTCATCTGTTCAATTTAGAAGTTGTTCCTAAATGGGCAAATAAGTTGGTACTTTTCCTAACCTTCGGAGCCCGCAAATAAGAATGTGAAAACAAACAAAGGAGAAATTGTAAGATCACAAAATTATCAGATATTGGTAGGAAGCATGTATAAACAATATAGAGAGGGTGTATTAGCTTGTTGTGTCAAGGACAATGAACATAGCAGTTGTTTGCAACAAGCCCATGAAGGATTGCTAGGAAATCACTATTCTAAACAATGAACATTGTAGAATCTGAAATGTTTAGGAGTGTATTGGCCTAGCATGGACAAAGAAATACATGAATGGATTAAGAATTGTCCAATATGTCAAGAGAGACCCCCAGTGGAGCATGCTACCCTTTATCATGTGACGTTAATTTCAGAATGGAGTGCTCCATTGGTAGAATTTATGATATCAGGAACACTACCCAACGAGGCTAGTCTAGCAAGAAGATGAAGCATGAGCAAGAGGCTCAGGACTATGCCTTAGTAGGAGACAACCTATACCAAAGAGGCAAAGATGGTTACTTAAGATTGTGCATTCATGAATCAGACTATTTGAAAATCTTAGAAATTGCACATAGTGGTGTTCTAGGTGGACACTTCGGTCCTGATCGAGTAATTAAGACCATTCTATTCTCAGTACTTTGGTGGCCCACTCTTCATATGGATGCACATACCTATGTGAAGAAATGTGACACATGCCAACGTGCCCAATATCTGATTAGAAAAGACGAGATGCCTTTAAGGCGAATGATGGGAGGATGTGCATTCTCGAAGTGGGGAATAGACTTTGTAGGTCCTATCAACCCCCCAACCAGAAACTCCTATGCTGAATACATTATTGTAGCCACAAATTACCTTACAAAGTGGGTGGAAGTAAAAGCCACAATGAATAATGATGCTCAAATGATGGCTTGGTTCTTATTCGAGAATGTGTTCACCAGATATGGGTTACCCATAGAGTTAGTCAGTGATAGAGGTACGCACTTCTTGAATGAAGTCATTGAAAAGCTCCTTCAAGAATTCATGATAATACATAAGAAGTCTGCCCCCTATCACCCATAAGCTAATGGACAAGCCAAGAGCACCAATAAGATCCTATGTAATGTATTGACAAAACTTGTAAATAATAAATGCTCTGATTGTGAAAAACAACTTCATCATGTTTTTTGGGCTTACCGAGTTGCCTACAAAATGGTACTCAATGCCACCCCATTTTAGATGGTCTTTGATCAAAATGTTGTGCTACCATTGGACTTCCTAATCCCAACTTTAAAAGTAGCACAAGAGCACAAGTGGAATGTGTTGGTGCAGGCAATCTCCAAATTCACACTCTTCGCATTTTTCATTTACTCATAGAAAAAACCCAAAAAGAGTTTTTCATGTGACCCAAGTCTTATGAGCTTTTATATAGTATTCATATGATTCACATCACATAAAAAAGAATAAACTCACCACGTAACAATCCAACCTACGAGGCCTATCCCTTAAATCAAGGAAGTCAATCCATTTAGAATGTATTGCATTGCGGTGAAGTTTTCCGCTGTACATCATTGTATATAAGCATAAGAAAGTAATGAAAAGACTGGGCGACGCTAATACTTTATGTTATATCTGTCGATGATCGTCTGCCCCATCTCTTACTTCTCTCTCTCTATATGGCTACTCTGCCTCTATGCATACACCTCTCTGCTATGTAGAGTTTTGTCTATAAACAGTGTACGGTTGTAACAGTCATACCAAGTGATTCATCATGTGTGTACAACTCACACACTGTGATATAATTAGAGGAAGCGCTGAACCGATGAAGAAATATCTTCAGCTCCCTCTAATATATGTTATACAAAGTACTACATCATTTTTTCTGTGATCGTGTGTCGTAGAAATACGTATGTACATCTACATCAACGCAGCACTAATTATTGTTGTTCGCATGGACAAGTTGAGTTGTACCTCAGTATGATTATATTTTATCCATCATTAATGACATGTTGTAGATTAATCACAAGTTGATTGTGTATTAAACACTCACAAGAAGGAGTTTATAAAGTTGCGCTAAATCATGTACAGTCTGTACGCATGCATTTTCAGCATGAACATATGAAAGATATATATACTCATTTGATGATCAGGATGAGGAGCCGATTCTAGTGATTGGAAGATATAGGCATATCTAATATGTGTATTTGTGGTAATTATAGTACAGGTGTCAAGCACAGATACTCTCTCTCGAGGACGACATTATGCATATATGATTTATCTCTGCTAGTCGACCCCATGTTGTCATTCTTCTCTCTCATGGTCTGTAGCATGATCATTTATTTCTGCGTATTATGTACAGCAGCTCATCCCATTCAATGGAGAGCATGCGTATTCATTCGGTTGCTAATATTCACATATAAGTATACATCAACATATGATGTGTTCATCTGTCATGATGTGTACAATTGCGATTCTATAGAATGCAAATTTCATGATAGCAATATGCAATGATTATCTGCATCATTGGTTTAACACCTCAAAATGTAATACGTTACAGAATATGTGTTCTCGCTGCTACTTTGCCTTGCTCTCTGTACCATTTGCTTTACCTCTATGTTCACACTTTATCTATCTACAGTATTGTACAGGAACACGTGAGAATGCCAGGACTATTCAAATTCTGCAACTCATTATTTATGAGTAATTCACACGCCATCATGAAATCAGAAGTTACGCATATGGTCAATAGTCTTGCATTCAGAGAACATCGCTTCAGCATGCACAACTCAAAGTCTGGAATGAGTCATCATGAAGAAAGTACAACATCGAAAGTAGGAGACTGTGAAGCAATGCAGTTGTGAAAATCGGAGAAGAGAAGGATTGTTGCAGATCTAGAGGGTATGCTTACAAGGATAAAGAGTTCATGACTTCACGACATAATCATGTTGCAGGAGGCTAAACGTTTCCTCACATATTACTATGATCTCTGATGTAAATATGCAGAAGCCTTTCATTATCTTAAAGTGATGCCTTCCGTCAACTCATGAGATTACTTACATGATAAAGCATGTTCACATATACTTGAAGTGGTTCTATATACAAAGATTATATTGAAGTTCGGTTCTCTATTGATGATCTGATCATTTAGTTAGAACCATGATTGACATATGTGCAATCTTGGATTTAATCTTTACCTCACACGTTTCCGCATTAGAGTGTATCCCACTCACTCATAGAATGCACACAAGTTGTCCTCAGGATCTTTGATCTAGAATGCTTAGGTGAGACTCACGCAACAGCATGCATCTATGCTACAAAGAAAAGACGAAAGGCATACTTCGATGCACACATAAAGGATAAAGGACTGAAAGAAGGTGTAAGGAATTGAGCTCACGACCTCTTGGTTAAGAATGTGATGGGCTAACCACTTGCCCCAAAAGCCATGGTTGAGGAATACTTCCTAATCCTCTCTCTTAGGGTGTAGTTCAACCATCTCCTATCTGTCAAGGGTGTGGTTCAATCATCTCCTTCCTATCACTTTATTACATTCTTCCCCCTTGCTCAATCATTGTCCTCAATGATCTACTCTTGTATCCCTCTAGCCTCGGTGATCAGCCCCTTGAACTCCCTAGGTGCCCTTGAATTGATGTCCTCAACCTCGCACATTTTTTTGAAGACCACGGTTGGTCTTCGAAGCATGCATTGGTTGTACAGAGTTTTAGTTATTTCTTTCTGCTTTCCAAATCTTTTGGAATTGGCTCACATATGGTATCTGATTCCTTTTGTAAAAGATCAGGGTTAGCCGGTTAGAACCAGGTAACTAAATTGAACATCCTAGATAGATGTTATGTACAAGAACCTTTTCAATCTTCTAAAGATAATAAGTCTAAGTGGACTTATTTATTTGAGTTTGCTTCAAGTTATAGCATAAATGATTTCTTAAAGTCTTGTATACTCTAGAATAGACAAGTTAGGAATTGTTCATCAGATTGACAATTCCCAAGAACTTCCAGCTAAAATCTTTGAGAGAAATGTCCTAAGTTGGACAATTTTCATTTTGAATTGGAATTAGTCAAGTTATAGTATGGTTGACTCAAAGAAAATGGTAAACTTTCTCCTATAGTTTACATGGGATTTTTTTAAACTCGTTAGGACAAAGTAGTCCTCTAGTTGGGTGAAAAAATCAAGTAACTATTGGATAGGAGTTATCCATTGTACAAACATTCAAGTTAGATATTTGGGACAACCAAACTTCAAGTTTTCCAAACCAAATTCAAGTGAATCAAAAGTTCTCAAAGTCTTGTGAGGGATAAGAATCCCACCTTCATTACTAAGTCTATGCACCAGTTATGCCCATAAATACACTAGTAATAAGAATCCACCCAGTTCATATGTTTATGCCTAGATCTCACATCGAGAAACTGTGAATTGGCCAGGGATGTTTTTAGATCCACCCTTATTATTCATTCACTACTTTGAACTTTGACAAGTTTATCATGGTGCAAAGTGAGACAGTGTTTTTGAATCATTTGGAGGCCACCATAGAGATGAGACATGTTCTTCCAGTTTTATAACATGACCATGTTCTTCCAGTTTTAGAACATGAAGCTCGAGGGTTGCCTACAGTACATATATAGCTCAATTTTCGAGGACGAAAATATTTTTCCAAGGGGGGAAGAATGTAGTAAAGTAAGTTTATGATCTAGGGGTCTAGTCGATTCAGACGGATCTGAAATCGGACACCGTTTGGTCATCCGTGTATATGACCAAAGATCTCGAGTTTAGACTTACTAGGAGGTCTTGTGCTCTTGTGAACAAGTGATCCACTTAGCTTAGTGGTTAAGTCTCAAGGATGTGAAGATGGAGGTCTTGGTTCAATCCCCATGGCGGACATGGGGAGAGTATTTTTCCCAAATCTAGAAGCATCCACTTGAATTAACTCGAGTTAACTGGGACACTTGGCGCACATGCAGTTACATGGCCGACACATGGATGGTTAGTATCCACCTGCCTAAGAAGGCAATCCCCTGGAGATAGCTATATATAGAGGCATTTGGTTGGGAGGAGAGCCATCTCTCTAGCATGTGGTGGTCGGAATACTTGTTCTCTTGCAGAAGGAGACCTAGTGTTGGTTTATATGCCAAAGCAACATGTCTGTAAATTGGAGAAAAGAGGATATGGACCCATGGTCATTAATAGAATTTCCACTAGCAGTGCAGTTCAATTGGCCACTCTAGAAGGTGATATCTTGCCAAACTATATTAGTGGTTGTTCAGTTAAGCTATATTAAGAACCTCTTACAAAGGATATGCTAAGGAGGCTCAACACTGCTAAAAAGCAAAAAGAAGAAGAGATAAGGGTTAGAGAAGAAGCACAGGCAGAGGCCAGAGAGCGCATTAGGAAAAATATGTTAAGGTGATAAGGGCTAGATGTTAATCCAGAAGCCCCAGGATATCACATGGCCATGTGCCCAACATCGGGTACAATTGCATCTCGAATCATTGACCGACATCCCTTTGTGACCATAGAGGTAGGACAAGGGAAGAATGTAAGGACTATGAAAGCATTGATTGAATCAGGTGCAACAACTAGTGTGGTTAGACTTTCATATTGCCAAGATCTGCAATTGAACATCCCCAATTCCATTGGAGCCTATCTCATAGGATTGGGTGGTGTGGAAACCCCCTGTTTGGGTGAGGTAGAGCTTCCCATTTATCTTCAAGATGTTCCAATGAGAGTCAAAATGCTAGTGTGTGAAGAGAACCTTACGGAACCACTTGACTTGGGTCAAGACTAGATCTATGACCATGCAGCCAACTTAAACCTTAGAAGCCAATTTCTTCAAGTTTGGGTACAAGAACAATGCATTAAATTAGAATTAGAGAATTGCATGCTCACAAATCCAAGTATCACATATTCTCTTAGTTCTTGTAAGCCTAATCTCAGAGAAGAAGGTTTTGTATGTGTCAACAACTCTATGATCCATAAAGATTCATTCATGGAAGAACAAACTCAAAGGCGAGTAGATCCATCCTCTTGCGCAAAGACTAAGGCAGTCACAACAATTCAACCAAAGAAGCAAGTAAAACAATACAAGAGAACCGCTACATCAAATAGACAAACAAAGTTCAAGAAAAAAGAAGCTCAGTGCATGAAGTAGATTTGGGTATGAAAAGAAGAGCAACCACTAGCTTTGCAGCAACAATTTCCATCCAGCCAAGATACCCATGCCCAAAGACGCACCAAAAAACTAGGACAAGCTCATGCACAAGGTCTCCGACAAATTTGGGTACCTAAGAAATTAGTTGCAGCTCAACACGGGCAATAACACATGTGGGTTCCCAAAGAACTCTTGCATGCACAAAGGCCTATGCTCTCCACCATGCAAATGGTCTCAACAAAGAAGCCAAGGAGAGAAAAGGGTAAGAACCGAAAACAGAGACCAAAAGAAGATAAACTCACCTCTTCGGAAAAAATAAGAGGCAAATCATCAAGGATATGGGTTTGGAAGCCAAAAGTACCAGTAACATCCATAGAACCAAAGAACCAACCACACCGGATGCAAAATTTAAGCAATCAACCAGAGATGAAGAAGTAAAAAAGGACTTGTACGCAAGCCAACACAATTCTAAAATGGTTCCCTAAAATCAGTTGCCCTTTGAAATCCAATGGATACCTCCAATGAGGGCTGCATCAACATCTGCCAAGAACATTGAAAGCCTCGATGTGCAACAACCATGTGCCTTTGGCATAACCTTATCTTTTGCACCATTCAAGACATGCATTTCCAAAGTATGCATTAATATAGGGCCACATTACACGGCCATGCATAGACACAATTGAGAAATCCCGGGCACATGAGACACACTTGACATAGGTAAAATATTTTTCGATACTAAGCTCTTTCTTCTTGTTTT
Source organism: Ceratopteris richardii (assembly GCA_020310875.1). Classification (NCBI taxonomy): domain Eukaryota; kingdom Viridiplantae; phylum Streptophyta; class Polypodiopsida; order Polypodiales; family Pteridaceae; genus Ceratopteris; species Ceratopteris richardii. The sequence continues at coordinate 40,318,662 of CM035415.1, forward strand.
GTGACATTGTTACAAAAAAAAAAGAGAGAGAAGAAGAAGAAGAAGAAGAAAAACTAGAGAAGAAACAAGACCATGCACTCAAAGAATCTCATTAGTGAACCATCATCAAGGACATCCATCAACAAGGAAGACAAGCTAATGGTCAATCACTATGATGGGAGTACAACAGGAAGAGATAAACTTCGATCGACCTTTCACCATGGTAAGCACACTTCCGTAGCGCTATAACCATGATAGATTAGGAAACCTCTTCGTGAGCATACCCTTGAGCAGTTAGCTCAAAACCCAATTTCTTGCACCATACTTCTTCCAATGCATTCCCCAAGTATGCATGCATAGGGCCACATTACAAGGCAATGCACAAGACACATATTTTGTTCAGCCCATCTACTAATGCACTTACATGTCATTCATTATGGGTTACAAGTCCTTGGCATGAAATCTATGAAAGCCATTTTGAAAGAACTAGAGGACATCAAGGTGACAACCACAAGAACAAGGAAGCAATCCATCGTTGACAACTGCTCACAATCAACATTGACAACCTCTTTTAAGTAGCTTGCAATTTTTGAACGCTCACAACTACACCATCAAGCTGGAATCCAAGGAAGAAGTACATACAAAGGGACTACAACTTGCAAAGGATAGTAGCGACAAGATGAAGAATAGGACAATAGACCCTGCCACATGGACACTGCCTCTCAAGTACTACATGGAACAACCACTCCAACAAGGGTCTGTCAGGGACAACAGACTCGAGAGGGGGGGGGGGATTTTTGAAGCTCAAGGTCAAGGAAAAAGCATAGGATCACATCAAAGAGGTGGACACACAGGAAGACGGAGCATGTAGGGAGCTCCAAGAAGCACATGCCAATTTTTGAGAAGAAATCCCTATAAAAACATTGATTTTCATCACTAAAAACCATTTTAAATACCATTTGACATTTTTGCAGCTCCATCTTGTTCAAGCCAAAGATTCCTCAAGCTTGAGGAGTATTAGAAGTGCCTATCTACCAATTTTCATAATTTTTAGACTCCGTTTGAGCCCTCAAATAATCCATGGAACCTAATTTTTAATTAGGCCAAACACTAGGTCTGGACAGGGCCAAAACCAATAAAAAAACTATAATAAGATCTAGAGAGCTCATTTTAGAGGTTAGCTTGTTGTAGATTTGAGCTTTGTAAGAGAGTTCTTTTGTAATAAAAGCTTTCCATTGTTTCTCTCTTTGCTCTTGCCGTGTGCATGTGTGTGTGTATGTTGCAGAGGTATGGATTTGATACCTTCTTGATTACAAAGCATTCAATCTATATGGCTAAGGATCTCAACCATGAAGAACCTACATCTTATGAAGAAGCTCAAAGCAAGAAGGAGTGGAGAGAATCAATGGATGAAGAAATGGAAGCTCTTATGGACAATGACACATGGGAACTTGATCCAAACAAACCATCAATGTAGGTAATTTGATCAAGGTGGATTTATAAAGTAAAAAGGAACTCAGATGGTGTTAATAGATACAAGGCAAGGTTAGTAGCCAAGGGCTTTGCTCAAAGCCATGGAATAGAATATGAAGAGACCTTCTCACCTGTTGCTAAAATGCCTACTATTGGAGTACTTGTTAGCATTGTTGCATCTATAAATTGGAAGCTATATCAACTAGATGTAAAAAATGCATTTCTCAATGGATGGATTTCAGAAAAATTTTGTATGGCACAAAAAACTCGTTATGAAGATGCACATCATCCCAACTATGTGTGCAAATTGAAGAAGGATTTGTATGGTTGGAAGCAAGCTCCAAGAGCTTGGAATCACAAGTTAGTGACCTACTTGTAGGACCGAGGTTTTAAAGCTAGTAAAGTAGATACATCATTATTCATCAAGAGGAATGGATCAAAGGCTATATATCTCTGTGTATATGTTGATGACATATAAATATAGGGAATGATATCAATGGAATTAAATAGGTAAAGGCTGAAATGAAGGATGAATTCAAGATCAGTGATCTTGGACCTCTCACTTACTTTCTTGAACTTGAACTTGTCTATACAGATTCTGGTATCTATATCACTCAAAGGAAGTATGTATATGACATGCTTTCTAAGTTCAAAATGGAGAATACTGTGTGCAGGTACACCCATGGAGCTGAATCATAAGCTAAGTGCTTATGAAGGAGAACCTATTGAAGATATCACAAGCTATCAAAGCTTGGTAGGAAATTTGAACTATGCAACTCTCACAAGAGTGGACATATGCTATAGTCTTAGCATACTCATTCAATTCATGTGCAAACCAAGGAAGTCACGCATGGAAGCAGCCAAGAGAGTGCTCAAATACTTGAAGGGTACCATCAATGAAGAGTTTCTCTACCCCTTCACATCAAAAATTGATCTCCAACTCTACTCAGATTCAAATTGGGTTGGATCAAAGGATGATACGAAGAGTACATCAGGATATTTGTTTTTTGCAGGTTCAAAGCTAATTTCATGGTCATCAAAGAAATAACCAATTGTGGCTTCATCAATTATGGAGACTGAATACAGAGGATTGCCAATGCAACACAAGAAGCAACGTGGTTGAATTGTCTATAGTCAGATTTGGGGTTACATACCTTAACTCCTCACATCTTTGGTGATAACACTACCTCACTTCACTTAGTAGCTAATCTAGTTTACCATGCTAGAACAAAGCATATTGAAGTCCACTATCACTATGTAAGAGAAAAGTTGATGAGCAAGGACATTCAATTGTCCTATGTATCTACTAATCTTCAATGTGTAGACATGTTAAGCAGATTCAAAGGCATGATTGGATTGCTTGAAATCAAGGATGAAGATTCAAGCATGCTAGGCTTGAGGGGGAGCTTTTGGTGCAATATCATCCAAGCCTAGTGCTTGATTACTCATTAGTGTAAACGTATTGTTTGTACTCTCAATGAGAGAAACCATAGATACAACCTCTTGTAATTGTTGAAATGTAACTACATTAAAAGTAAATGTAAAAGGAGAATCCTGTGACCTTCTTAGGTACAATCACGAAGCTAAGTTAGGAGAATTTGATTATATGAGATTCCTCTAACTTGAGGGAACTTTTAGGTGGCATCCATCTAAGTTTTTGAATTCAAAAACTTCTATATATACACTCAAAAACAATCGGAGAATAGAATAGACTTTGGGGCTAGATTATGAGGAGGTTTTGTCCAAAATCAGTGCTACTTGTGAAGCACACATTGTGCTCATCCTTCCCAAGCCTCATTCTCATCTATATCATGTACCATATGTGCAATACAGATTGAGCTTCAAGCTACTTCATGAAGTTATACCCATTTGCTATCTCTGGTTTACATTCATGCTTTTGGTCAACTTTATTCTTTGATTTCTCTGTGTATACTTATTCTTTTGTTGTGATTTAAACTCGTATAATTGGATACGTCTTTTTTCTCCATACCAATTTTCATCATCATTGGTTTAATATTCTATGATCTCCATTCAGTTGAAGTCACCTAGGTAATTTGGCAAGTAGTTCCTAAAAAGTTGGGATGATACCCCTATCTTGCGAAAATCATTTCTCTCAGTATTGTTTATCAAAATTAATCAAATTTGTTGCTTTATATACATTATATATCTAATTAGAGATGTAAAAAATATCTTTGGTCAATTCCCAGTAGGCTATGAGCTCTAAGTGAAATTCCAGAGTGCATCGCATCCCAAAATACCAAGTTTTGGTACATCTATTTTGTCTCAAGTAGTCTGTTTTGATGAATCAATTTGAGATTGATGCTCTAAAGCACTAAGGTGGTTTAACTGCATCCTTAGCAAACAAAAGCTGTCTACTTAGTATCCTTGAAGCTATCTTGGTAGGTGTAGAGCAGGTTTTTGTAGCAGCAGACACATTCTTGGAGTGTATCCACCATCTCTTCTTACAACTTCTTTTTTGGTATGGTTTGTATATATGGGCAAGGTTTCTTCACTCTTGATATCTAGATCTAGGAATGATTCTTCTAAGAGGAGACTAACTTCTTGGACACCCATCTTTATTGTTAAGATACGACCTTCTTCCTACGTGTTGGTTGAGTGACTTTGTTTTCTTTGATTTCATGCCTTTTTCTTTTGTGATTTCTCATTTTGGAAAACTCAATCTGGTTTCTAATCTGGTGTACTTACATCAAATTCTTGGGAAACCCAATAGCTTTCTAATATCATAAGGTTTTTTGCCTTTTAAATTGTGGTGTGACTTCAATTCTACTTTGTACAGGAGGTTGTGGCTATTTTGATGTAGTTTGAATGGGTATCCTTGGTATCTCACTTCCACACCCTAATTTTTGTATGGGTTCTAGATTTGGAACAGTGGCAAGTGTAAGTGTAATAATGACTTTAGGTACTTTGGGTGGTTTAAGGCATGGACGAGTTATGTAGAATGGCATAAACATAATGTGTACATCCACACAAGCAATCACATCTATGCTAGAAAAATTCACATTTGCTTCATATTGATTCAACCAATTGATATTGATCTTGTGTATGTGAGGAAGAATGAGCAAGTTGTTGAGATATTCACTAAAGCACTTCTCTTACATGTATAGTGGTTACATACATATATGTCAAAGATACTTCTAGTGAGTTTTACCAAATTTATCAACCGAGTGATGGCACAGTTGTTTCTTTCCAACTCACTCATTGGTGAACATTAGGTTTTTGTTTATGATTTTCTCTTTAGATATCGTATTGGTTGTTTCATTGTATTAAGCCATTCTTATATATTCTCTTTATGTACTAAAAGAAGAAGAAGAATTTCATTCTTCCTTGCCTCAATTTGTGTGATCCTCTATGTGTGTGAGAGTGCATGAGAGCTCTCTTCCTTATCTCCTTTCTCTTGAAAACATCAACAAACAGGATAAAAACCATGCGCTTATCAACATCTTCTTATATATAGGCAAAAATGAATGGACATTCATGTTTCATGCATGTATCTCATGAGTTTCAAGTAGTTCATAAGGCGAAAAAAGTCAAGAAAATGTGGATAACATTGGGATTACAAGATTATTTAAAAGAGAGGATAGCCAATGTTGATTGTGGCGAGTGCATTGAGTTCTTAAATTCTTATGAACCAAAAGGAATACTTCTAGAAAGCTAGCTAGAAAACTATAGATCACAAACTTAAGTGGAAAACTAAAAGCAATGTTTATTATGGGGAAGGTCCTCCATGTTGGTGTATTTCATCCAAGATTAGTGCTTGATCACTTATTTATGTAAATCATTGGTTATGTATAACATCAATGAGAGAAGCCATAGAAACAAACTCTTGTAATGGTTATTACTTGAAAGGTAACTACGTCAAAAGTAAATGTTAAAGGAGAAAGTCGTGGCCTTGTTAGGCACAAATCACGAACCAAATTTAGGGGAGTTTGATTAGCAAGAGATTCCCAAAACATTAGGGACCTTTTCGGTACAATCCCTCCAAGTTTGAATTCAAAAACTCCTACATATACACATATGAGTAGTCGCAGGAATAGAGCACTTCAAGCTAGGTTTTGAGGAGACTTTGATCAAGCACCAAGCTATTGTTGAAGAAAACATTGTGCTCCTCCTTAACAAGCTTCATTCCCATTCCGTTCATGTATCATATGTGCAATACAGATTGATTTTCAAGCCACATCTTGAAGTTCTTCTCATCTACTACTATAGGTCTATTTTCACATTTTTAGTCGACTTCAATTATTCATTTCTCTGTGTATACTTAGTCTTTTGCAGTGACTTAAATTGATATAGGTAATTTGATAAGTCTAATTTCATCATACCAATTTGCATCATCATTGGTTCATTATCCTATTAGCTATATTCATTTGAAGTCAGCTATGTATTCTGATAGATAATTCCTGAAATGTCTGGATGACACCCCTATATTGCCAAACTTATTTCTCTCAATATGGTTCATCAAAATTCATCAAATTTGTTGCTTTAGATTCAATATATATATATATATAAAATTAAAGATGTGAAAAATATCTCTGGTCAATTTCTAGCAAGCTGTGAGGTCTGAGTAAAATTCCAGAGTGCATTTCATCCAAAAATAATTTTTGCCTCATTTGTTTTCTATCAAGTAGTCTATCTTGATGAATTAATTTGAGATTGATGCTCCAAAGCACTAGGGTGGTTTATATGCATCCTTAGAAAGCACAAGGTGTCTTCTTAGCATCTCTAAAGTTATCTTGGCAGTTGTAGAGCAGGTTTTTGCAGCACTAGGCACATCCTTGGAGTGTATCTACCATCTCTTCTCACACTCCACCCCCCTATGGAGGCCGGTTATTTAATTACTTGTGCATCTATTTCAACTTCATCTTGCTTCCGCACACATGGAGAAATGTACAATGTTGCACAAAGAAGAACTTATTACATTTGCATATGGATTAAGGCATGCTCAATCAAATATAGGTTTTGTTGAGTATCTATTTACATAGTTGAAAACATGGTGTTGCGTCATTTAAAAAGCATGGATTTACTAGAGTGTAGCCCTCACAAGAATTCCTTATGTTTGTCTTCACCAATTGGAAGCACCAAAGTTGACAATGAGCTTTAAACAAGTCCACAATCGATATATGCCAACAAACATTCTACAACCCACCAGAGAAGAGTAATCAAAACTCAAACAAGAAATTCCACTAAAGAAGACAATTTTGCAATGCCATTATTTGAGATTTGAAGAAATATAGAGACAAGGCATCAAAGCATAGCAAGCAATCTACAAGATGAGATAAATATAAAAGAAGAGAAATTAAAAAAATGAAGAATATATTTCTTTGGATATTCAAGCAATACATGTTTTAGGATCATTACATTATGTGATCATATAGAGAGCTTTTAGTGGAGAAATACCCATTCACAACTTTTAGCACATCAAGGATGAAGCATAACTTTTAGCAAGCATGTAGCATTAGTCCAAATAGAAATCACCTTGACGAAACCTAGGATCTTGGATTATGAACAAATAAAAAGGATGTCTTCTACTATTGACTCATAACACGAAAGTGTTATAAAATCTACAGTGTCTGAAGAATGTGTCTAAGGAAACAATGGAACGTGTCATTACAAATCGTCACCAAGTACTTGAGCCTATATCCATGGTTTCATCCTCCTTGGAAAATCCACAAATGAGATGTACATAACCTTTTTTTGTACAAATCTCTCAAGGGAAAGCTCTTAGTTACAATAGCTTAGAAATTTTTAAGATAGTATATCTCTCACTCGTAAAAGAACTTTTGATATTTTAGCATTGTGCCTAATATGATAGAGAGTTTCTTCTTGCTTATTTTATTTCCTACCCTTGCCCTTTCCACTAAGCTTCCATGGACCCTCATGTGACCTTGGATGAGTGTCATGTGTTCCCTACCCCTAAGTCGATCTTTTGATATTTTTCTCTCATCTAGGATGAAAACAACTTTGAATTCTTAGATTTGGCAAATTCTATTTTTAGAACCCATATAAAACTTCAAAAATATACCAAACATCAAGACTTCTAGAGAAATAGATACCAAGAAATGATTATTTGCATTTCTACAAGTAATGACATTGTGTGACTTTTCATCACTAGTTAATTACTTTTGGGCATTCTAATCCTTATGCATCTCATCTCAACAACTTGGAATCTTTTGTTGAAACTCTTGAATCTTCCTTCATATTGAAAATTCATATATTAATACTCCTGTATCACTACAAGGCTCAACATAGTACAATTGCATAAACATTTGAGCAAATCTAACTCTGATACCAAGGTTCATGACTAACCCACCATATTTTTCTCGAGTAACTCACACACATCTATGTTCCACTTCCTCCTAGTATTATATATACACGTGATAACCAAATGAAACCACAAATGCTTTACTCATTTGATGAGGCCATCCTTTAGGTCATGAAGTGAGGTTGGCAATGAGGCAATCATGCATCAATGGCTATACATGGATGATGACCTCCACAATGGACAACCATGCACATGTGGACCAATATGCAAGGTTCGGAATCAAGAAGTACGTGAAAACAATAGCCGCCTCCATGAATCAATAGGGGATCCATGAAAAGCCCTAACAATCTGATGCCTAAAAATAAGCTCATATTCACAATCCATAACCATCTCACCCCCAAAGTGGAACCCACATGTTAAAGCATCATTGCTTTAACTTGCAATGTACACCACAATAACCTTAATCCCACTTAGCTACTTGAACCATCTACCATTTATGATCCACACTCACCAACATCAAGCAAGCAAGTTGAGACTCCCACCAATGAGGTAATGCACCATTCACTACCATACAAAGTACAATACTAAGAAGTGACATTGAACATATACTAACAATGTGCAATAAACTCCAAACATGGATTTCTCACACTATGTGAATACAAGAAGTACCTTAATACAAATTTTTCTGCCCAATTAACTTTATATTCTAAATTCGAAGCTCAACTTCTTTAATGATATTATATTAAAATAAACCATTTCAAATATTTCCATATGAAATATCAAAACTCATAATTTTCATATTACCTATGTAATTAGAAGTTACAATATTTTTTCCTTCATCAAAAGGAACAACAAGAAACATTTCTAGGACTAGTTGATTCATTTGTGTGATTGTTTAACCATAGCCTACCAAAATGGCATCTCATGTAAGACCAAGATGGGATAGATAGAAAACTAAAGAGGCAAAGGGGCATGACATTCACTACCTCTCTGATAAGCTTCTCATCCTCTAGAAGTTCACCCAAGATCCCTATAATAATTCTTGTTTGCATTGAAGTTGAAAGGATGAAAATTATGATGGTTGTGAGATTCTCATTGGTGTTCCTGCCCTTAAATTTTGGGGCAATGTATTTAGTACCATGGATTATCGTGTAAATGCATATCTAATGGAACTTAACTTATGCAAGAGAGGTGCAGACCTAACACCATTAGTTTGACTTGGAGAAAAAGGGACTACTTAGTATTTACACAAGGCAACATGCCCTGCTCTGATTGTATCGAGACATGCCAAGCTCCACATGAACCCGATCTTGCATAAAGCAAACCTTGCAGTTTGGCTCATGGCCCCTTGCCTCTACTTAAGGTGGATGCATCACTTTCGTTCCAAGGAATTCTTCCTAATGCATGGATGGTTATATAAAAGAATTTGTAGTGAAGTTTTGTAGAGAAATTCATAGTCAAAACATTTTTTGGATATGGCGCAAAGCAAGAATTCAATACCAATTTGAGTCAATATATTTGGAGTTGTAGAGAAAAAGTTATGTCTAAAATACTAATGGTAGGTATTGAGAAAGAGGTCCTAGAGGAGGGGTATATGAGGAAAAAAAGCCTCCAAAACCTCCACCTAGCATGGGAATTCTTCAAAAGGGGGATAAAACATCTCCTTTTTATCCCATATATGAGGTTCTTAGCACCAATTTTGTGCATAAATGATGCTCCATAACTTCTTCACTTTACAACGCAAGAGAGGGGAGTAAGAGGAAACGCCTCTCACCTTTAGATGTTGGAGCATCTAGGTGGCCATCTACAAAGCTTGTGGGTTGGTGTCAAATGGCTTGAGCTTTGTAATGGAACCATCATGCATGATTGGGCTCCTTGAGGAGCTCCTCATGCTCTCTAAGGTGCTCAAAATCCTTCTCTTTTGCACATACTCTGTCGCTCAAATCCTCCACAAAGAAAGATCTTTCAAACCTACTGTGGATTCCAAATGTAGTTCTTACTTCTATTTTCCCACAAGCACTCTCAAAAAATGACTATTATAAAGAGAAGACTTGAATGATGTGTGTGTAACTCACCTCCCATCCTTTATATCCTCTTGCATCCAAGATAATAATGCTTTGGAATGTTCTAGTGTGGACATGTGGCCATCACATACACATATAATGGTCCATATAGACCGATGTCTAACAGCATATGTTGCATACATAACAACATCAAGCGAGAAGCCATGCAGTATAGCCTAAATTTTGAGTGTACCTTACCGTTTCCATGAGAGAATTGTTCTTCCTCTCAACAAATCCATTTTTTTGAAGTGTATAGGTGCTAATTGTTTTCCCATGCTCAACCAAAAAATGTATTAAACTAAGAAGACATATACTTTCCCCTTGATAAAAATGGAGGGTGCCCATTTTTCATGTTAGCAAATTTTCAACCATAACGAGGAACTCTTTAAAGCACATGAACAATTTTGAGTTTTTTTTTTAATGGATAAACCCATGCACACCTAGAAAACTCTTCAATGAAATTCATGAAGTATAGCTAATTCACAAATGAAGGTGTCTACATAGGACCACAAACATCAGCATGATCAAGTTGCAATTTATGTGTAGGTCTAAGTAAAACTTCTTTGGGGAAGGATAATGTTGCATTTTATCCAAAATAGAGCCCACATAGACATGCTTGGAAAGTTCCCCAACTTTGTACAAAGAGGACTCCATTACGGATTTTTATAGGTGAAGAAAACTAGCAAAATTCAAATGACCAAAGAGTGCATGTGAAAGTTTTGCATTTGAATCATGAATTGCACATTCTCAATCATTCTCAAATTTTCCATAACTATGAGCTTATAATCCCATGACATAAAATGCCAAAATCAATGACATTATTACCATTTTCGATATCATAAAGTGTGCACTTATCATCGACAAATTCAACAACCAAAACAATTTTGGGTAGTGCTGAAAGTGATAGTATATTTTTCTTGATCTGGCATATATAAAGCAATTAAGAGTGTGAGATAACTACAAAAAGTAGTATTAAGAATGATCCTTCCAACTCCCATGAAATGATAACAGGATTTATTTGCACATGTGACAGTATTCCTTGTAGGGCCAAACTCGAGTGAATAGAAAAACTACACTACAAGGTAATATGTTTGGTTGCATCACTATCAAAATACCAAGTACCAGAGTCTACTATAGACACACTACTCATGAGAAGAGGTTTCATAAAGGCAATGAGTAGAAAACATTGATACTTCATTCTGAACAAGTTTAATCGACTTAGTTTTAGTTGTAGAGGCCTTTGCAACAACCATTATAACCTCTTTCTTCTTTGCCTCTTTTGCAATGAGTTTAGGAAAATTTTAAATGGTATGATCATTTCCCTTACAATACTTGCAAAAATATTCTTTCTTTTCTATTTTCTTGTCATATTTATCTTCTTTCTTTGACTTTGCACCATTAGTAGATTTCTATTTACTAGTAGATAAATTCCATTTACCTTTTCCCTTCCGACTAGCTAAGAAATATTGATTTGCAACATGCACATTACATGAAAACTCTGAGATGAATTTGAAAGATCATTTATTAAAGTCTTCCCAATGAACTATGTGGTGAAATCTCATCAACAAAAATCAATTTCTCTTTCAAATCTTTGATCTTTGTGAGAAATTTGTCCATTGAATCTCCTTCATTCATATGCTCACTTTCAAATTGTTTTCAAAGGTAAGCAATACGAGCCTTATTTCATGTATCATATAGTGTGGCTCAAGGATGCCAAGCATCTTTTGTTGTTTTGCTAGAGTGAGTCTAAAGGATAATGGCACTTTTGATAGAAAAATCTATCTATGCATGTGATTGTACATTTATACCATCCCAAAGAGATTGTTGTGCAGTAAGTTCAATAGGAATTGCAACAAGACTAGGAAATTGAAGATCACCATCATCAACACCACCTGCATCACTTGTTATCATTTTATTTGCAAGTGTAAGAGGGCATAGTTCAACACCTAGACAATATTCCACACCAATACATGACACATCATATATGCCCACAATGGTTAGTTATAACCATCCAACTTATCTTCATTATCCAACAAACAAAATACATCATTGCTTTCAGCCATGGCCAATGACTATATACCCTCATGCAAAAAACGAATTGTTTCTCAAAAAAGTTGAGCAAACAAACACAAAAAAGCTTTGCTAACTTATAGTAGACTTTAAGTTGCTTGCATTGGTGAACAAAAAGTTGTATATATGTTTGGCCGAAAGGACAAAATTGGCTGCCTAGTCACCATGATAGTGCGTTTGGGGGTTGAAACAAGACCAACACAAAATTTTGATGCCAACAAAGTGAAGCCCCCTTGAACAACTAATGAACTCGAGTATGCTCACCAACTTTTGTGTGATTCTAAGATTGTTATCATAAAGGTGTTGACAATGCCCTAAAGAAAGATGCTACTTTGATACCAAATGTTGGAGTTTGAGGAATGCAAAAACACACAAATAGCATAAGGAAGAAGAAGAAGCTAAGAGAACAACTTCCAATTCCACCGTAATTGGAAAACATAGTGCATTACCAAGTCAATGTACAAAACATAAGTGATTCGTCAAGATTATATGCATATTTAGAAGTTGAGGGATAAGAACCTCCTAAAAAGGGAAAAATTATCTTAGATGTTCTAAGTGTGTTCACATGCATCACTTTAAAAATATATCAAAAAATCCCCCTTGGGAGTGATGTAGTGAACAAGTAGCTAGCACTAAGCTATTAGCTATTAGTAATTATTGAACTAGTTGATAGATATTATTGCATTTTCTATTATTAATATATAGCTTAAACTATTTCTTTGCTTATTTTCCTTTGAAATGTTATTGAATTATATTGTAATTTTGTAGCCAATTTATTCAACTTTTCAATATTCTTAACACTGCTCTAATGTTGTGGTAGGTATTATTTAATCATCAAAGGTCATTACTAATAATGGTGAGTTTATGCCTATTCAGTAGTGTACTCCCATTATGGAATACACATTCGATGATGAAAGTAAGAAAAATGCTCAAATTTCTCCTTCCAAATTTCATAACAGTTGTGGCCCGTCTATAGTCCTTTGTCTGTTTTTGAAGTTCACAAGCTACTGCTTTTGTGTTGAGCGCATGCATGATGCAAAATGTGTTTGACTTGACTTCTAAACAAGATTCATAATCACATTGAGGATTTCCTTGGTCCATCTAAACGATCAGAGGTTTTTGACATTCCACCCTCTATTAATCACTCTATCATCATCATGTCTCTGAATTTATTCATGTATTCAAACCCGTCCCCATTTATTTCCCAAGATTCATTCATGAACCTTTAAAACTTCTAGTTACTCATAATATTGGGCTTTCTAAGAAAGAAACTATTGCATAATGGATTCTAGAAGCTAAAACTTAGCAAGCTTCTTGCAAGAAGAAAAAGGAGGTTTCAAACAAGTTTTAACAAAAACCCACTTGATAACATTTTGTTTAGTGCTATGAATAATATTGATTAGTGTCGGTATACTTCTATTCATGTCTTATTTAGAATTTATCATTGATCGCAAACTTTTTCATCCATGGAAAGTGTTATCATGCATTTTTGTAATCCCAATTTATTGTCTAAGACACACTATTAAATGAAATATTATCAGTCTTCAAGGAAACTATTCTTCATATATTATAATTCAACAATATCTTGGTTTTATCTTATAAGACATGTTGATGTATTCAACCTCCTTTAGTGATATTGAGTTTATTAATTATAAATACCCTTTACTAATGTTGTGTCATTAATTATCAATATCTATCAAAACTTATATGTGGAAGATATTGGTAAATCAGCTATGGTTTAGAAAGTCTCCATTGCAATTGACATAGGGTTTGATGGGAAATGCTTCTATTGCTACAACTACTAAAGTTCTGATCTAGTCAAAAGCTTTTGGTAAATTGGCTATTTTTTAGAAAGTCTCTATTGCAACAAAAACTAAGGCATGAGTGACAATGTTTCTATTGCTATGGACACAAAAGGTTTAATGTAGTCACAACATATGGAAAACTAAATTGAAGATGCCAAAATATTCCCTAAATGAAAAAATGGAGAAAAGAGAAGGTGGGAGCATTCTCCAAAGATGCCTATTGAGTCTATTGAAATTAAGTTGCTAGCCACCTCAATGTGTCAGTAAAAAGGATTTCAAAACTTGGAAGCAATTAACACTTGAAGAAGATAAAAAGGAACTAATTTTAGAACTTCATTCAGTATTGAAGACATGTTTGGGATGAGATATAGGTCTGACATCAAGTCATTTCTAAAATTTTTTGTTTAACACTTTGATGTTTTCATCTTGAATTACAATTTTACCAAAAGAGTACATGAGTACATAAGTCTCCTATAACTAGATTTGTATTCTATGTCCAAAGACATTTGGACTAGGGATCATTGTGATGCATGGCGGAAATTGAAGTTTAAAGAACTAAACACATACTAGAAGGCATGGCTTGAATATGGGCTTGGCACTAAGCTAATTATTGATCACACACATTATAGAGTATTTTTTAATATTGGGTGATGTTGTATTATTCAACATGAAATCAAACACCCAGACAAACAAAACTACCTAAGTGGAATGATTTCATGTCAATTGCGAGATTGGTTATGTTCTCCATCAATTTTGTCTTTCATGGACAATCATCGGAATTACATCATGCAAAAAATTTAATCATCATGTTGCATCTCTCATTGATTAACTTGGATTTTTCATGATGCTTTTGTTGGAGTTTGAGGTCTGTGGAAGCATGCAAACAGCACAAGGAAGGCGAGGAAGCTTGGATCACAACACACAATATTGAATGTATTACCACTAGAATGTACAAAGATATATGACCCGTTAGGGCTATAGGCATATATACAAGCTACAGGAAAAACCTCCTAAAGAGGGGAAAAAGTGCCCCAATGGTCCTAGTGTGTTCATACACATCGCCACCTAAATATATCAACAAACCCCCCTAGGAGTGATGCAGTGAAAAAGGAGCTGGCACTCATGTATAAGGAAGTGACAAGCTATGTGGAATCAATCCACAAAAGGCTGTAAGCCCAAAGCTTTGCAAAAAGCTTCAAACTTCTCCCTAGGCAGAGCCTTTGTGAAAAGGTCTGCAATGTTCTTCTGCATGGGCACATATGCCCAACATCCACTTTCGCATGAGCTTTTTGCAAGATAGGTAGGTACACACATTCATGTGTGCACAATTGCAAGAAACTACCTTCCCCTCATTTACATAGTTTCTAAGAAATAATTTTGCACTCCATACTCTCTCTTTGTAGAGCTCTTCATCATGCCATAATATTGTTATTGTTAACAAGATATGTTACATGTTGAAGATAGTCAACTATTGGATTACTCCATTTTGTGCTATCATGATATGATAAATCGTAGCATGTTATGTTGTCTTTCATTTCTTGTTGGCATAAAGTGATAGGCAGGAGATAGTTGAACCATACCCTAAGAGGGAGGATTAGGAAATAATCCTCAACCATGGCTTTTGGGGCAAGTGGTTAGCCCATCACACTCCTAGCTGAGAGGTTGTGAGTTCAAATCTTGTATAGATACAAAATAGTAATCAAAGCTTGGGAAGTAAGCTTGGGCAAGGTGGATGGATTCCATTAAGCTCATGGGTACCTAATGGCCTTGAAGAAAGGCACTTGGGCACTCTAACAGTTGAAATGGTACAAAGGGGGAAGGGGGTCCTTTGAGAACTCTACCCAACCAAGATTGGAGTGTATCTCTCAATTTGTAGGTCAGATTGAGATGCATAAGATACAATTGGAAGGATCTCAAAACAAGCTTTTCAAATCTATTGAGATAGTTAGGAACTCTGAAGCCTATGTAATACCTTGGGTGGCACTTGATTGAGGGTTCAAGATACTGAGCAAGGGTTCGAATGAGGTTCAAGATATTAAGGTTGAGATTAGGGTTCAATACGACAAGATTGCAGATAAAGTTCAAGAAACTATCTGAGGGTGAGGAAATCAAGTCAATGGCATCTAGGGAGTTTAAGAGATAATCACTAAGTCTAGACAGATACAAGAGCAGATCATTGCGGACAATGATCAACCAATGGGGGAAGAATTTCATAAAGCGATAAGCAGGAGATGGTTGAACCACACCCTAAGAGGGAGGATTATGAAGTAATCCTCAACCATGGCTTTTGGAGAAAGTAATTGGTCTTTAATGGAAGATTATAATCATTGGTGTGTATGTGAAGTTTTGAATGACCAAAAAATCTACTTATATACATCTATTTTTTAAATAAAATATATCATGTCCTATTCATCTACACACTATATTGAACTAGCTATCATGAAGCCATCAAATTCGTGGACTCCTAAGTATTTTTCTACCATGAATCTCTGCTTGGTCCCATGAGTCAAAGCACCATTAGCTTCAACTAAATCACATATAACACAAAGTATAATTACGAGAGGTAGAGAATGTTCATACTCTCATATATATATATATATATATATATATATATATATATATATATATATATATATATATATATATATATATATATATATATATATATATATATATATGAGAGTATGAAATATACCTACTATTTGATGGCATATTATACAACATACATGGGACTTTGCAAAAGTAAAATAAAATGACCCTCATCATTCCAAAATGTAGGCAACAAGCTCAAACCCAAGTGGGTCCCGCATGAGGGCGACGAGAGGGTGATCAACCTTCTTTGTAATGCAACCTAGGAATCAACCAAGCTTCCCCTGCTTTGTGGGATTTGGGGGGTCCCGCGGGCACTAGTCCCCTTCTATTGTACCTTTG